>JAPPVO010000059.1:93092037-94293211 GCA_030407325.1 Camellia japonica
AAAACTATGTATAATCAATGCAAATGATATGCAATGCACTTTGAAACATAATCAAACCATAAGCAGTTCAAAACCACACAAATATCATAAAGATGCAAAGTCTGTCTACCATAAGAAAGGTGTCGACACCCTCAAAGCACACAATACCAGCAGTGGAATAAGCGCGTACACATGCAGAACTATGAGTGCGTAGACGGAACACAAGATACAAGTAATTGGGTGGAATGATATAAGTGGGGAATGACCCGCTGAGGAAAGATCGTGATCCTAAATGTTGGATGCAACAAATTACACTACAATGTAATATATACAATGGATAAGCATGCAGCCAAACCGTATCTTGCCTAGGAAAGGCATGGACACATACAAACCATGTTTAACACGGAAACGGTGCCGTCACTCACAACACTAGGTGTGTACACATAATATCATAACCGTGCTTCAACGTGAAAAGTACGGGTACATACCAGACCAAGCTCAACAAGGAAAGGCGCAAGCTGTAGATGGATGTGATGCAAATGCATGTAAGCTAAACTATGTACAATACAATGAATGCATAACAATGCAAGCTATGTACAATGAAACCTATATACTAAATGATGCAGTAAGGAAATGCATGACAATGCAAAGTAAGGAAGAATGCAATACAATGCATATTAGGAAAGATGCATGACAATGCAAGCTATGTACAATGCAATATTTACAAGCTAGAAATGCAATGGATGCAGTGGATAAGGCCTGCGGCCAAACCGCATCTTGCCTAGGAAAGGCATGGACACATATAAGCCGCGTCTAACACAGAAACGGTGCCGTCACCCACAACACTAAGTGCGTACACATAATATCATAACTGTGCTTCGACGTGAAAAATATGGGCACATACCAGACCAAGCTCAACAAGGAAAGGCGCAAGCCGTAGGCAGGGGTGATGCAGTGAATGCATACAAGCTACAATGCAATATATGCAATATGCAATAGATGGATACTATGTACAATGCATTATATACAATGAATGTTATGTACAATGCAACCTGCTAGGGAGAATGCAATGGATACAATGGAAAAGGCATGCGGCCAAAACACATCTTGCCTAGGAAAGGCATGGACACATACAAACCATGTTTAACACGGAAACGGTGCCGTCACCCACAACACTAGGTGCATACACATAATATCATAACCGTGCTTCAACGTGAAGAAGTATGGGCACATACCAGACCAAGCTCAACAAGGAAAGGCGCAAGCCGTAGGCGGGGGTGATGCAGTGAATGCATGCAAGCTACAATGCCATATATACAATATGCAATGTATGTAAATGTAATATTTACAGTGTATGCATAACAATGCAATATATACAATGAATGCATGACAATGCACTATTTACAATGAATGCATGACATATGCACTATTTACAGTGAATGCATGACATATGCATGTTTACACTATTTACAATAAAATGCATGACATATGCATGTTTGTTTTTTTTTGAAATGCAAATGACAATGCGAATGGACTCGAAATGCGCGACAACGCGTGTCTTTTGAGATACATGACAATGCATATAAACTTGAATGCGCGGCAACGCACGTCTTTTGAAATGCATGAAAAGTGCATGATGATGCAAATGAAACGAATGCGTGACAACGCACGTCTTTTGATATGCATGACAATGCACATGATCTTGAATGCGCGACAACGCGCGTCTTTTGAGATGCATGACAATGCACATGAGGTACGCATGACGATGCGACCTAAAGAATGTGCATACTAATGCAGGTATGGCGTGTGCGACAACGCACAAAGTGTGTGCATAACAATGCGAGTGAAATGACGTATAACCAACGCACGCTTATGACAAAACGTTGTAATGTAACGCATATAAAGCAGTTTCTGAGTCTCTTAAGAGACAAAAGGATACGAAAAGGATACACCTTGCACGTATTTGAGGATGGCACACAGAAGGCATGGTCCGAGGTCAAAACGGAAACTGGTTAAGCTTCGGAGATGCACTTTCTTGCATTGTGTTGAGCAAAGAAGGTCCCAAACCACATCAATGACCCAAACAAGGGTGTAGGAGACTCACCGGCCATGAGAGGAGTCCACCGGCCATCTATCGGCCACAAAATAAGGCCACCGGCCATCTGTTTGGCCGACCGCCAACAATATGGTCGACCGGCCAAAGTGCCTGTTCGGGGTAGTTTTGTCAATTCGGCACGGGTCTTTAAATATAGGGCTTCTAGCCCTATTTTCTTCACTTGCCGTAGGTCGAAAACTGCTCCCCCTCTCTCTAGGTGATTTCCCAATCTTCTATCCCCGCATTTCCTTGGTTTTCGGGCCCGTTTCAACGTTTGATTCTCAAAACCCTCGCCGTTTCGAACATTTTGAATCGAACAAATCTTTGTTTCAGTGCCTTTTTCTCGATTTCCGCCACTCGGGGTTTGTTTCCCTCGAGTTCATCTCGATCTCTGTGCCTTTTCCGTACCCCGACCTTTCCGGCCATTTTCTGCCATCTCGGGGTTGACTTTTCATATCCTCACCCGGTTTTCACATTCCCGACCATTTTCGCACCATTCTCGAGATGATGGGTGACATTCCAGGCGGTGGGGCTCCTTCGAAGATGGATGTTGACCCCGAGGTCGAGCTCCTACCTCTGAGCGTTCGACCATTTGACCCGGCGATCTACAGGCCGACGATCCATGTGCTGCCTCCCGACGGACTTCGCCAGTTCAGGAGTTTTGCCGGGGGTGTGGCACCGGAGCTCCTACTGCACGAGCCAGAGCCACATCTGTCCTTCGGCGCCTCCGAGGTACACTCTTCTCTGTTTCATTTTTTGCAATGTAGAACACACAACTACAATAGTCGTTTTTGTTTCTTAACTACTCAACTCAGACATACTAATACATCGCATGCCGTAGCTCACTGTGAACACATCCACACCTTGACACTTGCTTGAATCTGAACACCTGCACACGCGCTGCGTTTTCACTGAACCACTCAAACACACTGATACATCACGTGTTGTAGTTCACTGCGAGGACACCCGCACTCCACATCTGCTTGAATTTGAACATGCGTACATACGCTGTATTTTCACTGAACCACTCAGACACACTGATACATCACATGTTGTAGTTCATTGTGAGCACACCGGCACCCAATATCTGTTTAACTGGAAACGTGCACACACGCACTGCATTTTCACTGATCCTGATTGTATTCAACACTGTATTTGTAACACTGCTTTGCAATTGTTCGTTTTGACCACAGGGGGATTCCCATGCCTTCCGGGGGTATGGGAATGTCATGGCCCGGGGGTGGTACATGGAGTTTCCCGAGGTGGTTCGCCGTATCATTGACCAGGCCGGCTTCGGCACTTTCTGCATGGGGCTCTCACGCCACACTGCGAGCAGACTTCTTCTTGCCGCTTTGGTGGAGAGGTGGTGGGACACCACCAATTCCTTCCACTTCTCTGCCACAGGAGACATGACGATGACTCCCTTCGACTTCTCGATGCTCACCGGCATCGGGGTAGGGGGTGATCCGATCCCCTTCGACACAGACATGGATGAGTGGGAGGCTGCCCAGATATACTTGCTTGGCGAGCTTCCACCTCTTGCCCGCCCAGGATTCGTCAGATACTCGTGGTTCGAGGACCACTTCAGGATTCAGGCGCCGACCACTCAGGAGGAGGAGGAGCAGTATGCTCGCGGCTTCCTTATGTTCTTGCTGGGGACGACCCTTTTCACCGATCGGGCGAACACCGTGCCCCTCTGTTTGCTGAGCGCTTTGGTGGACGTCACACGGATTCGCCGCTATGACTGGGGTGGTGCAGGTTTGGCCACACTCTATGGCTACATGAGCTCATCCTCTCGCCTTAGCGGACAGCTGCTCGGAGGCTACTGGCGGGCTTGGGAGGTACGTCTTCTTCTTTTGTTTTACATTTCTATTTTACATTATCTGTACTCTGTATACTGTACACACTGCAAACATGCAATATGCTTTACACTGACTGTATATTGCACACACTGCACACGACAGATCGCACACTGTTTTCTGATTTGTCTGCTTTCTTCTTCATTCTGCTTTATCTGATAAGCATACTGATATCTGTTCTGTTACACTCTGTACAGTTGTGGGTATACGCCTACTTCCCGAGGCTTGCCCCAGTACCAGAGGAGGAGATGCCTCTCATGATCCCATTCTCCCACCGCTTCGACGTGAGGTGCGAGCGGAGGCCTCGGGAGTCTTTCATATTCTTCTGCAGCTACTTCGATACTATTACCGCCGCAGAGGTATGTCAAACATTACACTTCATCTAAGCTTCGCTTTGCATTACATTTTCAATAGCAGTAGATAACAAACTGTATTTTGTTTGCAGATCACCTGGCAGCCGTGGGCCTCCTTACCTATCGCAGTACGGGAGCGGTATGAGGACGCTCAGGCGACCTCCCGTTTCAGGATTTTGTTAGAGGGCCCGGTCTGTCGGGCATGGTACCTGGGCGAGCGCTTCTTGCGGCAGACCTTAGGCGTGCCAGAGCAAACAGTTCCGGGTCCGCCCCTACTCACGCGAGGCATACCAAGAGGTACACTCTGCAAGAGCTGACAGAGTATACCATCGGCTGGGAGTGTGATCGCTTCAGAGGCGAGGGCGATTACGACGAGTACGTCCAGACCTACATCATACGGCCACTGACGGGTGCTCGTCGAGTTGAGAGGGAGAGACCAGCGGCACCAGCAGCGAGGGCAGGAGCGTCGCGGGCACCTCAGGCCCAAGGCGGGAGTGGGTCCGAAGGGTCTGTAGACACCCCATTTTTGACCGTCCTCAAGACTTGGACGTCATCGTTTGAACACTCGGTGATCATCCATGTTTGTATTCGTCTTGAGTTCCCAGAGGTCTCGGCTATGCGCCTTGCCTCAAGATCTCTCGACTCGACTGTTTTGTGTTTGGTTTTGCACCAAACACTAGTGTTTTGCCTTTGAGGGGCAGGGCAGGGCTTGTTAACCATCCCCTGACACCCACCGGCCATGGCTTGAGTCCACCGGCTATGTTTTGTTGCCACCGGCCAAATGTTTGGCCGGCCGGCACTAGAGATGGTCGACCGACCATCTATTTTGGTCAAATTACATTTTTGGCTGGCCGACCACTGTTCATCTGCTTTTGCAGATATTTTTATGCCAGCTGTGCTAGCTGGCATACACTTTGCTCCCCTCCATACACGTGTATGGAGGGATCTCCCTTTTGTTAGCTTGCCTTGGAAGCTTTACAAGATTGGATTGTCTATAAGAGGAGGTCTCTTCTCCCTCTTTTAGGTTAGACAACTTTTTTCCAGAGCTTTGAGTTCTAGGGTTAGGGTTTGTATATATCCTATCTCTATATCTCTCTCTCTTTGTGTATTTGTGTGTGTTTAGTCTTAGTATTGCACACAAACACCCACTATTACACCTTCTCTTGGAGCTGAGGTCTTTGGAGGTTGTTCTTGAAGTTTTAGAGCTGGTTTGGACCTAAAGAAGCAGCTGGTCCACCATTTGTGAAGAGGGTCTTCAAGGGTAACATCTTGCTCTTTTTACCCCATTTTTGCATAGCTTTTTTGACTACCTTGCAACTGTTTTTAGACTTGGTGTATAACATATAAAAGTCTTGTTTTTGCCTACTCTAAATAGTTGTTTAAGAGTGTTTTGAGCTTTGAGGTTGTTTGACCCCTCTTAAGCCTTGTTAGGCCCATTTTTTGTGCATTTTGGTGAGCTCCGGGACCATTGTGTTTGGGCCTCCTCACCACTGAAATCTTGAGGGATTTCAGTGGTGAGGATGGTGCCTTGAGGTCCTAAGAAGGAGAGGGCCACCCCCTCTCCTTGTTGTCCTTGAAAAGGGCCATTTTTGCCTCATGTGTGAGCATCTAATTTAAGTGCATGTTGGCCATGTCTTAAGTGTTATTTGGTAGTATTTTGCCATGTATTACCTCTGTTTTTAGTTGGTTTAGGTACACCATGCTTGCTTAGCATACATGCCTTGTAATGCCATGTTTAGGCCTTAACATGCTTTAGGTTTTGATCCTTGTTCTAGCATGATTTTGGCCAAGCTTTGTGAAGCTTTTGTGTTTGTTTTAGCATGCTTAAGTTCTGTTTTTGGTTGTTTTGGCCGACCATGACATGCTTAGTATAGCCACTTTGCATTTTGGCTTGTTAGCCTTAGGTGTGTGAGTATGTAGCATGCTTTACTTGCCTTGTTTCAGTGGTTTGGAGCCACTTATAGCATCATTTCAGCCCTCATGGTATGCTTGTATGCTTGCATTTGATGCTCCTTTAATCCTTTACAAGGTTGTTGTCATATGCTCCATGTTTGGCCCCTTGTGTATGCTTGCATGTTTAAGCCACTTAGATGCCATCTAGGTGTATCCTTAGCATTGTTTAGGTCTTCCTTGGACCTGTTTTAAGTCCTCTTAGCCTTGTGAAGATTGGTTGACTTAGCCATGGTTTAAGCCTCCTTAGCTTGCCTTAAGTACTTGGACCATTATTGCATGCTTTGCTTGTTTTGATTAGCTGGTTTGGCACCTCTCCTTCATGATTTTCAGAGCTTTCTAAGCATGCCATATGTCCATGTTTTGTCTCTTTTAAGTGTGCTTAAAGGTTACTTGTTTGATGCTTAAGTGTTGGTCCATTTGCATGCATGTTTGTATGTATGATTGTCCCTCATTTCCATAGCATTGGTCACTGTTTTAGGTTTGTTTGAGGGCTGCCTAAATTAGTTTAAGTCCACCCCTTAGCATGTGGTTACACGTTTGCCTTATGCCTTGCATGCCTAAATACACATTGCATGTCCATGTTGCACACTTAGCCTCCATGCCTAGGTTGCATTCCATTTGCATGCATGCTTCACCTCTTGAGTTGAGTATGATAGAGGTTGAGCTTCTTTGTTTGATTATGTGCATTGCATTCCATATCAAAATGCATACTTGGTTTCTTGGGCCATCACGCATTGAAATGCGCGATTGGTGGTCCGAGAATCGAGGCCCATCCCCCTTTGAGTCATGAATATGATAAGGAGTGTGGTTGGTGCATACATTGCTTGAAATGCATTGCCATGCTATGTTTTGCCCTCTGCTGCTGTCAAAAACAGATTCTGCAGGAAGCTTTGGCCGGCCGGCCATCTCCAGTGCCGACCGGCCATCCATCAGTGGCCGATAGCTTAATCAGTGGCCGGTGACCATTCCCCTTGGCCGGTGGCCATTCTTCCTAGCCGGTGGTGTTCCACAGTGTGCAGAGACATACCTGGGACTTGTGCAGTCTTCAGAGGAGGATAACAGTCAAAGCAGAGGCATCTTGTGCATGGCAGTGGCTTTCGAGCGGAGCCGAGCGCGCATTGCATTGGGCCCTCTTCCCGAGGCTGTTTACTGTTTTAATTAGCTTAGTTAATTTGCTTAACTAGTTAATTGTCTGTAATATTTTAATTAGCTTGTAGGTTAATTAATTGTATTATTCTTTCGGTCCCTCCGAGCGAGGGCAAATTTGTAATAAGTGTGGGTGCGTGTGTGCATGTCTTCCAACCCCCACTTCTTTCTCCCTTTTACTTACCTGCTTTTGATGGTTAGTATTAGGGCATTTACTTTAGCATACCTTATGCTATGCATGCGTGCATCATTCATCAGTATTGCATGCACCGGGCTCGGCGCATCATGCTAACTGCATAGTATTTCAAATCTAACTTGAATACATGCTATCTGTGCATTCCACATGCCATCCTAGGATTAGCCGAGCCTATTCTAGTGACATTTTGTATGTGTTGCATTAGCCACTTAACATGGACTTGGATCATGCATGATTAGTAACATGTTCTTTGTTTTGGCTCGGAGTACAATGTAAGTATTTATGCTTTAGCATCTCGCATGAGTGTGAATGTTAACATGCTTACCATGCGGCTTGATGCTTATTTGATTAAACTTCCTGAATGCCTATGAGTGAAGGTTGGATTGTTTGAGTTGGAACAACTCGTTGAAATCCATGTTTTAGCCTACTTGCGAGTAGCAAATCTCAAAGCGTTTTCCAAACAAACGGATATGCAATGCTTCGTTCCAAATTAGGCGATCTAGTCTATACTTTTGTGTTGTGCGCATCACATAGTAATTCTAACTAATTAACTAGAAGAAGAACGCATAACATTTTCAAAATCAGATATCATGGTTAGTAGAGGCCGATCTTCGGATTAGGCGAGAGGGGGTGCTCATAGCTGACCTTCCCCAATCGTACCCAAGTTCCCGAGCCGAGGCAACTTTGGTAATGATGGACATGTGGCCTTAGGCAAACGAGTTAAGGTTTCCTAAATTCCCCCATTAAAAAATATTTAGGTGGCAACTCTGTATCTGGCAAAGCAGTCCATGTTTGGCACTTTTTTCAAAAATCTGTTTTCTCAAAACGATTTGTCGGATTTGGACTCTTTGGTTCAGATTTAGAACCGTGACAAAATTGAGTCCGAACTATGGTAGCATAAGGCCCTTGGGGCGCATCCACAGTTTCTGGCGACTCTGCTGGGGACTTAAAGAGCTTGACTCGAACTTATGACATCCTGTTTTGACTACACTTATGTGTTTCTTTGCATTGCATGTGCATTGGTGCACCTAGGACACTGTGTTTGCCATCTGGCATTCCTGAACGGTTTGCTGGAGGCTTGTCTTGTCAAGGCATGACCATAAGGCTGACCGGTTATGGGCTCTGACAGTATGGGAACACAAACCCCGGTTTTACCAGGGCACCCCTTTGACTATTCGACCTAGTGCATATTCGGAATCCATAGTGACCATTCCAAGCTAGGACAGGTTGCTACCCGATAATAGGTTGTTTGAAACCGCTGCGTGCGTAGTGAAACCCTAGCTTCTAAAGAAATAGGACAGGGAAACCCTACCCCGACATAGGGGTGTTTTGGCTCTTTTACTTGCTATGTGCTTTTAGAGTGTATCTCTACAGGAACGCGCATATCAGTTTGCAAGTTTGAGTATAAGGCCTGAGGGCACCAGTATCAGTTTTGTGAGAATCAGTTATATCTGTGGATATCCGATTCAGTGTTTTGGGGCAGTGATTCTGGGAACAGTGATCAGTAGTAGAGTACAGTTGTTCGGCTACACCTGTGTTTGATCCGTTTGGGCTGAAAT
Organism: Camellia japonica; assembly: GCA_030407325.1. NCBI lineage: Eukaryota > Viridiplantae > Streptophyta > Magnoliopsida > Ericales > Theaceae > Camellia > Camellia japonica. The sequence continues at coordinate 93,101,178 of JAPPVO010000059.1, forward strand.
GCTGCTTGTTTTTCCTTTCAGTTCAGAGAGTTGATACAGAATAGCCAGTGTTCCCCCTTGCTGAGGCAAGACAGATATCTGATCCGTCAGTCACCGTTCAGTACAGCGGACTTATCATGACGCAGAATTCGGAAGAGATTGTGGTTATGACAGCCGCATTAGATCAAGGAATCACTCTGCAAAGTGAGACCAATGTTGATGTACCGCATCCACCCAGGTCGCCTGTTGCGCACCCGGTCTGGGCCCCCCAGTTGTATCAGGCTCGTGAGCCCACCACATTCGAATTGATGGGGATGATAGGTGACCTCCAGAGGTCCGTGGCGGATCTCGCTTACGGAATGTCGGCTTCGCCACCAGCTGCACCATATGCCGGGAATTTTGTACCGCAGGAGCCCCCGCTATTGGGACGGATTGTGATCGAGCTTAGCCAACCTGAGGTTGCCTCCAGCTATGGCAATGACGTGTCAACATCAACCCAAACCCTCGATCAGGCTGAGGCCAGAGGTAAGAACAAAATGGAGGCAGATGCCGATCCCATTGAACAACTGCTGTGGGCAGTCGAGGCTTTGAAAGCCGGGGGGATGAGTAAACAGCAAGTATCCTCAGTTGTGACCAAGGTTGTGGATGATGTTTTCCCCACTCCAACCGAAGGCAGTTCGAGCCAGGTAGAAAACCGGGATAGGCCCCGTCATGCCAGAACAGTTCCTTCCACTCCCAACCCTGCACCTGGGAAAGATCAGAAGGTCAAGGCAGTGCCTGCCGACCCTTTCGCTAGTGCGTCTAGCAAGAATACTCAGACTTCAAAGTACCTGCCCCGAGGGCGCAGGGTCTTCCACGCTCTCTACATGCCTTTGTCTAAGGCTCTCCAGATCCTGGCCGAAAGGGGGCACCTTAAACCCCTTGAGCCTCGGCCTCTCCCGAAGAATCTCCCTCTCACACATGATGCTACTTTGTACTGCGCGTACCACCAGCAAACTGGTCATGCTACCGATAATTGTTTCCGCCTTCGTCATGAGGTGCAAGATTTGATCGACAATGAGGTTATCCTCCACCCACCTCAGCCAAGTCTGTTACTACCCAGCTATTGGATTTTGAGGATACTGCGAGTATGTGATCGGGGTTGGACCACCTGTGGGCGGCGCCCGGTGTATTTTGGATGTGGCGTCTGGCACGCATTTTTGAGCATCCGCGAATGCTAGTTTTGTAAATACTGGCTTGGGTATCGAGTCAGTTCTCTGTTTTGTTTTGAGTCTGTCTCATCGTCTTGAGTCAGTTCTTTTTGCTTAAGAGTCTGTCTTGTTGTAGCAAGTCAGTCCCCTTGTATAGAATGTCAGGTGATTCTGGGGTTGTTGCCTCGAACACCGTTTTGTTTTGTAATTACCCTTTTGTTTTCTTTTTGAGTCTGTCTCTGCTGTGGAGCCAGTGGCAACCAGGAAATCTGAATGAAACAGCTGCGGCTATCATGTTTCCGTGCTTATTGCTAATTTTGAGCTAGTTGTGCCAAAGGATTTGAATGGAACGGCAGTACATTCCACCTGCTCTCTTGTGCCGTAAAAATCATTGTGATGGCCTAAGTTTTTTTTCAAAAACCTTTTTGAACACTGTGGTGATGAAAATGAGGAGGAAGGAATTCCTCGGGTTTTGCAAAACTTTGATCAATTTGAGAGAAAGATAGGCATGCTAAGCCTTTAATGAATGAAATCATGCTTGTTAGCGTTAGTACTGAGAAGGACCCTGGCTTGATCCAGATTGGTTCCACACTATCTTCAGCGCGAGCGATTTGTCGCTTTCGTAAAAATTTTCAAAAACAATGTTTTGCGCAGTCCTGTGAAGACCTGTGTGGAATCGCTCTCGAGATTGTGCAGCCTAGGATCGCTCTCAGCCTCAAGATTCAATCCGTTTGTTTCCAAACCTTGAACCCATTCAGAACGTTCAACGGTCAACCGCCATGTGAGGCCTGTGTGGCCAGGTTTGGAGCAGCCCTCGAACAAGAGGCACCAAAGTTAGATCAAGAGATCAGACGTCGTCAACAGAAGCTTGCAAAGCTAGAACAGAAGCACCCCTCAAACTAGGGGCAAAAATGTCCGATATGCTTGAAGAGCCGAAGATGGGTCTTTCTGCAAATCAATACAACAGCCACTTTCCTGAGTACGGATGGCTTCAAAACCCTAAAACCATTTGGCATGGACTTGTTACACTTTTTACCCTTTGAGAGGCTCGCTGGGCCGAAAACCCGGAAGGGCGACCCAGGCAAAAGTTAGAGCAAGAAAAAAAAAAATACAAAAGAAAAAAAAAAAAAAAAAGCAAAAGAAAAAAGAAAAGAAGAAAAAATAAAAAAAAAAAAAAAAGAGAAAAAAAAAGAAAAGAAAAGAAAAACAAAGCTCACAAGGTCAAAAATCCGCATCGGGCGCCTTGGCAAAAGTTAGAGCCTAAAAAGTGAAGGTTAAAATACCCGAGTGTACCTTAACCGGAACTACGTAAGGCTTGATTCCCATGTTTGGGATATGTAGGCAACTTCACTCCGAAGTCCAGCCCCCAACGCTTTCATAGCGACTTTGTCCATGTAATGGTTTTGATCATCCTTGCCTTCTCTGAATACGATAGTGCGGTTGTGACACCGGAACTACGTAGGCTTGATTCCCATGTTTGGGATATGTAGGCAGCTTCATCCTGAAGTCCAGCCACCGACGCTTTCAAAGTGACTGTGTCCATATATTGGTTATGACCATCTTCGTCTTCTCCATGTCCGAGAGTTCGGTCGTGATCATCACTGATGAGGACTGTTTACAATATGCCGCGGCAGCATCCAAACAAGGGGCAACTTTCCGTTGCCATCTGTTGCCACGAGTCGCCATTCAAACCAGGGGCAACTTTCCGTTGCCGTGCAGCTCTTTCAAGCAAGGGGCAATTTTCCATTGCCTCCGATCCGAGGTTGCGCATCTCGAGAGTAAGTTCTGCTCGTTGAGCATTGACCGTTTGCAAAAATAGTTTTTGAAATTTTTACTGAGGTTGACTATTTTCTCAAAAATTATTCCATCTTTTCCAAAACTGGACCATTTTCTTGGACCCAAAAAAGGAAAATTTTCAGTGCTCATAGCCTAACTCGCATGATTTTCAAATCAAAAATCGAACAAGTATGTTAATCTAACTCTCATATTGGTCAAAACTGTTTTAGTAGAAAACCAAAACAAAAATGGTCAAAATGATGAACTAGGGGCACAGTTGAGTCAGGCTCCCTGTCTTTCCCCCGATTGTCAATACTTGCCAGAAGGGCACTCTATTCGCCAGAAGAAGACACAACTGAAGCTGTCAGTAAAAGGCTGAAAGCTCTCAACAACCTCCAAGCAACGAGGTATCAAGCCAAGTGCGAAGCACAAATTGGAATGGATCAAGATACTCCATCCGGAACATCGACTAGACGTCCCGGAAGAAATAGCCGCGAGCTAATAGTGTTGGGCGTGAACCCACAACTTCCTTTCATCCATCAATCACCCTGGGGAGGGATGGAAAATGAGAGAATAAAGAATAGAGAGGTGTAAGTCGAGAGAAAAGTGAGCAAAAGGGTTTTGAGAAAAAAAACCGAGCCTGAGGGCCGAGTGATGTGAGAATCACAAATGAGAAAGGGTGGGAAACATACCCGGAGGAACTGGCTCCTCGTGATTTGAGGTCTCTCGTTTTTGTAAACACGTCGTGTGTCGTGTCTTTTGTTTTGTTTACCTCAACTTTTGTTTTGAGTCTTTTCCGAGCGTGTCTCGTTTTGATTAAGTCGTGTACTTTTGTTTGAGTCTTTTTTACTGTGTTCAGTTGTAGGCTCAATACCCAGTTTGAAAAACCCTTTTTCAATTTCAAAAATTTTAATTATGCTGTGCCATTCTCCACATTTATGCGAAGCAAAAGAAGAAGGGGAAAATTTGGGGCATCTGAGTGTGTTTCAACGTCAGTAGATTCAACCTTTGTAGTCCGTCTTGACAGATTGGACTGTTTGTTCAGGATCCGCCGCATGCAGAATAAACAAAATGGCCGGTATGCAGATTAATCCCCAGTAGAGTATGGGCCGAGTGTTCAGAATGAGCAGTGGTTTGTATGGGTTGTTTTGCTGTTGGTTGATTCATTACTTGGTTATTACGATGCAAATGGTTGGCTTTCAGACAAAAGATCAATCTCATTTACATTGAGGTGTAATATGATGCAATGCGATGCAATATATGAAATGTACAAAATATAACACTTTTTCAGATAAAAAGTTTATTTCATTTCATCATCTTTTTCAAGTACAAAGCTTTGGAAACAAAAACCTGCCTGCGACAGTACAAGGTACTCTAGCTACCAGCAAAAAAAAAAGAAGTACAAACAAAAAGAAGAAAAGCAGCAAAATCTGGATCAATGTCAAAAGGCCTCGGGTCTAGGGGTCCGTCCTCGTCCTCTTCCTGGACGAAGGTCCAGGAGCATCGTCATCAGCATCGTCATCTGAGTCTGAGCCCGAGCCGTCTCCGGTCTCCTCCTCGGACGACTCTGCCTCCGCCTCTGCCTCAGCCTCGGACTCATCATCATCATCAGGGACGGGTGCCCGAGAGCTACTCCCAACATGGGTGCGCCCCGCCTTGGTGCGGGGGTATACTCTGCCATCTCCTCCGGTGGGAGCGGAAGGTCCGGCTGGAGCACCTCCTACAGTAGGGATCTGGAAAGGATGCTGAAAAGTACAAAAGGCAAACGCATCAGTATACTGTGAGCAGTTTATCAGTACAGAATGCAGTGTATGAGTACAGTGTGTGTATACTGTGAGCAGTTTATCAGTGCAGAATGCAGTGTATGAGTACAGTGTGTGTATACTGTGAGCAGTTTATCAGTGCAGAATGCCGTGTATGAAAACAGTGTATCAGATGCCGTGAGCGCAGTGTATCAGGTGTTGCATTATGCATCAGAGTATGTGAAACAGTTTATGTATGGTTCGAGACCGTGGTCAGAAGAACATACCGGAATACTGTAAATGGATAGAAGGTCAAGGCTCTGCTGGAGCATCCCCATCACAGAAGCAATCAGCTTCAGGGAGTGGCGAGTGTACTCGGAAGAGGCCTGCAAAAGGGTTAGAAGCATCAGTATTTGGCGGAATATCAAATGAATTGAAATGAACTGACTGTGCAGAATGCAAAATACAGTAGTACATACCGGAGGTAAGCCGTAGAACCCGACCAACTCATGATCAGCCGGAGGAGGAGCAATAGGGATCTGATAAGTCGCCCTACCACGCCCTCGACATGTCATCGTAGTGGGCAGTGCTGGCCAACCAGCCCCCCGCCCTCTCCGAACTCCACTCCTGCCACGGACTCGAGCTGTCCTCGATGTCCCTACCTCTCCTCCCGCTCCAGCTGCCGGCGCCGCGGGCCTCTCTCGCTCAACTCGACGGCCACCGCTCAGAGGCCGCATAATGAAGGTCCGGACGTACTCTGAGTAGTCGCCTATACCTCTGAAGCGGATCGCATCCCAGCCGATCGTGTAGTCGGCCATCTGCTCGGGAGTGAATCTCTCGGTGTCCCTCATATGCTCAGGAGGGTGAACCGGGACTATCTGCTCCGGTAAACCTAGGGTCTGGCGTAGGAAACGCTCACCCAGGTACCAAGCCTGACAGACCGGGCCCTCCAGCAAAATCCTAAAGCGAGTAGTCTCCTCTACACCGGCAAATCGCTCCCGCATCACGGCTGGCAATGAAGCCCAAGGCTGCCAGGTGATCTGTAAATGAAATACAGTTTGTTATCTACTGTCATTGAAAATACAGTGTAAAACGAAGCTTAAAGGAACTGCAAGTTGAACATACCTCTGCGGGGGTGATGGTGTCGAAGTAGCGGCGGAAGAAGATAAACGTCTCCCGGGGCCTCCGCACGCACCTCACGTCAAAGCGGCGCGAGAACGGAACGACGAGAGGGGTCTCCACGTCTGGCACGGGCGCGAGCCTCGGAAAATAGGCATAGACCCACAACTGCAGAACAAATACCAGTATGCTTATCAGATAAAGCAGAATACAGAATAAAGCAGAAATTGCAGAATCGTGTATTGTGCAGAGTGTACAGTGTGTGCAGTGTACAGTCAGTGTAAAACAGAGTATGTGTGTGCCGTGTGTGCAGTATACAGTCAGCATGAAGCAGATTACAGTGTGTGCAGTGTACAGAGTACAGAAAATATAGAACAGAAATGAAAAGCAGAAAAGAAAATGTACCTCCCAAGCTCGCCAGTAACCCCCGAGCAACTGTCCGCTGCAACGGGAGGCTGAGCTCATGTATCCGTATAGGGTGGCCAAGGCAGCGCCACCCCAGTCGAAGCGCAAGATCCTGGTGACGTCCACGAGAGCGCTGAGCAGACAGAGGGGCACGGTGTTCGCCCGATCGGCGAAGATAGTCGTCCCCAGCAGAAACATGAGGAAGCCGCGCGCATACCGCTCTACCTCCTCCTGAGTCATCAGAGCCTCCTCGAACTGGACCTTGAAGGCTGGCTGAACCTTGAACTGGACCTCGAACCATGAGTACCTGACGAAGCCGGGACGCACGAGAGGCGACACCTCGCCAAGCAGGTAAATCTGAGTGGCCTCCCACTCGTCCATGTCGGTATCGAAGGGGATCGGATCACCCCCTACCCCGATGCTGGTGAGCATCGAGAAGTCATAGGGAGTCATCGTCATATCTCCCGTAGTAGAGAAGTGAAAGGAGTCGGTAGTGTCCCATCACCTCTCCACTAGAGCAGCAAGGAGAGGCCTACTCACAGTGAGGCGCGAGAGTCCCCTACAGAATGCACCAAACCCGGCCTGGTCCACAATGTGACGGACCGCATCTGGCAGCTCCATGTACCAATCTCGAGCGGCAATGTTCCCATACCCCCGGAAGGCATGGGAATCTCCCTGTTTTCAAGCAAACAATTGCGAAGCAATACTAAATATACAATTTTGAAAAGCATTCAGAATTGGTAATAATATAGCGTGTGTGCACGTTTTCAGATTCAAACAGACATCGGGTGCCGGCGTGCTTACAGTGAACTACGACATGTGACGTGTCAGTATGTGCGAGTGGTTCAGTACAATATAGCGTGTGTGCACGTTTTCAGATTCAAACAGACATCGGGTGCCGGTGTGCTTACAGTGAACTACGACATCTGACGTGTCAGTATGTGCGAGTGGTTCAGTACAATATAGCGTGTGTGCACGTTTTTCAAGTTCAAACAAACATCGGGTGTTGGTGTGCTCGCAGTAAACTACAACATGTGATGTGTCAACGTGTTTGGGTGGTTCAGTACAGATACAGCGTGTGTGCACGTCTTTCAAGTTCAAACAGACATCGGGTGCCGGTGTGCTTACAGTGAACTACGACATGTGACGTGTCAGTATGTGCGAGTGGTTCAGTACAATATAGCGTGTGTGCACGTTTTCAGATTCAAACAGACATCGGGTGCCGGTGTGCTTACAGTGAACTGCGACATGTGACGTGTCAGTATGTGCGAGTGGTTCAGTACAATATAGCGTGTGTGCACGTTTTTAAGTTCAAACAAACATCGGGTGCTGGTGTGCTCGCAGTAAACTACAACATGTGATGTGTCAGCGTATTTGGGTGGTTCAGTACAGATACAGCGTGTGTGCACGTCTTTCAAGTTCAAACAGACATCGGGTGCATGTGTGCTTACAGCGAACTACAACATGTGATGTGTCAGTGTGTTTGGGTGGTTCAGGGCTAATACAGCGTGTGTGCACGTTTTTCGATTCGAATAGATATCAAGTACAAGTGTGTTCACAGTCAACTACAGTATACAATGTATCAGTGTATCTGAGCTAAGTAGTTAAAGGACAGAATCAACTATGGCAGTTAAAATGTTCTACATTGCGGAAAACAGAGGGAAGAATATACCTCGGAGGCGCCGAAAGACAGATGAGACGTCGGCTTGCACAGGAGAAGCTCCAGTGGCACGCCCCTGTCGAAACTCCTGAACTGGCAAAGACCGTCAGGAGGTAGCATGTGGATCGCCGGCCGGTAGGTCGCCGGGTCGAACGGGCGGACGCTCAAGGGGAGGAGCTCGGCCTCTGGGTCCATCTCGTGATCCGGGGGAGTCCCGCCCCGTGGGATATCATCCGCCATGTCAAAAGTGGTGTGAAAATGACCGGGAAAGTGAAAACCGGGTGAGAATGTGAAAAGTCAACGGAAAGTCAACCCCGAGAGGGCGGAAAATGGCCGGAAAAGCCGGAATGTGGAAAAGGTACGGAAATCAAGAAAAACTTGGGGGAAACAAACCCCAAGAGGCGGAAATCGAAAAGGAGGCACCGAAACGAAGTTTTGTTCGGATGAAAATGTTCGAAACGCGAAGAACTTCGCGAATCAAACGTCGAAAGGGGCGCGAAAATCAAGGAAAACGGAGAATAGAGACTCGGGAAATACTCTAGAGAGAGGGAGCGGGGATTTTTGGCCAAGAGAAAGTAAGAAAATAGGGTTTGAAACCCTATTTTAAAAGACCCAAGGCCAAAAGACCAAACTGTCCCGAATCAGGCATGTTTGGCCGGTCGGCCACATTTTTGGCTGGTCGGCCAAATATTTGGCCGATGGAATGTTTTGATGGCCGGTGACCTCCCCTTATGGCCGGTGAGCCTCCTACAACCTTGTTTGGGTCAGATGTATAGTTTGGGGCCTTCATTGCTCAAGACAGTGCAAGAAAAGGCAGTTCTGAAGCTTAACCGGCCCTTGTTTTGACCTCGGACCGTATCTTCTGTGCACGGCACTCGAATATGTGCAAGGTGTATCCTTCTTATATCCTTTTGTCTCTTTCAAGATTCGAAAGTTGCCCCGCATGCGTTGCTTCGCAATGCTTCGTCGTGAACATGCGTTGGTTATACGTACTTTCATTCACATCGATATGCATCTTTCATTTGCATTAGCTTACTTGCATTGTTATGCATAAATCGATCTGGCGAGACCTTAAACATGCACGATCTGGCGAGACCTTAAACATGCACGATCTGGCGAGACCTAAAACACGCATGGTCTGGCAAGACCTTAAACACGCACGGTCTAGGAGACCTTAAATCCTCAGAAGGTGCAAGACCTTTGGTGCATTGGTGTGCACAATTCATTTGCATCAAACGCCGCATATTGTTGCGCATTTCAAGTTCACTTGCATTGTTATGCATTTCCCCAGCAGACGGTCTGGCGAGACCTTAAATCCGCTTGGTCTGGCGAGACCTTAAATCCACTCGGTTGCATTGTCATGCATTTCAAGCGACTTGTGTTGTCGTGCATTCCATGCAACATGCATTTCAAAAAACAAAACAAAAAAACAAACATGCATATGTCATGCATCATTTTAAGTATTGCATATGTCATGCATCATTGTATGTATTGCATATGTCATGCATTTCACTGTAAATGTATCCATTCCATTGCATATTGTATATATTGCATTATAGTTTGCATGTATTCATTGCATCACCTCCATTTAGGATTTGCGTCTTTCCTTGTTGAGCTTAGTTTGATATGTGCCCATACTTTTCACGTCTATACACTCGTAGTTCTGTATGACCGTTCTATGTTAGACGTGGTTTGTTTGTGTCTATGCCTTTCCTAGGCAAGATACAGTTTGGCCGTAGGCCTTAATCCACTGTATCCATTCCATTGCATATTGTATATATTGCATTATAGTTTGCATGCATTCATTGCATCACTTCCATCTAGGGTTTGCGCCTTTCCTTGTTGAGCTTGGTCTGGTATGTGCCCATACTTTTCACGTCTATACACTCATAGTTCTGTATGACCGTTCTATGTTAGACGTGGTTTGTTTGTGTCCATGCCTTTCCTAGGCAAGATACGGTTTGGCCGTAGGCCTTAATCCACTGTATCCATTCCATTGCATATTGTATATATTGCATTGTAGCTTGCATGCATTCATTGCATCACCTCCATCTATGGCTGGCGCCTTTCCTTGTTGAGCTTAGTCTGGTATGTGCCCATACTTTTCACGTCTATACACTCATAGTTTTGTATGACCGTTCTATGTTAGACGCGAGTCGTGTGTGTCCATGCCTTTCCTAGGCAAGATTTGGTTTGGCTGCATGCCATATCCTTTGTATATATATTACATTTGTAGTGTAATTTTTGCATCCAGCATTAGGATCATTGGTCTTTCATTAGCGAGTCGTTTCCCCACTTATGTCATTCCACCCAATTACTTGTTCTCATGGTTCGTCTATACACTCATAGTTCTGTATGACCTTTTCTATGTTAGACGGACCTGTCACCTCCATTAATCTATTTGACGTTTGTGTGGATTTGAACCGCTCATGATTTGATCATGATTCAATTGCATTGCATTATCATTTGCATTGTTTATACATAGTTTGTATATATTGCATATCATTTTGCATTCATTTTGCATGTTATGCATGTTGCTAACGATATCGTACCTGTTAAGTTGCTTTCTTTTGCAGGCACGATATTGTATGTACGGTTCATTTGAGGCTGGTGCAACCAGACGAACCGGACAGGTATTGTATCCTCCGAGTGAGACGTATCGAGAATTGCATAATTCTCTTACATCCTTTCTGCATTGTAGTGTAGTTGGATTTGTGTTTGCTTGCTTAAAACTGTCGCATGTTATGCTTCGTTACAGCTTTCTTTGCATGATCATAAGTTATGCTCGGCTTCTTGCATTGTCGGTTGCATTTTGCCCCCGCCTTCGGGCACATATCTTTATTGTCTTGCATGCTTTGTTTAAGTCTTCGGCCTTGTCAAAAATAGGTCGTCTCTGGGCTTTAACAATTACTCTCGTCATTGTTATGACTTTCGAGTTCTGTCAAAGAGGGGCAACTGTAGACACCCCATTTTTGACCGTCCTCAAGACTTGGACGTCACCGTTTGAACACTCGGTGATCATCCATGTTTGTGTTCGTCTTGAGTTCCCGGAGGTCTCGGCTACGCGCCTTGCCTCAGGATCTCTCGACTCGACTGTTTTGTGTTTGGTTTTGCACCAAACACTTGTGTTTTGCCTTTGAGGGGCAGGGCAGGGCTTGTTGACCATCCCCTGACACCCACCGGCCATGGCTTGAGGCCACCGGCTATGTTTTGTTGCCACCGGCCAAATGTTTGGCCGGCCGGCACTATAGATGGTCGACCGGCCATCTTTTTTGGTCAAATTGCATTTTTGGCCGGCCGACTACTGTGCATCTACTTTTGCAGATATTTTTATGCCAGCTGTGCTAGCTGGCATACACTTTTCTCCCCTCCATAAACGTGTATGGAGGGATCTCCCTCTTGTTAGCTTGCCTTGGAAGCTTTACAAGATTGGATTGTCTATAAGAGGAGGCCTCTTCTCCCTCTTTTAGGTTAGACAACTTTTTTTCCAGAGCTTTGAGTTCTAGGGTTAGGGTTTGTATATATCCTATCTCTATATCTCTCTCTCTTTGTGTATTTGTGTGTGTTTAGTCTTAGTATTGCACACAAACACCCACCATTACACCTTCTCTTGGAGCTGAGGTCCTTGGAGGTTGTTCTTGAAGTTTTGGAGCTGGTTTGGACCTAAAGAAGCAGCTGGTCCACCATTTGTGAAGAGGGTCTTCAAGGGTAACATTCTTCCTCTTTTTACCCCATTTTTGCATAGCTTTTTTGACTACCTTGCAACTGTTTTTAGACTTGGTGTATAACATATAAAAGTCTTGTTTTTGCCTACTCTAAATAGTTGTTTAAGAGTGTTTTGAGCTTTGAGGTTGTTTGACCCCTCTTAAGCCTTGTTAGGCTCCATTTTTGTGCATTTTGGTGAGCTCCGGGACCATTGTGTTTGGGCCTCCTCACCACTGAAATCTTGAGGGATTTCAGTGGTGAGGATGGTGCCTTGAGGTCCTAAGAAGGAGAGGGCCACCCCCTCTCCTTGTTGTCCTTGAAAAGGGCCATTTTTGCCTCATGTGTGAGCATCTAATTTAAGTGCATGTTGGCCATGTCTTAAGTGTTTTTGGTAGTATTTTGCCATGTATTACCTCTGTTTTTACTTGGTTTAGGTACACCATGCTTGCTTAGCATACATGCCTTGTAATGCCATGTTTAGGCCTTAACATGCTTTAGGTTTTGATCCTTGTTCTAGCATGATTTTGGCCAAGCTTTGTGAAGCTTTTGTGTTTGTTTTAGCATGCTTAAGTTCTGTTTTTGGTTGTTTTGGTCGACCATGACATGCTTAGTATAGCCACCTTGCATTTTGGCTTGTTAGCCTTAGGTGTGTGAGTATGTAGCATGCTTTACTTGCCTTGTTTCAGTGGTTTGGAACCACTTATAGCATCATTTCAGTCCTCATGGTATGCTTGTATGCTTGCATTTGATGCCCCTTTAATGCTTTACAAGGTTGTTGTCATATGCTCCATGTTTGGCCCCTTGTGTATGCTTGCATGTTTAAGCCACTTAGATGCCATCTAGGTGTATCCTTAGCATTGTTTAGGTCTGCCTTGGACCTGTTTTAAGTCCTCTTAGCCTTGTGAAGCTTGGTTGACTTAGCCATGGTTTAAGCCTCCTTGGCTTGCCTTAAGTACTTGGACCATTATTGCATGCTTTGCTTGTTTTGATTAGCTGGTTTGGCACCTCTCCTTCATGATTTTCAGAGCTTTCTATGCATGCCATATGTCCATGTTTTGTCTCTTTTAAGTGTGCTTAAAGGTTACTTGTTTGATGCTTAAGTGTTGGTCCATTTGCATGCATGTTTGTATGTATGATTGTCCCTCATTTCCATAGCATTGGCCACTGTTTTAGGCTTGTTTGAGGGCTGCCTAAATTAGTTTAAGTCCACCCCTTAGCATGTGGTTACATGTTTGCCTTATGCCTTGCATGCCTAAATACACATTGCATGTCCATGTTGCACACTTAGCCTCCATGCCTAGGTTGCATTCCATTTGCATGCATGCTTCACCTCTTGAGTTGAGTATGATAGAGGTTGAGCTTCTTTGTTTGATTATGTGCATTGCATTCCATATCAAAATGCATACTTGGTTTCTTGGGCCATCACGCATTGAAATGCGCGATTGGTGGTCCGAGAATCGAGGCCCATCCCCCTTTGAGTCATGAATATGATAAGGAGTGTGGTTGGTGCATACATTGCTTGAAATGCATTGCCATGATATGTTTTGCCCTCTGCTGCTGTCAAAACAGATTCTGCAGGAAGCTTCGGCCGGCCGGCCATCTTCAGTGCCGACCGGCCATCCATCAATGGCCGATAGCTTAATCAGTGGCCGGTGAACATTTCCCATGGCCGGTGGCCATTCCTCCTAGCCGATGGTGTTCCACAGTGTGCAGAGAACATATCCTGGGACTTGTGCAGTCTTCAGAGGAGGATAACAGTCAAAGCAGAGGCATCTTGTGCATGGCAGTGGCTTTCGAGCGGAGCCGAGCACGCATTGCATTGGGCCCTCTTCCCGAGGCTGTTTACTGTTTTAATTAGCTTAGTTAATTTGCTTAACTAGTTAATTGTCTGTAATATTTTAATTAGCTTGTAGGTTAATTAATTGTATTATTCTTTCGGTCCCTCCGAGCGAGGGCAAATTTGTAATAAGTGTGGGTGCGTGTGTGCATGTCTTCCAACCCCCACTTCTTTCTCCCTTTTACTTACCTGCTTTTGATGGTTAGTATTAGGACATGTTTATTTAGCATACCTTATGCTATGCATGCGTGCATCATTCATCAGTATTGCATGCACCGGGCTCGGCGCATCATGCTAACAGCATAAGTATTTCAAATCTAACTTGAATACATGCTATCTGTGCATTCCACATGCCATCCTAGGATTAGCCGAGCCTATTCTAGTGACATTTTGTATGTGTTGCATTAGCCACTTAACATGGACTTGGATCATGCATGATTGCTAACATGTTCTTTGTTTTGGCTCGGAGTACGATGTAAGTATTTATGCTTTAGCATCTCGCATGAGTGTGAATGTTAACATGCTTACCATGCGGCTAGATGCTTATTTGATTAAACTGCCTGAATGCCTGTGGGTGAAGGTTGGATTGTTTGAGTTGGAACAACTCGTTGAAATCCGTGTTTTAGCCTACTTGCGAGTAGCAAATCTCAAAGCGTTTTCCAAACAAACGGATATGCAATGCTTCGTTCCAAATTAGGCGATCTAGTCTATACTTTTGTGTTGTGCGCATCACATAGTAATTCTAGCTAATTAACGGAATAAGAACACATAACGTTTTCAAAATCGGATATCATGGTTAGTAGAGGCCGATCTTCAGATCGGGCGAGAGGTGGTGCTCATAGCTGACCTTCCCCAATCGTACCCAAGTTCCCGAGCCGAGGCAACTTTGGCGATGATGGACACGTGGCCTTAGGCAAACGAGTCAGGGTTTCCTAGATTCCCCCATTAAAAATTTTAGGTAGCGACTCTGTATCTGGCAAAGCAGTCCATGTTTGGCACTTCTTTCAAAAATCTGTTTCTCAAAACGATTTGCCGGATTTGGACTCTTTGGTTCAGATTTAGAACCGTGACAAATTGAGTCCGAACTGTGGTAGCATAAGGCCCTCGGGGCGCGTCCACAAGGTCTCGGAGAGAGCAAGGAGCTAGGTCCCGGAGAGGACGGGGGGCTAGTTGGCGAGCACTGCCCACGATGATGACATGTAGAGGGCAGGGTGGGGAGACTTACCAGATCCCCATCGCTCCCTCTCCGGCTGATCACGAGCTAGTCGGGTTCTACGACTTGCCTCCAGTATGTATTATTGCATTTTGTATTTTGCACTATCATTTCATTTCATTTCATTTGATATTCCGCAGAATACTGATGTTTCTAACACTTTTGCAGGCTTCCTCCGAGTACACTCGCCAGTCCCTGGAGTTGACCGCCTCTGTGATGGGGATGCTCCAGCGGAGCCTCGACCTTCTGGCCATTTACAGTATTCCGGTATGTTCTTCTGACCACGGTCTCAAACCATACATAAACTGTTTCACATAATTTGATGTATCGCACTGTCAACACAACACTCGATACACTGCCCTCACGGCATCTCATACACTGCATCCCACAGACTATTCACATCATTACTCACAGCGTTCATACACTGCACTCAGTCACTGCGTTCTGTACCGACATACTGCTCATAACCTTCATACACTGTACTCATACACTGCATTCTATACTGATACACTGCTCACAGCATTCATACTTTGTTTTGCGTAGCATACTGATGCGTTTGCCATTTGCGCTTTTCAGCCTCCATTCCAGATTCCTGCTGCAGGAAGTGCTCCAGCTGGGCCTTCTGTTCTTGCTCGAGGAGGAGGGCGAGATGGCAGAGTATACCCCCGCACCGAAGCGGGGTGTACTCATGTTGGGAGTAGCTCTCGGGCACCAGTTCCCGATGATGATGAGTCCGAGGTGGAGACAGAGGCGGAGTCGGAGGCGGAGTCGTCCGAGGGGGAGACCGGAGATGACTCGAGCTCGGGCTCAAATGATGGTGCTGACGATGATGCTCCTGGACCTTCGTCCAGGAAGAGGACGAGGATAGACCCGTAGGCCTGAGATGATCGATGCTGATCCAGACTTTTACTGCTTTTCTTCTTTTTGTTTTGCTTTACTTTTTGTTGATAGCTTGAGTACCTTGTACTGCCGCAGGCAGGTTTTTGTTTTCTCCAAAGCTATGTACTTGAAAAATGATGAAATGAAACAAACTTTTTGTCTGAAAAAGTGTTACATTTGTACATTTCATACTTCACATTGCATTGCATCATATTACACCTCAATGTAAATGAGATCGATCTCCTGTCTGAAAATCAAACACTTGTATTGTAATAACCAGATAATGAACCGGCCAACAGCAAAACAACTCAAACAACCCACTGCTCATTTTGAACACACAGCCCATAACACAACGCTTGGTTTACCCGACACATAGCTCATACACACAGCTCATTCTGAACACTGCTCATTCTGAACTCAAAGCCCGTAACACAGTATTTTGTTCATTTGCACACGGCCCATTATGAACAAACAATTCAATCTTGAAAAGACGGGATACAAAGGTGGAATTCGCTGAAGCTGAAACACACTCGGACGCAATCTGGAACCCATGCGTTCACTGTTTCCAAGTGACCCGGGGTTGAACCCCTGTGGTTTTACAAAAGAACCAAATCATGTTTTGCACAAATGTGGAGAATGGCACAGCACTCTGAGCGCACAAAATGATTTTAGAAAAGGGTTTTCAACCGGGTATTGAGCCTACGACTGAACACAGCGAAAATGACTCAACAACGGAAAAACAAAAGGTAAACAACCTAAACACAACGAGACACGCTCGGATACGACTCCAAACAAGAATCGGGGTAAGCAAAGCAAAAGACACGACACACAGACGTGTTACCAAGACGAGAGACCTCAGATCACGAGGAGCCAGTTTCTCCGGGTCTTGTTCCCACCCTTTCTGATTTGTGAGTTCTCACATCACTCAGCCCTCAGGCTCTTTTTTTTCTCAAAACCCTTTGCTCACTTCTCTCTCATCTTCTATTCTTTTTTCAATCCCTCCCCTGGGTGGTTGACGGATAAACAAGAGGTTGTGGGCAGCTTCATGCCCAACACTGTTAGCTCGCAGCTATTTCTTCTGGTGGCATCTAGTCAATGCCCCAGCTGAGGGAGTGAAGTGTCATGACTCGTTCCAATTCGTGCTTCGCACTTGGTTTGATACCTCGTTGCTCGAGGATGTTGAGAGCTTTCAGCCCTTTACAAAGCTCCAGTCGTGCCCTCTGCTGGCAAGTATGCTGGCGATGGGGAAAGACAGGAAGCCTGACTCAACTGTGCCCCTAGTTCATCATTTTGACCATTTTTTGGGTTTTCTACTAAAACAATTTGACCAACATAAGAGTTAGATTAGCATGCTTGTGCAATTTTTGATTCAAAATCATGCAAGTTAGGCTATGAGCACTGAAATTTCCTTTTTTAGGCCCAAAGAAATGGTTCAGTTTTGAAAAATGTAATAATTTTTGAGAAATTAGTCAACCTCAGTAAATATTCTCAAAAACTGTTTTGGCAAACAGCCAGTGCTCAACGAGCACGGAACCTACTCTCGAGATGCACAACCTCGGATCCGAAGGAAGATTGCCCCTTGCTTGAAGAGAGCTACATGGAAACGGAAAGTTGCCCCTTGTTTGAATGGCGACTCATGGCAACGGAAAGTTGCCCCTTGTCTGGATAACGCCGCAGCATACTGTGAACAGTTCTCATTAGTGATGATCGCAACCGAACTCTCGGATACAGAGAAGACGAAGATGGTCAAAACCAATATATGGACACAGTCACTTTGAAAGTGTTGGTGGCTGGACTTCAGGATGAAGTTGCCTACGTATCCCAAACATGGGAATCAAGCCTTACGTAGTTCCGGTTGTCACAACCGAACTATCGGATTCAGAGAAGGCAAGGATGATCAAAACCATTACATGGACATATTCGATTTGGAAGTGTTTGTGGCTGGACTTCAAGACGAAGTTGCCTACGTAGCCCAAACATGGGAATCAAGCCTTACATAGTTCCAGTTAAGGTACACTCGTGTATTAACCCTCACCATGCTCTAACTTTTGCCAAGGTCGCCCTTCTGGGTTTTCAACCTTGCGAGCTATGTTTTTCTTCTTTTTCAATTCTTTTTTGATCTTTTCATTCCTTTTTTTTTTTCATCTTTTCTGCTTCTCTTTTCTTTTTGCATTTTTTTTTCTTTTTTTTTTTTCTTTTTTTTGTTTTTTTTTTTCTTGCTCTAACTTTTGCCTGGGTCGCCCTTCCGGGTTTTGGCCCAGCGAGCCTCTCAAGGGTAAAAGTGTAGCTTTGTCCATGCCAAATGGTTTTGAGATCCTGAAGTCATCTGAATCCAGAGGAAATGGCTGTTGTATTGATTTGCAGAAGGATTCATCTTCGGCTCTTCGAGTACATCGGATGTTTTTTTTTTTGCTCCTAGTTCGAGGGGTGCTTCTGTTTTAGCTTCGCAAGCTTCTTCTGACGACATCTGATCTTCTTGATCTGATTTTCCTTGCCTCTTGTTCGAGGGCTGCTTCAAATCTGGCCACACAAGCCTCACATTGCGGTTGACTGTTGATCATTCTGAATCCCAATTCAAGGTTTGAAAGTGAGGGGTCGAGTCTCGGAGCTGAGAGCGATCCTAAGCTGCACAATCTCAAGAGCGATTCCACACAGGTCTTCGCAGGACTGCGCAAAAC
This sequence comes from Camellia japonica, assembly GCA_030407325.1. Classification (NCBI taxonomy): domain Eukaryota; kingdom Viridiplantae; phylum Streptophyta; class Magnoliopsida; order Ericales; family Theaceae; genus Camellia; species Camellia japonica. The sequence goes on from JAPPVO010000059.1 coordinate 93,119,361, forward strand.
ATTTTTTTGAAAGTTTTTAAGAAAGCGACAAATCGCTCGCGCGGAAGACAATGTGGAACCAATCTGGATCAAGTCAGGATCCTTCCCAGTACTCACACTAACAAGCATGATCTCATTCATTAAGGGCTTAGCACGCCTCTCTTTCTCTCATTGATCAAATTTTGCAAAACCCGAGGAATTCCTTCCTCTTCTTTTTCACCGCAGTGTTCAAAAAGTTTTGAAAAACTTAGGTCAATACAATGACTTATAGGCACAAAAAAGCAAGTGAAATGCGCTGCCGTTCATTCTAAACCTGCTGGCACAACAGGCTCAAAGTAGCAATAAGCACGGAAACATGATAGCCGCAGCTGTTTCATTCAGATTTCCTGGTTGCAACTGGCTCCACAGCAGAGACAGACTCAAAAGAAAGCAAAAACACAAAATAAAAAGTGATATCCGAGGCAACACCCCCGAAATCACCTGACTTCTATACAATGGGACTGACTCGATACAACAAGACAGACCCGACCGACAAAGTACAAAAAGACTGCTTATATACAAACAAGATAACAAAACTGACTGAACACCCAAGCCAGAAAGTGCAAAACTAGCATTCGCAAATGCTCCAAAGTGCGTGCCAGACGCCACATCTGAAATAAACTGAGCGCCGCCCGCAGGTGGACCAACTTCTGATCACATACTCGCAGTATCCTCGAAATCTAACAACTCAGCAGTGACAGACTTCGCTGAGGTAGGCGGGAGGATGACCTCATTGTCGATCAAATCCTGTACTTCATGACGAAGACGGAAACAGTTGTCGGTGCAATGACCGGTTTGCTGGTGGTACGCGCAGTACAAGGTAGCATCATGTGAGGGAGGGAGATTCTTCGGGAGAGGCCGAGGCTCGAGGGGTTTAAGGTGCCCCATTTCGGCAAGGATCTGGAGCGCCCTAGACAAAGGCATGTAAAGGGCATGGAAGACTCTGCGCCCTCGGGGCAGATACTTCGAAGTCTGCTGACTTTTGCGGACGCACTGGCAAAAGGATCGGCAGGTGCTGCCTTGACTTTCTGATCCTTTCCCGGTGCAGGTTGGGATTGGAGGGAACTGTTCTGGCATGACGGGGCCTATCCCGATTTTCTGTCTGGCTGGAACTCCCCTCGGTTGGAGTGGGAAAGCATCATCCACAGTTTTAGCCACCACTGCGAATATTTGTTGTTTACTCAATCCTCCGGCTTTCAAAGCCTCGACTGCCCACAGCAGTTGTTCAACGGGATCAGCATCTGTCCCACTTTGTTCTTACCTCTGGCCTCAGCTTGATCGAGGGTTTGGGTTGCTATATCAGAGCGAAACCCGGTTGTTGTTGCCATGTCATGGCCATAGTTTGAGGCAGCCTCAGGTTGGCTGAGCTCGATCACAATTCGCCCCAATAGCGGGGGCTCCTGCGGTACAAAATTCCCGGCGTAGGATGTGGTTGGTGGCGAAGCCGACATTCCGTAGGCGAGATCAGCCACAGATCGCTGAAGATCACCAATCATTCCCATCAATTCAAACGTGGTGGGCTCATGAGCTTGAAACAACTGGGGTTCCCAGATCGGGCGCGCGGCAGGCGACCTGGGCGGATGCGGTACATCAACATTGGTTTCATTCTGTAAGATGATTCCTTGGTCTAATGCAGCTGCCATAACCACTATTTCCTCTGAACTTTGCGTTATCATAAGTCCGCTGAACTGAACGGTGATTGACGGATCAGATCTCTGTCTTGCCTCAGCAAAGGAGAACACTGGCTATTCTATGCTAAATCTCTGAACTGAAAGAGAAAACACGCAGCATTTCGGCCCAATCAGAACAGACACAAGCATAACTGAATAACTGTACTCTACTACTGATCACTGTTCCCCAAAATCACTGCCCCAAAAACTGAATCTGATACCCGCAGATATAACTGATTCTCAAATTCCGATACTGATGCCCTCAGGCCTGATACTCAGACTTGCAAACTGATATATGCATTCCCTGTAGAGGTCAACTCAAAAAGCACATAACAAGCAAGCAAGAGCCAAAACACCCTATTTGGGTAGGGTTTCCCTGTCCTATTTTGTCAGGAGCTAGGGTTTCACTACGCACGCAGCGGTTTCAAACAACCTATAATCGAGTAGCAACCTGTCCTAGCTTGGGATGGTCATTATGGATTCCGAACATGCACTAGGTCGAATGGTCGAAAGGGTGCCCCGGTGACAACCGAGGTTTGTGTTCCCATCGTGGCAGAGCCCGTAACCGGTCAGCCTTATGGCACGCTTCTCGAAGCGAGCCTCCGGCAAATCGTTCAGGAATAGCAGACGGCAAACATTGTGACTTAGGCGTACCAATGCAAATGCAATGCAAAGAAACACATAAGTGTAGTCAAAACAAGATATCATGAGTTCAAGTCAAGTTCTCTAAACTCCCCAGCAGAGTCGCCAGAAACTGTAGACGTGCCCGTGGGCCTCATGCTACAGTTCGGACTCAAATAGTCACGGTTTTGAATCTAGTCTGGCAAAGTGCAATGCAAGACCGATAAATTACCAAAGAGTCCAAACCCGGCAAATCGTTTTTTTGAAAACAGATTTTTTGAAAGAAGTGCCAAACATGGACTGCTTTGCCAGATACAGAGTCGCCACCTAAATATTTTTTTATGGGGGAATTTAGGAAACCCTGACTCGTTTGCCTAAGGCCACGTGTCCGTCATCACCAAAGTTGCCTCGGCTCGGGAACTTGGGTACGATTGGGGAAGGTCAGCTATGAGCACCCCCGCTCGCCCGATCAAAGATCGGCCTCTACTAACCATGATATCTAGTTTTGAAAACGTTATGTGTTCTTATTCCGATTAATTAGCTAATCTTACTATGTGATGCGCACAACACAAAAGTATAGACTAGATCGCCTAATTTGGAACAAAGCATGCATATCCGTTTATTTGGAAAATGGTTTGAAATTTGCTACTCGCGAGTAGGCTAAAACACGGATTTCAATGAGTCGTTCCAACTCAAACAATCCAACCTTCACCCACAGGCATTCAGGCAGTTTACATCACATAAGCATATAGCCACATGGTAAGCATGCTGTCATGTTAACATTCACACTCATGCAAGATGCTAAAGCATAAAAAGCTTACCGAGTACTCCGAGCCAAAACAAAGAACTTGTTAGCAATCAATGTATGATCCAAGTCCATGTTAAGTGGCTAATGCATCGCATACAAAATGCAACTAGAATAGGCTCGGCTAATCCTAGGATGGCATGTGGAATGCAACAAATAACACGTATTCAAGTTAGATTTGAAATACTATGCAATTAGTATGATGCGCCGAGCCCGGTGCATGCAATACAAATGAATGGATGCACGCATGCATAGCATAAGGGTGCTAAATTAAATATGCCCTAATACTAACCATCAAAAGCAGGTAAGTAAAAGGAGAAAGAAGTGGGGTTGGAAGACATGCACACACGCACGCACACTTATTACAAATTCGCCCTCGCTCGGAGGGACCAAAAGAATAATACAATTTAATCAACTAACAAGCTAATTAAATAGTTACAAACCAATTAACTAGTTAAGCAAATTAACTAAGCTAATAAAGCGGTAAAACAGCCTCGGGAAGAGGGTCCAATGCATGCGTGCTCGTTTCGCTCGGAAATCCACACCATGCACAAGCTGCCTCTGTTTTCACTGTTATGCCTCTGAAATTGCACAAATCCCAAGGAGCACTCTCTGAACACTGTGAGGTGCCACCGGCCATGAGGAAACACCACCGGCCATGGAAAGTGGTCATCGACCATCTATGAGCTCTCGGCCAACAATTGATGGTCGGCCGGCACTATGTGGTCGGTCGGCCATCTATGCCTGCAGAATCCTGTTTTGACAGCAAGCAGAGGGCAAACAAGGCATGGCAATGCATTTCAAGCAATGTGTGCACCACCACACCCCTTATCATGTTTATGACTCAAAGGGGGATGGTACTCGATTCTCGGACCACCAATCGCGCATTTCAATGCGTGATGGCCCAAGAAACCAAGTGTGCATTTTCAATGTCAAATGAAATGCACAAAAAACAAAACAAAGGGCCCAACCTCTATCATAATCAATTCAAGAGGCAAGGCATGCATGCCAAATGCAATCCTAGCATGCGGGCTAAGTATGCAACATGAACATGTGGGCAACATGCAAGCTAACAAACATGCAGATGCAATTTGAACATGCAAGTATGCAAGACATGTAACATGTTAAGCAACTTAACCAAAGATGCAGCCAAATGTCAATTCAACATGCAACAAACAAAAACATGTTAGTAAACCTATACAAGCATGCAACAACATGCAAAAGAGCCAAGTATGCACAACACGCAAGGCGAGCATGCAACAACATGCAAAGGATGGACTTACACCAAGATGGGCAGCTCTACCAAGCCCAAACAGTGGCCAAATGCTATGGAAATGAGGCCAAAACACATACAAACATGCATGCAAACATGGTCCAACACTTAAGCATCAAAGAGCAACTTTTAAGCACACTTAAAAGAAGATAAACATGGACATATGGCATGCATATCAAGCTCTGAAAATCATGTTAAGGATGGTGCCAAACCAACTAAACAAGACAAGCAAAGCATGCAACATGTCCAAGGCTCTAAGGCTCACCAAAGAGGTATTGAACTACACTTAGCAAAACCAAACATGGCATGATTTGAACAACCAAAATCAGAGTTTTAGCATGTTAAAACAAAGCCAAAAACACTTGACATGGCATCCTAGAGGCCTAAACATGATGGCATACGCAATGACACTTTCATGGAGCATGAAACACAAACTCTTTAAGGCATTAAAGGAACATCAAATGCAAGCATACAAGCATGCTAAATGGACTGAAATGATGCTATAAGTGGTGCCAAACCACTGAAACAAGCCAAGTAATGCATGCTCAACACTCACACACCCAAGGCTAACAAGCCAAAATGCAAGGTGGCTATACAAAGCATGTCATGGATGGCCAAAACAACCACAAACAGACCTTAAGCATACTAAAACATGCATAAAAGCTTCACAAAGCTTGGCCAAAACAAGTAAGCATAGTAGTCTAAATGCTAAGTACATGTTAAGGCAAATAATGGCATTACAAGACAAGTATGCAAGGAAAGCATGGTGTGTCTAAACCAATTAAAAATAGTGCTATATCATGGCAAAATAAGCACAAATACTACTTAAGACATGGCCAACATGAACTTAAACAAGGTGCTCACACATGAGGCTAAAATGGCACATATTGAAGGCAACAAGGAGAGGGGATGGCCCTCTCCTTCTTAGGACCTTAAAGAATCATCCTTACCACTGAAATCCCTCTAGATTTCAGTGGTGAGGAGGCCCAAACAAGGTGGTCCCGGAGCTCACCAAAATAGCACAAAAATGGGGCCAAACAAGGCCTAAGAGGGGTCAAACAACCCCAAACAACAAAGCAACCTTAAACAACTATTTAAAGCACTGAAAAACAAGACTCTTATTAGTTATATACAAAGTCTAAAAACAGATTCAATGATGGATAAAAGCCTATGCAAAAATGGGGAACAAAGGTAAGGTTCTTACCCTTGAAGACCCTCTCAAGAACAATGCTCCAGCTGGTTTTCCAAGCTTGAATCCACCCAAAATTTCCAAGAACAACCCTTTGATGCTCAGCAACTAAGGGAAGGTGTAGCATTAGGTGTTTTGTGTACAAAACTATGAACAAACACACACAAAGGCAAAAGAGAGGGAATATAAGATAGATAGATACACTATGCAAACCCTAATCTCAGAGCTCTCTGGAACTTTTTTGTAACCGTTGAGGAGGGAGGAGAAGGCCTCCCTTTATAGAGATTCACTCTTGCAAACTTACAAAACAAGCTAAGCAAGAGTGAAATCCCTCCATACACGAGGGCAAGTGGGTGCCAGCTAGCACAGCGGCACAAAATATCTGCCAAAAAGCAGATGCACAGTGGTCGGCCAGCCAAAATGACAAATTGGCCAAAACAAAGGTCGGTCGACCAAAAGGAGTGCCGGCCGGCCAAACATTGGCCGATGGCAACAACAACAATGGCCGGTGGCCTCAAGCCATGGCCGGTGAGGTGTGGGATGGCCAACAAGCCATTCCCTGCCCCTCAAAAGCAAAACACAAGTGTTTGGGTGCAAAACCAAACACAAAACAGTCGAGTCGAGAGGTTTTGAGGCAAGGCGCGTGGCCGAGCCTCCGAGAACTCACGACGAACACGAACATGGATGATCACCGAGTGTTCAAACGGTGACGTCCAAGTCTTGAGGACGGTCAAAAATGAAGTGTCTACACCATCTCACCATGTTGTTGCATGCTTGTTTCATTTTGCATGTTGTTGCATGCTATACATGTCCACATGTTTAGGTTGTATGCCTATTGCATATTGCATGTTAACATGCTCATGTTGCATTAGATTTGTTGCACACTTGAGTTATTTGCATGCTTGCCTGCTTGCCTAGGTTGCATTGCATTGTGTGTGCATCTCTTGCCTCTTGATCAATCATGATAGAGGTTGGGGTCCCTTATGTGTTATGTGTATTTCATTCGACATTAAATTGCACACTTGGTACCTTTGGCCATCATGCATTGAAATGCTGATTGGTGGCCCGAGGGTCGAGAATCATACTTCCTTGAGTTCATGACATGATAGGGAGGGTGGTTGTGCAAACATTGTCTTGTAAATTCCTTGCCATGCACTGTCTGTCCTCTGCTGCAGTAAAAACAGAGTTCTGCAGGAACAGATGGCTGGTCGGCCCTCTTCAGTGCTGGCCGGCTACCAGAGTCCAGCCGATGGCCCACTTTTGGTCGGTGACCACTTTCCAATGGCCGGTGGTCCTATCTTTTGGCCGGTGACATCCCACAATGCTCAGGGAGTAATTCAGAGGCATCTCAAGGATTTTCACAGTTCTCAGAGGTACAGAACAGTGCAAATAGAGGCAACATGTGGCATGGCAACGGGTTTCCGAGCGAGGCGAATCGAGCATGCATGCATTTGACCCTCTTCCCGAGGCAGCTTTACTGCTTTAGTAGCTTAATTAATTTGTTAATTAATTAAAGTTTTGTAATATTTAATTAGCTAGAGTAGTTAATTATTTATTTGATTTGTATTATTCTTTCGGACCCTTCGTGAGAGGGCGAACTTTGTAATAAGTGTGCGTGTGTGTGATGTATGTCTTCCAACCCCACGTCTTTCTCCCATTTACTTACCTGCTTTGATGGTTAGTTCTAGGTCATGTTTTAATTAGCATACTTATGCTTGCATGTTTGCATTCATTCATATGTCTTGCATGCACCGGGCTTGGCGCATCATACTAATTGCATTGTATTTCAATTCCAAGTTGAATACATGTTATCTGTAGCATTTCACATGCCATCTTAGAATAGCCGAGCCTATTGTAGTTGCATTTTTGCATGTGTTGCATTAGTCATTTCAGCATAGTTAGGATTCATGCATGTTTTCTAATTAGCTTCTTTCTTTGGCTTGGAGTACTCGGTAAGTGTTTATGCTTTAGCATCCTTGCATGTGTGTGAGTGACTGCCATGATAGCATGCTTACCATGAGGCTATGTGCTTATATGATATAACTGCCTGAATGCCTGTGGGTGAATGTTAGATTACTAGAATTGGAACAATTCATTGAAATGCGAGTTTTAACCCCACTTGCTTGTGGCAAAATCATGTTTTCTAAGCCCACTAGAGGGTGGCAAATCCACGTCTTAGCCTACTTGCAAGTAGCATCATCAAACCATTTTCAAATAAACAAACATGAAATGTTTTGTTCCAACTCAGGCGATCTAGTCTATACTTGTATGCTGTGTGCATCACATAGTAATTCTAGGCTAATAACCGGAATAAGAGTACACAATATTTTCAAAACTCGATATCATGGTTAGTAGAGGCCGATCTTTGATCGGGCGAGCGGGGGTGCTCACGAAGTGACCTTCCCCAATCGTACCCAAGTTCCCGAGCTGAGGCAACTTTGGTGATGACGGACACGTGGCCTTAGGCACGAGTCAGGGTTTCCTAAATTCCCCCAGAATAAAATATTTAGGTAGCGACTCTGTATCTGGCAAAGCAGTCCATGTTTGGCACTTCTTTCAAAAAATCTGTTTTCAAAAACGATTTGCCGGATTTGGACTCTTTGATGATTCATCGGTCTTGCATTGCACTCTGCGAGATTAGATACAGGACCGTGACATTGAGTCCTGAACTGTAGTGAGCCCAAACGAACAAAACGGGATTCCCTCCCGGGACGTTCGGGGACGTCTACAAGCCCCAAGTATTCAAACCTGGTAGCTCTGATACCAAGTTGTAACACCCCGAAATAATTCAACATAACCCAACCATATCTATGAACACTCATTCAATAATGACAATAATTCTTCCATCTTTACATGATTAAATAGTAAGGTATTACAAAGGTTTCACATGCAAATTATACATTCATTAGTAAGAAAACTCATGAATCTACAGCATGTGAAGCACGTAATCACAAGACAATAAAATGCCCTTAAGGGCTTACATCTTCCAAGGCAATAGTCCGGTTACACAAAATGGTCTCTTGGACCCATACACCTTAGCCCTTGGCTTACAAAAATATCACAACAAAAGTAAGAGCAAAGCTACTCTTTCACCAAAATATATTCACGCCCTTAGCTTGGCGGGATCACCACATCTTTACCTGCACAAGGTCCCATAGGGGTGAGCATAAAGCCCAGTAGAGAATTCCTTAACAAAGTATATACATTTATGTAAGATATCCACATCTTAATATGCAAATGCAAATGCCATGCAATGTAATTTTTTTTAAAAAAATAATTATAAGTCATGCTTCTCTTGAAAATCACCATGTCTTTCATTAACATTATGCAATCTCATCAATTTCAAACCTCCAATTTAATCAAAAGGGGTGGTAAATACGACACTGGTAATCCCTAGGTTGGTGTCTGCAAGTAGGCTCAACAAGCACTACCAAACTGTCATTTTTATCGGTATTAACCAGAAGGCTCGACAGCTATATGCGCGGTTTTCTGGTCTTTCACCATGGACACACATGCCAACTTATCAAATTCAACTACACCCCCCAACTGGACTTACCACGTATTTACCCCATAACACATTTCCATAGTTCTCATTCACAATATTCTTTTCTCAATGTAACTTTCTCAACTCAATTTTAAGATGTATTAATGTCAATTGAAAGAATATATGATGCAAATGATGTTCAAAAATTCCATAACCTCCTTTCATTTTTAAGTATTCCTTCAACACCATGATGACAACCACATAACCCAATTTCCTCCTAATTAATAGGAATCAACAAAACATTACTAGTTCAATTAAGTGTAACAACAAATAACAACTTGCACATGTTATACCACTCCACAATAACTTAGCCATTCCAAAGTCTTGTACATTATCCTTGAGCATTAAGGATTCAATGTTCGTAGTTCAAGAAATTCAACAAATAAATTAACTCATCCCTGTGCATGCATAAGCATTTGTTAACAATTTCAAATAAAATTCCCAACTTTTCATACTTCGAGGGGTCATCACATTTTTAAACAAAACAATATAGAATACTCACATTTTCAAAGAAAGCCCAAATTTCTATGTTTACTCAAAAACCCTAACATTCTCTATCGCATTTAGGGAACTCATTATACACCTCAATCTCAACCCATGTTTTCCCAAAACTTCAAGAAAAGTCTTAATAAGATCACAAGATAGAGTTATTTTCACAAAATCATCAATTTCTTGAACCCTTAAACCCATTTTCGAAATTACAAGTGGAACTCACAAATTCAACTCCAAAATTTACATAAATATATATATAACTCAAAGGAAGACCCTACCTCAAAGCTTGATGAAGAAATGGAGATGATGAGAGGGGAAAACCCTAGAGACCAAAGTTGTCAAAGCTTAATCCCCACCACACAATGTTGTTCTTGCTTGTTCACCAAAATAGAGAGGGATGATGTTGAATCTAGACCCCAAGATTTGCAAGAATCAAAGAGTTTTTAGGGTTTGATGATGTTTTCTAGAGAGTAAGGTGAGTAAAAGTGTTTTTAGAGAGAGAGGAGTGTGTAAGAAATGAGATAGAAACAGTCCTAAATGAGATAGAAAAACAGAGCCTCGGACTGCCCAACCGTCCCGCACGTGCGGAGCTTCACTCCCGCACGTGCGGCTCTCAACCCCGTATGTACGACCCTCCTGCACGCACCTGCTCCGCACCTGCAATTTAAGCAGAATGCCATCCACCCAGACTTCCCTCTTCCCGCACGTGTGGCTTGGCCTCCCGCACGTACGGCCCAACCCCGCACGTGCGGCCTTGGCCCAGCAGCCCAGAGTTTTCGGATTTGCTTCCCGGGCGCTCCGGACTTGACTCCGCACTTTCCGGAAGAAAGAAACTTTGACACCGACAAAAACAAGAACGAGAGCCTTAAATTGGAACTAATTTCCGAGGGTTTCAACCCAACGAGAACAAAAGAAAACGAAACCAAAAAGAATGAAAAGAATGAGAGAAAAAGAGACCCGGTCATCACAAGAATATTCAAACTCTTTTTCAATCAAAAACACAAACAAAATATCTAAATAAATTGAAAACACAAAGTCTTATAAATTACTAGAGGTGTTCGCGGTTCGGTGGTTCGGTTGCGGCAAAGGAACCTCAACCATACGCTCATTATCACGCTTTCATCCAAAATACAACGGATCGATTCGATTTGATTCTATCAATTTAGACGAATCAAAATATCAACTGTTCACCCTTACCTACCTAGTGATTTTAATTTATTTATAACTAACAATAAAATGATGATAAGAAAAGAGATCTGAAACCTATATTTACCAGTCTGTATCATTGAATCATTCAATTGAAGCAATTATGGACCTTGAAGCAATTGTCTCCCAATTCACCTTATTAAAGTCTTCCAAATATTAACCACCGACATACGTACATAAAACTTTAACGCCACCTTGTACGAATCCCAAAGAAAAAAAGAAAAATAAAAGAAAAGATAGGGTGTGCTTAAAATTCATTCTAAATGCTATAATCAGAATAAAATTGATTACTTGCTAATTTTTGGAAGAGTCAGGTAGGTCGCAATTCAAAAAGGGCCTGGCTTTGGTCCAGTCCTTAATCGGATTAGACGGTATTGTTGGGTCTGTGGGGATCCACCACGGGTTTCGTTTTGAAAATCTGAACTGTTCAATGTGTAGAACTCGTCGAGTACTATATGCCTGTGAAAAATCACGTTGATCGGATATCGATAGCTATGTGATCAAATCAGTTTTGTATAAAAAAAAAATAGACGGTGAATAAATTAACGGTTGATAAAAAACTGATTTGATCACATAGCTATCGATATCCGATCAACGTGATTTTTCACAAGCATATAGTACTCGACGAGTTCTACACATTGAAACGGTTCAGATTTTCAAAACGGGACCCGTGGTGGGCCCCCACGGGCTCAACAGCACCGTCTAATCCGATTAAGGAGTGGACCAAAGCCAAAGCCTTAAAAAATGAGTCTTCCCTATGTCAATGGGTTTGGCCAACATTATGGATTATTGCTTTATTAGCATTTTCACATTAGAAAATGTTATCGAAAATGCTATACATACTCGTGCTTTTTTTAAACCAAATTTGCATAACGTTGTACACAGACATTGAGTAAATATAGATTTGATTGTGTGTAATTGATACATTTAACCAAGATTGGTGAGACGTATAATATAAATAGAAATAATATAAGAAACAAATATGAAGAATATGATAATTCACGTGGTTCACTCAAAAATTAAGATTAAATTTATGACTGTTGCGATTTTTACTATATAATAGAATTACAAGTCACAAAGATAGTCGTCTTCCTCTCAAGTATAAACACATAAAAGGATAGATTATATTTTTCATCCTTATAATTTGACCCAAATTTCACTTAGATCCCTACTTGTTTTAATTTGAACAATTTGATCTCTACACTTTAAGTCTGTTTCAATTGTTAATTTTTTTTTTCTACATGTACACCTTAGGAGACTGACCGACAAATGTCTTAAAAATAGTTACCTTTAACTTCTAACTTGAACCACCATAAAAAAAAAAAAAAAAAAAAAAAAAAAAAAAAAAAAAAAAAAACCTTTTAACTCAAATCGAATGATCAAATTGAAATTAGATCTAAAGTGTAGGAATCAAATTGTTCAATTTGAAATAATAGGGATCAAAGTAAAATTTAGATCAAACTCTAAGAATTAAAAGTGTAATTTACCCACATACAAAATTAGAACAATATGACACGAGTATTAAAATATCAAAATATTTTTACTTTACAATATATGATCAGTATTTATCAGGATATATACCATGTAACATTATTCTTTGGAATTACTTTATGAAGTTTTGAAAGCAATGGTTGCACAATTAAAAATGTGGTGGCTTCAAATTATCCTCTTATCTGTAATTTTTTTAGTATCTCATGTATTGTTACTATAGCCCTGTTTGATAAGTTATTTTTTAATTTTTTATTAAAATAAACAATAAAAATAAAATATATTAAAATAGTTAATAAGATAAAATATTTCATTTAACTTATAATTATTTTATTTTTTTTACAACCATCAAACCAACTAAAAAAAACTATCCAAATAAAATAATTAAAAAATCAAATAATTAACTTCCCAAACAATACCCATAAATATAGGTGGTGAATGTACTCGAAAATGGACAAATCATCATCACATTCACTTTGAATGATGAAGAAGTTGTTAATAAGTTTGTGGAGAGCCCTACTACTTCAATATTGCTTTTCATGGCAGCATTAACCACATGTTGTACCACCACCTATTGAGAGCACGGCATATATAATATAATTTGTTGTACCACCAACTATTGAGAGTACGGCATATATAATATAATTTATAGACATTAAAATTTTTTAAATCTTAAATTTTTTATCAAATGAATGATTAAATGTCTTACATAAATGTGAGTTTACAAAAAAATAGACCCCACATCTATTTAGTTATTCATTTGGTAAAAAATTTTATATTTCTAACAATACTCTATACAAATATATAATTTATTTTTTTTAGGATAAATCACACTTTCCCCTTCTCTCCGCTCCTACAATTGACCACTTCCCCTCCATCCTCTCACTCCCACAATTGAACTTCTCTCCCCTTTCAACCCACCACCCGATCTCTTTCACTAGCCTCCATATTTCAATTCGCAACCATTCACTATAAAATTTTCTTTTTTGTCCTTTCAATAATTGATTTTGAGATTAGGTTTATGAGTCAAAATAACAAAATACTTGATTTTTTAGGGACTAAAGGGTGAAACTTAATTTTTGTAATTCATAAAATACTTTGAAATATGACAGGAGTTGATAATTAGACCAGAGTGAAAAATGAAAAAAACGTTTTGGACCAAAGTATGAAAATCTTTATTTTTAAAAATAAGTTATTTTAATAATTTTTTAACTTTTTATGAAAAAAATATATAAAAAAATAAAAAAAATAATATAATAACTTAAAATAATTTTTTAACTAAAATATATAATTAACAAATCAGCCTTACTTTAAAAGTGAAAGTGTGTAATTTATCTTTTAGGTCATTATGAAACATAGATGTTAGGTGGTCTCAAAACTCTCAATAGAGTGTTAAAGAGAGAGGAGTTTATAATGTGGTGTTGTTTTCGTAGGTGTGTAGGGTGAGACAGATGATGTGTGTTATTCTTTAGTCACAGAGGTAGGGTTTCGAGCTTTGACTCTTTTTCATGAAATCCACCGCAATATGTTGTGCAGAAACATTAAAGAAAAATGTTTGACGCTTCTAAAAAGTTTTTATAATTTGTCCTACATTGATATAATACGATAGATATTTACTTTTTATTTATTAAAGTATCTTATTTAATTATTCATCAAATATTTTATTAAATTTGAATAAAAGTTTAATCTGATCCGATGTATTTTATTAATAAATTTGGCTAGTTGTCAGTTTAGAGTAAATTTTCATCAAATTCATTTTAAAACCGATTGTTTGGGTGGATCTAGACTGATGTCCGGTCTAACAGTCATCTCTAAATTTGATGAAAGATTAAACGTTATCTTCATTTGATAAAAAAATACAACTTCCTTCATTTAATATTAAACTAAGGGTAATGCTATAGTGTGCAACTTACACCTTACACCTTTTTGTGTTCACTTACACCTTACACTTACACCTTTTTTACCTTGCACTTACACCTTTTGTGTAAGTGGCACATGGTGTGCAACTTATACATTTCATTTATACCTTCCACTTACACTTACACCTTACACTTACACCTTTTGTGTGAGTGGCACATGGTGTGCAACCCACTTACACCTTTTGTGGGTTGCACACTTAAGAAAACTCCTTAAACTAATGAAACAGTTGAAACACTATTTTTATCAAATTTAAAAATTTAATAAAAAATCTTATGAAAAAATTTGAAATAATCTTACCAAATAATAATATAAAATTTAATTCTTTTTACCACATCATTATGAATAAATTTGTGATTTTTTTAAACACTTATCAACAGTTGGAAGTCATTCAATTTGGGTAGTTGTCTGTACACTCAACATTTGGAAGTCATTCAATTTGGGTAGTTGTCTGTACACCCTCATAATGTTCCCCTAAATTAAAGGGTGGTGATTCATTTCACTAATTTTTAGATCACTAATAGTATTAATGAACTAAAAAAACAAAAAATTCAAGTCAAAACATCACATCACTTTGGTGGGGCCCTCTGTGCCACATCATTAGTAATGCTCTAGTCCTCCCAATTTAGAGCTCTAAAACATTATTGTAAATTAAATGGGTGCTAGTGCACACAATATCATGCAGGCATTTATTTGCATGCATGGGGTTCTGTGTAGACAATTGGACATCTAGTCCTAGTGATCTTAAGGTCCAGCTTGTCGATCAAGATTAGCCCGTCTAGTCCCATTCATGGATTCATCTTTGGGTCCCGTTTCGATAATTTAAACCGCTGAATATGTAGAACTCGTCAAATACTATATTTTTGTAAAAAATTACGTTGATCGGATATCAATAACTATTTCATCAGTTCAGATTTCTGTTAACTGCTTATTTTTTTACCGTCCATTTTGTTTATATAAATCTGATCCGATCAAATAATTATCGATATATGGTCAATGTGATTTTTTACAGGGATATAGCACTCAATGATTTCTATACATCAAACGGTTTGAATTATCGAAATAGGGCCCAAAAATAAACCCATAAACTAAACTAGACGGTCCAATCTCAAACTCAAATATGAGACAAGTGAGAACCTAATCTTAAATCACTAGGACATACCTTCAATAAGTACGTTTTGAAAAGGCCAAGCTTCTCTCCAAGCAATAGTATGTTTTATTTTGGTCATTTCAATTGTTTATTTTATAATAATTTATGAGTAAATTATGTATATAAAAAATTAAATTAATCAAATATTAATAATCACTTGATGTATGAATAATCTATTCGATTGGTTTTACAAGATAAACAATTTGGATTGTCAAAGTAGACTTAAAATGAGTCCATAGTTAGTCGGACTAAACCGCCCAATTACGGATATCTAACTGGAGAGAATCCATGTATTGTGTAAATTCAAATGGATTCTGCTAATGACTTCCCTAAGTGATGTCTTAAAAAAAATTCAAAATATCTATAATCTTAATATACTTTTTGTATATTTCAATACATGTTTATATATTTTTATATATTATTTACACATTTTCTAATTATGACAATAGTCTTAAGGGTTGAGATATGTTACATTCAGAATAATTTGATTAACATATTTCGTTTTCAGAACAAATTTTAGATTTTTTTTTGTTTTTTTGGATGCCTTCCTAAAACAATAATCGTAAGGAGCACAAAATAGTTATTTGAAAGTTATCAAAAATAAAATATGTAGATCAAATTTATTTTACATATTAAATTTGAATACATTTTATCTGAATTTACATCAT
Organism: Camellia japonica; assembly: GCA_030407325.1. Classification (NCBI taxonomy): domain Eukaryota; kingdom Viridiplantae; phylum Streptophyta; class Magnoliopsida; order Ericales; family Theaceae; genus Camellia; species Camellia japonica. Next base: position 93,135,402 of record JAPPVO010000059.1, read on the forward strand.
ATGTTTTATATTTTGATGAATATTTGAACTACCCAAACTTATTTACGTCATACTATTTTGCACAAGTAACAAAGTTATGAAAAAAAATAGTTCAAAAAATGATATTTACTATCATTTTGTTTTGAAAATTGTGAGTTATATTTAAAATGATTGTAGTTCATATCTGTATTTTTATGACTAAGTTTTTTGTTATTTATTTATTTACATTTTTAGTGCAGAGTAATTTTTATGATTTTTTTTAGGAAACCTTCATAAATAAATTTTTATGATTATTGTATATATAGTATTGTTGCTCTAGTACACTAACAAAGAAAAAGAAAAAAAGAAGAAGAAAAAAGGGGTCATTATGTCTACTCAACAGTGGATGCCAAACTTGATTGTAGTGGAAGGGATTTAATCGCACGACATGTTTTATGTCATTCACAAATTTTAGAACCGAAAAGCTAACACAAATAAATTTTTTTTTTTTTTGTGCAAACTATTTTCACAAATTATATAGAAAAATGTGATTTATTATTATAAATTCATTTAAAAATATAAGTGGCATCATTATGATAATAATTAAAGTATATCGCTTGTGATAACACCATTCTGAAGAAAATTTGTATAAAAAATTTCCTTCTTCAATTAGAGCTATATAAACATAAAATTCATAGTATATTTTTATTCATTACAATGTTATAGAAAGTGTGTATACATGATTTGTATTTGGAAAATTATTTGATGCTCTTGAATTACGGTCATTTGGTATCTTAACTTTATTTTTATCGATTTAAACAGTGGGATTTACAATTTTTTTATTTTTATTATTATTTTTTTGTGTGTGGGGTGGGGGTGGAGAAGGGGGATGAGACAAGTGTGAGGTGGGGGGTGGAGAAGGGGGATGAGACAAGTGTCATAAGTTGAATGGAGTGGAACATTGCTCAAAGAATATCACATAATCTATAAGTATATTTTTTACGTAAATATATATATGTATATATATTATACTCTTGCTAAAAACCTCTAAAATATCATTATTAAATTCACTTACAATAACTGGCACAAATTGTGTCATAGGTGTTTCATTCCCACATGAATAAAAAATTGATATATGTAACAAATGGGTGCAGACCATAGAGTTTTCTACTGAAGATACATTTAGAAGTGAGATCTTAAAGGTCTCAAACTTTTTTCATAAAAAAATCTAGGGAAAATTGCACTTTCGTGAACGTTTTTATCAATTTTGAAAATTAAAATTATATATTTTCTACGAATTTGTAAATATTTTGGAGAAATACCACTCATTTGTAATTTTTTCAAAAATCTACAAATACAAAACTTGTTAGAATTAGACACAATTCTTTGTGGCACTTACAAAAAGACGAGTATCACTTCATGTAAAAGAGTTATGTTTAATTCCATTCTTAGGTCTCGTTTGAGAATAGACTATTTTAGTAATTTTTTAGTTTTTTACGAAAAGATGTACAAAAAAGTAGAGAGAGTGATGTGACAACTTATAAGATTCGTTTGGGATGTGGGTTGACTTTTTGACTATTTTAACCTGGGGCTAAAAACTCTCGTTTGTGATAGACTTTTTGATTTTTTTGACTTTTGTGAGAAAAAAAATGAAATGATTATGGTTTGGATGTGGCATTTTGTCTTATTAGGCTAAAAAATCTATTTTGTTTTTTTGTGACTATTTTAGCCAAAAAGTCATATTTTAACTTATGCCAAATGAAAGTATAATAATTTTTTAATTTTTTGACTAAAATTGAAACTTACCAAACGAGACGTTAATTTCCGTACAAATATAATAACTGTTTTCATATATATTCTAACTCAAGGCACCTTACTATGGAACAAAACACACACACAATAGTCTTACCATTAAAAAATGGAGGGTCGAGTGAAACCCATCATGGTTCACATTCTCTTCGTCTTCATCTTGTCGCTCTCTTCTTTCACTGTAAGAACTAACTAACATCTCTTCATTCTCTTCTACTTCCTTTTCTCTTTATCTTCATCTATCTTTTTCTTATTTTTTTTTTTTTTGTCTCTATAGGTTTCATTATCAGCAACGAGTTCAAGAAGGTCGCATTCATTAACCACAAAAGAAAACCCATTCACACCAAAAGCTTCACTGATTCGCTTTTGGAACAACCACATCTCCACCAACCTCCCCACCCCTCATTTCCTCCTATCCAAAGCCTCCCCTCTCTCCGCCACCGCGGCGGCGCATTTCACCAAACTCGCCATCCAAAACGCCCTCTCCTCCCACCTCTCCTCCTTCTGCTCCGCCGCCAACCTCTTCTGCCCCTCCTCCTCCACCACTGCACCACCACTAACCACCCAAAATGACTCCAACTTCGCTTCCTACTCCAACAAACACTTCACCACCTACGGTACCGCCGAGCTCGGCGGCGCTGCCACCTTCAAAAACTACTCCGACGGCATTAACTTCGCAGCCCATTCATTCTCTCGCTACGGCCGAAGCGCCACCGGCCATAACGAGAGTTTCGCGAGCTATGCCACCGACGGGAACGTTGCGGATTCCAACTTCTCCTCCTATGGTGCTGATGCCACAGGCGGCTCCGGCGAGTTCCAAAACTACCAATCTCAAGTCAATGTTCCGAATCTTCTATTCGCTAGCTACGATTCTGATGGAAACGATCATAAACTCTCTTTTTCAAAGTATACCGAGGATACGAATTCGGGAAGCGAAGGGTTTATTAACTATGGCAAGAATGGCAATGGGGTGCCTGCTGAGTTTGCTGCTTATGGAGAAAAGTCGAACATTGTGGGGTCCACATTTTTAGGGTATGGGGATTTGGGTAATGCTGCAAATGATTCATTTAAATCTTATAGCTCTAATTCCAATAACCCTAATAATAATTTCAAGAGATATGGTAGTGGTGGTGCTCTATCTGCCATTGATAGCTTCTCCAGCTATCGCGATGGAGCTAATACTGGTAAAGATAACTTTCAATCTTATGCGAAAAATTCAAATTCGGGGAAGGCAAGTTTTTCAAATTATGGAAAGACGTTTAACGGAGGGATTGATTCATTCAAAGAATACGGCAAAGGATCGATGGGTCACTCGATTGGATTCAAAGTATATGGAGCTAACATTTCATTCAAAGATTATGCCAAAAAGGGTGTTGAATTTGCTCAGTACACCAATTCAAGCTCTAGTACTAATGGTCAAATGGAGGTCAGTGGCAAATCTGTAAATAGTTGGGTAGAGCAGGGCAAATTCTTCCGGGAGGCCATGTTGAAAGAAGGAAATATCATGAAAATGCCCGATATTCGGGATAAAATGCCCGAAAGGTCATTTTTGCCCTCAGGAATTTTGTCAAAAATACCATTTTCAAAGAATCAAATCTTGGAACTGAAGCGGATCTTCCATGCCTCGGACGGCTCTACTCTAGAGAGCATGATGGTCAACACGCTTTCGGAGTGTGAGCGAAGCCCGAGTCCGGGTGAGACCAAGCGGTGTGCCAGCTCGGCTGAGGAGATGATCAATTTTGCCGTCTCAATCTTAGGCAGCAATGTGGTGGTTCGTACAACTGAGAATGTGAACGGATCAAATCAAAGGGTGATGTTAGGAGAAGTGAAAGGAATCAATGGTGGAAAAGTGACGAAATCGGTGTCATGTCATCAGAGCTTGTATCCATACTTACTGTATTACTGCCACTTTGTCCCAAAAGTCAAGGTCTACGTGGCCGATATTCTTGACGTGGAGACTAAGGTTAAGATTAATGATGGTGTTGCCATTTGTCATGTTGACACGTCAGCTTGGAGTCCAGGTCATGGAGCATTTGTGGCACTGGGGTCTAGCCCTGGGCTCATTGAGGTGTGCCATTGGATATTTGAGAATGACATGACTTGGACCATTGCTGATTGACCACAAAAAAATTGACCTCTATATATGTTGGTTCAATAATTTATTTTATTTTTGAGATGTTGTTTTAATATTTAAATATCAAATTCATCTCAATTTTTCCAATGAAGTTTTTGATGATTTGAAAAAGAAGAAGTATGGTACACAAATAAATTTAAAAAAATTTATTTAGAATGATGGGTATTTAATTTGAAATATAAAGAACATAAAATTCCACATACTTTTGAATGGGAATCACTACAGAAAATTACATATTCGGCGACTAAAATATTAGTCGCCAAAGCCCCACTTTTTTGGTCCTTGGAAGTCAATGGCGACTAAAAGTTTTTGTCGCCCAGGTAGTCTGTTGGCGATAGTATTGACAACTAAAATTTGTTTGGTCGCTAATTTAAAAACTTTAGGCTACTAAAGTTTTATTTGTCGCCAAAGGTAACCTTTTGACGATTAAAATATTAGTCGCCGAAAGTTCTCACATAAAAATAAATTCAACTATTGGAGACTAAAAGTTTTAGTTGCCAATAAAAAAAAAATCACAAATAATAATAGATTTAGTGACTAAACGTTTTAGTCGCTAATAAATAATACATTTAGTGACCAAATAGTTTAGTCATTGGATATTTTCATTTCATTTTTTTTTTACAACCAAGCATTTTAGTCGCCGAAGGATGCCGTGTTTTTTCGTGACTAAAATATTTAATTGGCAATAGTTTCTTCCCTCATTCTGATTTGTTTTGGCTACTAATTGTTTGGTTGTCAAAAGCCATTTGTTTCTTTTTTACTACTAAATATTTAGTCAGCAAATCTTTTGCTTGCATTTTTGGCTATCAACATTTAGTCGCCAAAAACTGTATAATTTTTTTTAAAATTTAATTTCTCAACCACCTGTATTTATTCTATTATTAGTGCAACATGTATCCTGTATATGAATAAAATAATCATTGAATACTGATTATATTAGCAATCATTTGACAACGTGCACATATTTCACTTCCAATCATAAAAAAAAATTCATATTTAATGTCAAATTCTAAATGTAATAAAAATTTCATACAAATCAAGTATAATTCAACCTCAAAAATATAATTCCATATATAACAGAGGATTAACCAAATTTAACATCCAAAAGGAAATCTATACCATGCCAAAAGAGTAATTTGCACCACACCAAAAAATTAATCTATACTGCACCAAAAACTAATTTGTACCACGTTCAAAGGTAATATGTACCACGCCAAATTTTAGATATGTACCACGCCAAAAAAATAATTTGTACAAACAATTATAAGGACGGAGTATAAAAACAATGTCTTATGTACTTGTCAAAAAAAGTTGTATCCACAATTTCACGTCAAAAACCATCTGTAAAAATAAAATTAATCATTAGTATTGACTTAATATTGACATATTTAAAATTATAAAAAAAAAAACGTATAAAACTTGAATTTAATTAATCATTTCAAATTAATCATTAATTTTGCATACTCAAATATATATGAAAGAAAAATATGTAAAACTCAAACGTATATATTAGGCAACCAGTAATATTTTACAAGTAATCATTGTACATAATTAATACGTATTTTTCCATTTTTGGGCCCCAAACACCATTTTCGATTAAGGTTATGGCATTTTTTAATCTAACTCTCAATCTACGTATCCCTATTTACGTTCTATTTGTCCTTACAGGTCACATTTGGCATGGGGAAGCTACCCGTTACATCACAACAATGGTTGCGGGGCTGTTTTGCATTTTGGTCCTGGAATATCTTTTTTTGACTAAGTTTATGGCATTTTTGACTCTAATTCCCAACTTACGTGGTCCTATTTACGTACCATATGTCCCCACAGGTCACATTTGGCACAGAGAAGTTGCCCGTTACATCACAACAGTGATTGGGGGGCTATTTTTCCTTTTTGGCCCCCGAACACATTTTTTCGACTAAGTTTAAAACATTTTCGATTCTAACTCCTAACTTACATGTCCTATTTACGTACCGTTTGTTCCTACAGGTCACATTTGACATGAGGAAACTGCCCGTCACATCACAACAGTGGTTGGGGGACTGTTTGCATTTTCGCAGCCCGAACGCCTTTTTTCAACTAAGTTTAAGGTATTTTCAACTCTAACTCTCAATTTACGTGTCTTATTTACATACCGTCTGTCCCTACAGGTCACATTTGGCATAGGAAACATTCCAAATGTACTGGAACATTCCAAATCATTAGTATAATAAAAAAAACCCAAAAAACAATTAAACTAAATTCAGGGAAAGTGGGTAAGATTTGCCTCCTTGGAGTATGTATGCATTATTGAAGATGATGTTATTTTGTCTCATATTCATGGTGCAACATGTCATTCATTTATATAATAATACTTAAGCAACAATTATTTAGTACACATAGGACATAGTAAATAATATCGCAAGGTGATTACGACTGATGAATATCATATGAAGTCCATTATTTTATTTTGGTAATTGAGAAATAACATGAGAGGTGACATTTTGTTATTAATTGGTGGATGGTCACATGGGGATAAAAATACATTTGTCTAGGGGTTCGAAATTTTAAAAGTTGGAGCCGCTCTAATAGTTATCAATTTCAATATTCAATTTTTGTATACTTGTCAAGAAAGAGGCTGAAGCTTCATGCTTTTGGTACGTGGATAGCAATTGGGAGTTCTAATGCATAGCCATGTGCTTCCTTTTTGGGGTAAAATGTCTGAAATTGGTCTACTGGAATACATTTGTTTGGGTCCAGAGTAATTAGATTGGAGTTCCAAAAGTTGTCCTCGTAAACTTTTATTCAATAATTTGTTTGGGTCTAGAGTAATTAGATTGGTGTGGCCCTTCTGTTTCTCAATAATAGATGGTACATACAACAAATGTAGAGTTCAAAGTGTTTTTTAGGTAGAGCAGTGGAAAATATTCTCTACATCGACACATGAATATTAATTGTATCATATTTCTAGTTGGAATTTGTGTAGGCTTCTATGATGGTATGCTACACAAAGCATTGGCCAACTTAATTGTTGACAAACAAAGAAGTGATGTTGCTAGTAATACTTCTAAACGATGATGGAATAAGTTTGTATTGAAAACAATGCATTGCAGGCTTGGATTGATATTAGGGTTGGAAATGTTACAGTTGACGAGATGTATCTAAAATGTTGTAATGTGCAATCACTTAAGCTAGGATGTTGTATTGCATGATTAAGACCTGGTTTGAGAGAATGTCTAGTGATCCCAACAATCAATGTGTACATCCTGTTTAAATCTGCTTTGTTGGTGGTTAAGCCTAATGAAAATTCTTTGAATTTCTTTTATAACATGATCAATCAAAAAAAAAAAAAAAAAAAAAAGAAGGAAGAAGAGAGAAAGAAGGGGAAAGGGATGGGAAGGATGAGAAGAGTAGAGATTCCACCTCCTTAATAGAGGAAAGGGATGGCCATAGAGCTCTTCCTTAATGGAGCTCCTCCCATGGGGCATTCCACACTTTGTTATCTTGACCAAAGACTTCTCTGCTATTTTTTCCATACCGTATGGAAAATTCCAAGGACGGAGGTATAGAGTACCAATGACCCCCCTGGGTTTGGGAATTTTTTTTTTTAAAAATTTTTTTTAGTTAAGCCCTCAAACACACATAATTGCAGGAATCAATTGGAACTACAGAAATGAAATTGCAAGATTACAAACTCTAATTGTGCATTGACAATGACTTTATGTTCTAAATATCAATTATAGGAATCAATTTGATAGTTGTAGTTGTTAAGTGTGTTTGAGGGCTTAAATAAAGCAAAATAGATGTAGAACAAACACTGTTTTACTGGTGTTCAAGTGGTGAAAGTCCAGAGAGCAATCCAAGCACCACTCGAGCAATATGGGTTGATTGGGGGTTAGGTGTGAAGGTATATGCAAATGGAAGATGACATAGAGAGGGAGAGAGAGAGAGAGAGAGAGACACACACACACACACACACAAAGGGCAAAATAGAGGACATACCTACCCAAGACAAAGCGACGGTGGTGCTAACCTTTGTGGTGGTGCTCTTGTAACAGAGAGGAAGGCAAAGGCGTGAGGCGTGAGAGAGAGAGAGAGTCACACAGAAGCTTAGGTAAGTTGAATTGACCTTGGACTTATTCCCGACCATTCTCTATTAGTCGCCAATAATGAAAAGACTCGTTTCCCCCCTTGACAAACTCAAAATTTAGTTGCTAATTCGTTTAGGAATCCCTCAAAAATTAGAAATCTTATTTCCAAAAATTTAATTACAATTGCCGACCAAATTTTAGTCGTTAAAAGTAAGAGAAATACCGACTAAATTACTTTTAATAGCTAAAGATTATTGGTTTTAGGGATTAAAGTTTTTTAAAGTTGCCCAAAATCTTATTTTCAACGACTAAAACTCAATTAGTGGCCAAAAGTAAAATAAATACCGACTAAATTATTATTAGTAGCTAAAGATTGTACATTTAGGGACCAAAATTGTTTTTTAGTCGCCCAAAATCTAATTTTCAACGACTAAAACTCAATTAGTCGCCAAAAGTAAGAGAAATACTGACTAAATTATTTTTTGTAGCTGAAGATGGTATCTTTGCTGACCAGTTTTTTTTTTTTTAGTAGCTAAAGTGTCTATCTTTGGCGACTAATATTTTTTTTAGTAGCTAAAGTGTGTATCTTTGGCGACTAAATTTTTTTTAGTCAGCATTTTTAGTCGCCGAATGTGTAATTTCTTGTAGTGAATTCATTTACGCAAATATTATGTCAATGTTTTTTGTGCCTAATTATAGGTTTGTAATTGTTTATTTGATTAGAAATAACTTGGCATTTGGTTGTTTTTATCTTGTCAAAATCAAACTCTTGTATAGGTTTTTTTTTTTTGGTGGACATTGTTGGATCACCTTCCTCTTTCTTAGGTTGTATATTTATTTATTTTTTAATTTTAATACAATTTACCTTTCACAAAAAGAAAGAAAGAAAAAAAAAGGATAAACATGGATTTCGTACAAGTATTGAAACAAAATAGTTTTTTGTACTTGTGGATACATGTATGAATGGGGTTAAAAGAAAGTCACACCTAGGCCCATGTGTAAGTGGTGTGAGTACTTTTGATTCCTTTTTCCAATAGTGCGATACACGTGTCACGTTTCTGGTGATTTGTGTGGTTGTAAAGTAAAGATATTTTCAGAATGATTGGCATACAGCAAAGGCGGGAAAATGATTATACTTTTGAATTATTTTGAATGAGAAATCTTCGTCCTTACACGCAGGCCACTTTTGTTATTTATTTAGTACCAAAAAACATTTGATGGCAGAGAGGAATATGATTTTGCAGTGGGATAACTATTATGGTGACGTTGTTTTCTGGTACCTTGTTTCGTCCCTCATTTTTTGTCTTTCTTTTTTGTTGATTGTATTGGTATACAATATTGTACTCCTTAGAATAGCATCTTGAGAAGTACGGGTTGTTCACTCAAATGTGTGTAGATCATTTTTTGACGTGGCAAATAGAACTTTGGGAAGAGAGCCGACGGTCAGCTCTGGTGAAGTTTGTTCCAGTGTACGAGGAGTAGAGGGAAAAAATATCAAAACTACGATGTCTGAACAGAAGGGTTAGCAAAGGTAAGAGAATCTGCAGAATTTGTAGGATAAAAGATTTGGAGTGTTTTATGAAAAATGAAAAGAGTAGTAAACAACCAGTATCGGACTCCCCTTGCGTACCGGAGGTCAAGGACACCGGTGGACAGTGGATATAAGTATAGTTACCGTGGTCATGCACCTTTTAAGGCGGCGTATGTAAACAGGTGATACGTTTATAATATTCCCCGATATATTAAGAAAACTAAGAGGATAGTAAGGAAGTTGCAACTGTACGATGAAAAATTAAGAGACGTTAAATTTGATAATAAATGTGTGGCGAGATTGCTTAATGGTATTGAGTTGGGTAATAAAAGATCTGACCGTCAATCAGACAAGATTGTGGTTAAGGGTATAAAATTAATTGGGAATATTCAATTGGGACAAAATGCTAAGGACGAAACTGTGGTCCACCACGTATTGTTTTTTGTCATAAATGATAATAGTTCGTCAGATTCCGTCTCCACCCCTGACAAGATATTTATTGGAGTTGGTGACGGTAATCATGAGACCTGGATTGTTGATCCTGACTAGTCCGACCTGTTTCGGATGCTAAAGAAAATGAGATTCAAGCTCGTTGGTGGCAAGGACAAAGAGTACATTCGTCACGGAATAGAAGTTATAGACCAGTTCTTCTCAGTTGATGTTTGGATGGACTACAAAGATACGCTATTGGGAAATGTTGGAAGTATTCAGAAGGGTGCTATATATTTAGTGATTGCTACTGCTAGTAGAAAAGAATGCAAAATTACGTCATGGAGTCAAATGTATTTTAAAACTGTTTAGAATTATAATTTTATGTATTTTTATTTGTAATGTTGAGGTGAATGGAGGTGGATGATATAAAAACTGGTGTTGTTGACGGTGTTTTAGCAAGTGATTTTAGTTGTATTGAATTTGCTTTGCCTAATTTATTTTCTCAGTTGAGGTTGAGATACAAATAAAAGAGTATTAAGGTTGATAAAATATTGATAAAGTATTTCTCCCTTTGCGCACTGTCACGACCCAAACCCGCCCCTATAGGTTTAGCATCGTAACCGGCCAGTAATCCTTGGATTACCGAAGGCCTCTTGTATAATCAAAATAATCGGGGCTTGTGGAAGCAATAAACAAAACACTAATAGTCCAACGAGCTGTGCATCTATATGAACAAATAATCACATGCAAAAGCGTTAATTTACCCACTTACATTACATAACATATAACATAATATCTTATACAAAAAACAGATGTACGGGACAAAAATGTATAACATAATCGAAAGCTTGCTAACGGCCTTCCAGGCCTAGCCCCAACTCGAAGGCATCCAAAACACTTGGTAGGCTTCAAAACAGTGGCTCAGTAAAAACCCTCCTACACTTGCCCTCCAGAACGCTCACTTATAAATATATATATAAAAACAGTGAGCTAAAGCCCAGTGAATGACGAATGCGTAAAGGGGTTAAGAATGAATGTCCTTTCAGTAATTAAAACAGTCATTTGCATCAGTAGATTAGTTATTCAATCAGTGGCTCATATTTCATGCCATATCAGTCAATTAGAAATCATAACAATCATATGTGGTACATCCAATAGCAAAACAGTACAGTAGGTCTTAATAGACCGAGCAGTCAGTTGATGGCCATCAAACAGTAAACAATAGTAGTTCCAACATTGGAACCGACAGAGATCTCTGTAACAGTAGCAGTAACAGTAACAGTCCAGTAGCAGTAACAGTAACAGTGAGTTGCTATGGATGCCACGAGTACAGTTCACAAATAGGACAAACATTCATTCAGTAAACAATGTTACTTCAGAAAGCAGAACACTCAATCGTTCAGAAAATAATTAGAATTGAACATATCTTTACAACATTGTTACTCACAGTGGGCTTCCAGAAACGGTTGGTCAGTCTCTGAGTCTTGACCTACAAACATAAATGTACATAGCACAAAACATGTCTCATTATTACTCATTCATGTGGCCATACATGGCTTAGCTTTCTCACTTTAATTTCCCATTCATTCCGTGCTACATAACTTGTTCATATTGTCCATATACTCGAATTCAACACATATTTTCTAATTCACTTACTTATGTTGTTTCTTAACTTATTAATCTTTAACGGCTCATAAATCATGCCTAAGAATGCCCATAAAGAGATGGGAGTGAAGATATGTACTTAAAACATCTTTTGAAAACATGCTGAAAATAAGTTGGTGGCTAGAGTCAGCAGAAGGCAAAAACAGAGCTCGCTCGAGCCAGAACTCCTTCGCTCGAGCCAGCTTCTGCGAAGTTCAAAATTCTGAGAGCTCGTAATGTTGGCTCGAGCCACCACTTCTTCGCTCGAGCCAACTGTAAATTTCTGGGCACCAAGCTTAACAAAAATGGCTTCCAAACAACTTCCAAAACTTGGGGTCTTGCATGGTTTGATCAAATACATAAAATAGCTTTAGAAAACTCTAATACAAGACCCTTAAAACATCTTTTATTCAAAAACTTATCAATTCTTGAAAGGTTTGAACCAAAACTTCTTCATGCAACATTTTTCAACTCTTCCATGGTTTTTCATAACATGCAAATGGTGATCAACAAACTCATGAATTCTGAAACCATGGACATGATTAAAGCTCACATGCATGCAAGGACTTTAAAACTCAAACTCAAAATGATAAAATCAAAGATGATCTACTATGAATACACATGAAAGTAATCTACATGTTCAAAGACCCATTTCTTGCACTCTCATGAAAGTGGCTTAAAGCTTGATAAAATCATGATGCATGGAGGAATAGTTACAGAAATTAGACATAGAATCCTTACCCAAGGCTTTAATTTCAGAAATGTGAGATGAATTTCCTAGTTTTCTTCTTCTTCTTCAAGCTTATGAGCTCCCTCTCACTAAAGCCAAACTCTCTCTCTTAAGCTTGAACTCTCAACTTAATGAAGTATAATGAGCCAAAGAATGTTGCCTATATTCTCTCATATTTCATCAGAAACTACACAACACACACTCTCACATTTGAATACACAACACGTGCACACACATGCATTATTCCAACACGCCCACAAGAGTTTTAATCCTCTACATTCAATATCACCAAATGCCTCAACGCATTATACACTCAATCACATCTTGGATCATTAATAGGATTAGATTAGGTACCAATCATGCATCATTTAAATCAAACACAAGTAACCTTAATTAGTCAAGGTTAGCACAAAATTCAATTATTCAAAAATAGTTCCAATTAAGGCTTAATTTAATCACATGCGATTTTACTAAACTGAATCAGTTTTTAACAAAACTTCTCAGATGGTTCCAAAAATTCTAATTAGTCAATCCATGTGCTCAATTTCAGTTTCTGAGACCGTTTAGGCTATCCAATTCATATCAAGGCATAAATCATTTCATATCAAAGCATAAATCATAATAGATATTACTACGAGTAGCAGATTGAAGGCCCAAATAACACACAAAATACATAATAAACACATAATTTTTTTAACCACTTAATTAACATCCTTAATTACGGATTAGTAGTTAATTATGGACCGGGGTTGTTACAGTCTCCCCACCTTAAAAAGTTTGGTCCTCCAAACTTGAGTTACCACATATATATATATCAGATGGATATCAGATATTTTAGGTTTACACTGTTCCCCATTTCGTAGGTAGTTTCCTCCCATTCAGCTTGTTACAGAGACTTAATTCGTTTCCCAATCATTCAACAGTTCATTGTTCAATTCAGTATTTGATTCAACATCCCATCACAGTCATTCAAAGTCATTCAGAAATTATCAGGTATACAAGGAAAATTCATATATTAACCTCATAGCAATGAACGCAATTATGAAGTAATCATTTACATACTGTTCATTAGCCTCAGTTTCCACCTATTCAATTGTATTACATGTTAATACAAAAGCAGTCATTCACAGAACATACTGATTTTATATACTTCCAGGTAGTTAGAGTTTACAATCAAATTAGTCTGCTATTGACAGTTCACATTCTTCGCAAGTGTTCAAAATTGATTCAAATTTTCATTCGGTTAGTTCCCTTAGCAACACAACCCTGTTATTCAATCATAAGCAATTCGCGATCCCCCATAATGTAATCAAATCAGATAATGGTTCTCGAATTAAGTAAAGTTCTCCTCAGGTCAAGTCAAAGTAAAGTCCTATCGGATCACATTAGCTGAAAGTTCCATCCAATCAGATCAAACAGAAGTTCAGAGCGTATGTCATTAAACAAAAGTTCTATCAGTTCAAACAAAGGTGTCATCAACCAAGGTTCTATCAGATTAGATCAGATTAGGTAAAAGTTTTATCCTCATCATTTTCAAACGAATCACATTTGGTTCTACAGTTCATACTCCATTCGCTTAGGTACATAATCAATAGTTCCACAGTTGTTCTAAGTTCATCAGTTCTCAAAATCACATCAAAGTCATGTATCATAATAATTCATATCAAAGTGTTTCAGGTCATATATATACACAATGTGTTCACATGTAGGTGCACAGGCATGTAGTTGTTCATATCAAGACGAAGGTGTCATAGTCAATATAGCAGTTTTCCAAATAAGTCTTTCATGTAGGCATACGGTACACAGTAATGTATCATACAAAGTTCTTCGGGGGCACATAATAGCGAGTTGTTATGCAGAAGTTCCAAATTAGTCATGGAGTCATTCAAGCATAGGTTTACTATCTGGGGTGTTCGAACAAGTTACACAATTACAGAGTCATAGTCCCGATGGTCTAGTTAATAAAACAAATAACATGACAAACAATTTCGAGCAAAGGTATAGTCATAAATGTGCATGTCCAGAATCTAATAACATTCCTAGTACCGATTCACAAGTTCGATGTACGGATGGACACAAAACAGTTTCCCAGATATGATAGTTAACGCAATGAGTCATAAGTCCACTCAATCTAGATACAAATGCCGTAGATACAAAGAGTGTGTCAAGTTTGAATCAATCAACATCCCAAGCAAAGGTATAGATATATGTAAGTCCAAAGATTTCCCAAATTATAGTCAATCATAATGTGTTCCCATGTCCAATAGTTTTAGCATAGTTCAAAAGGTCATAGCTAACAGTTCATATCAAATTGTTGCAATACAGTACAAAGATCTCACCCAGCAAATTCTCGTTGTTCACAAGTCCCAACAATTCCCAAAGCACAGGTGATTCGTTAAGTTCATAAGGTTTCGAGCATCTCACATAAAATTTAGTAAGTCTTCAAGACAGTCAATAACTAGGGTTCATAATTCTAATAATTCAATTGGTTCAATCAACATGTCCACTATATCAATTTAAGGAATGTATGATTCCCACACAAATTCCCACATAAACAATTGCACATAATTAAGGTAATACATGCGTCAATCATTTCAGTATTCCGAGCATTTTTGTAGTCAGTGTCTATTATATAGGGTGCATATTGAGCTAGTTCGGTAAATTTTGCCTCATATTCGGCCACAGTCATATCACCTTGCTTAAGTTGTTCAAACTCAGATACTTTTCTATCTCGGATGCATTGGGGAAAATATTTTTCGAAGAAAATTTCTTTAAATTTGACCCATGTCATACCCTCATTATCATTTTGTACTAACATCCACCATCTCCTAACTTCTTCTTTAAGCGTGAATGTCGCCAACAAAACTTTTTGTGCCTCAGTACACGAAAATACTTCAAATATTTTCTCAGTTTCTAAAACCCAAGCCTCAGCTTTCAGTGGTTCAATACCCCCTAGAAATTCCAATGGCTTCATTTTATTGTATTTCTGTGTCAAAGTTATCAAATCATAATTAGCTAGTTCAGGTACATGTATTTGCCTTTGTTGTTGTTGACTCAAAGATTCAGTTAAGGCTTCGACCATTCTTTCTAGCCGGTTAATTCTAGCATCGGAAGATTCAGATTCGTCTACATTCCTTGTCCTTTCCATTTGTCTATACATAAACAGGGTAATAATTAACATAGGGAAAGTCCTCATTGATTTCATTTTTTTCATTTTCATTTTTTATCAAACATGTTCGTCATTTCATTTCAATGCAAATATATTCACATAGGTTACGTAGTCTTTCACGTTCATATGGCCATGTTCACAAGAATTACACGTTCAATATTGAATTCAACATTATATGTTATTCCACATAACTTCTTTGTTCATACACATAGGTTTCATTTCATTTCATTTTCAATAAGGATATGTTCATAATAGCTCACACACTTACACATGATAATGCAATGCCCCTATTTCTTTTCTAGGACACCCTACAGCTCATATAGACACGTGTGTGAGTAAATTAACTCGTGCTCTGATACCATTCTGTCACGACCCAAACCCGTCCCTATAGGTTTAGCATCGTAACTGGCCAGTAATCCTTGGATTACCAAAGGCCTTCCTATATAATGAAAATAATCGAGGCTTGCAAAAGCAATAAACAAAACACCAATAGTCCAACGAGTTGTGCATCTATATGAACAAATAATCACATGCAAAAGCGTTAATTTACCCACTTACATTACATAACATATAACATAATATCTTATACAAAAAACAGATGTACGGGACAAAAATATATAACATAATCGAAAGCTTGCTAACGGCCTTCCAGGCCTAGCCCCAACTCAGAGGCATCCAAAACACTTGGTAGGCTTCAAAACAGTGGCTCGATAAAAACCCTCCTACACTTGCCCTCCAGAACGCTCACCTATAAATATATATATAAAAACAGTGAGCTAAAGCCCAGTGAATGACGAATGCGTAAAGGGGTTAAGAATGAATGTCCTTTCAGTAATTAAAACAGTCATTTGCATCAGTAGATCAGTTATTCAATCAGTGGCTCATATTTCATGCCATATCAGTTAATTAGAAATCATAACAATCATATGTGGTACATCCAATAGCAAAACAGTACAGTAGGTCTTAATAGACCGAGCAGTCAGTTGATGGCTATCAAACAGTAAACAGTAGTAGTTCCAACATTGGAACCGACAGAGATCTCTGTAACAGTAGCAGTAACAGTAACAGTCCAGTAGCAGTAACAGTAACAGTGAGTTGCTATGGATGCCACGAGTACAGTTCATAAATAGGACAAACATTCATTCAGTAAACAATGGTACTTCAGAAAGCAAAACAGTCAATCGTTCAGAAAATAATTAGAATTGAACATATCTTTACAACATTGTTACTCACAGTGGGCTTCCAGAAACGGTTGGTCAGTCTCTGAGTCTTGACCTACAAACATAAATGTACATAGCACAAAACATGTCTCATTATTACTCATTCATGTGGCCATACATGGCTTAGCTTTCTCACTTTAATTTCTCATTCATTCCGTGCTACATAACTTGTTCATATTGCCCATATACTCGGATTCAACACATATTTTCTAATTCACTTACTTATGTTGTTTCTTAGCTTATTAATCTTTAACGGCTCATAAATCATGCCTAAGAATGCCCATAAAGAGATGGGAGTGAAGATATGTACTTAAAACATCTTTTGAAAACATGCTGAAAATAAGTTGGTGGCTAGAGCCAGCAGAAGGCAAAAACAGAGCTCGCTCGAGCCAGAACTCCTTCGCTCGAGCCAGCTTCTGCAAAGTTCAAAATTCTGAGAGCTCGTAATGTTGGCTCGAGCCACCACTTCTTCGCTCGAGCCAACTGTAAATTTCTGGGCACCAAGCTTAACAAAAATGGCTTCTAAACAACTTCCAAAACTTGGGGTCTTGCATGATTTGATCAAATACATAAAATAGCTTTAGAAAACTCCAATACAAGACCCTAAAAACATCTTTTATTCAAAAACTCATCAATTCTTGAAAGGTTTGAACCAAAACTTCTTCATGCAACATTTTTCAACTCTTCCATGGTTTTTCATAACATGCAAATGGTGATCAACAAACTCATGAATTCTGAAACCATGGACATGATTAAAGCTCACATACATGCAAGGACTTTAAAACTCAAACTTAAAATGATAAAATCAAAGATGATCTACTATGAATACACATGAAAGTAATCTACATGTTCAAAGACCCATATCTTGCACTCTCGTGAAAGTGGCTTAAAGCTTGATAAAATCATGATGCATGGAGGAATAGTTACAGAAATTAGACATAGAATCCTTACCCAAGGCTTTAATTTCAGAAATGTGAGATGAATTTCCTAGTTTTCTTCTTCTTCTTCTTCAAGCTTGTAAGCTCCCTCTCACTAAAGCCAAACTCTCTCTCTTAAGCTTGAACTCTCAACTTAATGAAGTATAATGAGCCAAAGAATGTTGCCTACATTCTCTCATATTTCATTAGAAACTACACAACACACACTCTCACATTTGAATACACAACACGTGCACACACATGCATTATTCCAACACACCCACAAGAGTTTTAATCCTCTACATTCAATATCACCAAATGCCTCAACCCATTATACACTCAATTACATCTTGGATCATTAATAAGATTAGATTAGGGACTAATCATGCATCATTCAAATCAAACACAAGTAACCTTAATTAGTCAAGGTTAGCACAAAATTCAATTATTCAAAAATAGTTCCAATTAAGGCTTAATTTAATCACATGCGATTTTACTAAACTGAATCAGTTTTTAACAAAACTTCTCAAATGGTTCCAAAAATTCTAATTAGTCAATCCATGTGCTCAATTTCAGTTTCTGAGACTGTTTAGGCTATCCAATTCATATCAAGGCATAAATCATTTCATATCAAAGCATAAATCATGATAGATATTATTACGAGTAGCAGATTGAAGGCCCAAATAACATACAAAATACATAATAAACACATAACTTTTTTAACCACTTAATTAACATCCTTAATTATGGAGTAGTAGTTAATTATGGACCGGGGTTGTTATACGCACCCAATGCCAGTGGGTTGGTCAGAGTAAATGTGTATGATCGGACGTTAGATGGTAATGACAGTTTGTAGACTTATTTTATTTTCCTTGTGGATTGTTAATGCGAGTTAGTGTATTATAGGAATAGTTATTGTTCCATTAATGACAAACAAGTGCCATGGATGGTGAAGTATCGACTTGAAAATTCTAATATTAAAAGAGGTATTACATACTGTAAAATGAAGGGGTATTTGAAGTATTCTACGAGTAACATGCCAGAAGATTCACAAATGAGGACCCCATCTATTGTTGTGTTATCTAAAAAATATACTAATGATAATGTTGATATTTGGCATTGTGCTCCAACCCAGGCTATTTCGATTCTGACACGGACTATGTCTATGGGTTTATAAGAGAGGCGAAGAGATTTTTTCTTAGGAGGTTTTGGAGAAAGTGGTTCAGTTATTCATGAGCGCAAAGGTCGTCTGAGTTTGTCTAAGATTGATATACGCAAATGTGGTGATGGTGCTAGTGATGTTGATCCTGGTCCGTCGATTTCGGAGGTTGGTGCTGCTAGAAAAAACGAAGTTGATCGGAGAGGATCAGTTGTTATGAATCCTGCAGAATTTACTGATGTTTTACAAAAATGTAATAATTAGTGTAAAAAATAACGATATGACTTAAGATGTAATAGTTGATGATAAGAGAAATGTAGTAAGTAAATAAAAGTTTGAATGGTTTCATATATAAAATTAATAAATTTTTTTATTAATCATGACAGTGGTTACATTTACATCAAACCATTCTCTCATTTTTGGAGACATTGCATCTATCCAACTATTGTCCCTATTTGTTAATATAATACAAGGAATTCCTCCTCTAAAAGTGAGATATGGTTAGAATTTAACAAATGCATAGAAGTCTCTCTGGCAACTTACTAAATTCTTCATTAATTCGGTAGGAGCTGTCGAGTATTTGACATTGTCTATGACGTTGTAGACAACGCCTTAATTGTAGTCCTTGAAGCTTATTCTGTTGGAGAAGTAATTGTGTCATCCGAGATTTCTGGCCTAGGCAGTTTTTCCTGTTCTTGAGGGTCCTTCGAGGTAGAGGGAGATTGGGCAGATGGGCCGCTGTGCTGGATCCTGTTATCAGAGAAAAAGGAGAGTTCTTCGTCAGTATATAAATTGTTGATATTATTTTTGTGTATCCCTAATCTAATCCAGTCGTCTTCCCTTCAAACAGAAAGACAACAATTTTGACATAACTCGTATTGTACAAAATTTCGTAACGAACGTACTCTTTGTTCTTACTACCAACGAGCTTGAATCTCATTTTCTTTAACATTCGAAACCGGTCGGACTTGTCACGATCAACAATCCAGGTCTCAAGATTACCCTCACCAACTCCAATAAATATCTTGTCGGGTGTGGGGACGAAATCTGACCGACTATTATCACTTATGACGAAAAACAATACGTAGTGGACCACAGCTTCGTCTTTAGCACATTGTCCCAATTGAACATTCCTAATTAATTTTATACCCTTAACTACGATCTTGTCTGATTGAGGGTCAGATTTTTTATTACCTAACTCAATATCATTAAACAATCTCGCCACACCTTTATTATCAAATTTAACGTCCCTTAATTATTCATCGTACAGTTGTAACTTTCTTACTCCCCTCTTAGTCTTCTTAATATATTGGGGAATATTCACGTATTGTCAATTTGTTATTTACGAAAAAGAGAAGCAAGCTTTTGTTTTTCTTTTGTAAAAAAAAAAAAAAAAAAAATATTTAGCATATACAAATATTTTGAATATGTATATATATATATATATATATATTAGGTGAATTGTTGAAAGTGGTAGTTAGTTGTGGAAGGTAGGTGGCTAGAGTCATGGGTGATGACTATTCGATCATCGGGATGTGGCCAGAAATGGTAAAAAAAGAAGAGAGTAAGAATTTATTTTAAAAACAATTAGACATATATATTTTCAAATTTTAAAAATTTTGAAATTAATTTCAGTTTTTAAAAAAAAAAAAAAAGTAGAAAATACACCTTTCTTTGGTGTACATTTGGAAGAGGCCTGCCCTTCTTTTTGATTTGTTTTGCAAAAATTGAGAAAATCTCACATGCTGTCTGTCAAAATCAATCCAGCCCCACTCAAAGTTTTGAAAACAAAAATGTTTCATGCCCCTTTTCCCCTCACCCCCTTTGACCCCCCTCTCTCTCATTGGTTATATATATATATATATATATATTTTTTTTTCTTGCTCCTCCAATCACCACCCGTCACGTATGTATGGGGATTGTGGGGGTGGTGATTGGAGGGAGCCTCTATCATGACTCTTTTGAAAAACCAATTACGTAAGGATTGTACTCCAAAATTAAATAACTATTTTAAACTGGAAACATGTGCACACTTTCAAAAAGGGTGCGTTATATTTCATCACTACTAGAAATATGACTTTCTGCGTCTATTTTTTTGCGACCGTCTGTTTTGCGGTCGCAAAAAATCTCTTTTTAATTGACCCAACCGAGAACTCTCTCTCACTCGACTCTCTTAAAAGTAAAAAAATTAAAAACCCCCAAATCATTAAAAAAAACTTGACCCGTCCTTTTTTTCCCCTTATTTCCCAAATCAGAACTCTCTCTCACTCGACTCTCTCGCTCGAATCTCAGTCTCTCTCACTAGACTCTCACTTTGAAGAAGATTTGAAAATTTTGATCAATTGTTGATGAAGATTTGAAGATTTCAATCTGCTGTTGATGAAGATTTCGATCGATCCATAATCGAGATTCATAATCGGTAAGCCTAAACACTTATCTGTCTCTCTCTGTAATGTTTGGCACATCTTCATCGATTCATCTTCATCGCTCTCCTCTCTGCTCTTCGTACTCTCTCTCTCTCTCTCTATATATATATATCCATGTAATGTATCACCGATATGTGTTGTTCAATTACAACAATGTGTAAATTACAACAGTATCACCTCTCACAAAGGTGTAAATTACATCTCACAATACATGTATCACTGTAATCGATTGAATGAGGCATTGTTTGGTTCAACAAATATTTTAGCTCGTAACAGATCCACTTGATCGTAATCTCTCTCTCTCCGATTTTGTTTGTATGTTTTTATAAGTATCTAATTTTATTTTATTTTTGTCTGTGCATATATATATATATACAAACGAAACGCATATATGTAAGATTTATAGTGCTATATAGGTTTGATTTTTGTAATTTTTGGAACAATTTTGCAATGTGCTCCTTGGAAATTTTGGTCCACAAGAGATTAAGGTTTTTTTTAATACAACCAAACAGGCTAGCTTTCATGTCAATTCTCATAATTTACGCTGTTTCCAGTTTGGCTTTTACGCTC
Organism: Camellia japonica; assembly: GCA_030407325.1. Lineage (NCBI taxonomy): Eukaryota > Viridiplantae > Streptophyta > Magnoliopsida > Ericales > Theaceae > Camellia > Camellia japonica. Next base: position 93,157,174 of record JAPPVO010000059.1, read on the forward strand.
ATGTAGTTTTCTTCTTGATTTTCTATTAATTCATCTTCAGGCACCTCTGTGAAGTTAAGAATAAATCAAATTTCTTGAGTTAGAAGATTACTGAATCAAAAATCATAAAAAATGATTAAATAACGCTCAATCTCATAGCTCTGTAGATGGTAATGAAAATAGCTTGATTTAAATTTAAGTAGGATTTGAACACACATGTTTGTCATGTAAAATGGATGATCATTACCAAGTTCACCAAAATCACATAATAACCCGAGATTCAAGCCTTCATTGGAAAACACTTTCAAGTGATTACACTATAAAATGCTTGTAAAATGAAGATTTGTTTTTTTGCAGCAAAACTTTTATCGTAGCTGTTTACTGTTGCAGTTTGATTTGAAAATGCCACACCCATCAGACCATGATTCAAGGTGATTTTCTGTACAAAGTAGATTCTAGAATTGACCTTGTTTGAATTCACTGATTTCAACCTTCTTTTTCGGTATATGAATGATACAATGTTTAATAGACTTTTTTTCACTTAGTTTTCTTGTATCTTGTCCTTGATGCAGTACTTGGATGAGAACAAAATGTTGATTTTGGCCATACTGGAAAATCAAAACCTTGGAAAACTCACCGAGTGTGCCCAGTAAGTGAACGCTTCAAATTGTAGGACCGAGCTATTAACGAATTAACGAATTAACATATGGAAATTAACGAATTAACGAATTTTACGTTTTATCAATTTGAGAGAGGTGCAATACTTACAAATTAACGAATTTTACGTTTTATCAATTTGAGAGAGGTGCAATACTTACAAATTAACGAATTTTACGTTTTATCAATTTGTATATACACATATGGAAATTATTAACACATTATACTAACATATTGTAGGTGTCCGATGCATCTAGTGGGCAACAAGCTTCAAAAGAAAATGAATAGGTATGCCACTCTACTATATTTCTGCATGTATTTATGATAATTAAATGAAATAGGCACGCAATTCCCACATCTGGCACATATACACATTACATATTTCTGCATCTTCAGTATTTATTTTTCATAATTTATCTGGAAAAAAACTCATATTTGAGCCATAGAGCTTCTTTCCACATGTTTTGTGTGTTCAGTTAAGTTTCATTGATAGTGTTTTAATTTTTCATCATATGGTTTGGTTTTTTATGCATAAATTTCACGATGAGTTTGTGTCAGTGGGCAATAAGATACTTTGAATGTGAATATTTGTTTTATGTTGAAATTTAAAATTTATATCTGTGCTGTTAAAATTTGTTCAAAATGAAATTAAACTTTGGATTTAATAATGTTTAATAATGTGCATACTTTTGTCATCTTAGTTCTCTGTTTACAAATTCATAAAGAATGAAAGAAAAATCTTTGTTTACTTGGTAGTGGTTCCTTGTTTCCTTTAATTTGAGAGAGTTGGAGCTCTGAACTTTGTCCCAGTTCAGTGATGTAAAATGCAAATTTAAACTCATATAAATGAATCTGATTTATATCAAAAGAAAAACAGTGAGTTCGAAGGAGTGATGGGGTTTTTTGTTTTTTGGTAAGAAGAGTGGTTAAATGATTAATTGTTAGTAATTGCTTTTTTGTGCCTAACACCCATTGGGAGGTTGTTAGTAGGACCCATCTTATAATACCAAAATTGAAACAAAATAAAAATAGAATTTTAAAAATTTGTTCCTTCAAAGATGTGAGCTTGGAAACAGCACTAACTTCTCATGGTCTGTGTATCTATAGTTTGATATTTGTTGCTAATTTGAAGTAACATCAGATGGGAAGTTAACTAAAAATCAAGTGCTCAATGTGAACATGTAGTTCTTAAGTGGACAAAACAAGCCAAAAAGTCATTATCAAGATTTCATGATTATTATGTGGCCTTTTTAGAGGCATATTTTATCAGATTATGCGTGGAAAATTTTGCAGGGAAAACTTTGTGCTCGTTCTTTGCCCCCTACCTGATAAAATTTTAATTTGGTAGCATTTAGTTACAGCATTAGTTATTTGCCATTGCAAAGCTGCCCTGTCTAGAGAAAACTCACCTTTTCACCTGAATTAGATTACTGCTTATGGGCATTTAAACTTCCATTCTTTAAAATTTCATTTTTTGTTTTGCAGACATTCTTGCTTTTATTTTGCTCTAAGCTAGGGAACAAAACCTTTTTTATTGCGGTAAGAGAGAATTTATCAAATTTTTTATGGAATGTATCTGATCATGAATGTTTCAAATCAGACTCTGAATTAATTGAATGAACATGGTTGTGTATATTGTGTATGTCGGTGGACAATTTACTTTCCCCTAAAAAAAACTTTAATCCCTAAATCTTAGCATGAGATCAAGTTTAGTACTCTCACCACATAAGCAAACTACTTTTCATCTGAACTTTGCTTCTTGACTGCAATGTGTTACGAGATTAAACAATTCTTAGCTTACTTCATTTTTTCTACTGTATGAAACTGTCTGCACGTTGTTCTTAACTAAATTGGATTTTGGATGTTTTTATGTCTTGGCAGGCACTTTTAGCAGCTAAGAACTCCAGTGCTGTTGTTTTCATTGGGACTTTTGGCACACTTGCGTATGTTATTCTTTTTATGCTTGGTGATTTAATTGACCTTTGCATTTGAAAGTCTTCTCATTAGGAAAATTCAAAGGACATATTGCATGTGCGCTTTCTTTTACTTTAAGCTACTTAATGAGTGTGAGACAAGTGCACTGCCGATTGGGGATTAGTCTCCTTTAGATTGAGAAATAGCAGGAAGACAACTTTTAACCAGTGATGTCAGTGTCAACACAGTTTCCCTTGTGTTTTGCTAATTACACCTTTGAAATTGTTAGTGATGCATAGCAGTCCCAGTCTTACGAACTTAAAGCACATAACACATGGGCATCCTTTTTGAAGAGTATATTGCTGTTATTCTAATAAAATCAACATGAAATAGTTATATTCAAAATATCAGATCAACTACATCAAGAGATGTTTATACAATCAAATAAGCACTTCTGATTCTTGTGCCTCCATTACAGGTTGGAGTTCAAAAATCACAGATGGAAATGCTGCCAAGTAATGCTGAAATGTTCTCGTGGGATACTTATAATGAAGATATATCATCTCTGGATGACAGCTTGGCATTCAGTTCTGTTGGTCTCTTGGAGCAGATAAATGTCACAAGGGATGCTAGTGATATCTTCTTCCTCTTACTCAGTTTTTGTTGATATCTTCTTCCTCTGTTTTTGTTTTACAGAAAGTAATTGACAAGTTTATTTCTGACTGATTGTTTCAATTTGAAATTTGTTCAAAAATATTTTCTCAACATTTGTCTCTATAATTGTATAGTGCACATGAATTGGGACTTGTATAGCTTTAAGCATGAGTATTAAATGCAAATTATGCAATGCTTTTGTGTTGTGATTGTAATCCCCACCCGATCAATTTGTTAACAGTGTTGATATCGGTTCATCAATTTGTTAACAATGTTGTAATCATTCTTGTGTGGTGGTGAACTGCCAACAGGGCATGCTTACAAAAAATTATGCAATGCTTTTATTTATTTATTTGTTTTTATTTTTATTTTTTGCGACGGTAACAAGATGGTCGCCAAAGATCATATTAGTGTTTTTCTTTGTTTTTTGCGACGGCAAAATAGCGGTCGCCATAAGTAGTTTAGGTGGTCGCAAATAATTTGCGACCGTTGTTTTGCCGTCGCAAAAAGTATTTGCCACCCCCATATTCGTGACCCCCATTTGCCGTCGCATGGGCCGTCGCAAAAAGTCTTTTGCGACTGTTTTTTATTATTTGCGACGGTTTATAGCGGTCGCAAAAAGTGTTTTTTTTAGTAGTGCATCCATCTCAAAATAATAAATTTTTTTTTTGTAGAATTTATCTTTTTTTGATAGTATAATTATTGCATTTTAAAAATAATAATTTTTTAGAATTATTCTTTGATAGTACATTTTTTAGAGAATCAATGCCATAATTGTACTATTTATGTCGTTGATGAATTTAAAAGAAGAACAAAATAGGAAATTTATATTATTTTTGTACTTAATTTTTGAAAATGGACTAATATTTTGAGACAATGGAAAATGAAATAAGGGACTAATGTTTTGAGACGGAGGGAGTATGTATTTTTAATTTTAATTTTTTGAGTCATAATTAAAAAAAGAAAAAAATATCATAATTAAATATAATATGAGACATAACTAAAAAATTCATGAGTCATAATTAAAATAATATCATAATTAAAGAAAAAATTGATCATAACTAAAAAAAAAATTACATAACTAAGAATATATATAATATACCATTTTTAAATAGATGTATATTAGAATTTCCTGTTAAACAAATCTCACAATGAACAAATAAAAAATAATTTATTTAATAAGCGTCGAATCATATTAAAAAAAAGGAAAATGAGTTGGATCCCCTTAAGGAGGTACCCCCTTTGACCCCCTCTCTCTGAGTGGCCAGTTTTTCTTTTTTCTTTTTCTTTTTTTCCTTCTTCTCTAATCACCACCCGCCACGTATGTGTGGAGGTAGTGGGGGTAGTGATTGGAGGGGGTATCAATCACTTCCCTAAAAAAAATTTGCTTGAATAAATTGATAGAGAAAGTATTGATAATTTATGTGGTTTCTTGTAGTTTTTAAACACTAGTAAAGACTTTAGTATTCAAACAATTATACGAGGTTATGAGAAGTAGATAAAATGAGCAAATTGAAATAATCTCCTGTAATTTTTCTTGATCAAAATCCTTACATAAAAAAATATGTTAATAACTATATGAACAGTTAAAATCCGGCTTGTTTGACAGGACTTGCTTCATTTTAGGAGTGGACAAATTTTGGGCCGCCTTTGTATTATATATTAAGAGGATCATGTCATCCTAAACTAAGCTCAGCTTGACATCGGGCCTAATCTAGTTATTCCAAGTCAGATTTTAATTTTTTTTGTTTTAATCTCAAATATGCCAACTTAACCCCATAAATATGAATTATTAATTTTTTTTTTAGTTTCTTCTTAAATGAATATTAAGTTATTTAAATCCTTTTATTTATTATTTGAATTTGAAACGTGAACAAAATTCGATCGTAAAATACATATGGGAAATTCCTCGTAGCTCGAAAAAGTGTGGCACGAATGGCTCGAAAATAATCTCTTACCGGTAAGAGATTATTTTTTTGCCTATGAAAATAATCTCTTACCGGTAAGAGATTATTTTTGAGCCATTCGAGCCGTGATATTCGAGCTACGTAGCAGTGCCGCATACATATGATTTTACTGACAGGTGGTTGGTTCAACGGATGAGTTTCAAACTACTTTGCTTAATACTTGGGGTCATCTCTATTATATACCACTCCCAATGCGTGGAACCATTGATACACTGTGTTTGATTGGGCGGACTGGATAAGGGGGGATTAGAATTCATCGGACTTGAGTCCTGGGACTGTGAATCCCCTGGACTATTTGGTCAGATTGGATATGTATCCTGTGTTTGTTTTTTCATGGGATTAGATGTCTGAAAAGGACTATTTTTAGTGAATCCAACGTTTGGTTGGACAGACTGGATAGGATAAATGAACAAAAGACTATTTTGCCCTTTTTCAATTGTTTACTAAGGAATAGCAATATTAAACATATCTTTAATATTTTAATTATTTTTAATTAAATAAATTTGTTTTTTTAAAATAAATAAATAAATAAATAAAATATCAATAAAATTTGTTTTAAATCATTACTCTATAACAAATCATTATTTTTTTTACATACAAAACGTTACTGTGTTTTTTTTTTACATACAAAAAATATCATTAATTTAATAATATAAATTAAATTTATTTTTTTTACATAAATTTATTTTTTTACCCAATTAAATAAATAAATAACCACTAAATTTGATTTAATAAAATACTGTATAACCTGTATAAAAATTTATATTATTTTTTTAATTAAAATTTTAAATAAAACACCTATTACAATTTAAATAATGAAATTAAATAAATTATAAACAAAATTTTAAAATAAAACATCAATAAAATATCTATAAAAAATTATTTAAAAAAATTAAATAAATAAAACATTAATAAAAAGTTAAATAAAATTATTTTATTTTTAAATTGAGACATTTAAATTTTATTGAATTTTATTAAATATAATACATAATTAAATAATAGAGGGTCAAAATTGTCATTTTCACATCTAATCCCAATAGTGATTAGTCCCCCCAAAACAATCCCACACCCCCCCCCAGGACAGGATAGTCCCCCATATGGGGGACATGGAGTCCGGCCGGACATGGAGTCCGCCGGACTAAAAAAAAATCAAACGACGGATAAGGAGGGAGGCCGGACATGGAGTCCAAATAGTGGATAGTCCCCCCCTTATCCCCCCAATCAAACACACCCTAGTGTAGCGATCTTAATTTTTCATAGGTCATTGCTTATTTATTATAACTTTATTTTATGTTTGGCTTTATTAATTATGTGAATCTATGAGAATTTAATATGGCATTTAATTAATTTAATATGATAATCAATTATATATAAGTAATTCAAATATTTATATATTTTATATATAAAAAAATATTTTATATATTAATAAAATATATGTAATATTTATTTATGTTTTAATTTTGTTATATTTATATTATATAATATAATAACTATTAGGTTATATAACAAGTGTTTAGGTTATATGTTTGATTGGGGGATAAGGGGGGGACTATCCACTATTTGGACTCTATGTCCGGCCTCCCTCCTTATCCGTCGTTTGATTTTTTTTTAGTCCGCCGGACTCCATGTCCGGCCGGACTCCATGTCCCCCATATGGGGGACTATCCTGTCCTAGGGGGGGGTGTGGGATTGTTTTGGGGGGACTAATCACTATTGGGATTAGATGCGAAAATGACAATTTTGACCCTCTACTATTTAATTATGTATTATATTTAATAAAATTCAATAAAATTTAAATGTCTCAATTTAAAAATAAAATAATTTTATTTAACTTTTTATTAATGTTTTATTTATTTAATTTTTTAAAGTAATTTTTTATAGAAATTTTATTGATGTTTTATTTTAAAATTTTGTTTATAATTTATTTAATTTCATTATTTAAATTGTAATAGGTGTTTTATTTAAAAATTATTTAAAACTTTAATTAAAAAAATAATATAAATTTTTTATACAGGTTATACAGTATTTTATTAAATCAAATTTAGTGGTTATTTATTTATTTAATTGTGTAAAAAAATTAATTTATGTAAAAAAAATAAATTTAATTTATATTATTAAATTAATGATATTTTTTGTATGTAAAAAAACAAACACAGTAACGTTTTGTATGTAAAAAAAATAATGATTTGTTATACAGTAATGATTTAAAACAAATTTTATTGATATTTTATTTATTTATTTATTTTAAAAAAACAAATTTATTTAATTAAAAATAATTAAAATATTAAAGATATGTTTAGTATTGTTATTCCGTAGTAAACAATTGGAAAATGGCAAAATAGTCTTTTGTTCATTTATCCTATCTAGTCCGTCCAACCAAACGTTGGATTCACTAAAAATAGTCTTTTCCAGACATCTAATCCCATGAAAAAACAAACACAGGATACATATCCAATCCGACCAAATAGTCCGGGGGATTCACAGTCCCAGGACTCAAGTCCGATGAATTCTAATCCCCCCTTATCCAGTCCGCCCAATCAAACACACCCTTAAATTAAGGAAAAAGAGAAACAGAGCAGCAGCTACGGCACCCGGGGGCGGGGGGGGGGGAGAGAAATCAAAATATAGTGCCGTGTGGCGTGAAAGGGGCAACGGAAGAGGAGAAAAAAAAAATGAAAAAAAAGATTAGGGTTTTATTTTGGTGGCTCTATTAGTTCTTTAAATAATTTTTTGATCTTCAAAATAATATTGTGAGTACAAAACCTACATCTCTTAATTTATATTTAATTCGTTGTTTTTATTTATTTATTTTTATTTATTTGATGTTGAATTGATTTCGTATTTGCATGTAGATGATTGATCAATTTTAATTATTTTGATTAGTTGTGTATGTAAGGTTTAAGATTTTTAGATGATTGTTTGATTTTAATTATTTTGTTTAGTTGTGTATGTAAGGTTTAGGGTTCTTAGTTGATTGATTGATTTTAATTATTTTGATTAGTTGTGTATGCCAGGTTTAGGATTTTTATGTGGATTTATTTTATGGTTGTAATCACACTCATGGTTATATGAAATTAAAATTAATTAAGAACCTATAGATAAATTCCTTATACTCCACCATGACTCCATAGATTGTTGTTTTATTTGAGTGATAGTGAGAAAGAGTGTACAAAAAAAAGGTAAAGATTATGAGATTTATTTGAATGTCTTAGGTTTGGCATTGTTATGTTTGTTCTCATGTGTGAGACGTTTTGTATATGTATATTGTTGCCTCGTTCTTAAGAGTAGACGAGTGCTTTGATTTACGCGCGTACGTATATGCTAACCATCAGGGGAGTGTGGGTCAAACTCGGGACGATATTTCCGTGCAAGTTTGGTATCAGAGCTCTAGGTTACCCTAGACTTGTAAGAGTTTAGGTGATCCTCAGATTGTGGAAATATGGGTTAGTTGGTTTAGTTGACGTTTAGTTTTTTTGTTTCATCCCTAAAGTTTGAATGATAAAATATTGATTGAAATTTAATCCTAATTTAATGTTTAATTATCTAAATTTTGACACGTTACCCTTAGTGCTACCATTGGTCCGGTGGATGCCCTGTGAATGCTGTGGAATAATGTGTCCTGGCAGTGAGATTGGAATAGCCTATCTATCTCACCATTTTTTGTAACAAAAAATAAATAAATAAATAAATATGATTTTTAACAAGTATTTTAATTTAAACCCTAGAAAGAAATAGATATATACTTTTTTGAGATTTTATATTTTTTTTACTTTATTTTATAATTAAAATAATATAAAATCATAATTAATATTTTATATGAGCTGGACCCGGCTAGAAATCTTTATTCCAAGCGTAGCCTGAATATTAAATGAGTATAAAATCTTAGTCCAGTTTGACTCTGTGGCAAAATAATTTCCAAATTTTAAAAATATCAAACTAAACTGTACGTATGTGCGCGGTGCAGTTTGGTACGGTTTGAGGATAAAATTATAAACCAAACTGTCAATAGCGGATTGGCAGATAACTAAACCGCGGTTTGGGCAGTTTTAATTTACTAATTGATTGAAGAACAATCCTAAATAATTATCAACCATTTGCATAATATATAATATTAATTCGCATGATATTTTTCATATATATAACACCAATTAATTTTGTATAATATTTTTTATATGTATAGTACTAATTTGCAATAAATTTCGCATATTAAATAACTCTCATACTGATTTTTACTTTGACATTTCATTAGAGGTAAAAAAGTAAATATATGCATTAATTATATCGGAGCATGATTGTTTCGAAAACAGATTATAAATTTAAACTGCAGATCAAATTAATCTGCAATTAACGAACAAATCCATACAAATTAAATGATTCGGTGTAAATTAAACAATATTTTACGCAATCCTTTTAAACTGGACGGGCTGGGCAGGCCAATGGCCAATCCTACTCCATGCCTGCCTTTCGAAACCCAACAGTTTTGAATCTTTTCTCCGCCTAGCTTTCCCCACCCCCAACCCTTTATTTCTCTTTTTCTTTCTACTTAAGCAAGGCTGCAAGACCAAATGCTTTTGGACACCAAAATCTATAAAGAGATGGAATATATATATATATGTGACTGCAAAGCAAAAGGAGAAGAATTTAAGGTTGAAAGTGCCTAGGAAGAGAGGAGTGAAAAAAAGAAGGTATCCAAATTTTATTGGATAAATTACACCACTAGTTCTTAAGTTTGAATGAAGTGTCACTTTAATTCTTATAATTTTAATTTGAGTAATTTAATCTCTACATTTTTAATTTTATTATAATGTAATCCCTTTATCATGTATTATTAATATTTTAAAAACTAGAGGGATCAAATTGAGATTTTAAAAAAACTATAAGGACTACCAGTATAATGAATACGTTACATTAATAGTCTCTATAGTTTTGTTTTTCATTCCAAATTCTCCTGAGATGTGTTTATTGTGTATGCAATGGAAACTACACTTTGTGCGCTGTACATAAGAACGCAAAAAGAAAAGAGTAGCAGAGAAGCAGAGACAGAGCATCAGCATGCGAATAAAAATCAATCCCTGCATTGCAGCTTTGAGTGCACCTCAACACACCCCAACCGTACCTACACACACCCATGATTTTGCTACACTGGTGGGATCCATTAAATTCATATGAAAAATTATCATTCTAGTGAATTGTATATATGTTTGATGACATTGTTTAAGAAACTGGTTTGCAAACAAAAGAAGTGAAGGGGAAAAAAAAAATGAAAGAAATGATGATAAATGAGTTCGACCCTATAATTGAGTGTAACAAATTAAAAATTAATATCTATCACGCAACATTATGGTGGATCAAATTATAAAACTTTTTTAAAAGTATCAAAAGTTAAATTAAAGATAGATTATTTGTTGGCAATTATTTATTTATTTTTTAAATTCGCCAAGAATGATTTGATCGATAATTTTACTCAAAAATACCAATCATATGGCCTAGGCCCACTGCTTGGCCCCACGAACTTTTAAATGATCTAAGCCCATTCCTCGGGTTAGTTAGCCTGACCCAAATGATTTTTGGGCCAAGTCTGGGCTTGGGCTTAGGGTTTGAAGGCTAGTTCCGTCGAAAAGAAAACGTGAAAAAACAGAGGAAAATGAAAAAAAACAAAGAAAATCCCAAAAAGAAGGTTAAATTTTGACTAGCCGAGTTAAGCCTGCAGTCTAGCCTATTAGCCTGTTGAGTCTATAATTTTAGCCTGCAAACTAACTCAATCTGAGCCCACTCAGCTCCATGTTGAACCTTTACTCAAAATTGATCCAAATAGACGAACAACATATCGTCCTGTTTGGTACAGTTTAATTTCAGTTTATTTTAATTTTTAACTTAATTTAAATTATTTTAATATATTTGGTTTAGTTTAACAATACAGCTTATAACTTTTTGTAAGTCAAAAATCAACTTATTCTTTGAGTGGGGCAGGAGAGACTTAATTTATAAGTCCGAAATCAGCTTATGTTCATAATTATAAGCTATAAGCTGTTAAGGTACAAGCTATAAGTACTTTCCCACAGCTCTACCAAATAGGGCCATCTCCAGAGAATAAAATATATTTCCCGTCTCAAAATATTAATTGTTTTTAAAAAAAATTAAGAACTAAAATAATATGAATTTTTTATTTTGTCCTCTTTTTAAATTTATTAATAACACAAAAAGTATAATTATAATAATTGATATCTGTAAAAAAATATATTATTAAAAGATAATTTTAAAAAATTAATATTTTTAAAATACAATAATTATACTACCATAAAAAAGTTAAATTCTTAAAAAAAAACTATTATCTTGAAACGAAAGAAGCACCTAGATCTGACCTGACCATACAAATAGGAGGCAAAACACAGTTTTTTTTTTTTTTTATATGGGAATTTGCAATCCAAATAGCCACCTTATTGGCTTTCATAGGGGCATGAACAACTTCATCTTGATCGAAAAATCAAAGATCTATATAAATACAGCAGTGATTGGTATCTAAACAAAATTTTACTGAGCTAGTAGCTTAAAAAAAAAACAAAAAAAAAAAAATCAAAATATCATATCAAGATGGGATCACATATATCACGTCATTAGAATAATTCTAAAGCTGCAACACTGCCCGCTTAGTATCTAGCTGGAGACCACACTGCCCGCTTAGTATCCAGCTGGAGAGCACCGGCAGAATAGATGGCGCCTGACTAACTTGCAACAGAAATATAAGAATCCCGCGGTGGTTCGCCACCCGGGGGTACTCCGACGATCAAGTCAGTACTCAATATCTCTCAAAGATAATCCATTATTCAACTCACAAGCTTGAGCATAAAAAGCATACCTTAGACCCATGGGGGTACTTCTCTTTTATAGCCAACATAAATCTAGTCCCAATAGAAGCCTAACTTCGATGGACTCAGGATTACTACTAATCTTGGACTCCCAGTAAGATTAGGATAAACTCTCTAAGAGTCTTATCTTAATACAAACTGAAATCTTTTCTCATTCTAGGACTCTTGTCCCTCATCCAGGTTGAGTTCCCTTTTCATTCTAGGACTCTTGTCCCTTATCCACTTATCTCGGATTCCGATATCTTCGGAGATAACCTCGGCCTTGCCGAGATCACCTCGGCGTCACGACCAGGACACGTGGCACCTCGGCTGACACGTCGGCGTCACCTTGCCACGTGTTGGTACTCAGAAAATATATCCCCACAACTGCCCCCTAGGTTCTATTACCTCGGCATTCTGAAGTGATGGAACCTACACTGTTCGTTCATCTGTGCCCCTCTGTCCGAGATCAAACTCGCCGACCTCAAAGTTCCCTGGACTTTACTGTCCACTGGTGTCAAGAATCAAGTTTCATGCTTTCCAAGCTGCTTGAAATCGCACCTCCTAGCCGAGGTTCTGGTTCTATTAATTCGTAAACTCCAAGAGCTTTGCAACTGCTCCACTCACACTCTCTGGTGAGTTCCCGATTTCTAGTCATCTATTTGACTCCGGCGATTTTCATATCGGCGTTCATTTCACTTGGTAGGTTCATAAATTCTTTACTTGCTATTAAGCTCAATCTTTCATAACTCTTCTGAATCTGTTTACTTGCCATCTGTTGCCTTCTATTTTCGTCTGTTTTCAAGTTTTGAATTGTTTGAATGCTTGGCACTGTTCTTGTCATATCCGCTTTCTGTTGCTAGCATCGTGTCTGGGTTATTACTTTCTTGTTCTTCACATACTTACTTAGTGCCTGTGCACTTGGCTTTATTCTTGAACTTTGTCGTCTTCTTGACTATTTTTCTCTTTTTTCATTCAATCCTCTGGTTTTTTCTCTTTATAGCTCTTTTGCTTAAATCCGTCATTGTTCCAAGCTTTCAAGCTTCTGCAACTGTCTTCGTTCCTCTCCTCCGGTGAAGCTTACGTCATTCTGTCATTGTCGTCAGACTTCGAAAATTCTCATTCCGGCTTCCCTCTTTCTAGTAAGCCACTGTTCCTCCTGGTTTTATTTCTTGTTGCTTTCCAAGAAGCTCTACTTCATTGTTAATCACCATTGCTGTTTTACCCGTTGTTTCCAAATCATCTTCTGTTGATTTCTGCCACTGTTCTTGGCTTGACACACCTGTGCAATCTTTTTGTCTTGATTTCCTGATAGCTTCATCACCATTCTTGATTACGAATTACATTCTTGTTTCTGTTTTCTGTGTCTTTTTCCAGATTATTGCTTTCAATCCTTGCCTTCAAACTCCGAGGTGCCAATCGCCGAGAAGAGCCTTGATCAAACTCTTCGGGAGATCGATGCTGAGCTCGAGGCCGAGAAGGCTGCTAAGAAGTCTTCCAAACTGTCTTCTATATCCTGCCATTGATGCCAAGTAGTTTTGTTTCATTCTTTTACTCCTTGTACTTTGTACCTTGTACCTTGTACTTTGTCCATCTTTGCATGCTTTTAATCCGGCCGACGTGCCATTTTTGTAGTCTGAATAATTTATTTTTCAATATTCAGGCCGAAGTGCCTTCTTTCTTCTTTAAATGCATTTCTCTGATTTCTTCTTTGAATGTATGTCTTCTTTTTTCTGCTCTTGTATGATTCTATATTTAGAATAATTTGCATGTCTTCAAAGTACACCTTGACTGTGCAATCTCTTCGGGTAAAATACCTCTGTCACAACTTCTAATCTTGCTCATCTCTACCTTGTCCTAACACTTGAAAATATTGTAATAAATATTTTCACAAGTGTTGCTTAGGACTTGTCACTTTCTCAATGTCTTCTATCAAGACTTCAGTTTTTCATATTTCAAGTTTTGACAACCTGGCAGTCTCGGCAAGTACGCAGATATTGCTTGAGCTTGACTTTAACTTGTAAATTTTTCTCAAAAATTTCAACAAGTGTTTAACCATCATCCTTTATCATAACATTGGCTTAACTTCAGTGTAGACAGGCCCGCGGGGGACCTCGCTACAGCTCGGACTCGAATGTTGTCACGGTTCTTAATCTGAACCAAAGAGTCCAAATCCGGCAAATCGTTTTGAGAAAACAGATTTTTTTGAAAGAAGTGCCAAACATGGACTGCTTTGCCAGATACAAAGTCGCCACCTAAATATTTTATTTTTGGGAAATTTAGGAAACCCTGACTCGTTTGCCTAAGGCCACGTGTCCGTCATCACCAAAGTTGCCTCGGCTCGGGAACTTGGGTACGATTGGGGAAGGTCACTTCGTGAGCACCCCCGCTCGCCCGATCAAAGATCGACCTCTACTAACCATGATATTTAGTTTTGAAAACTTTGTGTGCTCTTATTCCGGTTATTAGCCTAGATTTACTATGTGATGCGCACAGCATACAAGTATAGATCGGGTCGCCTGAATTGGAACAAAACATTTCATGTTTGTTTTTGAAAGATGGTTTGCTACTCGCAAGTAGGCTTAAAATGCAGATTTTGCCACCCTCAGGTGGGCTTAGAAAACATGGTTTTGCCACTATCTAGTGGGCTTAAAACTCACAGTCAATGCATTGTTCCAATCCAAATAACCCAACCTTCACCCATAGGCATTCAGGCAGTTATATCACATAAGCACATAGCCTCATGGCAAGCATGCTATTCATGGCAGTCACTCACACGCATGCAAGGATGCTAAAGCATAAAACTCACCGAGTACTCCAAGCCAAAATAGAAACTGATTAGAAATCCATGCATGATCCTAAGTATACAGAAATGCCTAATGCAACACATGCAAAAATGCAACTATAGCAGGCTCGGCTATTCTAAACATGGCATATGGAATGCTACAGCTAACAAGTACTCAACTTGGAATTGAAATACAAATGCAGTTAGTGTGATGCGCCGAGCCCGGTGCATGCAAAGCAGATAAATGAATGCAAACATGCTATCATACTGTATGCTAATTGAAACATGCCCTAATCTAACCATCATAAGCGGGTAAATAAAAGGGAAGAAAGACGTGGGGTTGGAAGACATACATCACACTCACGCACACTTATTACAATTATGCCCTCGCACAGAGGGTCCGAATAAATATACAGTCCCGAATAAAAGAATAGTACAGTCCAAATAATACAGTCCAAATATGTACAAATTCCTAATTAATTTACAAATTAACTAAGAAAATAATAAACTGGCATGCAAGCCAGGGACTGCCTTGATTCTGATGAATGATGTATGTTTAGGTTGGCTTGCGCGGAAATCCACTAGGATGCCCCAATTAGCCTCTGTTTTGCAATTGTTCTTGGAAAACGCGCCAAGCCTCGGAAGACTGCTGATTCTTGATTTTGCTGCAACAGAGAGCAGGAAAGGGGCATAACAATGTATTTTCTCAAATGTATGCATGCCTCGATCCTCGTGCCACCAATCACGCATCTCGATGCATGATGGCCGAGGAGTCGATTTGCACAATTCAATATGGAATGAATGCACATGAAAACACAACAAGACCTAACTCCATCATGAATGATTCAGAGTGTCGGTGACTAGGGAATTGAGGCACGTTCCGTCACTCGGAGTACGGAACGTACCTCGTTTCCCGTTCTCGGGCTAACTCCTATCCCGAACAAAATGCAATATGCATGACATGCATGAATGCAACTAAGATACAACCTAACATGCACAATGCTATGGAATGGCATACACAATGCACGAGATAACATGGCATACACAATGCACTAACACACAACCTAGCATGCGCAATGCTATGAAATGGGATGGCATACACAATGCATAATGGACTTACACCAACATGAGTGGACCTCAGCCACACTCACATAAGAGGCAATTAGATGAAAATGAGACACTCGAAACGCGTGCACGCAAACCGAGGACCGACCCTACGGCACGAAATGCCACTCTAACCAGACATGGCAAAACATGGAATATGACATACTAGCATGCAAATTTAAGAGGCAATAATTGATGCAAAACAGCCCCGAAAGATGGCAAAACGACACCCGATGCATGGAATGAGTCCTGAAACATGAAATTAGGCATACGGAATAACCTATAGCTATGCAATGCATGCATTATTTGAACATGAAGTGTAAAGACAAAAGCAAGGCAGCCCCAAAACAAGCATGTTTACAGTTTAAAGCAAGGCCAAACAGTGGGCACAAATAGGGCTAAACTAGCATACAAAAATGGCCCCGAAAGCAAGATATTGAAGCAACTCATAGATGCTGGCCCCGAAAAGAGAAGGGGCCTTCTACACTATTGAAGAGGGGACAAAAATATGATGTTTTACAGTTTATGACAAACCCCAAAAACAGATACAAGTATGCTCAAAATGCTATGCAAAATAAGGGCCAAAATGGAGATAAAGAATCAACTGATACATGCTGGTCCCAAAAAGGTAAGAGCCCTTCAACAATGTTGAAGAGGGGCCCGAAATATGACTTTTTACAGTTAATGGCCGAGCCCAAAACAGTGTACAACTATACTCAAAATGCAATGCAAGACATGGCCTAAAAGAGAGGCTACAACACAAAGTATACAAATGATGCTCCAAACAGCAATAGACCCTTAATAAAATATGGAGAGGGGGTCAAAACAAGGCCATTTTCAGTTTGGACCAAAGTCCAAAAACAGAAGCTCAACAGGCTAATAAATCATGCAAAAATGAGGCTAAAATAAGGATATCAAAGCAAGTAGTACATGGAGGACTCAAACAGTGATGAGCCCTTCTACAATGTTGAAGAAGGGCTCAAAATAAGTCTATTTACCGTTTACAACATGCTTCAAAACAGATTACACATAAGCCTAAAATGCTACACGAGAAATAGGCATACAAGAGGGATAATGAAGAAAGTGCAAAATGGGGGCCTCAAATAGTGAGAGGCCTTTCATGAAACATGAAATAGAGCTCAAAAAAACACTACTTTCAGTTATGGCCGGAGCTCAAATGTACAAGCAAGAAGGGCTAAGAAATAGACCAAGAAAAGAGTAAAAAGAGAGAAAATGAGACTCACCCTTAAAGACTAGTCTTTCATCAACTCTTGGCTTGAGAAAAGATGCTCCTTGCCTCTGGAAATGGCCTCCGAACTGCTTGTAACATCCCAAATTTTTAATTATGCTATAGAATTTATACTAATATTATTTAATCTCAGTTAAGAAAATATATAATTTATTATATATTATCATGTGTAATTTTGTAAAATAATATAATTATTAAAGGTGTGGTATTAAAATAAATAATTAATTTTCTGTTAGTATAAGATAAAGTGTAATTTAATTAAGAATTAAATTATTTATATAATTATATTAAAATATTGGGTCAAAGGGTAATTATTTAAAATATTTATTAAACGATAAGATTAAATCTACGTAATTAATGAATTGAATCCGGAGAGAGACGCGTGGCTGGACACCTGTTGGGTCGGGATTGGGTTTTCGTCCGTATATATAGGGAAGACTGATCAACCTGGAGAGGAAGAAAAGAAAAAGAAAAAGAGAGAAAGGAAAGGAAAGAAAGAGGAAAGAAAAGGAGGAGAGGAAAGAAAGAATAGTGGAAGATAAAAAGATCTTTGATAGTAGAAAGGAAGGGCAAGGTATTAAAGTTAAGGTGAGTTATATTATACTTTGAGTCACCAAAATGTGTTTTACTTATGTTTTGAGTTACCAAAATCTATTTTATACAAGTATGTTTTATTAATATATTAATAAAAGTTATGTTTTATAAAGATTTCAGTTACATGGTTTTATATCTGAACCCTATTTGCTTAAAAGGAAACCCATGGATATGTCTGTTTATATTTTAAAGAATATTTGACTATGACCTTATATAGAATTATGTTTTGTAAGTACCACCACGGGAGTCCCACGCCTTTGGGGACTTAAATAACCATTGGCCTCTGTTTGACCACTTTGTGGTCCTCTGTTTGTCATGGATCCACTAACCTCTGTTTTGTGCGGACCAAAGTGCTGTGCGGAACTAAGTGCTATACTATTGTGGGAGCCACCTCTAGAATCCGTCGGAACTAAGTGCTACACTATTGTGGGAGCCACCTCTAGAATCCGCCGGAACTAAGTGCTACACTATCGTGGGAGCCACCTCCAAAATCCGTACGAGCCACCTCTTGAATCCGTACCTCTGTTCTGACTGTCACTTCTGTGACCTCTGTTCTGTTCGGTACCGTGGTTATGGTTATATATTTATATAATATCTGTATCTCAGCTTCTACTACTCAAATGATTTATGTACCAAACTGAGTTTATGTAAATGTTTTGGCCTAACTAACGATCCATGGTTATTTCGTGTCCCTTATACTCTTGGTATAATATTTCTCACTCTGCCATGTGCTTATAGTTGTTTACCAATTTTCAGGAAATAGCTTCTGGAAAGTCTTAAATGCGGGGCTGCGGAATAGATGCACGCACAGCACTTTTCTGATATTTTTCTATGTCAATATCGGCCTTTTTGGTCAAAATATTTTTGTAATAAAAATAGAAGCTCCAGTGATTATTTTAGTACCCTTATATTTCTTCTGCTTGCGTTTATTGTTTTGTTTTGATTTGGCCGGAGGTAACTTTAGTTACTGGCCATCACGATGCTTAACCCTTGGGTATTTGTCACGACCCGCTCCCCGCATCCAAGGGTTAAGCATCGTGATGGCCAGTAACTGAAGTTACCTCCGGCCAAATCAAAACAAAACAATAAACGCAAGCAGAAGAAATATAAGGGTACTAAAATAATCACTGGAGCTTCTATTTTTATTATAAAAATATATTGACCAAAAAGGCCGATATTGACATAGAAAAATATCAGAAAAGTGCTGTGCGTGCATCTATTCCGCAGCCCCGCATTTAAGACTTTCCAGAAGCTATTTCCTGAAAATTGGTAAACAACTATAAGCACATGGCAGAGTGAGAAATATTATACCAAGAGTATAAGGGACACGAAATAACCATGGATCGTTAGTTAGGCCAAAACATTTACATAAACTCAGTTTGGTACATAAATCATTTGAGTAGTAGAAGCTGAAATACAGATATTATATAAATATATAACCATAACCACGGTACCGAACAGAACAGAGGTCACAGAAGTGACAGTCAGAACAGAGGTACGGATTCAAGAGGTGGCTCGTACGGATTCTAGAGGTGCCTCCCACGATAGTGTAGCACTTAGTTCCGGCGGATTCTAGAGGTGACTCCCACAATAGTGTAGCACTTAGTTCCGACGGATTCTAGAGGTGGCTCCCACAATAGTGTAGCACTTAGTTCCGCACAGCACTTTGGTCCGCACAAAACAGAGGTCAGTGGATCCATGACAAACAGAGGACCACAAAGTGGTCAAACAGAGGCCAATGGTTATTTAAGTCCCCAAAGGCGTGGGACTCCCGTGGTGGTACTTACAAAACATAATTCTATATAAGGCCGTAGTCAAATATTCTTTAAAATATAAACAGACATATCCATGGGTTTCCTTTTAAGCAAATAGGGTTCAGATATAAAACCACGTAACTGAAATCTTTATAAAACATAACTTTTATTAATATATTAATAAAACATACTTGTATAAAATAGATTTTGGTAACTCAAAACATAAGTAAAACACATTTTGGTGACTCAAAATATAATATAACTCACCTTAACTTTAATACCTTGCCCTTCCTTTCTACTATCAAAGATCTTTTCATCTTCCACTATTCTTTCCTTCCTCTCCTCCTTTTCTTTCCTCTTTCTTTCCTTTCCTTTCTCTCTTTTTCTTTTTCTTTTCTTCCTCTCCAGGTTGATCAGTCTTCCCTATATATACGGACGAAAACCCAATCCCGACCCAACAGGTGTCCAGCCACGCGTCTCTCTCCGGATTCAATTCATTAATTACGTAGATTTAATCTTATCGTTTAATAAATATTTTAGATAATTACCCTTTGACCCAATATTTTAATATAATTATATAAATAATTTAATTCTTAATTAAATTACACTTTATCTTATACTAACAGAAAATTAATTATTTATTTTAATACCACACCTTTAATAATTATATTATTTTACAAAATTACACATGATAATATATAATAAATTATATATTTTCTTAACTGAGATTAAATAATATTAGTATAAATTCTATAGCATAATTAAAAATTTGGGATGTTACACTGCTGGTATGGAGTATGGGTTGGTTGGCTTGGAGATGGAGTAGAAAATGGATCCAAGAATAAAAGGGTTTTGGTGCTTGGAATATAGAGAGAGAGAGATTGAATGTAGGAGGCTCCAAACAAATTTTTCTAACCCTTTTTCCAGAGCTGGAGGGTCTGTTATATAGACACAAGAGGGTGGAAAAGAGGGGGGGAAATGGGGGGGAAATGAAATTCAAATTTCCCCTCAAAATTGGCCTAAAGGGAGATAAAGGGGGAAGTGATAGTAGGAGATCTCAAACCGAAGAGAGCCCTTCAACAAAGTTGAAGAGGGGCTCAAAATAAGACACTTTGTAGTTTATGACAAGCCACGAAAATAAATACAAGTAGGCCTAAACTATCATGCAAGAAAAGGGCTAAAAGAGGGGTGAAGAAGCAAGTGGCAGTAGGAGATCTCAAACAGCAAAAGGTCCTTAATAAAACATGAAAAGGACCTCAAAATATGACTATCTCAAGTTTGGGTCGGAGCCCAAAAATGCAGAATGAAGGTTCGGGAGCCAAAACACGCAGTTCGGGGCCCCGAAAGTGGGCTGTTAGGTACTGGAAGTGGTGTCCGACCACGAAGTCGGTCTCCCGGACCACAGTGTCTCTCAAAAGAGAGGAAACAAGGTGTGCGCCAAAAATCGGAGCAAACGGAGGTAGTTAAGCGGTCCCGAACCGAGACACACGGCCGACGGCTCCGAAAACCGAAAACTGGGCTCCAAACGGGAAAAATGGCCTATGACCACAAAACGTAGCCTACGGCCACTGAGAGATGGTCTACGAGACCTCTCCCTCCCTTCGGGAAGAGAAAACAGGGCCTGATTCACAAACCGAGGCAAAGCACAAAAGAGTCCGGAAGTCCGGAGGCAAGGCTCGCAGCCGAGACTCTGGAACCTCTGAACGAACACGATATGCAATATCACCAAGCGCTCAATCAGTGACGTCTGAGTCTTAAGGTCGGTCAAAAATGGGGTGTCTACATTCAGCTTGTAAATTTTTCTCAAAATTTCAACAAGTGTTAAACAATCTTCCTTTATCATAACCTCGGCTTAACTATAACTTGTAAATTCACACAGAATTTCAACAAGTGTTAAACATCATCTCGGTTTAACTTCAATTTGTAAATTCACACAGAATTTCAACAAGTGTTAAACATCATCTCGATTTAACTTCAACTTGTAAATTCACACAGAATTTCAACAAGTGTTAAATATCACGTCGGTTTAACTTCAACTTGTAAATTCACACAGAATTTCAACAAGTGTTAAACATGACCTCGGTTTAACTTCAACTTGTGAATTCACACAGAATTTCAACAAGTGTTAAACATCATCTCGGTTTAACTTCAACTTGTAAATTCACACAGAATTTCAACAAGTGTTAAATATTACATCGGTTTAACTTCAATTTGTAAATTCACACAGAATTTCAACAAGTGTTAAACATGACCTCAGTTTAACTTCAACTTGTAAATTCACACAGAATTTCAACAAGTGTTAAACATGACCTCGGTTTAACTTCAACTTGTAAATTCACACAGAATTTCAACAAGTGGTAAACATCATCTCGGTTTAACTTCAACTTGTAAATTCACACAGAATTTCAACAAGTGTTAAATATCACGTCGGTTTAACTTCAACTTGTAAATTCACACAGAATTTCAACAAGTGTTAAACATGACCTCGGTTTAACTTCAACTTGTAAATTCACACAGAATTTCAACAAGTTTTAAACATCATCTCGGTTTAACTTCAACTTGTAAATTCACACAGAATTTCAACAAGTGTTAAACATCATCTCGGTTTAATTTCAACTTGTAAATTCGCACAGAATTTCAACAAGTGTTAAATATCACATCGGTTTAACTTCAACTTGTAAATTCACACAGAATTTTAACAAGTGCTAAACATGACCTCGGTTTAACTTCAACTTGTAAATTCACACAGAATTTCAACAAGCGTTAAACATGACCTCGGTTTAACCGACTTGTAAATTGCTACAAATTTCAACAAGTGGTAAACATCATCTCGGTTTAACTTCAACTTGTAAATTCACACAGAATTTCAACAAGTGTTAAATATCACGTCGGTTTAACTTCAACTTGTAAATTCACACATAATTTCAACAAGTGTTAAACATGACCTCGGTTTAACTTCAACTTGTAAATTCACACAGAATTTCAACAAGTTTTAAACATCATCTCGGTTTAACTTCAACTTGTAAATTTACACAAAATTTCAACAAGTGGTAAATATCATCTTGGTTTAACCAACTTGTAAATTGCTACAAATTTCAACAAGTGGTAAACATATTCTTCTTCTCTCTGCCCCCTGCATGGCTTCCACATACTCCTTTGCGAACCTTATAAAAGGTCTTTAACCTGGCTAACTGTAGTCCAACCTTATGTGTTTTCTTTTTTATCTTCTGGGATCTGAGATTTGCTCACTGAGCTCTTCTCTTTTCGGACTTAAGTGCCGAGATCTTGTCTGCTAGAATCTTGGATCTGCTCACTCAGGTTGAGCTCTTCTCTTCTTGGACCTACTCATCTAGACTGAGATCATGTCTTCTAGGATCCGGGATCTGGAATCCGGGATCTGCTCACTTAGGCTGAGCTCTTGTCTTCTCGGGCCTACTTGTCTAGGCTGAGATCATGTCTTCTCGGATCCGGGATCCAGGATCTGGAATCCGGGATCTGCTCACTCAGGATGAGTTCTTCTATACTTGAATGTTATCTCCTTGAGAGCGCTCATGCCCCCTGTCTTTGCATCCCTTTTGGAAGTGTCTTCGTTCCTCCGCAAGTATCTATCTTTCCATACCTGGAGGTCATCTTCGTTGTAGTATCCGCTTCGATCTGTTGTCTTTGGTGCGTCACCTTCCTGGCCGGTGTCTTTCACTCCGTGACTCTGGTCACGAGTTTCTGTGTTGTGGTTGTCCCCTTCAACATCGAGGTTGATAGGTCTCCCATTCCCAGCAGGAGCGTTGTCTCCAGTCTGATCCTTCTGTCCGTCATTGACCATCCATTCTTTTTTCTTTCATTGGCCATCTATTCTTCTTTCTTTCCCATAGACGGCGCCAAATTGTGTGAGTGATTTTTTGACCACACTGCCCGCTTAGTATCCAGCTGGAGAGCACCGGCAGAATAGATGGCACCTGACTAACCTGCAACAGAAATATAAGAATCCCGCGGTGGTTCGCCACCCGGGGGTACTCCGACGATCAAGTCAGTACTCAATATCTCTCAAAGATAATCCATTATTCAACTCACAAGCTTGAGCATAAAAAGCATACCTTAGACCCATGGGGGTGCCTCTCTTTTATAGCCAACATAAACCTAGTCCCAATAGAAGCCTAACTTCTATGGACTCAGGATTACTGCTAATCTTGGACTCCCAATAAGATTAGGATAAACTCTCTAAGAGTCTTATCTTAATACAAACTGAAATCTTTTCTCATTCTAGGACTTTTGTTCCTCATCCAGGTTGAGTTCTCTTTTCATTCTAGGACTCTTGTCCCTTATCCACTTATCTCTGATTCCGATATCTTCGGAGATAACATCGGCCTTGCCGAGATCACCTCGGTGTCACGACCAGGACACGTGGCACCTCGGTTGACACGTCGGCGTCACCTTGCCACGTGTTGGTACTCAGAAAATATATCCCCACACATAGGGGTATGAACAACTTTATCTTGATCGAAAAATCAAAGATCTATATAAATACAGCAGTGATTGGTATCTAAACAAAATTTTACTGAGCTAGTAGCTTAAAAAAAAAACAAAAAAAAAAATCAAAATATCATATCAAGATGGGATCACACATATCACGTCATTAGAATAATTCTAAAGCTCTTACTCTATAACTCTGAAAACATTTTTCATACAAATATCCCCAACATAGTACCTCATTAAGGCAAGAGTAACCACCATCAGGGTAGAGTGAGGATTTCTTCGGTAGGTGGCTGTTGAGCCGTTGATGCATCGACTCAAGTTTTATTTGATTAAATTATTATTAAATATTATTCAATAGTGACTAACTGGACTAATAAAATTATAAGAGAATAATCTCAATTAAATATTATTTGTACAACTTTTATCGTTAAGAGGTCAAAATGTAGAGATTTATAGATAAACGGTAAGCATGTCAATATGTTTAGGTCCATAAAGTTTCACAAGTGATTCCAATAAATAAATCATAAGAACTCAGAAGTACATTCTATTCTTTCTCTAAAAATTTAATTGTTGTTAGTAATTTTTTTTAAAAAAAAAATGATTTCATACCAATTAAATAAATTATATTATTTGTTTATTACAAGATTTTTTAACATGTGATTATTAATAACTTTTTAACATGAGCCGGATTAACATTTTCAATAATATTAGGATGATCATTTTTTTTACTACAATTTATTTATTACCTTAATCACTCATACTTGACACTAATGTAACATCGACACATGATATGGTAAACAAAACATGGTAAGAAAATATGATTATCATAACATTATTATAAATATTTACGGGAATATTATATGAGTTATTAAATTTTGAGAGACAACTCTATTATATTGTGGAATTTACAAATTTTTTCAGAGTAAAATTGAATTTGGGGGCCATTATGTAATATACAATTTTATTATTTATTTATTTATTTTGAAATAACATACATGTAAACTTGACAATTTTGAGAAAGTTGGAGGGGGGAACATTTGTGACATTTGAAATTGAAAGAGCATCAGATTCAAACATGATTAATTGAGGAAACATTGCGCCGTCCAACAAGCTTCCCTTAATGTCAAAGCTTCAGCCATGCTCTATCAAAGAAAATAAAAACTTTACAAATTTAACATGTGCTTTTGGTGTTAAATTCAAACAAACTAGGGAAATTGGAGATCGGATCCTGTGTCTTATTTGTCTTATTGTTTTGTCCCAAATTCTTTTATGTGACACAATACTTTAGCTTCGTTTGGAAAGCCAAACGTTAGGTTTTTTTAGTTATTTTAGTCAAAAAAATAAAATAAATTTTTTAATCTAATAAGACAAAATATCACATCCAATCAATAATTATTACATTCTTTCTCTCACAAAAAAGTCAAAAGTCCTTCCCAAATCAAGTTTTTTAGCCTCAGATTAAAATAGTCAAAAAAGACAATAAGTCAAAAAATCAACCCACTTACCAAACGAACCCTTAATCTGTGGTAAAATGGGGTTCTAGAATAAGAAGATGAGTGAGAAATTAGACAAAAATTTCACCTCCACATCACATGATCAAAAGTAGAGACTCATTTAGTTATAAAGAGAAGATGTAGGATAAGAGGATAAGGAAGAACAGAGACAATCTACGCATCATACAATTAGAGTGGGACAAAAATTCAATTTAAAACACTCCATGAGTCTCTTTGATAAGCATGAAATTGATTATTCAGCTAAACTAATAATTTTCGCTCAATGTTTGAATTATCAATACTGCACTCCCAACAGTATTAAACATTTTTATGAGATTGTTTGTCTAATTGAGATTTAAATCCAAACAATGAAAATTGCAACCAAACAATAAAAATTTGAAAAATATTTGAGGGCCACATCGTTTTAACATTTTCAAGTCATTTGAGTTACTGAATTTCAAGCCACCTACCATTGCTGTAAAAATTTATCGCACAAATTTATAATCCTTATATATCTCATCCATAATCCGGACAAATCAAGCATGCCTTATAAAGTAGAGAGATTCATTGGACAATGAGTTTGTTACGGAATTATTATGAGAATAGTGAACATGCAATAAATGAGTTTATTATAAATATTTTATCTTGCCTATTTTTCTCCCCATCCCATCAATCTTCTATCTAAATGGCCAGATACACTTTGGAGGTTAGGAAAAAGCCAGACTTTTTTTTTGTTCCATCTCAGTATACACTTTCAATTCAACAATGATAGATAACACTAATTTTGGAGTTCTAAAAAGATCACTAATAACATGGCACTCAATAAAAAAAGAAAAAAAATATAACACCAAGGCCAAAACATCAAATCATTCATAATAAGACCCACTACCACATCATTAGTGATAACACTAATTAGTGCTCTCACTCATTTTCCCTTTCAATTACACAACCATGTGTCGTTGGCGTTTGATACTGCATTCACCTATTTGATTTAACGTGTCATAATTAAATTTGTGTTAAAAAATAATTAATTTTGACATTTTTAATTTTACAACAAATACCTTTATTAATAAAGTATCAAGTAATTAATAGTTTTAATATTATTAAAAATATATTTCAATTAATAATTTAAATAATTTTATTATTATATAAGAGAGTAGGTAAAAAAAAAAAATTTAATTAATTCTGTTAAATAAAAAATTTCTAACAATGAGATGTTTTTAATTTTTAAAACTATAAGAAGCAATCCGTATTTTAAACAATTTTCAAAGGGCGTATTTATAATTGATCCTTAATTTTTACCTGTTAACTTTTAGGGTAAACTACTAATAGGTCCTACTTTGGAGACTTATTACCCAATAGGTCCTACTTTGGAGACTTATTACCCATTAAGTCCTATTGATAAATTTATTAAGTGATAAAGATAAATTTATCAGTCTTTTATTTTTATGAATAAATTTATAGTGATAAATTTATCAGTCTCTTTGTTTTTATGAATAAATTTTTAGTGATAAATTTATCACTCTCTTATTTTTATAGTGTTAAATTTATTAGTTAGGACCTGTAGGTAAATAAGTCTAGTTAATAGGACTAATTGGTAAGTACCCCTAACTTTTAATATCATTCATGTTATATAAACTGTGTCGTGGTAAAAATTTTTACTTATAGAATGGTAACATGGCAAGTTTGTAGTAATATCTCCCTGCTCAGTATCATATCAGGAGTGGCAGGAGCAAGATAGCGATTGGTCAATTTTGTTATTTTAATAATGGGAATACTAATAAAAATTATAAATAATATGATATATTATTAATAATTATTTATAATTAATGAGAATTAACAGATGTAAGATGAGAAATAAATATAAAAAATAAACAAATGTTAAGTGTAGTATTTTAGTATTTTAATTTTATAATAATGAAAAAATTCAAATTATATATTATATACATATAAATATATATTTAGGATAAATTACACTCAACACGCTTGAGAGGTTTGAGCAAAATACAATTAATTCGACACTTTCAACATAATTATACTGGTCTCTCTTTTAGTTATAAGTAAAACGAGTGAAACTAATGCAAATTATAGATAGACATTGAAATAAATAAAAATAAATATAATTTTTTGTTGAAAATGGATGAAAATATGGCCTTGTTTAGTTTGGTTTTGAGGGAAAAAAAAAATCAGATTTTTTTTTTTTTTATAAAAAAAATAGGAACTAATTTGATACAAATAAATATAAAAAAATATTTTAAAATTTTTAAAAATTATTTTTGGCCTCCCAAAAAATAAAATTACGAAAAAATGGTAAGCATTTTTTATTTTTTGATTTCTTTTACCAAATTAATTTTTAATTTTTTAGAAGAAAAAAAATTTAAACAAATTTTTGAAAACCAAATCAAATATGATTCTTTTTTTTTTTCATTTATACGTATATAAATTAAAATTTTAAGAGACGCCAATTATATCATCTCTCACATTTTTTACATGTTTTTTTTAAAAAAATTAACTTTTAACTATCTTCTTAAAATAATTCTATATTTTTTCTAAACCTCATAAGAGAGGTGAGTGTTATCTGCCCATATATTTAATAGTAAACTAGCATGTCACCCGTGCTATACACGGGATAAAATAATATATTATTTATTAAAAATATGATAATTATATTTAATTTTGTATTTTTTTTCTTGTAAATAAAATTTTATATATAAGTTTAAGAGTTTTATTTTAAATGTTCATTTACTATAATATTTACTCATGAACATAGATTTAAATTGTTGTATTGACAATTAACAATTAAAATTATGCTTTGTTATTAAAAAAAAAAATGACATAGCTCTAATAATTCACTATTTTAGAATAAAAATATATAAATTTTAAAAAAAATTTATATTGGTTTTTAAGAGGAAAATAATTAAAGAAATTTTAAAAACTTAATGAATAAGAAAAAATCATCGTAGCGTGTAATTTAAAATATCAAAAAAAAGTTAAAAACGAATAAAGATCTTAAAAAGATGTGATTACAATTAAAACTAATGTCATATTTATTAATACGTATAATTTTATTTGGATATTATTTATATTTTAACATGCTTATTGAAAACAAAAATAAATAAAAATAAAAATATTAATAATTTTGAGTTTTAAAATATGATTTTATAGACTTGCTATATTAACTTTTGGAATGAATATATTGGAATTTTTTTACAAAAATTGAATATTAGTCATTGAACAAATCTTATAAGATTTATAAAATAAAATTTATAATAGGAAGAAATTAATGATATTGCAACATATGCATTTTAACAATTTTAAATTTTGAAAAAAAATAGATTAGGATTTCGAACTTCAATTATTGTACAAAATTTTTATTTATAATAATATAAATACGGATAGGTAATAGATAGATTAAAATTAATTATAAATATAGCTATATTTAAAAGGACATGGTTTTGTATAGTTATATTTTAAATTCTAAAATTTATTTTTTAACTTCCTATATAAAAAGATTCAAAATTTTAAATTACATATGATTTTTTTCTAAAAACATATGAACTCACAGTGGAGTAGAGAAAAAAGTACCATAAAGGAATAGAAGAGCTGCACATATTAAAGATAAATAATTAAATAATTGACTAACACCTTTAATAGTTTAAAATTTTTGATTAAAATTAAAATTTTCTATTTACAACTTTGAAAAACTATTATATGCCTTTGAAATAACGCTCTACACCAACTGTCAATTAACACATATCATGATATCAAAAAAATATTAAAAGTAGATTTTTTTTTTTTTAAAAAGTAATGATATACAAATATAAAATTAATACAAAAAACTTATTAATAAAGATTTTGTTTGGATTTTTATCTATCATTTTATGGTGAGTGACATGTTTTTTTATTATACAAATGACCATATCACGCCATTTTAATATAAAAATTATAGGAAAACAATATTAATCAACAAAAAATAGTTATAAACAAAAAAAACAGATAATGGTTGGTAGAGAGGAGGGAGAAATGACACACAAAATATGAAATACAAAAACAAAAAAAAAATGGTCATAGATAAAAAAAAATAAAAAAAAAAGAAAGAAAGAAAGAAGAAAAAGAAGAAAAAATGGTGTACCTAAAAGATAAAAGGGTCTGTTTAAGTAATAGAACAGATTAAACATAAATTAACCTCCAATTTGTCTCATAAAAATAAAGTTAAAAAAACAATCAGTTTCATTGTTCCATGAATATAATATTTATAGGGCGAGCAAGACATGAATGACTTGAAAAAAGTATAATGTATGATAGCTAAGATTTTTGAATAAAAGAAAGAATTGGTTAGAGAAAGAGTGCATAAGAATAATTTTTTTCATCTTTTCTTTTCTAAATTATAAATCATGAAATCATTATAAAAAATAATAAATTATGAGATTTTTCTAAATAAAATATATATAGTATAGATATGCTAAAATTTATTTGGGAATAAAATTGTGTTTAATTATAAAATATGATCTAGATATAAGGTTTAATTTTTATTTTATGTTAGGCTTAATTTTAGGTTTATATAGATTAGACCAGTTGTGAAATATTTTAATAATATATATTTTATGGGAGGTAAGAGAGTTTTCTTTTCATTAGATTTATTTTAGGAGAGAGAAAATTGTATGAGATTTATACTCTTTTTAAAAAGTTAGATTTAAAATTTTGAAACACTTAAGGCCTCTAAGATGAAAAGTCACTTTAATATAATATATAGCATACATAGATTATAAGATTTAGGAAAGAGATAAATATTAGGGGAGAGATTTTAGGAACTTGTAATTCAAATTTTTTTTTTTAAATCTATACTTACTTTGTTAGCCAATAGTATTATTTTTAAATATTTTTAAAATTACAAAAATTAGCAATTTTAGTTTTTTTTTTTAATCTATAGTTATTTTGTTAGCCAATAGTATTATTTTTAAATATTTTTAAAATTACAAAAATTAGCAATTTTGATTTTACGTTCTTTTTAATCTATAATGTTTTTACTTTTAAATATATAATTACTTTGTTATGAGATGAGATTTGTGTTTTTTTTTTAATGGATAGTTACTTTATTATGAGATGGGATTTAGGAAAGAGAGAAATATTGGAGGGGGGAGGGGAAATTTTAGGAACTTGTAATTCAAAGTTTTAGGTGATTTTTTTTTTTTTTAAATCTATAATTACTTTGTTAGCCAATAGAATTATTTTTAAATATTTTTAAAATCACAAAAATTAATAATTGTAAAATGAGAGTTTAGAACTCTCACAAGCCTTTTCCTTATATAATACTAGCCTATCACCTGTGCTATGCACGGGATAATTATAGATATTTATATTTGTTTTTATTTTTTTTAATATATAAATTAAATACATAGGGTTTGACTGAGGAGTTTGAAAGAATTTAATAAGTGTTTATTTATTTATTTAAGAGGCATTTATACAATAATTACATAATATATAAATTAAATACATGGGGTTTGACCGAGGAGTTTGAAAGAATTTAATAAGTGTTTATTTATTTATTTAAGAGGCATTTACACAATAATTACATGGGTCTCTTGGGGAAGCAAAAAGTAATAAAATTAGGATTTCATTTATTGCGTTATTCATTTAATAAGTGTAATTATTATAAATTAAGTGTTTATTGTAATCAATAGTGTAATTATTACAATCTTTGAATTTATTGTAATCAATAGTGTAATTATTACAATCTTTGAACCAATCACCAATCACCAATCACCAAGTCATTTTTTTTAAAAAAAATAATTAAAAAATCAGGAAATTAGGATTGGCATATTGGAGGTTCCACAAGCCTTGGGTTTTAAAAGACCATTTTCCTTAATATATAGATACTAGCTTATCACCCGTGCTATGCACGAGATAATTATATATATTTATATTTGTTTTAATTTTTTTTAATATATAAATTATGTTTTTTAAGATTTTTTATAAAAATAATTTAACAATCTTATCACTAACCATGGTGTATATGAGAAATTAAAAAAGCTACTGCAGTAACTATGCACGGGTTGTATCTATAATTATTTGTATGAGGAGATTTTAAATGCTGATTAGGGATTTTGACCAAATCAATAAATGCAGGCATGTGGAAAGACATGTGGATTGAAAAAAAAGTTAATAAATGCTGATTAGGAGATTTTGACCAAATCAATAAATGCTGAGTTTTTTTTTTAAATAAAAAATTTAGAAAATTAAGGTTGGGAGATTGGAGATCTATGTGAATTGTGATTTTTAAATTTTTTTTTTAATTTTTAAAATGTCTTCTTTTTTTCCTTTTTTATATTATATTAAAGTTTAATATTTTGATAATAATCATATGTGTTGGACTTTTCAAGGAATTAAATGTCTTTTTTTTATTATATTATATTAAAGTTTAATATTTTCATAATAATCATATGTGTTAGACTTTTCAAGAATTTTTTTTATGCTTATTCTTAATGCATTAAAGTGTTATTATGAGAGATAATAATCATATGTGTTGGGACTTTCAAGGAATTCATATGTGTTGGATTTCAAAGAATTTTTTTTATACTTGTTCTTAATGCATTAAAGTGTTATTATGAGAGTAAGATTTGGGAGTTGGAAGAGTTAATAAATGCTAAGATTTTTTTTTTTTAAATCAAAAAATTAAAAAATTTAGATTGGAAGATTGGAGCTCTCACAAGGCTTGGGGTTAAAAACCCCTTTTTGCTTAATATATAGTATAGATAGATAGATATTTATATTTATGTTTATATTTATTTTAGATATTTTTTAATATACAAATTATTATTTTTAAATTTTTTATAAAAATAATTTAATAATCCCATCACTAACTATAGTGTATGGGAGAAGTTGAAAAATGTGCTACAATAACTATGAGAGAAGTCAAAAGGCTTGTGGATTGGAAGAAATCAATAAATGTTGAGATTATTATTATTTTTAAATCAAAAAATTAAAAAATTAAGATTGGGATGTTGGAACTCCCACAAGGCTTGTGGGTTAAAAACCCCCTTTTACTTAACAAAAATGCTAGAGGCCCCAAAAATTCTACCAAAAGTTTTACCAAATGTCTCACATGGGTGTGGGACCCATATGGGACCCACATTGTGTGGGTCCCGCACCCATGTGAGACATTTGGTAAAACTTTTGATAGAATATTTGGGATTTCTAGCATTACTCTTTACTTAATATATAGTATAGATATAATTAGGATAGAGGTGAGTGTTATGTACCCATATATTTAATAGTAAATATAATTAGGATAGGATTGGGCAAAATATGTTGAGAGAAGCAAAATCAAGTCCCCTTCACTTTCTCGCTTTCTCACTTTCTCATTTGTTTGGAGGCGAAGTGAGATGAGAAAAGTTATCGGGCTTGTTTGGTTTGTTTTTGGGAGAGTTGTTTTAGAAATTTTTTTGGTTTGTTTGGTTGTATATTTTGAAAGTAGTTTTGGAGTTTGGGAGTTTGGGATGATTTGATATTTTGTTGTAATTGAGTAGATGTGTGTGAGAGAAAAAGTGATTGAGAAAGAGAGAAGAGAGAGGAGAGAGGAGAGAGGAGAGAGGAGAGAGAAAAAGTGATTGATTGATGTGTAAGAGAGAGAAAGTAATTTTGAAAATTTTTTGAGAAAAATCTCAAACCAAACAATTTTTTGAAATTTTTTTTCTAAAACTCATCTCTAAAACTCAAACCAAACATGACCGATCTCTATAAGGAGAGCCCAAAAACCATATTGATTATGAAATAGAAAAAATTATCGAGTAGGTTCGCTCTATATTGTACGTAATATATTTTTATAATTTTATTGATTATATATTTGATGATGCAATTAATATACAACAGGTATCTGGCAGAGCGGGTCGGACTAATTCACGCTTCTCGCACCAATATCTGGGTGATCAAACCCACCAATGAACCTGTAGATAAGTTCAACGGGGAACGGGGAGTCCCCCAGTGAACCCTCCGACGAGTAAGTTAGAAAGAGAAGTAGAGTGTAGAGAGAGATTGGAGATAGAAAACTTAACCTTCTTCTTGTCTTCAACGTTTGCTTATATCCTTTGGTCATCATTTCGCTGTCCCTTCCGACCTGTCATCTTGGCCGAAAGTCTATACTGTAACTTACCTTGTTCAGGGTAAAGGGGTGCTGTTCCGATGGAGAGGTGTTGTCGTAATAAATGCTGTGATGGGCTGCATTAATGGTGATGTGCAGTGGCAATAACTTTGCAGATCTTTGTCTGTTGATGTGGCTTGTCCTTTACCTGCCGTATGTCTAAATGTCATTGGCTCTTTATGCCACGTTGGATTCCAGCTGTTCTAGACTTCACCAGCTGGGTTATGTATTGGGCTCCAAGTGATGGGTTTGGGTTGTTCATAGTGGGTTATGGCCTTTATGGGCTTACCCACGTCAATATTTATTATTTCTTTTTTTTTTTTTATGTATTATATAAAGTAATTAATATTATCTTGTGGCCACACAGTCTAACTAAAATTCTTGGAAAATAAAATAATTTCTCATCAAATAGGGACCGTGTCAAAACGGCCGGTCAAGAGTAAAACGACACAGTTCGACACAAAAACATCACACGCTACTGTGCATATAAGCAAGTCAATCTTGACTAGTCAAACTCAAAAAGTCATTGCAGAGGCTTGCTCGTGCATTTATTTTTATATGAAAAGCACTAGGAATCCTAGCACATTTACTAATAATATTATTAACACACTCACAAATTGTGGCTTATACCAAGTGATTATGAATGTATTAGTAAGATTATTAATAAATATATTAGTATTCCTAACATTATTCAGTATGTTTAGTTTTAATTTTATGAAAAAATTGAGTTTTTTTGTTTTTCATATTTTTTTTGTAAATATTTTTCAAATTTTAAATATTTTTTTAGATACACCTTACTTAGATATATCTAAAAAGTAAAATATTTGTAAAAAAATATTTTAAAAATTTAATAAATATACAAGAATACAAAAAATGTACTGAATTTTCGTATTTTTTTATTTTTTATTTTTGCTATTTAGTGAATTTTTTTTAAAAAAAAATTTCTTAAATATTATACTATTTAAGTATATTTATGTTAAGTGTATCTAAAAAATAAAAAAATTATTTAGAATATTAAAAAAATGCAGTAAAAATAAAAAAATACAAAAAATAAAAAATTTTAAATTTTAAAATTTTAAAATTTTAAGAAGTGAATTGTAAAAACAATAATGCTACAGACCACTAAATTCCTACCACTAACACCACCACTAATGATATGGAAAGCAAAAAAAAAAAAAAAAAAAAAACAAAACTAAGACACAAAATACATATAACAAGCTAATTGATGGTCTACAACATTTTTCTTGTAAAAATCCAAACCAAGCTAATTGATTGGTTTTATATTTAGAGATTGGTTCTGATTGTCAGCCACGTGAGCAAAATTGAACACTTTCCTTGTCCTTTTGTACACGTGTCCGACTATTAGGAGGACATACAACACAATTCCAACGTGGGATCTTTATAGATTTCACCTTGTTTGTGAACTCAACAATTTCGTTTCAATTCAAACACATTCGCTTTGTTTGCCATGTGAGTTCGCGTTTTGATTTTGTAGTTATTTTAGTTTAGAATTAAAAAATTTCATTTTGAATAATTTTTTTAATTTTTGTAAAAGAAAAATATAAAATAATTATAATTTGGATGCAATATTTTATCTTATTAATATTTTAATCTATTTTTTGTGTAACTATTTTAACTTGATAGTCCCTCCAACTCACATGCCAAACATGATTTGTTAAGATTTGTTTAAAATACAATTTATCCCTTATAATTTTAAAAATTACATCATGTTCTTTCAAGTTTCTAACAATTGACTATTTTTCTTAATAGATTATTAAGTTAATTAACAGTTTTTAATCATATCATAAATATATTTATATTAACAATTCAAATAATTTTATTGTTATATAAGAGATCAATTAAAAATTCTATTTTTTTTGTTAATTCGATTAAATAATTTTTTTTGAAAAGTGAGTATTTGTAATATTCAAAACCATAAAGGGAAATTTGTATTTTAAGAAAATCTTAAGGGGTGTATTTGTAATTTATTTATTCTTTTTTTTTCATTTATTTTTTTTTCAAGTTCAAAATTTTATTTTATCTTTAATTGATTTTTTTTTAATTGATTTTTTTTTTGTTGGAATATGGTCAAATTAATAAAAATGGTTATACAACTGTTCTTTTTAATTTTAAATACCCATATTTCACTGCATACTCTAAATAAGAGGTGACTCAAGCATATTTGAGACCTAAAACAAAAATTAAAATGAAATCCTTTACAATTTTTATTTAAAAATATTTTTCTCTTTTTTTTGATACGCAAAGTTACTAATTAATGTATATTGTGATATAATTGATCTTAATTATGATTTTATCAATTTTAAATTTGAAAATAAAAATTTGTGCATAAGCGTGTCAAGGATATTCTTTAACTAATGCATATATTTGAAAAATAATATATATTGATTATATAATTTAGTTTGTCAATTGGATTTTTTTTTTAATTTGGAAATTTTCTTTCATAACTTTTATTCTGAAAACAAATCTAAACAATTGACATATATATATATATATATATATATATAATAATAAAAACTATTATGTTCAAGATGATATATATATATATATAATAAAAAAAAATCTATTATGCTCAAAGTAATATCAAAGACAGAAAATATGAAAACCAAAAAATTCAAAACAAAATTTTGAAAAAACAAACTAAACCAAAAACTAAAAACTTCTTTTTTAAAAAAAATTTCTTCACTAATCTCTAATTTTACACAAATTATTCACAAATTCTTTTCAATTTTTATGTAAACCAAATTAAAAAAATGGTGCATACACACAAAAATGTAACACTAAGCATCTACATTATGACTAAATATTGAATTATGAATAATTAACTTTTTATTGTTACCTGTATTATATTGTTGGAAAAGATTTCACATATTACTTTTGTGATATCTTATATATGTCAATGTCTACATATATAAATATATAAAAAAAAATATAAATGTAAATTTATATATATTACTGAATTCATACATTGTCAATTTGTAATGATATATTAACATTGGATATTTTAATTTTCTAATATATATAGCTTTAGTAATATAGTTATATTTGCTTCGAAAAAACTGCGGAATTGTATATTATTCTCCTATCAACTTATGTTCAATACATATATACATACATGTCATACAAATAATTATCCACAACAAATACTTTCAATAATAAATTAGGATTTTGCAAAACACCTCCATCACGACAATAATTGTACTTTTCCTCTCACAGAAAAATCACATTATTGACGAAAAATGAATTTTGAAATTCATAAAATATGATATCGCCTCAAATTCTTACTCATCAAAATATTTTTATTATAATGAGTTATAATGGTGAGTAAGAAGAAAAACAAGAAAATGGTGTAACAAAAATTATAGAAGATCTATTGCAACATACTTTCTAAGCAAAGTTAGACAAACTGAAGCAGGAATTGTCCTATCTGTTGTAAAATAATTTATCTCATGCACACAGTTTAGTCAAATTAGAAAGAAAAAGATCAAATGATACCCAAACATTATTGCAACAATTTAGTGATGTAGAAAATAAGTGCATCAAACAAAAAGTGGATCAATTTTTATCATATGCTAATTACTTACAGATGACATAATAAATTATGTAACTTAACAGTTTCATGAAAGTGACCCTACAAACACTTATAAGTATGAATTTATAAATATCGTGAAAATAATTATGAATTTCCTATATTGATCGAAATATAAAGCTACAATATCGTTCCATTTTCTTAAAAAAAAAAAAAAACTATTTCACATTTTCTACATAAATAAAAATATACTAATAACTAATGTTATATTTTTTATCATGTAAGATATTCGTGACACATGAAACAAAACTTAACAACTTTTGATATATAAAAATATATTAAATATTGATATTAATGCATTCTTACACCAATAGTATGTAAATAATATACAATAGTGGGTTCAATGAATTTGTATTATGAGATGAACTATTAAACAAAATTGTATAATTGTGCCATTAATTTCATATCTCAGTTGTATTACAGGTATGAATTATGAAAAAATGAAGTGGGAAATTGATAGAAAAAGATTTGTATAATACTATATGTTTAAAGGACTTGTTTATTATTTATTATTTAAGATAAGATTGTGATCTCAACAATTTAGGTATAAATTAACGTTTAAGTTTATAAAATTTCTCATTTTCCTTTCAAAATTTTCAACCAAGTATGTATTCATTTCTTGCTTAATTGTATTTTATATACAGATCAATTTACTCATAAAAATTTTCATACTTCATATATATATTACATACTACTTTAAAAAACACACAATTATAACATAAATAATTGATAAAAAATCACGTACTACATACAACCCACGTTCTCAATCACTAATAATGCTATATAAAAAAGGGGGTCTCCCTTGTATGGAGATCTGGGCGAGCACCTAAATCGCGTTAGGGCTAAACAACTACTGCTCTGAATTTTGATTTAATTTTTTTTTTTTAATCTAAATGTTAACTTGATTTTTTATCCATTTTCATCAATATTTACTCAATTTTGAGTTAACCTTAACTCCAATCCACTAGCTTCCTAACTTCAAAATATAGCTCCCTTTGGTACAATATAGTGGGCATTTATATATATATATTTAATTTTAGGAATTAGTGTTAGAGTTTTTTTTTATGTAATCTTTGTTTATAACTTACGACATAAAAATAGTTTAAATAAGTTTAAAAAATTAATTATTAATTTTTGATGTAATTTTTGTTTGACTTATAAGTTTCACGAAATGTGACCTTTAATTTTTCTTATAGCAACAAAATTTTCTTCCTTTTTTCCCATTTTATATATTTAGCAAAATTTTTAAAAATAATTTTGAGTTTTTTTTGGGATTTTTTTTTTAAGGTCCTTGGTATTATGATTTTATAGCATAAAGGACACCAAATATTTTCATAATGTCTAAGGTCCCTCAACAATATTCTCATAATGTCTAAGGTCCCTCAACCTTGATCCAGAGAAATTTCAGTCCAGAGAAAATTAGTCCAGAGAAATTTGGTCTAGAGAAATTTCAGTCCAGAGAAATTTCAGTGCAGAGAAAATTGGTCAGAGAAATTCTGGCCCACAGAAATTTCTCTGGACCAAATTTCCAATCCAAATCAGAGAATTTCTCTAGACCAACCCAGAGAAATTTCAGTTCAAACCAGAGAAAATTAAACAAACTGAGTTTAAACTAGAGAAATCCAGAGAATTTCTCTGGACCAGGAAAGAATTTCTCTAGACTCACTTCAACCCAGAGATATTTTCTCAAAACCAGAGAAATTTCCCTTAACAACCCAGAGAAATTTATTCAAACAGTAAGCTGAAGTGAAAAGGAAATTTCTCTGGGTTGAGAATTTCTCTGGAGAAAATTTAGTTCAAATGAAAAAAAATAATTGAAATAGATATTCAAAATAAAGAGAATCCTTGACAGTCTTGTGGTGCAAAATAAGCCCCAATCCAAGACTAGCACATAAGAAACAAGAAACATACCCATAAAATCTTCTTAAAGAAAACAGTAATCAAATAGCATGGAATAAATTGACTTCTTGAAAGCCAAGAAATATATATACCAAATTCTAATGTTGATAAAATATAAATATAAATCAGTTAAATTTATCGTTGCTGATAAAAACATGAATCATTGAAATGCCTGTGATATTATCTAGCCATTAGAAACTAACCCAGCTAGCAAGCAACTCACCTACATTTGTCTTATTGTCATGAAATGATTGTTCAATTTGAAGTTTGAACAGAAACATCTCTATTTGACTTTTATGGAATTAAATAATCTAAATTCACTTCCCATAATTTTCACTGGGATAAGGCTTAAAACCTTGCAAATGGAAGCTTACCAATATTCCAATGTTATCTCCTTTAATCGGGCTTCAAGCTTTTGAAAAAGGGAAGTCTTCTCAAAATCTTGCCTCCAATGTTTCTGAAACATCCTCTTCCCCCTTCTTATTCTCACCAACTATTGTACCCAACTGGCCATTCCCTACACCAATCAAACACCCAAGTCTCGCTTTCTCCCCAACAGAAGAAAACCCATTAACTCTAACAGAATCAGAGGAGTTCAGGCGCGGAGGTACAAATGGGACCACGGCGGCGGAGGCGGCCGCTGGAATCGGACTGCCAGGTCGCGGATCCGGGCAGCGCGAAGGTCTGCGACGGTGCTCTGTTGTATTCATCAAGAATTACTAGGCTTTCTGGTGTTTTTGGCCATTGTTTTTTCTCTCCTTGGAGGATCACAAGCACGGCTCATATCTTCTTGTGGGGTTGACTCTGAAGATTTCAAGAATGATTGAGAACTCTGTCCGTCAGTGATTGTGCTTGTGCCGTAGAGCTTCTCTCCGTCGATCAAGCTCCGCGAGAACCTCCCTAAACCTCTCCACTGACACATCTTCCGGCGACATGGCTCTCTCTCTCTGTGCGTGTTTGATCGGGGCGAGGAACCTTAGACTACAAAAAAACAGATTGTGGACCTAATCTATTACTAAAAGTTGGATAGGGACCTTAGACCGATTTTCTCTTTTTTTTTTTTGGGTACTTTTCAAGTGCTTATAGATTCGACGTCACGGAAAAATTAAAACAAAAATAAAAAATCAGCTCAAAATATTAAAAATGTACTCTTTTTTTATTTTTGAAAATCACTTTGAAATTCGGTTAACCCCCCCCCCCCCCCTAAAAAACAATACATGTGACAATTCTTAGAATGTATACAATTTTGATAAGCTTTTGTGCTCTATTATTAGGCATGAACTCCTGTCCTTGTCATACAAACAATTGTCTTTGTCATTATAAATGTTTGAGATAAATTGAGGGCAAATGAATGAAGGCCTACACGTTTGTTCATTGACCAATAAATTTTGTATTTTAATGGATCGGATCATTTACATTAGTAAGGACAAAGTCTTGTCGTGCGAGTCAATAGGTATATTAATCGAGTCACATGTAAAAGCATGTTAAGGTTCAACATAGTAGAAGAAATGACAGTGATGGATGCAAAATTCTAATTTAGAGAAATGATATTATGTCTTAATAAAAAATATAACATAAGTTTTACTAATATAATAAATAAATGAAAATGATATCAAAATATATATAATTAACCTTTTTTTTAATTATAATTAGTCTTTTCTTTCTGTCTGTCGTTGGCCATCTATTCTTCTTACGCTTCCCACAGACGGCGCCAAATTGTGGGTGCTGATTTCCGACGACTCTGCCAAATAGGAACTCAACAGAAGAGCACAGGTAGAATAGATCACACCCGAATAACCTGTCACAGAAAGATAAAACTCCGACGGTGGTTCGTCCACTCGGGGGCACTCCGACGATCAAGTCAGTACTCAGTTATCTCTCAAAGATAGCAAATAGTGCTTAACTCACTAGCCAGAGTCCAAAAAGCGTACCTTAGACCCACGAGAGTGCCCTACTTTTTATAACCAGTACTAACGTGATCCTTGTAAAAGCCTAACTTCAATGGACTTTGACTCAGTGCTCATCTTAGACTCCTAACTAGATAGAGATAAACTCTTAGCTAGAAGACTCTTATATTTATCCATACTAAGGTCTGCCCAGTTCTAGGACTGTTGTCCCTTATCCACTCATCTAGGATTCAGGTATTTTCACAGATAACTTTGACCTAGCCGAGATCACCTCGGCGTCATGATCAAGACACGTGGCACCTCGGCTGACACTTCGGTGTCACCTTGACCACGTGTTGTCATTCAAAAAAATGTTCCCATATTAATATTTTAGTATTTTAATTTTATAATAATGAAAAAATTCAAATTATATATTATATACATATAAATATATATTTAGGATAAATTACAGTCAACACCCTTGAGAGGTTTGAGAAAAATAAAGTTAATTCGCCATTTTCAACATAATTATACTGGCCTCTCTTTTAGTTATAAGTAAAACGACTGAAATTAATACAAATTATAGGTAGACATTGAAATAAATAAAAATAAATATAATTTTTTGTTGAAAATGGATGAAAATATGGCTGTTTAGTTTGGTTTTGAAGAAAAAAAAAATTCAGATTTTTTTTATAAAAAAAAAATAGGAACTAATTTGATAAAAATAAATATAAAAAAAATATTTTTGGCCTCGCAAAAAATAAAATTATGAAAAAATGGTAAGCATTTTTTATTTTTTGATTTCTTTTACCAAATTAATTTTTAATTTTTTGGAAGAAAAAAAAATTTAAACAAATTTTTGAAAACCAAATCAAATATGATTCTTTTCTTTTCTTTTCTTTTTTTCATTTATACATATATAAATTAAAATTTCAAGAGACGCCAATTATATCATCTCTCACATTTTTTATATATATATTTGGGGGATGCACCAATAAATCCCATTACAATGTTTTCTTATAGACTGAAAGGTCCCATTACAATGTTTCAAACATCAGATTAATGTTTCGAACATTAAATTTCGAACATCAGATTAATGTTTCGAACATTAGATTGATGTGCAAATGGGACTAAATGGAGCATAAAAAAACTTTTAGGATTAAATGGTTCAACTTTTCAGAAACTAGGACTTATGGGTAAATTTTTCTATATATTTTAAATAAATCAAAAAAATTAATTTTTAACTATTTTTTCAAAATAATCCTATATTTTTTCTAAACCTCATAAGAGAGGTGAGTGTTGACTACCCATGTATGTAGGGCTGGTTTGGCAAGTATAAAAAAAATTAATAAGTCAAAAAGTTACTAAAAAAATTAAAAAATTATCACTATTCACCAAAAAAAATATAAAAAAATTAATATATAAATATTAAATACAAATCATCTTTTTGGCCCATTAATGTACTGACGTCAGGCCAGCTTTAGTGAAAGGAAAAAAAAAAAAATTGCATGTGTACATTCACTAAGTTGGATGGTAAAGTTGTAGAACTCATCTAGTACTATATGTCTGTAAAAAAATCACGTCTATCGGATATCGCTAACTACATGATCAAATCAGTTTTGTATAAAAATTGGATGATGTTATAGTTAATAGTTGACAAAAAAAACTAACACAATCAGATAGTTATCGATATTCAATTAACGTGATTTTTTCCAAGCATATAGTACTTAACGAGTTCTACACATTGAACGGTTCTGATTAGAAAAACGGGACCCATGGTGGGCCCCCATGGGCCGAACAACACCATCAAATCAAAGTCTGAAAAGGAGGCAATCTTTTCCCATGTATTCACCAAGCCGCAGGAATGCCAATCCGCACGGCGCACTACTAGAAATATGACTTTCTGCGTCTATTTTTTTGCGACCGTTGATTTTGCGGTCGCAAAAAACCTCTTTTTAATTGACCCAACATGACTTTCTGAAAAGAGATAAAGGCGGTGGTTCTTTTTAAATGAAGCCAAGGATCCAATATGACTTTCTGAACTCTCTCTCTCTCTCAAAATAAAAAAACCCCCCAAATCATTAAAAAGACCCGTCCCATTTTTTCCCCTTATTTTCCCAAATCTGAACTCAGTCACTCGACTCTCCCCCAAATATGTCTCTCTCACTCGACTCTCCCGCTCGAATCTCAGTCTCTCTCACTAGACTCTCACTTTGAAGAAGA
Organism: Camellia japonica; assembly: GCA_030407325.1. Lineage (NCBI taxonomy): Eukaryota > Viridiplantae > Streptophyta > Magnoliopsida > Ericales > Theaceae > Camellia > Camellia japonica. The sequence continues at coordinate 93,200,391 of JAPPVO010000059.1, forward strand.
TTTGAAAATTTTGATCGATTGTTGATGAAGATTTGAAGATTTCAATCTGCTGTTTATGAAGATTTCGATCGATCCATAATCGAGATTCATAATCGGTAAGCCTAAACACTTCTCTTTGATTCATCTTCATCTTCATAATCAGGATCCATAATCAATTCATCTTCATCGCTCGAATCTTACTCTGTGTAATGTTTGACGTATCTTCATCGATTAATTTGTAATGTGTAAATTGAAACATTAATCGATTCAACTGTCTGTCTCTCTCTGTAATCTTGCTCTCCTCTCTGCTCTTCGTACTCTCTCTCTCTCTATAACTTCTAGGTCATAATCATTTACATTTTAGTGTTTCAGATATAACATTTCTCCACTTCTTGTTCTTCCTAATCATGAAAATCCTAAATGGAGATATAACATTTCTGTTTCCAGAGTTTTAATATTTTTATTTGCTTACTCTGCCATAGATCTATCATCATAAGCTATATTCCGTACATGTGTGTTTGTGTATGTATGGATATACAGTGTTTGGATTTGGGAATTAGGTGTCCATCCTCTGAGCTAGTCTTTAACATGTCTTAATCAATTAGATGCAGCTTATCAAGGCTTGTTATTTATAGAGTGGAATGGCTTGGAAATTCACAAGTAGGGTTCCAATTATTTGGACTGTTGCTTAAAAGAAGAGAACAATATTAATATCCAGAGAAAACTACTGTGATGCATTTGGTCCCAAATCCATGTATGTGCAATAAAACCATCAGTTTTCCTTGTAAATTTGTAAATTAGAAAACTAGATTTGTAATAAGATTTATAATATAAAAATAAAAAATGAATGATTTTTTAACGTTTTATGGATCTATATTATCACAATTAATTATAGGTTCATATGTGTGCATAAACATGTTCGTATGCTTGAATTTTGAGAGCAAAATACTCTTGAAGCTTGCATGAGAATGTTTATATGCTTGAAATTTATATTACATATGTTGTATTGTCCTCACCTTATTTTCATATGTTGGATTATTATTAGTCGTATATATGGTCTTCATCTTTGTTAAAAGTAGTCACAAGAAAAAGGCCAAAGCAGCTTCAGGACAGTAGTCAGTAAACATTTCCACTTTGGGGAATATACCTATATTAGCCAACTGAGAATCGATCAAACTTCCTTTTTTCCTCAACTGAGAATCTACTCTCAACTATTTGAAGTTGCACCTTGATTTTTGAAAATCACACTTATATTTTACTTTATTCAGGTCAAAATTGGAGACACTTTTAAATACTCCTTTTGAATTTTGATATTATGCATGTTGAATGGCTAGCTCCCTCCCTTGGCAACATTAATAATATGCTGTTGAAACAGAATTTCTATGGGCACCATTCTGTAGATAATTACATTTTGTTTGAATTTTCCAAGCTAGAGCATGATCTAAGAAGTATACTCCATTTTGTTTGAGTCCGGTTTTCTTGAAACGCCCCTGCAAGTGTACCAGTGGCTTAGAAACTGTCTATCATTTATATGTAAGGGAAAGGGGGAGGTTTGAGATGGAGTCCATTTTCTTGAGGTAAACTTTGCTCGCTTAGTTGAATATTTGGAAATACACATGTAAATGTGTATATGTATATGTATATTCATTTACTTAATGCCTATGGAAGTGTGATAATTGGAATGGATAGACGCATGCATATACCAAGAATTGATCTGCAACACCCGAATTTAGGAATTTTCTGGCATAGTCATTGACATCTCGTATTTTTGGCTGTTTTCATGTGAATTTTAGTGCTAGACATTTTATCTGGGTATTAATAGTTACTGAATTTGTTTTGTTTTGTTTTGTTTTTGTGTGTGGCTGTTCTTTGTTGCTCTATAATCTACTGATACAAATAGATAGCTAGCTTGGTTGGTGTTGCTGGAGGAATTGAAACTTCTATATTTGCAGTTATTTATAAAATTACTGAAATATTTGATTGCTTGGCAAGAAATAGTTTGCTAGACTTCTTTAATGCATCAGTATCAGTGTTGTTTCATCAACTTGTCCAGCTCAAACTTTAGTTGAAGTTTGAGTTTTTTGAATGTTGCAACTCAAATTCTGTTAACAACTGGAGTAACTAAACACAACACTAGAACAAATTCATTATAATTTTGTCTTTTGCCTTGCCCCTTCTTTGTGTGCATGGTGTGAACAATTTTTTGTTTGCAGATCATTTTTTAGGGTTTTAAGATGAAAGTATGTAATCCTTCCAAATTTTTTATGTTACTACTCTCTCTCTCTGTGATGAGTCCATTATCAAAAGTTTGATCTTTTACCCAGAATGCTACAGTAATGTATTTGAACTCCAAAGAAATAACCATATCACCTATAGAAATTTTAAAATTTCAATATTAACCCAAAAGATTATGAACTTCCCAACTTAAAATTTCAGTTCCACCCCTAATAAGTCAATTTGGGATAATTATTGTTAGAGGAATGAACCTTGGTGTTTGTTTGTTTGCAAATCCCTAATCTAGTCTTGCTCACTCACCACTACTAAGGTCATATGATTATATGATTACAATTTTGTTTAAGTAATCTGATTTTTGCATGAAATGATTAATACCATGAATGGTCATTATTTTTTTCTTCTTCTCTATTTTTAAACAATGTCAAGGTAACTTAGTTGGCTAAATTATTGAACTAAAAGTGTTCATGGGCCATTGGTTTTATTTGGTGTACTTTTTGAACTATAATATGCACTTGTCATTGTGATACTTTGTAAACTCATTCTTTTTATGGATGTGTACAAAAACAGTTAAAGAAATAGAAAGATGGACAAGAATTGGATTGATTTGCCAAATCGGATGTCAATTGATTACGTGAATGGGATTGATAATTTCTTGAGATTTGCATACAACAATAGAGATGAAAGTTTATCGATTAGTTGTCCATGTCGATTTTGTAGTAATCGATACAATTTTTCACGAGAGGTTGTAAGGGAGCATCTTATTTCCAATGGGTTCGTAAAAAAGTACAAAAATTGGATTCATCATGGGGAATCCTATGTCCAATTACATGGTAACCAAGAAAACCAAACATTAATGGCGGATTCAGTGACTAGAGATGATGTGGTTGGGATGGTACAAGAGGCCCTGGGAATTCCACATATGGGTGTTGAGAATGATGAACCAACTGCAAGTGATCCAGACCAAGCAGGGGCAAGTGATCCAGCCCAAGCAGGGGCAAGTGATCCAAGCCATGTAGAGGAAGATGATCCGGTTCGGATAGGGGCAAATGACGAAACTTGAAATATTTTAAACTTTTGGAAGATGCACAAACTGATCTGTACCCGGGGTGTCACAAATTTACTTCACTATCATTCATTGTTCGAATTTTGCATATGAAGGTGCTCAATCAATGGACCGACAAGTCCGTTGACATGTTACTTGAACTTTTGAATGAGGCTTTTCCTACGGGCACAAAACTTCCAAGTTCATATTATCAAGCTCAGAAGGTTACTACAGATTTGGGTTTCACATATGAGACTTTTGATGCTTGCCCCAATAGTTGTATGTTGTTCAGAAAAGAGGATACAAAGCTTGATAAATGTGTTATATGCAGTAGTTCTAGATGGAAACAAAATGGTGGTGTTGGAAATGATGAAAGGGAATATGGTAAACGGGTAGCAGCAAAACAGATGAGGTATTTCCCTTTGAAGCCAAGGTTGCAGAGATTGTTTATGTCATCGAAAACGGCAAAGCTCATGAGATGGCATGCGGAAGAACGGGTTGATGATGGTGTGTTAAGGCATCCTGCTGACTCCCTCGCATGGAAGGACTTTGATCGGCGAAACACTTGTTTTGCTAGTAATAGTCGTAATGTACGTCTTGGGTTAGCTACAGATGGATTCAACCCATTTAGATCAATGAACATAGTTCATAGCACTTGGCCAATTGTGTTGATTCCGTATAATTTACCACCATGGATGTGCATGAAACAACCAAATCTGATTTTGTCTGTGCTGATTGATGGGCCAAAAGGACCTGGCGATAAGATCGATGTGTATTTGCAACCATTGATTGAGGAGTTGAAGGAATTATGGGATGAAGGTGAACAAACATTTGATGCATCAACCAATGAAATGTTTCAATTGCATGCAGCTTTGTTATGGACAATCAGTGACTTTCCTGCCTATGCCAACTTATCAGGATGGAGTACGAAAGGTGAATATGCTTGTCCTTGCTGCAATGTGAAAACTCAATCATATTGGTTGAAGCATGGTAGGAAGTATTCATACATGAGTCATCGTCGTTTCTTACCAGTTAATCATAAATTTCGAAAGGATAAAGTATCATTTGATGGTAGTCGAGAATGGAGACTAAAACCTCAAATTTTATCTGGATCTGAGATGTTGCATCAGTTGGAATCAGAAGGTGTCCTTAGTCAGTACAAGAGGAATGACCTTAAGGAAATGTTCAGGAGACAAGAAGAGAGGGAAAATAACGGAAGAAAAAGCCATAATTGGAAGAAAAAAAGTATATTCTATGAATTGCCGTATTGGGAGCACAACTTAATAAGACACAATCTCGATGTGATGCACATAGAGAAAAATGTCTGCGATAATATATTGTGGACAATACTAGGAGTTGGAGGAAAATCCAAAGATAATGTGAATGCTCGACGTGATTTGCAAGAAATGAATATCAGAAAACCATTGCACTTGCAGTCAAGAGGGTTCAATAAAGTTTATGTACCTCCTGCACAATTCACAATGATCAATGATGAGAAAGATATGTTTCTCAAAGTACTCAAGGAAGTAAGAGTACCAGACGGTTATGCATCCAATATCTCGCGACATGTGCGCTTACAAGATAGAAGTATTTGGGGTCTTAAGAGCCATGATAGTCATATTTTGATGCAACAACTTATTCCTTTAGCTATACGGAGGTCCTTGCCTAAGAATGTGATTGAACCATTGATTGAGTTGAGCACTTTTTTTAGACAATTGTGCTCCAAAGTGAATCGTACAAGTGATTTGGAATATATTCAGGATCGTATCGCAATAACTCTTTGTCATCTTGAAAAAAATTTTCCACCATCTTTCTTTGACATAATGGAACACTTGCCTATACATCTTGCTGATGAAGCTTTGATCGCTGGAGCAATACAGTTTCGATGGATGTACCCGATTGAAAGGTTTCTTCTTACATTGAAACAATATGTGCGTAATCGAGCTCATCCGGAGGGCTCAATAGCTAAGGGGTATTTGATGGAAGAATGCATGAACTTTTGTTCTCGCTATCTCCTTGATGTGGAAACCAAATCTAATCGACCGAGGAGAAACAATGAAGGTGATAACAACATGGGTCGAGCTGTAGGCGAAAGTACAACATTTTATCTTAATGATAATGAATTACAACAGTGTCACCGATATGTGTTGTTCAACACAAGTTCAGTTGCACCGTTCATAAGGTAATTTATCACTTTCCTAGTATTGTAAAATTCTAAAGTGAAATCTATATGATATTTACTATTCTCTTCCAATTTACACAGCAAACACCTTGAAGTCATTAAGAGCAAAATGCCACGTGCAAGCGATCATCAAATTCAATCTGAGCATTTCGAAACATTCTACACTTGGTTTAAGGACCATGTATGTATTTAGACATTTCATTTCACATATCTAAATATACATAAATTTTGAGTTGAAGTTGAAGTTGAATTTATATTTGTTTTTTTAATAGGTTCAGACCTTGCGAAGGACAAGTAATATTACATTTACTGAAGAAATCAATAGATTAGCAGACGGTCCTCATACCTTGGCTAGGCGGTTCAATGGTTACATTATCAATGGGTTTCGTTTTCGTGTGAAGGCTGTGGATGATCGTCGGGTGACTCAAAATAGTGGTGTAGCTTTAAAGGCTGATACAATGAGTTATGCTAGTCGGAAGGACAAGAGTCCCCGCGTCGGTGCTGTGTACTACTATGGACAGTTGACTGATATTGTCGAAATCCGGTACACTAACAATATGAAATATGTGTTGTTTAAGTGTGATTGGGTTGATAACACTAGGGGGAAAATGGAAGACGCTTTCAAATTCACATTAGTCAACTTCAATCGTTTGTTGTACCCAACCGATCGTGTTAGCAATGAACCTTTTATATTATCATCCCAAGCCGAGCAAGTTTGGTATGTTCCTGATCCTTTGGAACCAGATTGGCAAGTTGTGGTAAAGATGTCTCAAAGAGGTCTTTTTGATATGAATTCTAATGATGACCCTCAAGTTGAACCCTATATGACTCAACATTTGGAAGACAACGCTGTGCTTCGTGATGAAGAAATTGGTTGGGTGAGAGAAGGAATAGAAGGAACAACAATTGATGTTGATGAAGATGGTTGAGCTTCATTTGTGATTGTTGAGGAAGAGGGTTGAACTATGCTCCGTGTTTCTTAGGTTTCTATTATTTGCAAATAAGAAAAGTTTAAATATTGTTAAAATGTCTCGTGCTTAATTGCTGAATTTGTGAGAAATTTATATATGTTTATGTATTGTTAAATTTTCTTTCTTTTTATAATAAATGTTTACTTGCTGTGGTGGTTGTTTTTTATTCAATTACAATGTCGGTTCTAATAGTTACGAGCGAGAGAGACATCGTTGTGGACTTGCATACGGATCTCTGTTCTTTGAAATGGCCAATGCAATTGAGAGGGAAATCACTACCTTGCAATTGAAAGTATGTTAAAGAGTTTATAGGTAATGTTTATGTTTTTTATTCAATTACAATGTCGGTTATAAATTATTTGTTGATATAGGAAAAGAAGCTTGTTACGGAGATAAAGAGAACTGCTAAAACAGGAAATGAGGTACATTCTGGAACGTATTTCTCTTTTTGTTTTTATATTCAGATTTATCTTCTTATTTTTATTTGTATTTGCATTCTGCAGGCAACAACTAAAATTTCAGCATGTCAGCTAATCAATCTTAGGCAACAAATAACAAAATTACAAGCTTGCTTACAACAAATGTCCCCAGCTAAGCAGACTGAAGAGGAAACTGAAGAGCTAACCAACCAGGTTCATTGTTTAATTTTTCTTGTTCTTCTATTGGTTTATGTTTTTTATGAATCAAAATGATTTATGTTTTTCGTTATTGTTAATTGAATGACACATGTTGGGTAGTTTGTTTATTTATTTATTTATTTACTTGACAGGTCCTAGATGAAATTGGAGTTGATGTTGCCTCTCTAGTCAGTATTCGTATTTTTTATGACTTTATCTTGTTAGTTGATGCTATTTTTATGTATTAAATTGGTTTTGAATTTAACTTGTAATCTTGACAGTTATCAGTATCGCCAAAAGGAAGAATTGTTGGGAAGACAACCGAGGATGCTAATAGGTATCTTATGTTATATTATAAGTAAATTGCTATCCATATTTCTTGTGTATTAATCTTTCCATATTTCTTTCATTTTAGGATGAAGCGGAAGAGGAATACCTTTAAGGCCCCTTGCATTATAGATGAGGCTTTACGTGTGCGGGCAAGTCCTTCGCTACCTCGCACTATGGATGGACCATCTTCTTCATCTGTTTTGAGGTAAACTTTACTAATGAAGTTCTATTTGTTTTGAAACTGATTTGTATTAGTTGTTTATATTTATATCTTGTATTATATTATAAGTAAATTGATATCCATATTTCTTGTGTATTAACATTTTCATATTTCTTTTATTTTAGGATGAAAAGGAAGACCTTTAAGGCCCATTACATTATAGATGAGGCTTTACGTATGCAAGCAAGTCCCTCGCTACCTCGCACTATGGATAGAGCATCTTTTTCATCTATTTCATCTCCACATACAGTATCAACTACCTCTACACGACGAAGTCGAGGATTTGCCCGAGAGATAAAGGAATGAGATACAGTCACTAAGATCCAAGTAAAATTTGATGATAAGTTTCAGCTGGTAAAGGAAAATGGCAAAAAGTTGAAGGGACAATTGGGGTTGATCATGTGCAGCAGACATAGAGTCCCACTTACATATCTCAGTTGGAATGTGATGCATGTTGATATAAAAGAGAATATTTGGAAGGAGGTGAAGGTATATAGTTTTCCCTTTTGCTAATTACGGTTAGGGTTTATGCTTAGATTTTTGAATTTTTCCAGGTTATTAGTTATTAGTTACTTGATTTCTGATTTCTTGTTAATTGTGTTTAGTTATTAGTTATTAGCTTGCTTGTGCATTTGTGTATGCTCTATAATTATGAGAATGAAATTGGCTTTCAATTTGTGCTTTGTAGGACAACTTGGTATATTGTCCAGATGAATTCAAGGAGGTTTGTATGCGACTTTGTAGGACATCGTGGAAAGATCATAAAAGCAAGACAAAGTCTAAGTATTGGGTTCCATTCAAGAATGATCCAGACATTGCTTCTAGAGTACCTAGTAACATAGTGCCAAGCCAGTGGAGGAAACTTGTGCAATATTGGGCGAGTAAAGAAGTGCAGGTATATGTATTCTTTATAAAATTTTAATTAATGTTTTAATGATAAATAACTAATGTTTGATATTCTAACCAATGTAATAGGCGATTGCTAAGAAGAATTCTTTTAATCGGGGATTTTGTGGGCCTCCACATACGACCGGAAGGACATCTTTCTCAGATATTCGTTTCAATGTATTGATCTTGTGGCTGCACCTAAAGCATCATTTGAGACTGCATTTGGTGCTGCAGCTGCAGCCGCACCTAGTGCACTTGGTGTGACACTTGTGGCTGCAGTTGTGGCTGCACCTAATGCTGCACTTTTGACTTATTATGTTGTAAAGACTTAAGCTCCTAACTTGAAAAAAATTGCAGATGACACATAAAGGAGAGCGGATAGATAAGATGAGTCTCTGGAAGAGGGCACACAACCTGAATGATCCCGATGTGGTGGCAATTATGGTATGTCTATGGTTTAAATGTTTTTACACATATTTTGCTTTTTACCAAACATTGTCTTTATGTTTTCAAAATGTAGGAGGAATATAATGTGCATCTTTGGAAAGTTCCTAAGGAGCAACATACGATTGAGTATTGTGATGGGATTTATCATAAAATCGTTGGGAAGGATGGACATGGGTATTGCAAGACCTATGGGAGAGGAGTGCCCTGGAGTGCGGTGTATGCGCGAGGCAGCGGTCCATCCCAATCATTAGCAGCCCCTTCGTTTATTGATGAGATCACACAGCGCGTGACACAAGACGTTGAGTCTAGGTTCACTACGACGATCAAGAACCTAACGGCACGTGTTTTGTTCTTAGAGTCACAGGGTGTAGCTGGGAGTATGAGCTTGAGAGAGGTGCAATACTTACAAATTAACGAATTTTACATTTTATCAATTTGTATATACACATATGGAAATTATTAACACATTATACTTACATATTGTAGGTGTCCGATGCATCTAGTGGGCAACAAGCTTCAAAAGAAAATGAATAGGTATGCCACTCTACTATATTTCTGCATGTATTTATGATAATTAAATGAAATAGGCACGCAATTCCCACATCTGGCATCTCTTTTCGAGCATCATTTGAAATAGAATTTTTCATTTAATAAATAATAATAATTTTTTAATTAGTGTTAATGTTAATGTAAACTATGAAACTGTAAATGGAACTTGTACAGTAACTTAAATGGTTTTTAGATTTAAAAGCTCCCACAAAGAGATAAGTTGTGATTAGTTGTGACTGAAAAATGGTGTGTTATAGGTTACAGCCACCTGAACAGATGCAGCTTATTTCAAATAAAATAAAATACCAGTGGTTGCATATATGTGAGACTTTTGAGATCATATTTTATGTAGTACACTTTTCCTTTCCCTGTTATTGCTTGAATTATGTTTTCCTATTATTTGTGCACTTATAATTTTATAGTGTCCACCATGAACATTGTTTGTCAATGTCTGACCATTTTTTTGTTGTGGATCTGCCAGGAAATCTTACATAATCAAGAGCGAACCAAGATACAACTCAACTCTGGTGAGCTTTTGTGCTGATTTTCCTTCCATGTGTGTTTTAATTGAAGGCAATTTACACTGTTATTAAATGAAATTCTAAACTAATGTGTATGTCGTTGTTGATTTTTATTTTGTGATTATTTTCTTTCTTAAGATGTGTGCTTTTGGAGTTTATAGTTGTCCAGCTAAGTCTTCAAGCAAGTACTTTGTGCATGTACTGCATAATGAACATCCAGTTCCAATGGCAGTAAGCTTTTGTGGACTAAATTCTTATTCCTCATATTTATATATTTATTAATTTTTAGTTATTTTTCGATTGATGTTTACTGAAGTAGTCGTCTATCATGATTAGCAATTATTATTATTATTATTTTTTGGGATTTTCATTTTGCTTTCAGTTGTCTGAGGTGCAGCCTCTGATGGATTGTAGATGGTTTGATTAAAAATAGCTCACTTCCTATTGCATGTTGGCAAAATATTTGCAGTTTATTTAGCTTCAAATTTGAAATTCTATGCTAAAGCAGGTGTACATTGAAAAGTAACGATGTCCGGTAAAAAATTCAGACTTTTGGCTTATTTTCCTTTTCACCTCAAAATGCTAACTTTTTTTAAGCCGCAAATTTGTTTTTCTAAACAGGCTAATATGCATGTATGTGTCTAAGACTTTGAAATTTACTATCTCAATCCTAAGTTATTTTCTATATTAGTTAATTTTTGTTGGGTCTCTAATATTCGACTGTTGTGAAACTTGACATGCCCCATGATGGCTTTCTTTTTATATTTTGAAGCTTTTAATTATGTTTTTTGTTTCCATAAACAGGGTTGTGACAATTCTGATTTCTGTCTTCAAGGTATTAATGTTTTATTCGCACTTAAGAATTTACTTGCAAAATTGATTACTTTTCTCTTCTTTGTTGAGAAACTTGCTTTGTTTTTTCTGCAGGAAAGAATAGTTGCCCCTCATTTAAAGTACGACTACAATACAATCTGTAATTTGGAGTTAGAAAACCCAGCGCCAATGGCTCTCACTAGTAAGTTATCACAAAGGTTCTAACTGTTTCCACTCAATTGCTTGTTCTTGTATATGATTAGAGGGATCAAGAAGTTATAAAAAAAGAGAGAAAAAGAAAAGATCATATGCTTTTTTAGTAGATCATTAATTACTTGCATGGAAACTACACAGAAATAACACAGAATTTCTCTGGTTTTGTAATCAGTTTTTGTGTTCTTAAACTCTTTTTTCTTCATATTGTAGCCTCTTCTTCTTTTTCGTTTTTCTTTTTGTGTAGTTGGTTTTTGTGTTAAACTTTTTCATATTATCTGTTTAAAGGGGAAGCAAGTGTAACCTTTTGATTTCTTGTTCAATCTAGTCAGATAATATTTTTGATTGAAATCTCCTTTTCTTTTTATATTAATTTTATCTTTCCTTTTTCTTTTGCCAATTTTACTTCATGTTGTAATTTGTATGAAGCTCAACACTAAGGTTTGTGTTTGATAATTGATCATTGATGACTCTGGTTTTGAATGATACACCATATTAGATGTCTCTATCTTTTGAAATGATCTTTGTTTAATTTGAAAGTGGTATTGCATTGCAGTTCTCTTTTTAATTTGGTTTAAGTTTGGTGAATGATGTGGTGGCCAAAGAACACTCCATATAGCTTGGTGTTTTTCTTCATGGGTTTTGCAATGCAGGTTGAAACATTATATGACAATGCAGGCTGATTTTTTTCAATCTTCGTTAGTGTATTATAGTGCATTGACTGCTGATTTTTTTTTCTGTTCTTTCTTTTTTCCATTTGTTGTTTCCTCTACGTATCTCACCGTTCATCTTTTACGTTCTGCAGGGGATACCCAGCCCCCGAGTACGCCTTGTTAGGACAGCTTACAAAGAAGGCAGACGTATATAGTTTTGAGGTTCTGATACTTGAAATAATTAGTAGCAGAAGTAGCAGTAAGACAGCATTTGAAATTTAGAAACTGTGTAAATGCTGCGTGAAATTTAGAAACTGTGTAAATGCTGCGTAAACTGTGTAAACATGACTGAGTCACCTTGCAACTTTTATAAACTGTGTAAGCACACATAATTCCAAAATGCTGCGTAAAGTTGGTTACTTTATGAGCTCAATTGTATGCTTGATAGATGATTAAATGCTTGGCTGAGGAGAAAAGCTACCTCATAATGTCTCTGCATCCTTTTCATGGAAGGTTGGACAGGATGGAACTTTTAGTTTTCTATTAGTTTATGCAATGCTTTTATTTATTTATTTATTTGTTTTTATTTTTATTTTTATTTTTTGCGACGGTAACAAGATGGTCGCAAAAGATCATATTAGTGTTTTTCTTTGTTTTTTGCGACGGCAAAATAACGGTCGCCATAAGTAGTTTAGGTGGTCGCAAATAATTTGCGACCGTTGTTTTGCCGTCGCAAAAAGTATTTGCCACCCCTATATTCGTGACCCCCATTTGCCGTCGCATGGGCCGTCGCAAAAAGTCTCTTTGCGACTGTTTTTTATTATTTGCGACGGTTTATAGCGGTCGCAAAAAGTATTTTTTTTAGTAGTGGCGTACTATACTATCTTCTCCTACACATTTCTTTATACAATTTTTTAATATATATTTTTTCATAAAATGTCAAAAAGTTAATCCAAACATCTATATTTTTTCCTCAACTTTTTAATTTAAAAAAATAAAAAGTACACTTATTTAAGACACCCCAAACAACTGCTATAATTAGGACAGAATTGGGCAAAATGTGTTGGCAGAAGCAAAATCAAGTCCCGTTCACTTTCTCATTAGTTTGGAGGCGAAGTGGGACGAGAAAAGTTTTCGGGCTTGTTTGGTTTGAATTTGAGAGATGAGTTTTAGAAAAAATTTCCCAAAAATTGTTTGGTTTGAGATTTTTCTCAAAAAATTTCTAAAATCACTTTCTCTCTCTTGCACATCAATCAATCACTTTTTCTCTCTCCTCTCTCCTTCTCAATCACTTTTTCTCTCACACACATCTACTAAATTCTTCCAAAATATCAAATCATCCCAAACTCCCACAAAAAATTTATCTCTCAAAATATACAACCAAACAAACCAAAAAAATTTCTAAAACAACTCTCCCAAATTTTTTTCAAAAATAACTCTCCCAAAAACAAACCAAACAAGCTCTCTAAGGTGAGCCCAAAAACCATATTGATTATGAAATAAAAAAATTATCACATAGGTTCGCTTTATATTGTACATAATATATTTTTATAATTCTATTGATTATATACTTAGTATTTCTTTTCTTTTTTTTATGTATTATATAAAGTAATTAATATTATCTGGTGGCCACACAGTCTAACCAAAATTCTTGAAAGATGAAATAATTTTTCATCAAATAGGGACAGTGTCAAAACGGACGCTCAAGAGTAAAACGACACTGTTCAAAAAATATCACACACAAGTGTGCATATAAGTAAGGCATTGTTTGGCATGATCTAAAAAAGTCAAAAAGTTAAAAAGTCACTATCCTATTTAAGTCACATTATCTTATTTAAATCACATCACCTCTTTAACATATCACTTCAAACCCAACCCATACCTAACTCATATTTCATAAAAAGTCAAAAAATACACTTATTTAGATCATCCTAAATCACCTCTAAATCAGTCTTCACCAGTCAAACTCAAAAAGTCATTGCAGAGGCGTGTTCGTGCATTTATTTTTACATGAAAAATATTAGGAATACTAATACATTTACTAATAATTTTATTAATACACTTACAAGTTAATATGGGCCCATATCAAGTGATTATGAATGTATTAGTGAGACTGTTAATAAATATATTAGTAACCCTAACATTATTCAGTGTGTTTAGTTTTAATTTTTTAAAAATTAAGTTTTTTGTTTTTCATGTTTTTTTTTTGTGAATATTTTTCAAATTTTAAATATTTTTTTAATATTTTTTTAGATGCACTTTACTTAGATGTATCTAAAAAGTAAAATATTTGTAAAAAAAATATTTTAAAAATTCGATAAATACACAAGAATACAAAAAAATGTACTGAATTTTCGTATTTTTTTATTTTTTATTTTTGGTATTTAGTAAATTTTCTAAAAAAATTTCTTCATTAATATTATACTCTTTAAGTGTATTTATGTTAAGTGTATTTAGAAAATAAAAAAAATTGTTTAGAAAAAAAGACAGTAAAGATAAAAAAATACAAAAAATAAAAAATTTTAATTTAAAAAAAAGTAAATTCTAAAAATCCAACCAAACAAATTGATTGGTTTTATACTTAAGGCTGGTTTGGCATAGACTATATAATCTATCTTTTTATCTTTTTATCTTTTTTTCATCATATCACCTTTCTACTTTTTTACACATCTTTTTATAAAAAGACAAAAAATACACTTTTTTAGGAAATCCCAAACCAACCCTTAGAGATTGGCCCTGATTGTCCGCCACGTGAGCAAATTGAACACTTTCCTTGTCCTTTTGTACACGTGTCCAACTATTAGGAGCACATACAACACAATTCCAACATGGGATCTTTATAGATTTCACCTCGTTTGTGAACTCAACAATTTCGTTTCAATTCAAACACATTCGCTTTGTTTGCCATGTGAGTTCGCGTTTTGATTTTGTAGTTATTTTAGTTTAGAGTTAAAAAATTTTATTTGGAATAATTTTTAAATTTTTTTTTAACTTATATAAGAGAATAATGTGAAGTAATTATAATTTAGATGTAATATTTTATTTAATTAATATTTTAATTTATTTTTTTGTGTGACTATATTAACCTGATAGTTCCTCCAACTCACATGCCAAACAAGATTTGTTAACATTTATTTAAAATATAATTTATCCCTTATAATTTTAAAAATTACATCATGTTCTTTCAAGTTTCTAACAATTGACTATTTTTCTTAATAAATTATTAAGTTAATTAACAGTTTTTAATGATATCATAAATATATTTCAATTAACAATTCAAATAATTTTATTGTTATATAGGAGATCAATTAAAAATTCTATTTTTTTTTTGTTAATTCGATTAAATAAATTTTTTTGAAAAGTGAGTATTTGTAATATTCAAAACCATAGAGGGAAATTTGTATTTTAAGAAAACCTTAAGGGGTGTATTTGTAATTTACTCTTTCTTTTTTTTTTCATTTATTTTTTTTTCAAGTTCAAAATTTTCTTGTATCTTTAATTGATTTTTTTTTTTTTTTTGGAATATGGTCAAATTAATAAAAATGTTTATACAACTGTTCTTTTAAATTTTAAATACCCATATTTCACTGCGTACTCTAAATAAGAGGTGACTCAAGCATATTTGAGACCTAAAACAAAAATTAAAATGAAATCCTTTATAATTTTTATTTAAAAATATTTTTCTCTTTTTTTTGATACACAAAGTTATTAATTAATGTATATTGTGATATAATCGATCTTAATTATGATTTTATCAAAAAAAAAAAAAAAATTGTGCAGAAGCATGTCAAGAATATTCTTTAACTAATGCATATATTTGAAAAATAATATATATTGATTATATAATTTAGTTTGTCAATTGGATTTTTTTTTTTTATTTGGAAATTTTCTTTCATAACTTTTATTCTGAAAACAAATCTAAACAATTATATATATATATATATATATAAAATAAAATAAAAACTATTATGTTCAAGATGATATATATATAAAAAAAAAAAAAAACTATTATGTTCAAAATAATATCAAAGACAGAAAACATGAAAACTAAAAAATTCAAAACAAAAGTTTGAAAAAACAAACTAAACCAAACACTATAAACTTCTTCTCTCTTCTTTTAAAAAATTTTTATTTACTAATTTCTAATTTTACACAAATTATTCACAAATTCCTTTCAATTTTTATGTGAATCGAATTAAAAAAAATGGTGCATACACACAAAAATGTAACACTAAGCATCTACATTATGACTAAATATTGAATTATGAATAATTAATTTTTTATTGTTACCTGTATAATATTGTTGGAAAAAAAATTCACATATTACTTTTGTGATATGTTATATATGTCAATGTCTACACATATAAATATATATAAAAAAATATAAATATAAATTTATATACATTATTGAATTCATACATTGTCAATTTGTAATGATATATTAACATTGGATATTTTAATTTTCTAACATGTATCGCTTTAGTAATATAGTTATATTTGCTTCGAAAAAATTGCGAAATTGTATATTATTCTCCTATCAACTTATGTTGAATACATATATACATACATGTCATATAAACAATTGACAACAACAAATACTTTCAATAATAAATCAGGATTTTGCAAAACACCTCCATCATGACAATAATTGTACTTTTCCCTTCATAGAAAAATCACATTATTGAGGAAAAATGGATTTTGAAATTCATAATAATATAATATCACCTCAAATTCTTACTCATCAAAATATTTTTATTTTAATGAGTTATAATGGTGGGTAAGAAGAAAAACAAGAAAATAGTGAAACAAAAATTACAGAAGATCTATTGCAACATATTCTCTAAGCAAAGTTAGACAAACTGAAGCAAGAATTGTCCTATCTGTTGTAAAATAATGTATCTCATGCGCACATTTTAGTCAAATTAGAAGGGAAAAAAAATCAAATAATACCCAAACATTATTGCAACAACTCAATGATGTAGAAAATAAATACATCAAATAAAAAGTGGATCAATTTTTGTCATATGCTAATTATTTACAGATGACATAATAAATTATGTAACTTAACAGTTTCATGAAAGTGACCCTACAAACATTTATAAGTATGAATCTATAAATATTGTGAAAACAATTATGAATTTCTTATATCGATCGAAATATTAAGTTACAATATCATTCCATTTTAAAAAAATAATAATAAAATTAAAAAAAATTAAAAAAAAATTAAAACTCACATTTTCTATATAAATAAAAATATACTAGTGACTAATGTTATATTTTTCATTATGCAAGTTATTCGTGACACATGAAACAAAACTTAACAACTTTTGATATATAAAAATATATTAAATATTGATATTAATGCATTCTTACACCAATAGTATGCAAATAATATACAATAGTGAGTTCAATGAATTTGTATTATAAAATGAACTATTAAACAAAATTATATAATTGTGCAATTAATTTCATATCTCAATTGTATTACAGGCACGAATTATGAAAAATTGAAGTACGAAGTTGATAGAAAAAGATTTGTATAATACTATATATTTAAAGGACTTGTTTATTGTTTATTGTTTAAGATAAGATTATGATCTCATCAATTTAGGTATAAATTAATGTTTAAGTTTATAAAATTTCTCATTCTCCATTCAAAATTTTCAACCGAATACAACGCACGTCCTCAATCACTAATAATGCTATATAAAAAAATGGGGTCTCCCTTATATGGAGGTTTAGGCGAGCACCTAAATCGCGTTAGGGCTAAACAACTACTGCTCTGAATTTTGATTTCATTTTTTTTTTAATCTAAATGTTAACTTGATTTTTTTATCCATTTTCATCAATATTTACTCAATTTTGAGTTAACCTTAACTCCAATCTACTAGCTTCCTAACTTCAAAATATAGCTCCCTTTTGTACAATATATATATATTTAATTTTAGGAATTTGTGAGAGTTTTTTTTTTTAATGTAATCTTTGTTTATAACTTACGACATAAAAGTTGTTTAAATAAGTTTAAAAAATTAATTATTAATTTTTGATGTAATTTCTGTTTGACTTATAAGTTACACGAAACGTGACCTTTAATTTTTCTTATAGCAACAAAATTTTCTTCCTTTTTTCCCATTTTATATATTTAGCAAAATTTTTAAAAATAATTTTGAGTTTTTTTTTTGGGGTACTTTTCAAGTGCTTATAGATTTGACGTCACGGAAAAATTAAAACAAAAATAAAAAATCAGCTCAAAATATTAAAAATGTACTATTTTTTTTATTTTTGAAAATCACCTTGAAATTCGGTTAAAAAACCCCCCAAAAAAAACGATACATGTGACAATTCTTAGAATGTATACAATTTTGATAAGTATACAATTTTGATAAGCTTTTGTGCTCTATTATTAGGCATGAACTCCTGTCCTTGTCATACAAACAATTGTCTTTGTCATTATAACTGTTTGAGATAAATTGAGGGCAAATGAATAAAGGCCTACACGTTTGTTCATTGACCAATAAATTTTGTATTTTAATGAATCGGATCATTTACATTAGTAAGGACAAAGTCTTGTCGTGCGAGTCAATAGGTATATTAATCGAGTCACATGTAAAAGCATGTTAAGGTTCAACATAGTAGAAGAAATGACAGTGATGGATGCAAAATTCTAATTTAGAGAAATGATATTATGTATTAATAAAAAATATAACATAATTTTTACTAATATAATAAATAAATGAAAATGATATCAAAATATATATAATTAACCTTTTTTTTTTTTTTTGGTATCCCACAATTTAGTTGGTAATGCTTTCGTTTCTTGTTTCATGTTTTTGTTTTCATTTTTTATACAAATTAGAGTCGGAAACTTTTTTGGTATGTTATTTTGTACTAAAAAATCAGGAAAGGCCTAGGACTGCAAATTAGGGGTTGTTTGGGAAAGTCTTCCGGGCTAAATTAGCCACTAAATGTCAAAAGAGGATAATTTAGCCAGTAAAGGACAAAAGAGCCACAATTGGTTGGCAACAATAAACGGTCAGGGGAATTTACGAAACTACCCCTCATGAAGAGGGGCATGCGGCAGCACAAACAAAAAATAAAAAAAAAAAAAAATTCCCAAAAAACACATTTTCCCAAAAAAAACGAAGTTGAAAAAAAAAATTAAAAACATTTTTTTTGTTTTTTGTTAAAATATTTTATGAAAATAAATTCAAACTCTATTTTATAAAAATAGTTTTAAATATTTCAATTTTTTTGTTATGTATTTGGTTATGATTTGAGTGTAGAGTTGTGAAAGTACTGTGGAGTTTCAAGTTATGTGTTTAGTTATGAGTTTTAAAAATAATTTATTACTTAAGTTTTATTTTATGTGTTTGGTTATGATTTGAGTGTAGAGTTGTTTTTAAATTTAAAATATTAACATTTTAAATTATTTAAATTTTTACGATTTCAATTTTGTGAATATTTATTTTAATTTTTTACTTATTCAATTTTGTAGATTATTTACATTATTTAAATATTTAAAATAAAATATTACGATTTAACATATTATGATTTGAGTGTAGAGTTGTGAAAGTAGTATGGAATTTCGAGTTATGTATTTGGTTATGAGTTAACTCAATAATTTATTAATTGAGTTTCATTTTATGTGTTTGGTTACGACTTGAATGTAGAGTTGTTTTTAAATTTAAAATATTAACATTTTAAATTATTTAAATTTTTTTAATATTTAAATTATTTAAATTTTGTTGTTAAAATAAATTTTTTATTATTTAAATTGATTAAATTTTTACGATTTACATATTTTTGAATATTTAATTTAAATTTTTGCGCATTAAATTTTTTAGATTATTTACATTATTTAAATATTAAAAATAAAATTAAAATTAAAATTAAAATTAAAAATGTGAAAATATAACGAAAAGGAAAAGGAAAAAAAAGGAAAAAAAAAACAGAAATTAACATTTGTCACGTAATTTACAAATACATAAAAATCCATTTTTGAAATATAAAAACAAATTAATGTGGGTGAATAAAAAAAAGACAAAATCGTAAATTAAAAAAAAATAACGACAAAGATACGGCTCATTGAAATTTTTTTTTTAAAAAAAAACATGAAAACATAAATTACCATTCACCACGTAAATAAATAAGGCAATAAATGTCACGACCCGCTCCCCGTACCCAAGGGTTAGGCATCGTGATGGCCAGTAACCGAGGTTACCTCCGGCCAAATCTTTAACAAATCAATAAACGCAAGCGGAAGAAATATTTAAATATGGGTACTAAAATAATCATCGGAGCTTCTATTTTTATTACAAAATTTATTGACCAAAAGGCCGATATTTACATATAAAAAGTATATCAATAAAAGTGCTCTGTGCCTACTCCACACGCTGATCCTGACATGCCACCTGAAAGTGGTAAAAAACTATAAGCTCATGGCAGAGTGAGAAATATTATACTAAGAGTATAAGGCATAAAATTCACCATGGATCATTAGTTAGGCCAAAAAGAGTTTGATACATAATACACAATCATTTGCCACATACCTCAGATCATTTAATACATATAATACGCATTTAACATATAATACGAAAATCATTATACAACCATAACCACGGTACATCACTAAGTGCCAAGCACTACACTGGTCAATGGATCCACGACAATCACTGGACCACATAGTGGTCAATCACTAAGCCAATGGTTATTTAAGTCCCCCAAGGCATGGGACATCACTAAGCCAATGGTTATTTAAGTCCCCCAAGGCATGGGACTCCCGTGGTGGTATTCCCAAAACATATTTTCATATAAGGTCATAATCAAATATTCTTTAAAAGTAAAACAAACATATCCATGGGTTTCCTTTTGAACAAATAGGGTTCAGAAATAATAAAACATAACTTTTATTAAAAACATAACTTATATAAAACAGATTTTGGTAAGTCAAAACATAAGTAAAATACATTTTGGTGACTCAAGATATAATATAACTCACCTTAACTTTAATACCTTACTTTTCCTTTCTACTATCAAAGACCTTTTCAACTTCCATCATTCTTCCCTTCATTTCCTCTCTTTCTTTTCTTCCTTTTCATTTCTCTTTTCTTTTTCTTCTTTCTTTTCCTTTCTTCCTTTCTGTTTCTTCTTTCATTCTTTTCCTTATCCCTTCAGCGAGTCAACTTCTTCCTTATTTATACAGATTGAATTCGTGCTCCCCAAGCCAATTGCCACGTGTCAAGCTTATCTAAATAACTTAATTATTTATTTATGTTTTAGCCCCTAAACTTTTAATAATTATATTATTTTACAAAATTACACATAATAATATATAATAAATCATATATTTTCTTAACTGAGATTAAATAATATTAGTATAAATTCTACAGAATAATTAAAAATCTGGGTTGTTACAATAAATATAAAAATAAATAAGGCAAAAAATAAATAATTAATGTATAAAACAATAAATAAAAATAAATATGGCAAATAAATAAATAAATAAGGCAAAAATTAAATATTACGATTTAAATTTAAAATATTACGATTTTTTTTAAAAATATTATGATTTAAATTTTAAAATATTACGATTTAAATTTAAAATATTATGATTTAAATTTTTTTAATTTTAAAATTTTTTATAAAAAAAATTCAAACTCTATTTTATACAAATATTTTTAAATATTTTAATTTTTTTGTTATGTATTTGGTTATGATTTGAGTGTAGAGTTGTGAAAGTAGTATGGAGTTTCGAATTATGTGTTTGGTTATGAGTTTTAAAAATAATTTCTTAATTAAGTTTTGTTTTATGTGTTTAGTTACGATTAGTGTAGAGTTATTTTTAAATTAAAATACTAACATTTTAAATTATTTAAATTTTTTGAATATTTAAATTATTTAAATTTTTACGATTTAAATTTTTAGATTATTTAAATAAAATTAAATATTATTTAAATATTTAAAATAAAATAAAATAAAATTAAAATTAAATTATTTAAAATACACAGGACAATAAAATAAAATCTCACTTTTTATCATTTTACAGAAAATGAAAACAAATTAAAATTAAAAATAGAATAAAAATAAAAACCACATGAAAAACTATTTGTAAAAAAAAGAAAAAAAAAAACTTAGCCTGGGTTGGTGACGTCACTGTCAGGACAGCCGCCCAAATAAAAACAAAATTTAATACCAGGGGCAGTTTAGTAATATTACATATGGACACCTCACCAAAAAGCCAAAAAGTCAAAAAAGTCAAAAAGTCCTTCCCAAACCAGACTTTTTAGCCCAGACTAAAATAGTCAAAAAAGCCAAAAAGCCAAAAAGCCAACCCACTTCCCAAACGAACGCTAAGTCAAGCCAAACTTTTAAGTATTTAGACTTATTTATTAAATATTAGTCGAGTTAGACTTTGAGCTGATTTCAAGCTGGTTTAAATAATCGAGTTCGAGCTCGCTCGATTATATAAACAAGCCGAGTTCGAGTTTGAAAAAAAAATTAAACTTAAATTAATTTACTTATTAAGATAAAAACAGAAAATTATGAACAAAATATACAAGAATGCTTATATTAATAATAAATTTAATCAATTAAATATATAAATTTACAGAAATACCAAACATAAATAGAAAAATAAAATTAATTATTGACTTTATTGACCCAGCTTTAGAACCGCGTGATTATCACGTACGCTGCAGTAAGCCTTACCTGGTCCCATTCACTTGGTACCGGCTTTTTAAAATTTTGGATTTATTCACTTTGGTTCTGCTTTTCAAAAAATAGTTTTCAAAAAAAATTATTTTTTTATTTTTCATATTTTAATGTTTTTAATGATTTTTTTAATATTTTAAATAATTTTTAAAATTTTTAGACACACCTAACATAAATAAACTTAAAAAATATAATATTTGTAAAAAAAATCTTTAAAAAATACACTAAATATCAAAAAATACAAAATAAATATGAAAATTCAGTACATTTTTTTGTATTTTTATATATTTATTAATTTTTTAAAATATTTTTTCACAAATATTTTACTATTTATATACATCCAAGTAAAGTGCATCTAAAAAAGTAAAAAAAATTACTTAAAATTTAAGGGTGTTTTTTTTTTTTTTTGGTGAATTTTGTTTTTATAAAGTTTTTTCATTTTTGTTTAGCTGCACAAATCTAAAAAATTAGATCAATTTTTTCTTTTATAAAAAATTTACTAAAAATAAAATAAAAAGTGTGAAAAATGAAGAAAATCATTGGGTGTGGACCTATAATGATGATCTAAATTATTCATCTCGTAAATCTTGTAATTAATAAACAATCAACTTTATTGAATATCGATGAATAAATGAACAAATTATATTTTATTTTATAAAATAAATAGTTTACATTTAAACTCATAATTGTCATCCATAATGTAATTATATATTTAGGGGTTTTGGGGTGTCCTAAATAAGTGCACTTTTTGTCTTTTGGACTAAAAAATTGAGAAAAAAAATATGGATGTTTGGGTTAACTTTTTTACTTTTTATGGAAAAATGTGTATTAAAAAATGGGTATGGCTTATGTCCAGTCCGGGATCGGACTAGACCGTGCTGTTGGGCCCGTGGGGGCTCACCACGGGTCCCGTTTTGATAATTTGAACCGTTCAATGTGTAGAACTCGTCAAGTACTTTATGCCTATAAAAAATCACGTTGATCGGATATCGATAGCTATGTGATCAAATCAGTTTCGTATTAAAAAAATTGGACGGTGAACAAATTAACGGTTGACAAAAAACTGATTTGATCATATAGCTATCGATATCCGATCAACGTGATTTTTTACAGGCATATAATACTCGACGAGTTCTACACATTAACGGTTCACATTATCAAAACGGGACCCGTGCTAGGCCCCCACGGGCCCAACAGCACGGTCCAGTCCGATCCCGGACTGGACAGAAGCCATACCCTTAAAAAATTGTATAAAGTAGTGTGTAGGGGAAAATTAGAATTGGGAGTTGTGCAGCCGTAATTTTTTATTTTTGGTGAATAGTGATAACTTTTTAACTTTTTGAGTAACTTTTTGACTTTTTATGGACTTGCCAAACTTGGCCTTAGTGATGTATGTCTAATGAAAGATAATGATATGAAATCTTCGTTTGGCATTAGCTTTTTCGGTTGACTTTTTTGTATTGGGATTTTTTAGCCTGATTTTTTTAGTCTTGTTTGGTTTGGCTTTTTTGGCTTTTTTAACTTTTGTGAAAAAAAAATATTATAATTATGGAGAAATTTTTTGGTGCAGATAGGGTAGATGTCATGTGGTACCTTTCTCTTTTCTCATTGGTTGAGTGAATGGAGGTTACATTTATGTGTTGAGTGATGAGGAGACAACATGGGAAGTCATAGTGTTTGTGATTCGTTGAAGGCACCATATGACATGCCACGTGGTACCCTATCTGCACCCACTAATTTTTTATGATTATGATTTAGATGTAATAGTTTGTTTTATTAGATTATGTAGCCGATTTTATCTTTATATGTTTTTAAGCCAAAAATCAAAAACCAAACGAAGCTGAGGTTTGGAGAATAAAATCTACACAAGCATAGAGGATAATGGTATAGAAAGAGTCAATTTTCATTGATTTAAATATAAAAATACATAGATTACCGCCTGAGGTGCACACATGACCTAGCACAACCCATGAACTAAAATCAACGGAGGTTAACCTTGAGGGTTCTTTTGAATGGTTGGTGTATACTCTTTACACAATTATTTAAGGTTCAACTTTTGGGGCCAAGCTACAAGAAAGAAATTTTTTGTGAATTCTCTAATCTCAGTGTGGATGGCTTGCCTTTGACCGAATCAGAAAAGGGATTAGTCAAAGTGCACGTAAGTTGACCCGAACACCTTTTTACCATTGAACAAAAAAAAAAAAAAAAAATCAATCTAGGTTTGTCACACATATGAGATTGAGACATTAAACTATCAAGATTTTCAAATTTTTTATTTTTATTTGTCCTTTTCTTCTTCTTCTTCTTCATGAAAAGGGTATTTGTATAATAAAATACATTTGATGTTGGCAATTACGTTGGGTAGCTCGATTGGTCTCTTTGTATACTTTTAATCGAGAAGGCAATTATTTATTGTCAATTACAAAAATTTATTTTCTTCTTATTATGACGACTCTTTTTATATAAGTAATTTATTTCATTATGAACTTTTTCTTGTGATGATTATTAGGCTTTAGGATATGTGTTATTGGGTTATGATTGTCTAATTTAATTAGGGGTGTACATGGTCTGGATTGATTCGGTTCTGAGAAAATCCAAGAATCGAACCGATCCTAACGGTCATGTGATTTTGAGAACCAGACCAGACCGTTACACTTGTAAAATTGGACCAGAATCAAACCGAAAAAACGGTTCGGTTTCAGTTTGGTTTACGGTTCCAAAAATTTTTATTTATGAGAATAAATTATTAATATTAGCAAAATAATTACTCAAACTAATTACATTTAACTTATGATAAAAACTAATAATATTAAGGCATTACTTAATATTACATATCTATACTATCCTAATATCATTAAAATTATAAAAAACCAATTAATAAAAATAAAACTTGATATTATATATATATTTTTTAAAATTCGGTTCGGTTCGGTTCGAACCGCGATTTTTTCATAAAATCCATTAATCGAACTGTTTTTACGATTCTTATATTTCTTAATCCGAAACCGAACCAATTCTTAATAGAACCGAACCAAACCGTATGATTTGGTCTAGTTCGGTCCGGATTATCGGTTTAAACGGATTTTTGAACAGCCCTAAATTTAATGTAATTCATGTTGTATTAATTTGTAAATAATTTTTTATTGATTGAAAAAAGAAAACATGAAAAATTGCATCTAAACCGGTTTTGTCTAATATAAAAGGCAAAATGGATAAACCAGTTTTGAATAAGTCAATTTCGAATCCATTTAAAGTGTAATATATTTTTGTTGGCTTTTTGGCTTTCGAAGGGTATTTTTGTAAATGCGAGCGTGCCAGTAAGGATCAATCAGTCCTTACAGAAATGTTAATTGCCAACCAATTATCAGACGATTGTGTTTTAGTTCTTTCAGCCTCAATGAAGAGGACTTTTACTGGTGGCTTGACTTAGGAGAAATTAAACAAAATAACAGTTAAATGAAGAGCAATTGAAGTATTTCATTAGAATGAAAACTTACAATGATCCGAACTCAGCCTCGTAGAGTTTTACAGCGACAATCTACTTGAAACTACTCCTATGAATGAAGTGCAGTGCAGGAATTTAAAGTGCAGGAATGTAAAGAGCAGGAATTTAAAGAACAGGAAATGTAAAACTGGAAAAGAAAATATGTAAAGTACGACTGGTTTGTATGATCTAAGTCCGGGGGTTTTTCTGGGGTCTTCCCCACTATTTATACTTCTCAAGGATGACCATCGAACTGCACTTCAAACCGTCGAACTGCTTCTCCATGATCGTTGATCATGCTGCCTTATAAGTAGTTCCACTACGCCATCACTTGCAGTTAGGCTTCCCTCCTATATTTGAATTTGAATATGAGTAACCGTTGAAGCCACGTCACCTTGCACTTCTTTATTGATCCAATGCTACTCAGATCACGTGAGAACCAATACTAACTGCCACGTGTACGATCAGGATCGAAGACTTGAATAGTCTTCCTATATTACCTTATTCTGCCACGTGTTAAATTGTGATTGGCTTGTACAAAATATGAAGCCAACATTACCCTCCGCACTAATATACCCAATACTTGGTGATATTAGTGGATCAAAGCCCTTTTCCCTGCGTTTTTTTTTAGAACGTGCATGGGGTCTATATTCTGGAAACGCAACCGTCATTTATTGATGATCATTTGCATTAATTCTCTTTCAATCTTTTGAACACCCCAATACCTTAGCACTCGCACAGACTGATACTTCTTCTATGGCCGAATCAACTTTCTCCTCTACTGATCGAGCACACGAAGAGTCATATGATGATGTTGTTCCTCCTCGAAAGAATTTTCATGCATTAATTAGCCACCTTTATCCACCTTTCTATATTCAGGTCATGGATGCCTTTGCAAATTATCGACCTTGGATTACGAACACATTGCTCTTAATCTTTTCGATTTAGAAACTTGCGAATATAGATACAAGAAGTTCTTCCTCTGACTCACCCTTGTGCTTCGAACAAACTACTCCCAAATCTTTGATTCGGAAAGTTGCAAATATGGACTTGGGAAACTCTTCTTCACAAACCTCTGCATGGGATAAAGCTGCAACTTCTTCATCCTCTGGGGTTTCTAACTGGACAAGCTGGTCAACACCTGAGACCTGTGATTTGAGGGAACGAATCAACCATCATTTTGTTGAGTTCACTGACCCTTTAGAGTTTCCTTCCTACGCTCAAAGTTTAGTGGTCTACCCCTACGTGCCCATTGACCATCGACGTAGTTTGGAGGAGAATTTGCTTGTGGCATGGTATACATCTTCCATGCCTACAAAGACAGTGCATGTTGCCCGACGCCCAGAAGAGGCACAAGGATACAATCCATCATTCTTAGCTCAGAAGGCGAAGATTTGCTCTTCTGACTGGCTTGATTATATTAATGCCCTTGTTCCTTCTGCCCTTGCTCCACCTCCTGAAATAGAAGCATCCACACCTTCTCTTCCGCTAAATCCTTGCTGGATAGAGAAACTGAGGCTTGCCCTTTCTGCGGATAAGGTCTTTCCACCTTACAAACCTCCACCTTCCCCTACTCCGGCCGAGCGAAAACAAGCTCAACTTCTGCTTGCGGCTTTTTCTCACTTGCCCTTCAATGTTCTTGAGGACGAAGTCCCTCTTAAGAACTTTCGATGGGCTTGTGATATTCTAACTCGGGGTCACATTCTCAATCCTCTCGCCCAAGCAGAGCTCCACATGTTTTTGGACCAACTTCCATTGCTTCTCCACTGGCATCAGACCTCTATGAACACTACACAATCTTTAGACCAACTTTCGTCCCTTCGAATTCATACCCAATACGAAGCAGAAAACTTCATTGAAGAATTCGATGATTTCAAGAATAAAGATTCTGCATACTGGGATGACTTGGATATAGACGAATTGGAACAAGGATTGAGAGAAACAACTTTCGAAATAAAGGCTGAAGAGCTCTACTACGAAGTGAGAGCACATCAACTCATGCAGCCAATGTTGGAAGAAATAGAGGACAGAATAAAGAAAGAACAGAAATTCATTGATCATTGTTGGACTAAATTTTTTGATCTTGTTATTTATTCCATTCCCTATTTTTATGAGCTTGAGTTTGTACCAAAAAATGGCCACTCGATGTAACTGTTTTTGCTTTAATACCACTAAGACTTCTCTTTATGGTTTGATCTTGTCTCCATTTGTCTTCAAAAGCAATTTCAGAGCTTTGAACTGAACAATCTTTTCCTTCGAACTTGGATTCAATCGTTTTAAATGAATATTAACCAAAACGACCATGAACTTTTCCAATTTATGGAATGCAGTTGATAGTTTTTTGATGTTTTCCATTCAAGATCCATGCTTCGAATTTAACAACCTTACTCTTCAAAACTTGTTTCAATCACAACCAACATATGGTCAATGATTTATTATGATCAATCAGTTTTAAATTGATCTTTTTGTCTTGAACAACAGTCCATATTTTCAAAAATATGGAAGCTCCTTTTGAGGGCTGCACTGTTTTAGTTAAAAAGACAACTTTTCTGAATATATATAAACCAACTATTGGTTTTGATGTTTCGAATGCCAATTTCCATTCCTAAGGGATTTCTAGTTTTACTTCAAAGAACATCACTTTCAATGAGAAACCTAAAACAGGTCTTTAATCCCTTTGAAGTAAACGAACACTTGGCATTCTTGCATCCATTGGATAGGGAATATGCTTCGAAGCCGGCTTCTTGGTTTCGAAGCTGTTGTTATTGGACTTTCGGTGCCAAAAACTGGTGTGTTATGTTTTGAACACCAATTCCCATCCTCACAGAGTCTCAAGTTTCACTTCGAAGGACATTACTTTCACTAAGAAACCTAAGATAGGTCTTTTAATCCCCTTCGAAGTAAATCAAATACTTGAGTATTCTTACATTTTTAAGTACGGAAATGTGCTTCGAAGCCGACTTCTTTGTTTCGAAGCCGTTGTTTTTTGGCTTTTGGCGCCAAAACCTGGTTTCGAAGCCAAATATTTTACTTCGAAGCTAGCCCCAGCATCTGGGCTGTGTTTTTCCCTCCAAATACTATCAATATTTGAAGAAAACTCTTCATATTCGTACTTTTAGTGCTTAACGAACCAAGCGTTTATATATCCCCTAAACACAAAGGCTTTTGAAACCCTTTTACTTCGTGTTCTGAAATCATTTGCTCGCTCAACACACAAACCTTTCTTTCCACTGATTTTCTACTTCTCTCAGCTCCCTTGCTGCCAATGGATCCTTCCTCTCTAAAAGTACTTGCGGGTGACCGTATCAGCCCAACTATGGCTTTGAAAAAATGTATCGACGAAGAAATCGCCAAACTAACATCTGGTGAGTCAAGCACCATAGATGGACGTCTCTTCATTCCTCGTCACAGTAACAAACAGGAGTACGTCCTAGGTCCTATTTTCCGGGAAGCTCCTGCTCAACTTCTGGCTCTATACCCTCGTTTGGAGGACCATTTTCTTCTTTATGAAGGAGGGCTTGATTGGGGGAATTGGAGGATGACCCGGCCTCATCGTTGCTGGCCGACATTGAGGACTGAATGGGAAGAATGGTATGACAGAGTTGTGCCTGCGAGAGAAGATGACCTGCAGGAGCTCTGTATCCTCGATGCTCTTCGTCTTTCCAGGTTCCTCATTCCTGAGGACCTCTTTTTGATTCCTGCTGCTTTATGCTTTTGGAATATGGCTTTAATTTCTTCCAATTTCGGTGCGGTATGATGGCCCCCACCGTTCTTGATATTTGCCATCTCTTAGGGCTTTCACCCCTTGGCTCTCCTTTTACTCCCAATTACCCAGACCTCCCTGTCAAATTTTCCCTTCCAACCCTAAACTCCTCTTACAGCGACTTCGTAAAGGCTGAAAATAAAAGGGAAGGCCCCGTGAGAGACAGAGAACTATTTTCCTTCATTTTGTACTGGTTGTGCAAATTTCTCTTTTGCACCTCATCTCAGAGGATTATGCCTGAGTTCGCTCCTCTTGCGAAGGCACTTGTCTTGAAAAAACGCATAGCTCTTGCTCCTTATCTTTTAGGTCATGTCTACAGAGCTTGCTCCCAATTTTGCGAAAAACCTCTTGATGTTAACCAAGGAGGTCCCCTCTGGGTGCTCCAACTCTGGCTCTTCGCCTATTTCACTGACTTGCACCCCAAATGTCTAAAATTCCTTATTCAGGATCCTAGTACTTATGGGGAAAAGTATGCCAGGATTGCTCTCTATCCTGCCTCCTTTGCTTATTACCTTACTTTCTTTCACCAACTCCCTATTTCTCCATCTGCCACCTTCTTTTGTCCTTTTGATGCCACTAAAGGTCCTGTTTGGCTGCAAACCTTTTTGGCTGATAAGGAGTGCTCCACCTCACTACACGAAGATATATGGGCTTCAATTTTGCTACCGAGGGAGTTGTTTATTGGCACTTTAAACCCTCGAGCTTATAAATGCATATCTGAAGTGTACTGCCCTTCTCAATTTGCTAGACAATTTGGGCTCACTCAAGGGATACCTGTTCCACTTTGCAGTCTCTCGAATGTCCACCTCACGGCTAGAGACTTAAGAATATCCAAATCAAAACTGGAGGCGGCAACATTCAAACTGCTGAAGGAATTGAGTGAATTCAAATTTGTCCATTTTCTTCTTTCTGGCTTAGTCTTGCAAAGATTCCAGAACTGGTGGTCAATCAACATGGAAGTGCGCCTATCTGTACACCCTCATGATTTACTGATAGGATTAGGAGTGCCTTCGAAGACTAAATCAGCAACAGCTGAGAACATTCCTCCTCTTTCTGCAGCTACCACAACTTCTCCTGCAGCCTCACCCCCTCCAGCTAGAGTTACCAGAGCTGCTTCGAAGAAGGGTAAGCATTTCTAAGTTCCTCTTTCCTTCAACTCTTTTGTTTGTCTCCTCTATATTCACACATTTTGGTGCAGGGTCTCCACAAGAAAAATCTCCTAAAAGAGCTGAAACTCTAGCTGCTCTCAAGGTTAGACAACAGCAGAAAAAGAAAAGAAAACTGGTACTCACTCCTGAAGAATCTGAATCTCAAAATGAAGAGAGAGAGATTGAGCAAGAGCAAGAAACACCATTACAAAGAAAAAAGAGAACAAGGGTGGCTGCCCCCTCTTCTGATTTGGTCGAAGATCCTAATTCCGAGACAGTTGACAAAGCAATGGAAAAGGAGCTTACTTCTGAAGAACTTGATCCCCAAATTGAAGAGAGAGAGGTTGAGAAGGAGCCAGTAGTATCATTGCCAAGAAGGAAGAGAAAGAAAGTGACTGTTCCTGCTACTGACTTGGTTGAAGATCCTATCCATGAAGCTGCTGCCAAGGCAGTAGAACAAGAACATTCCAAAGCAATGATTGTCTTTGAGAGGGCTGAGAAGATACGGCAGCAACAATTTCTAAGAGATGAAGCTGCTGCTGCTGATGCACTACAAAGGGAAACTGCAAGAAGGCAACAAACTGCCGAGCATTACTCCCTTCGTAGCTCTCCCATTACTGCCAACATCTCTGAAACAAGTAATTTCTTTCATGCTTCTACTGTTTTTCCTTATCAAATTTTGACATTGAAGCTTGACCTTACGTTTCTTCCTTTTTGCAGCAACAACTACTGAGGCTATACTTCCAATGAGGACTCCCTCAATTTCAGTTGAGGTTGATCAGATGCAGAATGTGAAAGCCATTCAGATAATACTTCCACTTCCCAGGCCCACATTCCATGTACCCCCTTTGAGTCCTAGCATTCCTGTAACTCTTTCTTTTGGTCTGACTCCATATCTTCCCTATCTGACCTTCGACCTGTCTCAATTTACTTCTCATTCGGGCCCTGCTCTTCCTTCTCCTTCTAAGGAAATTTCAACCATTCCTCTTCTTCGAAGGTATCTGATTCCCCAGTTGAGGGTGCTGGTAGTTCTCCAACTCATAGCTCATTACCTTTGCCTACTTCCAGCCCCTCTTCACTTGATTCATTGGTGGCTAAGACCATAGAGACTGCCAAAGATGCTCCATCCATTTCTCCTATCCCTATGCAGTCCTCTATACCTTCCACCACAACTCTCTCTGCACCCCTCATGTCTACGGATGAGGTAGACATCTTCGAAGCCAGGCTAGCCAGTCTCTTCGATGTGCCCTCTACCTCTCCAATAACCAATTTTGAAGCTGAGCCATTAGTTTTGGCCGACTCCTTGTTACAAATTCTTGAAAGCTCTCCTTCCTCCAGCAGCAAGCCTTCTGCACCTTTGATGGGCTTAGACACCTGCCTGGAACTGTTAATCTCCTTTTCGAGGCTCCCCTTCGAGGCTTTGCAAAGGCCTATAATAAGAGATGGATTCCTCCAGTGCTGCAAAGTTGCTGAACAATCAGGCATGGATGTCTCAAGTCACTTATCCCAGACAGCAGCTATTATCGACTTCTATATCAACATCTGCCATGCTGCCAGAGCTGCGGAGGAAAGATTGGCTAGAGACCAGAGTTTTGTTTCCCAAGTACATACTGAAGTCTCAGAGCTCAAGGAACAACACTCCTCTGCCTCTCACTTTCGAGTTCAGCTGCTGGAGAAGAAAGCTCAACTTGAAGAGGAGCTATCTGCAGTGAATCAGGCCTTAGTCCGAACTGATACCAAACTGCAAATCACCAACCAAGGACTGGCCGATCGGAAAGAAGAAATGGCTACAGCTATTCAGTTGTTTTCATCACTTAGCAATAGGAAATCTGTTGTAAAAGAATAATCAAGACATTGTAATGATTTTTGGGCCAATTTGTGGCAAAATGTACTTAACTCTTTATGAAAAACAAATCCTTGTCTATCATCTGAGTAGTCTTGTGTTCTTTTGCTTGACATTTATTCTACTCCTTGTGTTTCCCAAATAGTTGGAAAATAAGGCTTCAAATATCTGCCATTGATCTTTTTGGGATGTATGTATCCATTCAAATTTCTCAAATGGTATGCCCCAAAAGGCAGGACTCTATGAATTTGATATGGTCCTTCCCAGTTAGGTGACCATTTACCAAACTTATGGCTTTTAATTCCTATCGGGAGTATTGTCTTCCATACCAAATCACCTTCATCAAAGCCAATGTATTTGACCTTCTTATTGTAATTTTTGGCTGCTTTCTTCTTTTGCAAGAGAATGCTGTTTAATGCCAGAATTCTGGCTTCATCTATGCCTTCTAATTCCAAGCACATACTCTGATGGTATTGCTCAGGATTTAGCTGGTCTTGGCATCTTACCCTCAAAGATTTAACATTAATTTCCACAGGTAACACTGCATCATGCCCATACACTAAGGCATAAGGAGTAACTCCTGTGCTTGACCTTGGGGAAGTTCTGTAAGCCCACAACACATCCAACAATAAGTTATGCCAATCCCTGGGATTGTCCTCCACAACCTTTTTGTATTCCTTTTTTCAAGGACTTATTGGATGATTCAGCTTGACCATTGGCTTGTGCATAATATGGGGTGGAATTAACGAGACTAATTCCAAATTCTGCCACAAAGGACTTCACCATCTTCCCATCGAACACAGTCCCATTATCCACAGTTATAGTTTGTGGGATGCCAAATCTATGGATTAGATCCTTAATAAATCCAATAACCTCAGTCTGGTCTACAGCCTTGTATGGCTTAGCTTCGACCCACTTAGTGAAGTAATCAGTGGCCACTAGAATGAAACAATGATGCTTCGAAGAAGGTGGGTGTATTTTCCCCATCATATCCATAGCCCATCCTCTGAATGGCCAGGCTTCACTACTGCATGTAGGTCAGTTATGGGCACATGCCTTATTGTGCCATGCTTTTGGCATGCCTGGCAACCCTTTGCATACTCTATGCAGTCTTTAAGGATAGTTGGCCAATAGTAGGAATGCCTTCGAAGCAACCATCTCATCTTCACACCAGGCTGATGAGCACCACAGATGCCTTCATGAACCTCAGCCATAGCTGTTAATGCTTCTTTTGGGCCTAAACATTCCAGCAATAAGCCATCTCCCCCCTTTTGTAGAGAGCATTACCATATATCATATATTGCATAGACTGCAATTTAATTTTCCTGCTGGCCTTCGAAGATGGACCAGCCAAGTACTGCATTATTGGATGCCTCCAATCTTGTTCTTGTAAGTCATTATGATTGACTTCCAAGACCACATTCCTTTTATTCAAAGGTGGTATCAATTTCTGATATGTTGTTTGGCTTATGTTCCTTTGGGCATTATCCCTTCTCTTGAAGTTCGAAGCTTTCTGAGCCACATCATTAGCTCTATTATTCAAGAATCTTGGAACATGAGTTACATTTGCTATTTGAAATTGAGAAAGCAGATGTAATGCAACAACATAGTATGGTAAAATGCTTATGCTTTGACACTTGAAAATCCCTTTCACTTGGTTAACCACCAATTGAGAATCTCCAAATATGTCAACTGCATGAACTTGTAATCCAATAAGAATTTCTAGTCCCACTATTAAGGCTTCATATTCAGCTTGGTTATTAGAACAGGTAACTTCATCCACTCTGAAACCATGTGTGGTCTCTACCCCTTGTGGAGACCTAATCACAATACCAATTCCAGTTAAGCCATTGGCTTTCGACCCATCGAACCACATCTGCCATGGCTCAACACTAGCCATACCAAGTTCCATTATCTCTTGGCTCTCTGTTTGAGATGGATGGTCTGCTAGAAAATTGGCTAAAACTTGCCCTTTTACTACCCTTTGAGGGACATATTCTAGATGAAATTCTGATAAGGCTAGTATCCACTTGCCAATTCTTCCCTCAACATAGGTCTAGATAACATGTACTTAACCAAATCTGTGGTTGCAATTACCAAGACAGTTGTAGGTAAAAGATAGTATCTTAATTTCATTGCAGCAAAATACAAAGCAAGACACAGCTTTTCAACAGCTGAATATTTACATTCACAAGAATTTAAAAACCTACTAAGGTAATAAACAGCTTGCTCCTTGCCTTCTTCATTATCTTGGGCCAAGAAAGCTCCCAATGAATCTTCTGCTGCAGCTTGTACAACTTCAAGGGCTTGTCACCCTTTGGTGGCATCAGCACTGGAGGGTTGGCCAAGTAGGCTTTGATACCTTCGAAAGCAATTTGATGCTCTGTGTCCACACAAATTCCTCTTCATCTTTCAGCCTTAATAAGGAAGAAAAAACTTTAGTTTTCCCTGCAGTGTTAGAAATGAATCTTCAAAGAAAATTAACCTGCCCAAGGAACTTTTGTAATTCTTTCTTATTTGATGGAGGTCTGGCTTCAATGATGGCTTTGGCTTATTCTGGTCAATCTGTATTCCTTTCTTGTGTACCACATAGCCCAATAAGTTTCCAGATGATACGCCAAAAGCACACTTAAGAGGATTGAGCTTCAATTTGAACTTTCTCATTCTTTCAAAGGCTGCTTCTAAGTGAAACAGATGCTCCTCCATGGATTGGGATTTAACTACAATGTCATCAATATAACACTCTAAATACCCTCCAATGAGGTCATGAAAGATAGTGTTCATAGCCCTCTGATATGTAGCTCCAGCATTCTTCAGGCCAAATGGCATTTTAACCCATTCGAAGGTGCCAATATTTCCAGGACATCTGAATGCTGTCTTGTGGACATCCTCCTCTGCAATGCAGATCTGGTTATAACCAGAATGCCCATCCATCATTGATAAAACTTGATGCCCTGCTGAACTGTCTACCAACAGATCCACTATAGGCATAGGTACTCATCTTTTGGAGTTGCTAAATTCAAGTTTCTGAAATCAATGCATACCCTCATTTTACCGTTCTTCTTAACCACAGGCACAATATTAGATAGCCATTCCACATACCTGGCTGTCCTAATAAAGCCTGCTTTGAGTAGTCTAAGAATCTCC
The DNA here is from genome assembly GCA_030407325.1 of Camellia japonica. Lineage (NCBI taxonomy): Eukaryota > Viridiplantae > Streptophyta > Magnoliopsida > Ericales > Theaceae > Camellia > Camellia japonica. The sequence continues at coordinate 93,236,146 of JAPPVO010000059.1, forward strand.
TCCTTGACTTTCTGAATTACTTCTGGACTCATTCTTCTTGGTTTTTGCTTGTATGGCTTGAAGTTAAGTTTCATAGGGAGCCTATGTTCCACTAATGACCTATCCAATCCTGGTAGTTCATTATAAGACCATGCAAAGCAATCTTTATATTTCTTTAGAACAACCAACAACTGGTCCCTGTCCAGAACATTCAGACAAGCACTTATGTAGGTGGGCTGCTGTATAGAATCTTCCCCTAAATTTACTTCTTCTAAGGGGTCTTGTGTCTGAGAACTTACTGAAGCTTCTTCTTTGATTTCTTCTATCTTCGAAGCAATCTCCCTGCTTTGTTCTGCTCCCAGGTTCTTTAATTCAATATCTTTGCCCTCCTCCTCATAGACAAAGTCTGTCCACAAGGCTTCCTCTTCCTGTATCTCCTGGACTTTTGTTTCAATGTCCAATGCACAGTATTTATCAAGGTCAAAACTTTGGCCTGTTGCTGCTCTGCTTGCAGCCAATTATCATGGCTTCTCTCTCTTGCTCCTGTACTTTCTGGGAATTTTACATCCAATGTTGAGAATTTAATTAGAGCCAAAGACTTGGCTTCTTGTGTTTCATTTCTTTGCCTACAACCAGGCATCATTGTCATCCTTAACGACAACCTCCTCATCAGCACTCTCCTGGACTAAGTGCTTCAGGTGTGTCACTTCCTCATCAGACCATCAGGTTTCCTCAGTATACTGAGTGGTGTCACTCCCTCAATATACAGTTTGGCCTCTGCGAAGTTTGCACAGGCTATGAAAGGTTGAGGATCTGCATCAATTTCCTCTGTCTCCCCATTGCCTAAGGCCATCATAATTTTCTGATGCAAAGAGGAAGGCACACATTTGTTAGTGTGAATCCAATCTCTCCCAAGTAAAGCATTGTATTTAGCATTACTGTCGATTACGAAGAATGCTGTCATGCAGTCCCTGGTTCCCACACTCAGGTTGATGGGTAGAATTCCCTGAGCCATCTGTTTGTCTCCAGCAAAGCCAGCGATGGTTGTGCTGGTTGGGATTAACCTAGGATTCTTTTTCCCTAGTTTCTTCAAAGAAGATTTCGGTAGTAAATTCACTGCTGCCCCATTATCTATCAGGACTCGGTTCAATTGTATCCCATCGAAGAAAGCCTTGATGTACAAAGGCTTGACATGTTGTGTCATAGAATTCGAGGGATACTCAAAAGGATATGAGAGGTTAATGCTCACCTCTTCTTCACTCTCATATTCAGTTTCCATTGGGGTAGCCATTCCAGAATCATCTTGTACCATACTCACTTGTGAGTCTTCACTAGAGACAGGAATAGGATCAATTTCTTGACCATCTTGGTCCTCATCTCCAGCCTGGAACTCATGAGGCAGTATGTGTACCATATTGACTGATACTGGAGGAAATGAGCCAAATTGGATGGCTGGCTGTACCTGTTTCCCTTCTTGGCCTCCTTGTTCAGTTACTTCAGAAGCATCCTCCATGCTGCACTCTGGCACTTCGTTGTTAACTGATTTCTTCGAAGGATCTTTCTCAACTAGTTTTTCAACCAAAAATGTTTGTTCAGCCATGAAGGCTTCGAACATTTCTTCTTCCACCATTTCTTTCTTTTGGCTTATGCCAATTTCCTCTTTTGTCTCGCTACCACTCTCCATCAGAGCTTTCTCCAATCCTGCTAAGCTAGATTCCTCTCTGGCTTTTAGTTCAGAATGAACCTTGGCTAACTGTTCCCTGCTGCAACCCACCTTGTTTTGTAGAGTTGTTTTTGGAGTATGGTCTGACTTTGGAGTCTTCTTTCTTTCTGTCTGGATCAATGAAGAGCTCTCTTCATTTTCTTTCATATCTTTCTGGTACTGAGTGTACCTGCACTGAATCTTTCTCCTTTGTGATCTTGAAATGACTGGGACCATATCTGGTTCCTTCGTCTTTGGGTGTTTAAGCAATACCCAATTGTTTGGAGCCACCAAAGGAGGTTTAACCATCCTTCCTTGGTGTAATAACTCTCGTTACTGATCACTGATTTATACCGATTATGGAAAGTAATTGAACTGACTAAATTACTGAACTGACTGACGGAAATCTAAAACTAAATTGATTGCCTGTATCTCTTTAATTTCATGCTTATCTGTTTGACTGTTTAATTATCTGTTCAGTTTTCTGTATTTAAGCTGTCAATTGAAGGCCTTATCGACGGCTGAACCGGAAATCGATTAGTGTTTCATGATCAGTAGGATTTATACGATTTTATGGTGTATTTAATTAAAATGTGATTTGGTACGATTAAATTAGATTAAAATAGGTTAAATTGCATTGCGCACTTATTTACATTTTTGCCACCAATAGTGGGCCACTTACTTAGCACCTTTGAGTCTTATTACACTTGGTCAAAACACATTTCACCAGCCATTTTGAGTACACCACCGAATTAGAGAGAGAGAGAGAGCTAGGAGAGTGTGATTTCATCTCTAATTGGCTTGGAATTTGGTAGAAGTGAAGGAAATTGAAGCTTGAGTGCATAATTGAGCCTCCATATCTCTAATTCAAGACTTAAGGTAGATTCATTGCCTCCTTGTTTATGTGTTGAGTTGATTTCTTGCATGGTTTAGAGTGAGTTGAAGTCTAGAGCCAATTTATGGCTCTAGTTGTGGTGTTGAAGCTTAATTGTTGCATGCATGTACATATATTGAAGTTTTGAGGTTATAGTTCATGTTTCCTCACATGCATGTCCATATTTTAAGAATGGACCATGATTTCATCTTGTTTTGCAAAGGTTGGGCTCATTAGAGCATGTATTAAGCTTTGAATTGGTTTGAATTCATGCATGTCATGTTTGAAGATTGTTCATGAAAAATGGGTTTGAAATTGAGGTTGTTTGAACCTACCCTTGGGCCTTGATTTTACAAATTGAGCTTTTAATCATGTTATAGTATGAGTTTTCAAAGGTTTTCCAGAAAATGGGCCCAAGAGGATTGAATTTGGTGTTTGAAAACTTGGTTTTTGGCTTGGAGGTGCAATCTGGGTTTTTCCAGATTTTGCACTCCCGCTCGAGCGGGGAATTCGAGCATCCAGTACTTTGCACTGCATTCAAGTCCGCTCAAGCGAGGGTTTTTGGCGCTCGAGTGGGACCTTGTGTCTTGCGCTCGAGCGGCTATCGACCGCCCAATCGAGCGTGATTTTTGAGTATCCAATACTTTTTGGTCCGCTCGAGCGGGAAAGTTTACGCTCGAGCGGGACCTTTATTGCATGTCCGCTGAGCGGGGAAATATGCGCTCGAGCGGGACTCTGTTTTTCTGAAAATTCTGAAAATGTTTTCTGAATACATCTTTGCATCCTCATCCCATCCTAGGCATTCTTAGGCCTAGTTTAAGACATCTTAATGAGGATATAGATGAAGAACACACCGAGGCATTTAAGGATTAAATTATTATGATCCTTCCCAACTGTGTAGCTTAGTGTGTGTTCGTTCTGTACTGTTTAGGGTTGGCATTTCGAGGAGACGCTCTAGCCTACTGTAGCCCAGAACTCTGTGAGTAACAATTGTGTAAAGATATGTTCAAAATGATTATCTTCTGAACAACTGAACTGTACTGTTTTCTGAACTGTTTACTGTTTACTGAATGAATGTATGTCCTATATTCTGAACTACTGTGGCATCCTTAGCACCTACTGTTTACTGTTACTGTTACAGAGATCTCTGTCGGTTCCCTCGTGGAACCACTACTGTTTACTGATTGATGGCCATCATTACTGTTCGGTCTTTAAGACCTACTGCTTACTGTACTGTTATGCTAATGGATGTACCACATATGACTGATTGTACTGAACAACTGAAATACTGATTGAAATGAACTATTTTCACTACTGTAAGGACATTCATTCTAAACCCCTTTACGCTTTATGTTATTCACTGGGCTTTAGCTCACTGCTCATATATATATGTAGGTGTACAGGCACCGGATCAAAGCTAGAGGCGTCGGGGTAAACTCCAGTTTTGTCAAGCCAACCAATGTGCCTCACTGCGAGGTTCCGAACCTGCCGAGCTAAGGCTTAGGGGTGTTTTTATTTCCCCGTTTGTCTCTGCACTGTTTTGTAATACTGTATAGACTGGCAGCACCATACTGTACTGTTAGTAGGGATTAAGTCCCTGTACTGAATGATTGTAAATATTGTGCATAACTGTCCTGTACTGAATGTTTATATGTATAAAAAGTCTTTTTGCATACAGACTGTCACAGCTCAATGGACATTATTTTATTACTGTAATGGCTTCCGCCATGCCCCTGTACTCTGTTTTACTGTATTACTGTTAAGCAGGCCTTCGGTAATCTCGGATTACTGGCCGGTTACGGTACTAAACCCATAGGGGCGGGTTTGGGTCGTGACAGAGTGGTATCAGAGCGATACTTAACCACGAGTTATATCGCACACACGTGTCCAAATGAGCTATAGGATGTCCTAGAAAGGTGATTAGGGCATTGCATGAACATGAAAAGTGTATGGTTATGACATGACTGAATATATGCTAATGTGTCAAACTGTTTAAGTATGCAACTGTATATGCTTATAATTGTTATAACTGCTTATAGCGAAATGGATAATGCAAATGAATCTGAGTCCTTATCCACCGAGGCAAGAATGGCAAGAATGGAAAGAATGATGGAACTGATAACTGCCAGACTTAAGCAACAACAGAATCAACAGCCCCCACCTCCTCCTCCGGTACAGCCGGAACCAAATGTGAATGTTAATGTGGGGACATAATTGCTCTCACCCAGAAGTTCAGCAAACTGAAACCGCCATCCTTTCAGGGAGGCCTTGAACCGTTAAAAGCTGAAGCTTGGGTTCTGGAGACCGAAAAATTGTTTGAGGTTTTTCCATGTTCTGAGGCGCATAAAGTGCTGTTGGCTACCTTTACTCTGCAAGAGAAGCAAGAAGGTGGTGGATGCTTACCCGTGATGACAACATTGCTATGACTTGGGCTCAATTCAAAGTAGCCTTCTTTGAAAAGTACTTCCCTCAATGTGTCAGGGATAGGAAGGTGACTGAATTTGAACAACTGAGGCAGGGCACGATGTCCGTTGCCGAATACGAAACAAAGTTTACCGGACTTGCTAGACATGCACCACATATGGTCACTACAAGAAATGTCACTTTTAGCTACCAAAATATTGGTCGCCAAAAGTCTAATTTTTAGTCGCCGAAACTATTTAGCGACTAAAATTTTTTGTCGCTAATATCGTCGCCCTTACCCTGTCGGCAATAGAATTGGCGACTAAAATTGTTTTGGTCGCCGAAAGTGTACACATTTGGCTACTAATTTTAGTTTAGTCGCCAAAAGGTATGTTTCCGCTACTAAATTATTAGTCGCCGAATGAGGATTTTTGGCTACTAACTTGTTGTGGTCGGGGAAAGCATAACTTTTAGCTACTAAATAATTGGTCGCCGAAAGTACACATTTGGCTACTAATTTTATTTTAGTCGCCAAAAGGTATGTTTCCGCTACTAAATTATTAGTCGTCGAATGAGGATTTTTGGCTACTAACTTGTTGTGGTCGGGGAAAGCATAACTTTTAGCTACTAAATAATTAGTCGCCGAAAGTACACATTTGGCTACTAATTTTATTTTAGTCGCCAAAAGGTATGTTTCCGCTACTAAATTATTAGTCACTAAAAGTGCTACCATAATTTGAGAATAACTATTATAGACCAAACATTTTTGTCACCAATAGAATACATATTTTTAGCGACTAATACTTTTTGTCATTGTTACTTTTGCCCACTAAAAGTTTCGTAGCCAAAAGCCTCCTCTTCATTTTTTGCCACCAAACATTTTAGTCGCCAAATGATACTATTTTTTTCCGTGACTAAAAAATTTAGTAGCCAATACTTTCTTTCTCTCATTCTCCATTGTTTTAACTACTAATTATTTGGTCACAAAAAATTAATGGGAGTTCTTTTGCTACTAAATTCTTAGTCACCAAAACATTTGATTACGTATTTAGCTACCAAAATATTTGGTGGCCAAATACTTCAACTTTTTTTTTTTTTTTTAAATAAAATTTTATAAACCACCTGTATTCATTATTAATACAACCTGTACCCTGTATAAACAATATAATCCATCAATGATAAATATGTTATCAAGCATGCAACCATTCCAAAAAATTAATATTGAACGTCCACTTATATATATATTACAAATTTCATAAGAACCAAGTCTGATCCCACGTCAATAATTTAATTCCATACATGATACTTGAATAACCAAATTAATTGTGCACCTATAACTTCTGTACCACAAACAAAATTATATTCTATACTGCCACAAAACTATTTTGTACCACGTGCTATGTTCATTTCTACCAAATTAGCTGATATTTACTCTACCAAAAAATTATTTTGTACAAACCACTATATATACGGATAGAGATATAAAAACAATGCCCTCCCGTACTTGTCAACAAAAACATATCCACATTTGTATGTCCAAAAACATCTGCAAAAAAGGGGGGAAAAATCATTAGTTCGGTGCGTGTAGTGGCACTTCTGGACGACATATATATATCATAATAATTTCAAACATTAAAAGACAAGGAAAGTAATATCTATTAACTAATGCAAGACATCCAAACATGGACCCATCATGAGTTCTTGTTTTAGCTTTTTAATCTCTAAATCTATATAAGTAAATTTTAGTACTTAAATGTGAAAGTAAATTGTGTAGGTATTACGAAGTTACAGAAATTTTGGGTCTATTTAACATTTCATCCCAAAATTATTTGTTATAAAAATGTAAGAGAACCCATTATTACAATTTGTCTGGTATCCATAAAACTCACTATGCTTATGCTTTTGTGACCTCCATGAAGCTTCCAGTTACGTTAAAACAGTGTTTTTGTGACTTGCACGGATGGAAATTAATATGGCCTTTTTCTTCATAAAATATTCAAATTTTCTCGATATACTCATTGAAAATTTGGAAACGATTTCCTTAAAGAAGAAACTAATTAGTGGGTTTATAGATGTAGATATGCTTCTGTTTGTGAATGAGTAATGTTTTCCATTTTCGCCCTCCCAACCACTTTCTTCGACTAAGTTCATGACATTTTTAACCCTAAATCCCAACGTACGTGTACTACTTACGTACCGTCTGTCCGTACATGACACATTTGTCACCGGGAAGGTTCCCGTTACAAAAAAAACAATGGTTTAGGGCTTGTTTTGCATTTTCCCACCCCGAACCCGTTTTTTCGACTAAGTTTATGACATTTTCAACTCTAACTCCCAACGTAGGTGTCCTATTTACGTACCGTCTGTCCCTACATGTCACATTTATCACCGGGAAGCTTCCCGTTACGAGAAAACAGTGTTTCAGGGGCTGCTTTGCATTTTCGCCCCCCGAATCCCTTTTTTCGACTAAGTTTATGACATTTGCAACTCTAACTCCCAACGTACTTCTCCTATTGACATACCGTCTGTCCCTACATGTCACATTTATCACCGGGAAGCTTCCCATTACGAGAAAACAGTGTTTCGGGGGCTATTTTTCATTTTCGCCCCCCGAACCCTTTTTTTTGACTAAGTTTATGACATTTTCAACTCTAATTCCCAACGTAGGTGTCCTATTTACGTACCGTCTGTCCCTATATGTTACATTTATCACTGGGAAGCTTCCCGTTATGAGAAAACAGTGTTTCGGGGGTTGCTTTGCATTTTCGCCCCCCGAACCCCTTTTTTTGACTAAGTTTATGACATTTGCAACTCTAACTCCCAACGTACTTGTCCTATTTACGTACCGTCTGTCCCTACATGTCACATTTATCACCGGGAAGCTTCCCGTTACGAGAAAACAGTGTTTCGGGGGCTATTTTTCATTTTCGCCCCCCGAACCCCTTTTTTCGGCTAAGTTTATGACATTTTCAACTCTAATTCCCAACGTACGTGTCTATTTACGTACCGTCTGTCCCTACATGGCACATTTATCACCGAGAAGCTTCCCGTTACGAGAAAACAGTGTTTCGGGGGCTGCTTTGCTTTTTCGCGCCCCGAACCCCTTTTTTCGGCTAAGTTTATGACATTTTCAACTCTAATTCCCAACGTAGGTGTCCTATTTACGTACCGTCTGTCCCTACATGGCACATTTATCACCGGGAAGCTTCCCGTTACGAGAAAACAGTGTTTCGGGGGCTGCTTTGCTTTTTCGCGCCCCGAACCCCTTTTTTCGACTAAGTTTATGACATTTGCAACTCTAACTCCCAATGTACTTCTCCTATTTACATACCGTCTGTCCCTATATGTCACATTTATCACCGGGAAGCTTCCCATTACGAGAAAATAGTGTTTCCGGGGCTATTTTTCATTTTCGCCCCCCGAACCCCTTTTTTCAACTAAGTTTATGACATTTTCAACTCTAATTCCCAACGTAGGTGTCCTATTTACGTACCGTCTGTCCCTATATGTTACATTTATCACCGGGAAGCTTCCCGTTACGAGAAAACAGTGTTTCGGGGGCTGCTTTGCATTTTCGCCCCCCGAACCCCTTTTGTCAACTAAGTTTATGACATTTGCAACTCTAACTCCCAACGTACTTGTCCTATTTACGTACCGTCTGTCCCTACATGTCACATTTATCACCGGGAAGCTTCCCATTACGAAAAAACAGTGTTTCGGGGGCTGCTTTGCATTTTCGCCCCCCGAACCCATTTTTTCGACTAAGTTTATGACATTTTCAACTCTAATTTTCAACGTAGGTGTCCTATTTACGTACCGTCTGTCCCTACATGTCACATTTATCACCGGGAAGCTTCCCATTACGAGAAAACAGTGTTTCGGGGGCTGCTTTGTATTTTCGCCCCCCGAACCCCTTTTTTCCACTAAGTTTATGACATTTTCAACTCTAATTCCCAACGTAGGTGTGCTATTTACGTACCGTCTGTCCCTACATGTCACATTTGTCACCCGGAAGGTTACCATTACGTTTAAACAGTGGTTCGAGTTACTATTCAAAATACCACTGTTGAAGTTTACATGTTACTCTAAACGAAGATTGAAATTCACTATGTTTTTTTAACATGTTTCTACTATAGTTAATCTTAATCAAGTACATATTTTCAATACAAGTTCATTGTTAAGAAAACTCAATACCAAACTCTAGTAACTACACAATAAATCAATTGCACAAATAACTCCAAAATTGATGACATTTTCAACTCTTCAAGCGAACATATTTAAACAAATATAGTGTGACATTAATGAAATTGTTCTTACCAAAAAACAAACGTCGGATGCCCAACTTAGATTCCCAAGAGTTGTGACAGTTTGGCGACTACGTTATTAAGATGCTCGACCTTTGTATTTGTCTCCTCCCTTGCCTTTTGTCCCTCCTCCCGCTCTTTCAACATCTCATTGGATAATTGAATGCGCTCCTCTCGTTCTTTCAACAGCTCATTGTAACATCTCTCGCGCTCCTCTCGCTCTTTCATTAACTCGTCATGATCTTTTTGCCGCTCCTCACGAAGTGCCTCCACCTCAGCTCGCATTGCCTCCATGTCCTTATCGTGTGCTCGTGTTGCAAATATGGTAGAGGGTTGTGGGCCACTCCCAAATCCAAGCAAGTACCTTTTCTTCTGTCCAAGCACTTGCCTTGAAATCTCCTCTTGTGTCAATGGCGTCCCCGACTCGATGGCAGCCGCTTGTACATTGACCATCTCTTGCTGTCATTGCAAATAAATAGGACGAAAAAAACTTTGGCAACATATATGTATTATTGGGTACTAAGTACAAGAAAATATTGAATACATATATTTCCTTGTCACATACTTACATGCAGCTCACGGCATTTCGGATGGATCCAGTCATTCGTTTTCTTTGAAGTGTGGCTGTCCTCATAGAACTTTGGGAAATCCAACTCTCCATCTTTTGCTACTTGTTAACACATCAACGTATAAATCAATGACACTTTATGCACCAAATAGACAAATTTTCATTAACAGATTTTTAAACAAATTGCTGGACAGATTTGGAGACAAAATTTTAGACAGATTTGCTGCCAGATTTTCAAACAGATTTGCAGCCAGATTTGGAAATAGAGGCAGCAATATTCTAGTTCGAATTCAAAGAGATTATCATTAACAGATTTATATTTTCCAACAGATTTTTGCGAACACATTTGTTCAGATTTTCTCAAACAGATTCTGTCCAACAGATTTTTGCCCATTCAGATTTTCGCAGATAGCCACTTATAATCACTTCGAATTATGTGTATTATAACATGTGTATGTACAGGGTATCATTAAAAATCTGTAGACAGTAGATGTTTACTAACAGAGTTTAACATATATATATATATATATATATGTATCACAACATAACATTTTTCATATCCAAACAACATATAATGGATTCAAGTTTAAACAAAATCGAACTCACCATAGCAGCCATTGCGATAGGAAATGAACGAGACCCATTGGTATGATTGTACGGCAATTGACTCCTATTACTCTTGCCAGCTTTTGACCGTTTCTAAAAATAAGTCAAGCAGATAAACAATTTTCTGGTAAATATTAAGGCATATCACATTTTCACAAAAATGTATGTACTCTATCTAGTCTATTATTTTACCTGGTGAGATGCATCTTGCCATGCTACATCGATCAAATGCTTCCAATTATCTAAACTCACCCCTACGGGCGGATGACTATAGATATCATCACGTGGAAGTCCCTCTAACAATTCGAACTCTTGCTTCAAGTTGTACCTCCAATCTTTGTACAACCCATAGGCCTTCTTATTCACAATCTCTTGTGCTTGTAAGTCATTGTGGAAATCGTCTCCAATTTGAAACTTGTCCTACAACCAAAACAAATTGAAATTGTAATCATTAAATACTAGTCTTTCTTATTAGCATACATAATACAATTACATATTGTGGACAAGTAATATTACTTACAAGAACTCCTTGGATGACGGCAGCTTTTGTAGTCTCATCAAGATCCAGCCATGACTTCACATCTTTCAAAGGGCACAAGGTTCTAATTTGAATTCCTAACTCGTTAGTTGCTGGAGTGGCATACTTGCCAGTCATCGCATTCAGCTCACGATCGATGTGAACATAACATTTTTCCCCTTTCTTGGCTCTAATTATTTTTTGTATGCCTTTGCCAAGTGTCGGTCCGCGTACACGTAGGGGCTTCGAAGTCCCTGTTAACAACATAACAACACGAAAATTGGCTAAAAATTGGCTACAAAAAAACAATGGCAATGGCATGTGCTAATTGACAATTTTGATACACTTTAATCTTACCTACGCCACTCGGCTGCGTTTCGGATGGGGCTTGTGTCTCATCAGAATCAACCATTGGTTGGCTAGTGACATGCTGAGATGGTCCCACATTTTTCCGAACAAGGAGAACAGGAGATGGAGCAACGGGCGATCCTAAAGGAATAGCAGCTGGCGAGTCTGTTTCTGGCTGCGTAAGTGTCTTCTTCAAAGCCGACCAGTCTTCAATCCAGGAACCATTTTCCAGTCTGCAATAACACAAGTAACACTATAAAGCATGATATGCCTGCTTTAAAATAAATTAGACAAAAACAATACAATCCGACGGCATGCACTAACTCAACTAATACATGCTTAATTAGCCATTGCGATAGGAAATGAACGAGACCCATTGGTATGATTGTACGGCAATTGACTCCTATTACTCTTGCCAGCTTTTGACCGTTTCTAAAAATAAGTCAAGCAGATAAACAATTTTCTGGTAAATATTAAGGCATATCACATTTTCACAAAAATGTATGTACTCTATCTAGTCTATTATTTTACCTGGTGAGATGCATCTTGCCATGCTACATCGATCAAATGCTTCCAATTATCTAAACTCACCCCTACGGGCGGATGACTATAGATATCATCACGTGGAAGTCCCTCTAACAATTCGAACTCTTGCTTCAAGTTGTACCTCCAATCTTTGTACAACCCATAGGCCTTCTTATTCACAATCTCTTGTGCTTGTAAGTCATTGTGGAAATCGTCTCCAATTTGAAACTTGTCCTACAACCAAAACAAATTGAAATTGTAATCATTAAATACTAGTCTTTCTTATTAGCATACATAATACAATTACATATTGTGGACAAGTAATATTACTTACAAGAACTCCTTAGATGACGGCAGCTTTTGTAGTCTCATCAAGATCCAGCCATGACTTCACATCTTTCAAAGGGCACAAGGTTCTAATTTGAATTCCTAACTCGTTAGTTGCTGGAGTGGCATACTTGCCCGTCATCGCATTCAGCTCACGATCGATGTGAACATAACATTTTTCCCCTTTCTTGGCTCTAATTATTTTTTGTATGCCTTTGCCAAGTGTCGGTCCGCGTACACGTAGGGGCTTCGAAGTCCCTGTTAACAACATAACAACACGAAAATTGGCTAAAAATTGGCTACAAAAAAACAATGGCAATGGCATGTGCTAATTGACAATTTTGATACACTTTAATCTTACCTACGCCACTCGGCTGCGTTTCGGATGGGGCTTGTGTCTCATCAGAATCAACCATTGGTTGGCTAGTGACATGCTGAGATGGTCCCACATTTTTCCGAACAAGGAGAACAGGAGATGGAGCAACGGGCGATCCTAAAGGAATAGCAGCTGGCGAGTCTGTTTCTGGCTGCGTAAGTGTCTTCTTCCAAAGCCGACCAGTCTTCAATCCAGGAACCATTTTCCAGTCTGCAATAACACAAGTAACACTATAAAGCATGATATGCCTGCTTTAAAATAAATTAGACAAAAACAATACAATCCGACGGCATGCACTAACTCAACTAATACATGCTTAATTACATGATTTAGCATGATATACATGAACTAAATTACACAAAAACAATAAAAATAAATAAAACTTCGGCATAGAAAAAGGGAGATAAGGGATAAGTTAACCAACCTTGAACTGTTTGTTGATCTGTTTAAGCTGATATGTTTGATGCTGTTGATGAGTATTAAACTTCAATATATTTCCAGATTTTTGAAGTTTTCTTGCCTGCTGAGTACTTTGCTTGTGCGTCCCACACCTTTATCTGTCCACAAGCAAAAGAAATATGTAATTGACCATTAAGCATGGAATGATTATAAACTAAATGGTCTGATTACTTTTCAGGCATGAATTACAGGTTGCTCAGTGGTCTGATTAACTACAAATTATGTCCATGCACAGAGGGTGCAATTACAGGTTCAACCAGTTGAACTTGGACCACAACATAATTCCCATAGCTAAATTGCACAATGATGAAAAATATGTGGCTGTTGAAAATAGTACAAGCTGGAAAAGGATTCATTGGCATATAGCATTGCACAACAATACATCAAATTTCATAATTTGAATTAACTGATAATATTTTCTTTTACTTTTCTCTCCCTGCTGCCTGCCAAAACAAATAAAGGAAAATAATTGAAATTTTTATTGTACTCTTTTATTTTATCGCTGTTAACTTTTTGCATCTTCTCCTTTTACTGGTGTTCAAATGAACTTCTTATATTCTGATTCTGTCCTTTTGCACATTTCTTTCATTCCTCTCCATTAGGCACAAAAATTCACATTAAACAACAGTATCATTGAAATCAAATTATGCACCCTTAATGGATCATGTCAACACGTGTTTCAGTTGCTGTGAAATGACGTAAATCTAATGGTATGTAAAATCAATTAGATTAAAGACCATCAGCCTTCTTGGTTAAAAAAACACTTACTGAAATACTATTAGAAAGCGGGAGCATAAGACAACTTGATTTTCTTTATGCAGTGAAAAGTTTAACATAAAATGCACTTCACTTGTATTTGAGCACTATTAGAAGAATATATTAGGTTTAGTTAAATCTAGTCATTGAATTACATAGAATATGTAGGATTTCTAGGAGATAAAAAAGACATATATAAGGGTAACATTTTCTGGAGGATTCAGAACTCCTAAAATGTTTGAAAGTGAATTATTCCGAAGATCACTGCAATTGTCAAGTACATGGAAGGGAAACTTAGCAAGACACGGCTTTCACATAGAGCCAGAGTAATATATAGGAAGTTCATTTATAAAATTAATGTTATTTCATTCCAAAGAGTGACACTAGTTTTATGCTTCAAGCTCTTACAGTAAAAGTCTAGCCTTAGCACCGAAGGACATGTTTTGCCAAATACTATCAGACCAAGGACCAATCAAAAAATTATTCTCAACTGACCTGTAATAAACAATCCTCGTGGAATCTGTCATCAAGTATGCATGAGAAGAGTATTCCAAAATATAGTCCACTAGAATCCTTAATTTGAAAAAGGTTCCACCAAAAAGAAAATACTAATTTTTATCAATATTGATTAAGTTTAAACTGCACATATTTCCCACATAAGGATTACCATTACATTGATTTTGTAATAGGAAACGAAAAACCAAAGAAATGAAGTATGAAGATCCTCACAGTTTCTACAGAGAAGGGAGATTTGAGAAACTTTCTGGAATGGATCCATTAAGTTGGTTATTTGACAGGTTGCTGCACAAGACATGTTGGTAATCATGAATATCCTATCATCAAAATTCTTACATCACAATTTGCCCAAGTTTACTATTGATATGAATCTAGGAATTTTACGTGTGACTTTCATAATTCACTTAAAATAAGATGAAGCACCAAAAAAAAAAAAAAAACAGTAACGCCCATAAAAGGCAACCCTCAACCCAAGGGAAGGTGTATATAGAAATTTGTATAGGTAAGAAATGACCAGCCTGTTACATACATTGTTGTCATACTTGTAGAAAGCCTATTTGATGGTATGGATCCAATGAGCTGATTCTGAAAAACAGATCTCTGTAACATCAGCCCAATTAGTAGTACAGCAATTATCAGCCCAAAATCTTAAAGGAAATAAATACACTACAGTGAAAAAGTAAGTGGAGCCTAAGGAAAGGTAAATATTAGACAACCCTCGTGGAGTTGAACACTCCAACTTACAAATAACTAAGTGTTGGTATCCTGCTGAGATCAGGTAGAGCTCCATGCAAGCTGCAATTTGAGACTTCTACCAAGTTGAATAAAAAGAAATAGCATAAATCCAACCCTACTCGGTAAAGTGTGAACAAAGGTCAAAGTATTTGATCTAATAGTAAATAATTATAATACCAAACAGTACCAACATTTCAGGGCCGGAATAATATGAAGCTGAATTTTGAGTTCAAAAACCCAACCCTACTTGGTTCACCTGTATGCCTTTCATTCCTTTCCGTTATTTCATAAGTGACCAGAGCCCAAAGCAATATACGAAAAGCAAAAACCAAAGCAAGAGCAACATTGCAAAAACAGTGAATTCAAAGGTATCATAGTATTGAGAGCACCTACAGAGTATTTTTACACATTAATATGCTGATTGCCAGCAATAATAGGTATCTATTATATTTATTATCTTTTAAGTGCTTATACATCTAAATGAAGTGTGCTATGATTGTAACTAAGAAGCATAGCTCAGTGGTTAGCCAGCAGACAGCCACCCCATACAGGTGCGCTGAAGTCCTAAAACCTGCATCATGACAAGTTTGTTTGATAATAACATTAACATACACAGCCCACCCCGTATAAGTTGGCCTTGCATTCATATCAGGCAGCTGTTATTTGTTCTGTGTTGATTGTTGGAATGTGTCCCACATCACTTGGTATTGCTCTATTTGTGCTAGTAATGGTTGTGGTTTCTCACCTTCTATTTTGGATGGATAATAGTTAATGGCTTTAAGATACCAGGGTTAGAAGCAAGGCATTTCTCTTCACTGAATAAAATCTCAAAGCAGCTACAGTGAAGACATTCTATAAATAGGACTTACAATTTCAGTAGTGTCGATAGGTTTCCATAAGAAGCTGGAATCTCAGCCTCATTGAAATTGTTGTTGTCAAGTTGACTGCAAAAGGAAAACAGAAACATTAACAGAAATTAATTGTAATATTATGGCTGATAATATTTTGTTCTATTGGTGTCATCAAAGCTGGAATATTGAATAGAGAAGGACCTAATGATACTTAGGGAAGGAACTTACAGTATACGCAACTCTGGAATGTTGGAGAACTCTGGTGGAAGATGTCCAGTTAAGTTGTTATTGTCCAACAGCCTGTATACATTGTGCCAATATGAAAAACCCACAAGAAGTAGTTACCAAACTTCTATTTAAAACAATTGTCACTCAAATAGTACAATACTTTGGGGGGGGGGGGGGTTGTGTGGAATGTGTTACATAACTCACATGTGAAGGAGATTGGATAAGTTGGAAAGCTGAGGAGGAATATGACCACTGAGTGAGTTATTGTTCAAGTGACTGAAAAAGTTACGTACATGTGGATATATAACACAGTGGAAAAACTAAACTCCAGATTACTTTCTAATTATGTTCAGAATTTTCAGATTTCCAGATTACTCAGATTTCCATATCTCAGATTTCCAGAATTAGCAGACCAAAGTGATTTCCAGATTTCAGATTTCCAGAATTTTCAGATTACCAGATTTTCTTACTATCACTACTGAATTTTCGTAATAATAGAAGTTTGACGAGCAGAAATTGTTCCAAAATAAATAAAACAAAACTCATTCATTATAAACAAAATATACTATCGGTTAACGTTGGTATATGAGTAAAAATGTGTCAAAAATATAAGAACTATGTATTGAAATGCTAATCCTTTTGATATCATTAGATCCTTAACGAATACCTATAGACACTCATTAATAGGATCCTATATTATTGTAGAAAAATGATTGAGACCATCAGTTTTTGTGACTGCCACAACTCTCAATTGATTTGTGACCACTCATTATATATATATATATATATACATTTTCCCTCTCTCTCACATAAGTTGTGGGGGTCTAGGGGTTGTGAAGGTCTGGAGCATTACTGATTATTGTATCACTATTATAGCACAAATGATCAACTGCTAATTCTATCCAATCTCAAAAAATGCCTATTCTATTTTTATTTGGGTAAGAAAACTGCTCAGTAAAAGTGTATGAGAATATTTATGATTTTTATTTTCTTTAAAAAAAAAGAAAATGCAGTTGGTGAGAACAAAACTCATTCATCATATACCAAATGCAGTTTGTTTTCTTTAAAACAAAACTCATTCATCATATACCAATTGTTTCAAAACATATTTTTTTTGATCGGCAAAACAAACTCTTTATTGATGAGAACATACGAAGGATGAACGAGTACATCAATAAAGAGGAGCTTGGAGCTAACACAAGCTCCAAGCTCCAGTTGGTGAGAAACCAACAACAAACAAAGAAAAAAACCAGATAAACACAGCATAGAAAAAAACAGCCAGAAAAGCACAAGGCCCATGATCCTGCAGCAACATTTAGTAGAACAACTACCAGCAGATAGATACCAAAGTTGATCAGTCTATGTACAAAACCATGAAATACCAACAACAAAGCATAAACATAGCAGAGGCAGCCCCAAACTTGAACCCAACAACATCCACACAGTAGCATCACAACAAAAACCCATTGCAAAACAGAGCAGCAACCAGACAAAACCAGCTTTACAGCCATACCAGCCATACCAGCATAGCTGCAGCCAAACAAATGCAGACCAGCTCAGAGCTTCCTATATCAGATGCATTCCACCAAAAGGCACCCTTCAGTTACATTCCAGGGGTGCACTGACCCATCCCTCACAATCAGATCATAACACACCAGATCCAATACACCCTTCCATCACCAATAGCAAGACAAAAACAAAACACCGCAATGCAACAGTTCAGCACCCTTCCATTTGACAGCAGCCCAACAAAACACCACATTTACAGTAGGCCAACCATTTGACAAGAGCTCCAGAGAATGTACTCCAGGCCTCCTCAGAAAACATTCTACTTGACACAGTAAGCAGCAGATAGATACCAAAGCTACACCATAAACTTCACTACCAAAGATACACCAAAAATACCTCCCACTTCATTCTGGACAACATCAAGCTACACCTGTATCAAGATTCGACATCAACATCTGTATCAAAATCACTTTGTAGGTCATATTCTTCGTCTGTGTCGTCACCCTCCCTCATTAATCCATCTTCATCATCACAGATGAAGGCATCATCTGTAACACCCTTGGCTTCTACCCCTCTGACAGATTGCAAAACTTCCATGGGAATAATTTCAGATTCAATATCATCTCGACACAAAACCACATCATCATCAATAGCCATAGCAGGTACGACCTCGGTGGTTTCTTCTTGTTGGAACACATCATCAGGTTGTACGACATCCATCTCTGGCACATCCCAAATTCCTCGATGTTGGAACTTTTCAACGACTCTCCAATTGGTACCTAATTTGGTGTCATTAACATAGAATACTTGTTCAACTTGACTTGGTAATACAAATGAGTCATCTTTGTACCATCGACTTGTTACATCAACTGTTGTGAAATGTGGTTCTACACGCATAGTTCTACTACTACCACTGTTAAACCATTCACATTGGAACAATACAATCCGACGTCTGAACAAATAGTTCAGTTCCCACACTCTGCACAAGTGTCCATAGAAGTGTATCAATTGCCCTTCATGCTCCCCTTCCACGACTAATCCACTATTCTGACTTTTCCGACGGTTGTCACGGTCGATAGTATGATAACGGACACCATTACAAATACATCCTGAATATGTGTTCACTAAGCCACTAGGACCATTGGCTAATGACCACATATCATCAGTTGCTTCAGGGGAAACTTGGCTCCGCAATTCATTCATCTACATGAAGAACATGTGTCATGTTACTAGCATGCGTGACATTTACGTAATGTACGGTCTATGGTAGGATATGAGAATAGTAGCTTACATGATCTTTGAACCATTTCGGAAATTCTTTCCGATGTCTGTTTTCAATGTCGAACACACCGGCTCTTTGGTGTAACAAGTTCTTGTGCTCCCTAGTTACAAAAAATGCAATTCAAAAATATTTACTAAGATAAAGACTAATCAATTCACAACTTTATGACATTGTAAATACGTTTGAAGGATTCATACTCTACGTGTTTATCCACTTCTGTGTTATTGTGTAGGACAAACCAATGAGCCAACTCGCGTTCAGCTACGGACACATCGGATGCCCTTGTCATTAGACCAAAGGGACGTACAGTTTGAGTGAATACCGCCAACCCTGGGCCACGGTCACCCATGTCATAATTCCTTTCTGGGCGGTTAAACAATGTTTCAACTCCATCCAAATACATTGAACAAAATGTTGTACATTCTTTGGAAATGTAAGCCTCGGCAATAGAACCTTCAGGATGAGCTTTGTTGGCCACAAACCCTTTTAGACGGCCAAGCAACCTAAATCGCAAGTCGATGACAATGTTATATTGCAATCTTTATATTAGCAGTAAAGCGTTAATTACAATTTGACAGTAATACAAGGGCTGAGTTAATACCTCTCAATTGGGTACATCCATCGATATTGCACTGGGCCTCCAAGCATAGCCTCTCGAGGCAAGTGAATTGCCAAGTGGACCATGACATCAAAAAAAGCCGGCGGGAAAATCATCTCAAGCTTACAAAGTATGAGTACGATTTGTTCATCCAATTTATGCAAATCTGAACGCCTCAATGTCTTTGAACACAATTGTTTGAAGAAATTTCCCAACTCAAAAAGTGTCGTTCCGATTTCCTTATTAAGGTAGCCACGCATCCCAATTGGAAGAAGTCGTTGTATAAGGACATGACTGTCATGACTTTTAAGGCCAGATAATTTTCCAGCTTGAGCGGTCACGCAATTGGAGATATTTGCTGCATAGCCATCATGGTACTTCATTGATTTCAAGAAATCACAAAAGCCTTCTCTCTCTTTCACAGACAATGTGTACAATGCGGGAGGCTTTTCAAAGGACCCATTAGAACGCCTCTTCAAGTGTAACTCTTTACGTATGTTCATGTCCTCCAAATCTAAGCGTGCTTTGTCCGTGTCCTTGTTCTTTCCATCTACGCTCAAAAGTGTCCCAACGATATTGTCACATATATTCTTTTCAATATGCATGACATCAAGGTTATGTCGAAGCATCAACGTCTTCCAATAGGGCAACTCAAACATAATGCTTCTCTTGCTCCAATTCAAATTTTGATGTTCATTCCTATGTCGTTTTCGATTTTGTGGGTGCTTTCCATGCGGCTTGTAAGTCCCAGATTCAATTTGCTCTAGTATTTGGTCCCCCAATAAGTCCAAAGGTTTGGACCTATGCTCCGTTTGACCATTGAAGAGCTTACTTGTTCGCCAAGTGTGGTTCTCAGGCAAGTGGCGACGAGCACCCATATACCCTATTTTACTCCGTAATCCCTGGGACGATGCATTATTGTTACAATTAGGGCAAGCCAAGTAACCCTTTGTACTCCACCCTGACATGTTACCGTACGCAGGGAAGTCATTTATGGTCCACATTACCGCCGCATGCATTCTAAAAATTTGCCCGTTCGATGCATCATATGTTTGCACACCATGCTCCCACAAATTCTTCAATTCTTCTATTAATGGTTGCAAGTAAACATCAATGTCTCTTCCAGGTGCAGAACGTCCTGGAATAAGCAATGACATCATGCAATATGGCTCTTTCATGCACTTCCACGGCGGGAGATTGTAAGGCATTAAGATTACGGGCCACATGCTATATGATGTGCTCATATTTCCAAATGGATTGAATCCATCTGTTGCCAACCCCAGCCTTACATTTCGAGCGTCATCAGAAAATGTCGGATGTTGCTTATCAAAGTCCTTCCATGCTTGACCATCGGCCGGGTGCCTTAATATGTCATCATCCACACGCTTTTCATTGTGCCATCTCATATCTACGGCTGTTTTTTCGGACATATATAGTCTTTTCAACCTCGGTGTCAAAGGAAAGTACCGCAATACCTTGTGTGGAATCTTTTTACCACCATCATCGTTCAACTTGTATCTACACGCATCACATGTAGGGCATTTCTCCAGATTAGCACTCTCCTTCCAAAATAGTGCACAATCATTCTTGCACGAATGAATTGTTTCATATCCCAAACCCAAGTCACGTAAGAACTTCTTAGCATCATACAGTGTCCATGGAATTGTTTGATCACATTCTGGTAGAATGTCCTTGAATACCTGCATAACCATATCGAATGACTTGTTGCTCCATTTGTTGTACACCTTCACATGAAGCATCTTAATCACGAATGATAACACAGAAAACTTTTCACATGTCGGGTAAACTTTGCGTTGTGCATCTTTGAATAACCTAGTGAACTTATGCAAATCCTCCCTCTCCAAACCATTAGGTTCCTCGTCGGTATGATCATCCATAAGACCACTCACGTAAATTTCTTCCAACATAATAGGCAACTCATCCATGGGAGGATCATCGATATCTGTCATACATTCGCCACTACCTTGACATTGGTCATTTGATACACTAGGACGAGACACGGGAACATGTTCTCCGTGGTGCACCCAAGTTATATACGAAGATGACATTCCTCTTCGGATCAAGTGCATCCACAACTTGTCTGCTATATTTTGTGCCATTAATGCAATCGACACACGGACACCTAATTTCATCATCTACGCCTACATTTGCCGTAGCAAATTCAAGGAATGACTTCACCCCGTGTTGATACTCTTTACTTGTCAACCTATTATTTATCGGCATCCAACTCTTGTCCATTTTGTCACCTACAACTCACACAAAGATTAACCAAGGAACAAATGAGAACACGCATTTCAAGTTGAGATATATTATGTTGTTTTTCATTCACTGTTTGGCTTGTCACATAAATATGTTTTAGGGTGGGACTTTATGACACGATTTGTTCTAAAACAATGCGTAATTATGGAAGTTAATTTTAGAACTGACCCGTAATTTTGGAGCACTAGATAGCATAACTAGTAGAGCACTAGTACTACTGAAAGCATATGGTCAATAATAGAATGATATATCAAAAGAATCAAAACCATTTTCATGCTGTCAACAGTGTGTGTGCATGACATGAGAAGCATTTTATGGTCACTGAATTGCATTAATAAATTGCATTAATAATGCACTCACATAGACAAAAAATTACAGTAGAACAGAAAAAAAAAAAATTACACAAACAAAAATTACACTCACACACACTAAATTGCATAATAATATTGCTTTTGGGATGAAATGCACATTTTCATGTAACAGTCAATGTGATCTCTTAATTTCCACAATTCAGTCAATGCAAATTGAAAAGCAAAAGTAAGCCAATGAAATTCAGACGCCAGATCCTAAACATTTTGCAAATGGGAGTTCCTACTTGTCCAACAAAGCAATCCAATCATATGCTAGCCCTTACAACTTCACTATCAATGAGCATAACCATTAGAACTATACAAGGAGACAGCATAAACAGACCAGTTGGTCCACGTAAGGACTGCTGTGTAGGGAATTAAATAGCAATGCAGAATGCTGTGGCAGCAAAGAAGATAGCAAGTCACTCTAAGGCTTGGGCTGTGATGTGAAACTCACTACAAAGAGGGAGGCAAAGGCTAGTGAGATTGCCAAAAAAAAAAAAAAGAGGAAATTAGACATAAGAGTCAGGTTCGAATAAATTGGATGACTATTTTGACAGATGAGGTTAAGCAAAATGTGATTATTAGCTTAGGCCAATCGAGATGATGTTGAGCAACAACACCAGAAATTGGTTGGCACTGCGTTTTCCATCATTGCAGTCTTAGGGTTTACGTGGCAGAATGTGTGGTGGGAAAGCTACAGAAGAATATTTGAGACAGAGCAGCCAAAGAAAAAAACGAAGAGAGTAGAAAAATTACTTGGTGCTTCCGGGACTCGTAGATAGTGTTGTGGATCTGGAGTTGCTTATGGATAGTTCACAAGTATGTAGAGGTCACTTGTGCTACTGGGGAGTGCTCCACATTATTCTTGAGTGACTACTTCAGAAAAACTTCAACGTCTGTCACGTTATAGACAAAACAAAATGTAATGAAACAGGACAGCTAATTAGCATAAAGTAAGCAAGAAAAGAATTGAGCAAAATAAAGAAGCAAGAACAAATGAAATCATAGAAAACAATAAATCATGCAGTTGCAGACCAACAACGAAAAGAACAAGAAACATAAGCTATTTGTTTAGGTCCTTAAACCATTTTGAATGAACTTATTCTTATTTGGCTAGTAAGTAAAGAAACCTGGAGTAAATTGTGTATGGTTAATCCCTCAAATCGTAGTTTTGCAAATCCCATTCAGAAGGCAGTGCATGACCTATGACAATTTTTTTTTTTGGCAATTAAACATTCACACACAACTCTCCAAAAATGAAATTACAAAGTTATTCTTTAAATGAAAGTTCTTTTTTAATCTAAATTTGGAAATTCCTAAAAATATTAAAATTTGCACATGAAACACTTGCATTTGTTCTCCTTTTGGCTAAATAATTATATTACTCAAATCAGAAGTATCATTTACCTTTTATAACAATTTTGCAGGACACAATGACAGCGAAAGCTCAGTGGTGATCCGTAGTTTTGCTTTTGGGGCTAACAATGAGCTTTGTTTACAGAGATACTAACTACAGACATTTTTATCAATGATGTCCTACAGATGCTTTCATTCAAGTTAAATTTACAGAGACACTGACCCAGGTCACTCTACCAGTGAACATTTAATTTTTCACTCATCTCTTAGGACCAAAAATATTGGGTGATTAGTGGGGACGAACAATGTCATGAACACCCAAAAGAAAAAAAAACAAAAGAGAAGAGAAGGGGTTTTAAGCACTTATCTACGCATTTACAGCTCATGAGACTAAAATTATAGGATGGTCAAAAAGAATGGGCTGATCATAAAAGGCCTAAGAAAACCAAAAAGAAGTCCCTCTAATTAGATTGGTATACATAGATTGGACGAAATTGCTTGATTCATAGATTGGTATACATACTAGTACTACAAGACATTGCCCTAGTATTTGTAGCAAATTGCTTGATTCATCCCAAGCATGTCTACACATAAATAATTTCAATCACATTTCAATTCAATCACATTTCAATAACAATGCCCTAAATTCAATCACATTTCAATAACAATGCCCATAATTTCAATTCAATCAATCACATGCCCTAAGTTTTCAATTCAATCACATTTCAATATCAATAACTATATTTTCAGCATTTCCCTTAAAATAATTTCTGTGTGTTTTCACATATATATATATATATATATATATATGTATGTGTGTTTAAACAGAGACAGAGGCAAATAGAGTGAAATCGAGAGGGAGATACAGAGAGAGGGAGAGACAGATGCGAAATGGAGGACATACCTGGAAGGGAGTTTGGGGGATGATCCAGCAAGCCTTGCGATGGAGAAGAGGGCGGAGGCGTGAGTGAGATAGAGAGAGAGCGAGAGAAAGAGGGAAACCGAGAGGCCTCTATGAGAAGGAGAGTAACGATCGAGAGGGAGATACAGAGAGATAGAGAGAGGGAGCGAGAGAGAGAGAGGACATACCTGGGAGGGAGTTCGGCGGATGAACCAGATATTTGCAGTGAGACAGAGCAGAATGAGACGCGGGAGTGCGAGAGGGAGGGAAATGGCTGCTTTGGCAAAAAAAATAAAACAAAAAATAATTATTGCTGACCAAATAAAGCTTCGTCGCTAATAATGTAAGAAAAATATTCCCTCCAAATATTTTGTGGCACGTTTGGCGACCAAATTGTAGTCGGTATATAATTAATCATTAGCGACCAAAATTATCATAGTCGCCGAAACCTTTTTCTTTCCACGACCATTGTACAATTAGTAGCCAAAAATTAAATAAATACGAAATAAACAAATTATATAGTAGTTTTCGCGACGAACATCATATTTAGTCGCTGAAAAATATATTTTTAACGACTAAACCGTATTTAGTCGCCAAAAGCGAAGACAATGGCGACTACACATTATTTTGGTAGCGAAATAGTGGACATTTACTGACCAAAAAACTTTAGTAGCTAATAAGTCAACATTTGGCGACCAAATATTGTTTCGTAGCTAATGTATAAACCATTGGCGACCAACTTATTTTTAGTAGCTAATACGTAACCCTTTGGCGACTAAATTGGGTTTAGTCGGGAAAACTAGTCGCCGAATCTGTTTTTTGTTGTAGTGGGTGGACACTGATTATAAGAAGGCCAGAAGGTTTGAAGGCGGCCTGAATGTTGCAATACTCGACCGAATAAGTGTTTTAAAGCTACCGACCTATGTGGGTGTTCTTGACCGAGCATTGATGGCCGAGTCGAACATCGAAGCTGTGAAACAATCTGAAATACCGGCGTCTGAATGGCGTGGTAAAAGACAGAATTTCAAATTCAAGAAAGGCAAGCATAATCAATTGAACAAAAAACAGAATACGGGGTCAACAATTAGCCCCAGCCAAGGGAGTGGTTCCATACCACCATGTTCTGAATGTGGTAAAAACCATAAGGGAGTTTGTTATAAACTATCTGGTGCTTGTTACAGGTGTGGCAAGGTGGGCCACATGGTTAAAGACTGCCCCTCTGCTCCGCAGACCAATAGAAAAGCTGCACCAAGCGCAGCAGCATCAACTGTAGCACCAAAGCCTAACCCCAAAGCTAACTGGAAAGAGCCTATGAGGCAGGGCCGAGTGTTCGCCCTAGTACCGGGAGACATGCAAAATACTGAAACCGTTGTGTCAGGTATCCTCTCTATTTGTGCTCAAAATGCATATGTACTGATTGATTCGGGGTCTACACACTCATATGTATCGCATGCTTTTTCACGGAAATTGAATAGACCCTTAGAACCCATGAATTACTTATTAGCCATATCATCACCTATCGGGGGATCCATGACATGTGCTTATATGTACCCTGCATGTGAAATCATTGTTGGAGATATGCATTTGTTTATTGATTTACTGCCATTGAACATTGATCATTTTGATGTAATATTGGGGATGGACTGGTTACAAAAATATCATGCTACCATTGACTGTGTGACGAAGCAAGTTGTTTTCCATCCACCTGGTTTACCCGAATTTGTGTTTAATGGGGTTGGGGTAGTACCTCCTCCGTATTTGATTTCATCTGTGAAAGCCGTTAAATTGATTAGAAAGGGGTGTAAAGGATATCTGTGTTCTGTGTTGACTGTACTTATTGATGATAATGTTAAAACTGATGTGGACTGTATTCCTATAGTCAGAGAATTCCCAGATGTATTTCCAGATGATCTGCCGGGAGATTTGATTGACAGGGAAATTGAGTTCACCGTTGATGTGGTTCCGGGTACACAACCAATATCTAAAGCTCCCTACAAAATGGCTCCGACTGAACTGAAGGAATTAAAAGTACAATTGCAAGAACTGTTAGACAAGAAGTTTATCAGGCCCAGTACGTCACCATGGGGCGCACCCGTTTTGTTTGTAAAGAAGAAAGACGGCTCACTGAGACTGTGCATTGATTACCGTGAACTGAACAAGGTAACTGTGAAAAATAAATACCCATTGCCGCGTATTGATGATTTATTTGATCAGTTACAGGGTGCTCAAGTGTTTTCCAAGATTGATCTCAGATCGGGGTACCATCAACTGAAAGTTAAACCTGAAGACATTGATAAAACTGCTTTTAGAACGAGGTATGGACATTATGAATTTTTAGTTATGCCTTTTGGAGTTACCAATGCACCTGCAGCATTTATGGACCTCATGAATAGAATCTTTAAACCGTACCTTGATGACTTTATTGTGGTATTCATTGATGACATATTGATTTACTCCAAAAGTATAGAAGAACATGAACATCATCTGAGACTTGCCCTGCAGACCCTAAGAGAACAGAAACTGTATGCTAAACTGTCTAAATGTGAGTTTTGGCTTGATCATGTTATGTTTTTGGGGCATATTGTTAGCAAAGATGGAATTTCTGTTGACCCACAGAAAATTGAAGCTGTAGTGAACTGGCCTAGACCAACAAATGTGACAGAAGTCTGAAGCTTTTTGGGATTGGCTGGATATTACAGAAGATTTGTCAAAGATTTCTCCAAAATTGCCTTACCATTGACTCAACTGACACAGAAGGGGATATCATTTGACTGGACTGACCAAAGGGAATCAGCGTTCCAAGAGTTGAAAACTCGATTGGTGATTGCACCGGTTCTTACCTTACCCTCAGGTACGGATGGTTATACTGTATTTAGTGATGCTTCTCATAAGGGTTTGGGATGTGTTTTAATGCAGAATAGGAGAGTTATTGCTTATGCTTCCCGACAACTGAGACCACATGAAAAGAACTACCCAACCCATGATCTAGAACTTGCTGCAGTAGTGTTTGCACTGAAAATCTGGCGTCACTACCTGTATGGGGCAACATGTGAAGTGTATACCGACCACAAGAGTTTGAAATATTTCTTCACCCAGAAAGAACTGAACATGAGACAGCGGAGATGGCTAGAATTGATCAAAGATTATGACTTACAGATTCTGTATCACCCGGGAAAAGCCAATACCGTTGCCGATGCACTGAGCCAGAAGTCGATTGCAAATTTAGCTTGTTTGCTCACTGGACAGAAAGAGTTGCTTTGTGACCTTGAAAAATCTGAAATTGAAATAGTTTTGAAAGAACAAGGCGGAACAGTAGCTGCTATTTCTGCTCAATCGACACTGATTGAAGAAATTAAAGAGAAACAGCAACAGGATGATTTCTTAATGAAAGTCATCGAAGAAAGGGAATCTAAACCGAGGCCAGGGTTCAAATTTGAAAATAATGCACTGAAATTTCAAGAAAGACTGTGTGTACCGAATGATTCTGAATTGAAAAGAAGAGTTCTGCAAGAAGGCCACAATTCAAGATTTTCTATCCACCCAGGGAATACGAAAATGTATCAAGATTTGAAACTGAATTTCTGGCGGCCAGGAATGAAGAAAAAAATTGCCGACTTTGTGTCAAAATGTCTTCATTGCCAACAAGTCAAAGCGGAACATCAGCGACCCGCAGGCTTACTGCAACCCTTACCCATACCGGAATGGAAATGTGAACATATTACTATGGATTTTATTGTGGGATTGCCTCGCTCCAGTAAAGGTATGGACTCGATTTGGGTTATTGTTGATAGACTGACTAAATTGCTCACTTCTTACCTGTTAAGACAATTTATAATGCGGATAAATTGGCTATACTCTATATTGATGAGATTGTTAGGCTGCATGGAGTGCCTGTATCCATTGTTTCTGACAGGGATTCGAAGTTTACATCAAGATTTTGGCAAAGCCTACAGGCTGCATTGCGTACTCAATTGAGGCTGAGTAGTGCCTATCATCCTCAGACGGATGGACAGTCAGAAAGGACCATCCAGACTCTGGAGGATTTACTGAGAATGTGTGTCCTTGATTTTCAGGGAAACTGGGAAAGTCATTTGCCATTGGCTGAATTTGCCTACAATAATAGCTTTCATTCAAGTATTGGTATGGCGCCTTTCGAGGCATTGTATGGCAGAAAATGTAGATCTCCAATTTGCTGGGCAGAAGTTGGAGATGGGCCTTTGCTTGGGCCCGAGATTGTGTATGAAACGACTGAAAAAGTGAAACTGATTCAACAGAGACTGAAAACCGCGCAGAGCCGACAGAAAAGTTATGCGGATGTCAGGAGACGAGACAGAGAATACGAAGTGGGTGATCACGTTTTTGTGAAAGTGACACCGATGAAAGGCCAGACTCGTTTTGGAGTCAAAGGCAAGTTAGCGCCGAGATATGTCGGACCGTACGAGATTATTGAGAAAATCAATCCGGTGGCGTATCAAGTTGCGCTTCCTCCTGAAATGGAGCATATGCACAACGTCTTCCACATCTCTATGTTGAGAGATTATCTCCGGGATCCTTTCCATGTGATTGAGCCTACTCGTGTAGTGCTGAGTGATGACTACACTTACGAGGAACGGCCCATACAGATTGTTAACAGACGGATCAAGAAGTTAAGGAACAAAGAAATCCCGTTAGTGAAAGTCGACTGGCAAAACCATGGTGGCGTGTTTGCCACTTGGGAAAGGGAAGATGACATGGCTAAAAGATATCCTGAACTGTTCCCACTAAATCCTGTTTTCTTCCAGAATGAAGGTAACTCGAGTTTAGAGGACTAAACTCTTTATAAAGAGGGGAGACTGTAATAACCCTCGTTACTAATCACTGATTTATACCGATTATGGAAAGTAATTGAACTGACTAAATTACTGAACTGACTGACGGAAATCTGAAACTGAATTGATTGCCTGTATCTGTTTAATTTCATGCTTATCTGTTTGACTGTTTAATTATCTGTTCGACTGTTTAATTATCTGTTCAGTTTTCTGTGTTTAAGCTGTCAATTGAAGGCCTTATCGACGGCTGAACCGGAAATCGATTAGTGTTTCATGATCAGTAGGATTTATACGATTTTATGGTGTATTTAATTAAAATGTGATTTGGTACGATTAAATTAGATTAAAATATGTTAAATTGCATTGCGCACTTATTTACATTTTTGCCACCAATAGTGGGCCACTTACTTAGCATCTTTGAGTCTTATTACACTTGGTCAAAACACATTTCACCAGCCATTTTGAGTACACCACCGAATTAGAGAGAGAGAGAGCTAGGAGAGTGTGATTTCATCTCTAATTGGCTTGGAATTTGGTAGAAGTGAAGGAAATTGAAGCTTGAGTGCATAATTGAGCCTCCATATCTCTAATTCAAGACTTAAGGTAGATTCATTGCCTCCTTGTTTATGTGTTGAGTTGATTTCTTGTATTGTTTAGAGTGAGTTGAAGTCTAGAGCCAATTTATGGCTCTAGTTGTGGTGTTGAAGCTTAATTGTTGCATGCATGTACATATATTGAAGTTTTGAGGTTATAGTTCATGTTTCCTCACATGCATGTCCATATTTTAAGAATGGACCGTGATTTCATCTTATTTTGCAAAGGTTGGGCTCATTAGAGCATGTATTAAGCTTTGAATTGGTTTGAATTCATGCATGTCATGTTTGAAGATTGTTCATGAAAAATGGGTTTGAAATTGAGGTTGTTTGAACCTACCCTTGGGCCTTGATTTTACAAATTGAGCTTTTAATCATGTTATAGTATGAGTTTTCAAAGGTTTTCCAGAAAATGGGCCCAAGAGGATTGAATTTGGTGTTTGAAAACTTGGTTTTTGGCTTGGAGGTGCAATCTGGGTTTTTCCAGATTTTGCACTCTCGCTCGAGCGAGGGAAGTGGCGCTCGAGCGGGGAATTCGAGCATCTAGTACTTTGCACTGCATTCAAGTCCGCTCGAGCGGGACCTTGTGTCTTGCGCTCGAGCGGCTATCGAGCGCCCAATCGAGCGTGATTTTTGAGTATCCAGTACTTTTTGGTCCGCTCGAGCGGGAAAGTTTACGCTCGAGCGGGGACCTTTATTGCATGTCCGCTCGAGCGGGGAAATATGCGCTCGAGCGGGACTCTGTTTTTCTGAAAATTCTGAAAATGTTTTCTGAATACATCTTTGCATCCTCATCCCATCCTAGGCATTCTTAGGCCTAGTTTAAGACATCTTAATGAGGATATAGATGAAGAACACACCGAGGCATTTAGGGATTAAATTATTATGATCCTTCCCAACTGTGTAGCTTAGTGTGTGTTCGTTCTGTACTGTTTAGGGTTGGCATTTCGAGGAGACGCTCTAGCCTACTGTAGCCCAGAACTCTGTGAGTAACAATTGTGTAAAGATATGTTCAAAATGATTATCTTCTGAACAACTGAACTGTACTGTTTTCTGAACTGTTTACTGTTTACTGAATGAATGTATGTCCTATATTCTGAACTATATTGTGGCATCCTTAGCACCTACTGTTTACTGTTACTGTTACAGAGATCTCTGTCGGTTCCCTCGTGGAACCACTACTGTTTACTGATTGATGGCCATCATTACTGTTCGGTCTTTAAGACCTACTGCTTACTGTACTGTTATGCTAATGGATGTACCACATATGACTGATTGTACTGAACAACTGAAATACTGATTGAAATGAACTATTTTCACTACTGTAAGGACATTCATTCTAAACCCCTTTACGCTTTATGTTATTCACTGGGCTTTAGCTCACTGCTCATATATATATGTAGGTGTACAGGCACCGGATCAAATCTAGAGGCGTCGGGGTAAACTCCAGTTTTGTCAAGCCAACCAATGTGCCTCACTGCGAGGTTCCGAACCTGCCCAGCTAAGGCTTAGGGGTGTTTTTATTTCCCCGTTTGTCTCTGCACTGTTTTGTAATACTGTATAGACTGGCAGCACCATACTGTACTGTTAGTAGGGATTAAGTCCCTGTACTGAATGATTGTAAATATTGTGCATAACTGTCCTGTACTGAATGTTTATATGTATAAAAAGTCTTTTTGCATACAGATTGTCACAGCTCAATGGACATTATTTTATTACTGTAATGGCTTCCGCCATGCCCCTGTACTCTGTTTTACTGTATTACTGTTAAGCAGGCCTTCGGTAATCTCGGATTACTGGCCGATTACGGTACTAAACCCATAGGGGCGGGTTTGGGTCGTGACAATTGGTTTCCAACATCTCTCTGAGTGGGTACTTCCCTAGGTTTGTTCTGCATCACAAACCAATCTGGAACTCTAGGTACCCACGAACTTACTGACTCAGATGTTAAACTGCTTCTTTCTACCTTCGAAGCCATTTTCGAAGCTGGCTGTGAAGGCACTTGTTTGGTCCTGACCTCATGTTTCGAGCCTGATTCAGGCCTTCGATGAAAGTGGCTACTTTCTGTCCTGCGTAAGGTTGGTCTAGGAGGCCAATCTCTGGCTTTGATCCCATAACCTGAACTTTTCTCCAGTCTTCTTTCAGAATGACTGCTCTCCATTTTGTAGTAGTTAGGTGGCCTAGACTCATACAAGGGCCTCTTGCCTTTAGCATGCATTCTATCGACTGCTGGTTCAACTACCAATGGCTGCTGCCTAACACTAGCCGGATATGGCCTTTTGTTGTAAGCATTGGTTGGTTTAGGGCGTCTCTGAACATCCTTGTAGTATTGCTTCCCATCAATTGGAAGCCCCTTCAACTATTTATAACTCAGTCTGCACCTGGGACACATCCTTTGCATTACTGCTGCCTCTAAGGAATCATCATCCAGTGATTCTTCATCAGAGTGTTCCCTCTGGTGTGAGAAACCTTGTCCAATAACTAGCAGATTTCTAGTGTCCTTTTTTATGGTGGCCTGGTTAGCAACATGCATCTGTACATTGACTTCTTCCAATTCTGTCAAGGACAAGTTCTGGAAGTCTGATATAATGACATTGGCTGCCACCTCTCCAAGTTCTGGAAATGGATTACTGTCGATCCCCATGTCCTTTTCTGTTTTGGCTGGGAACTTCAAACTTCCTTTCCGAATTTGTTCTTGGATCTTGTCTCGAAAAACAATGCAGTTTTTAGTCGAGTGAGACCAAGAGTTATGTCATTTACAATATACTTTTCCCTTAAGTTCATCTAGAGATGGCAATTTTACTCATTTAGGTAACTTAAGGAAGTTGGCCGCAAGCAAATGATCAAAAATGTCATCTGCCTTTGTTAAATCGAAAGAGTACTTTCTGTGAAGGTCTTTCTTTTTAAACTGCTGGTCAATTGTTGTATTCTTATGAATTAATGCCTCACAGATCACAGGTTCTTTGCCCACAATCTCTGCTGCATCGATCTCATAATTAGGATCTCTATAATATGTCTTGTACGATGCATTATTTCGATCTTGTTCCTCCTCTAATAATGCTTCATACCTAGACACCTTATAGGTTAGTTTCACCAAATCTCTGAATTCAGTTGAGTCAAACTTCTTTCGAAGCCTGAACTCTAAGCCATTTTGAGCCAATCTTACGAATTCTGGCTCTAGCAAGATACTCTACATTTATTTCGAGCCCTTTTAAATCTAGCAATAAACTGAGTAGCCTTTTTTCAGGCCTTTGACTCAATCTAGCCAAGTCTGCCATGGAAACCTCTGGCTCCGATTGGAAGAATTGGGCATGAAATACCTCTTTTATTTGTTGCCAATTTTGAATGGAGCCAGGTGTAAGGTTGATGTACCATACAAATGCCCCCCAGTTAGAGAATTTGGGAATAATCTTAGTTTCATATAGTCATGATTAGTAAATTCACCGCATTGAGCAGCAAACCTAGCAATATGCTCTACTGTTGATTGGTTTCCACTCCCATAGAAAAGGGTAAAATCTGGTATCCTGAACCCCCTTGGGTATTTATGTACCCTATCTATCCATTCTGGGTATGGTTTTTTGTATACAGGAGTCTGGACCCCCCGAGCCATCGGTCCACACATCTCCCTAACAATATCAGCAATTTGGTCCCTAGGGACCATATTTTGTGCCTGCTGAACCACTACTGGAGGGACAAACACAGGATTTGGTGGACAAACTTGTGCTTGTGGTCCTCTTGGTCCATAAGGTGGTATGTTTGGAACTGGTTGTCCCTGTGGTGCAGGTTGCTGTTGGGGGTGTGGGTAACCCCTTTGAGCCTGTCCTGCGAAAGGACCTGCGAAAGGTGCTGGAACAGGTGTTGTGTCCCTTCCATTTGCAGGCCAACCTTCCAACCCCCCGGGTATACTTTCGAATAAGGGATTAGTAAACCCCTTTGTACCAGGTATGGCTTCGAACATGGGATTTGTGACGATTCTTATGCCAGTTTCTTGTACTAGGCCAGATCCACCAATTTGCATGGCTTCATTGTTGGGTAATGAGGCATTTTGACCTGCTATAGGCCTCGAAATGGGTTCATACCAAGACTGAGGTGATGGTCTTTCATAGTTCTGATTACTAGTTTGACCATTAGAATGTCCATTAACTTGCATAGGCTGTTTATTTCTAGCCAATCTTTGTTGAGGGACATTTAAAACTTCATCGATGTGTCTTGTGTTTGTTGGTTGGTGGTTATTCATTCGATCCAAAAAGGATGTTTCCCATCTTTCCATTGTGTTCATTAATTGCTGTCCCATGGCATCTACTAGGCCATCCCATGGATTTATTGGATGAGTAGATGGAACAGTAGATGGTCCAATTCCTTGGTTTCGTCCAATACTATGAACATGTGGTTCTTGTTCTGAAGAACTGGTCTATTCAACCATAGGTTCTGATAATATGGGAGTTTCCACAGGATGTGTTACCACATTATCCGCTGAATTGGGTATTTCTACCTCTTCTTCTACGCCTTCTTCCAAGCGTTCATTTTCTCCTTGTCTTCTTCGTCTAGCCATTTCAATTAGTCCCACCGGGCGTGCCAAAAATATATGTTGGCTTTTTGGCTTTCGAAGGGTATTTTTGTAAATACGAGCGTGCCAGCAAGGATCAATCAGTCCTTACAGAAATGTTAATTGCCAACCAATTATCAGACGATTGTGTTTTAGTTCTTTCAGCCTTAATGAAGAGGACTTTTACTAGTGGCTTGACTTAGGAGAAATTAAACAAAATAACAGTTAAATGAAGAGCAATTGAAGTATTTCATTAGAATGAAAACTTACAATGATCCGAACTCAGACTCGTAGAGGTTTACAGCGACAATCTACTTGAAACTACTCCTATGAATGAAATGCAGTGCAGGAATTTAAAGTGCAGGAATGTAAAGAGCAGGAATTTAAAGAACAGGAAATGTAAAACTGGAAAAGAAAATATGTAAAGTAATACTGGTTTGTATGATCTGAATCTGGGAGTTTTTCTGGGGTCTTCCCCGTTATTTATACTTCTCAAGGATGACCATCGAACTGCACTTCAAACCGTCGAACTGCTCTTCTATGATCGTTGATCATGCTGCCTTATAAGTAGTTCCACTACGCCATCACTTGCAGTTAGGCTTCCCTCCTATATTTGAATTTAAATCTGAGTAATCGTTGAAGCCACGTCACCTTGCACCTCTTTATTGATCCAATGCTACTCAGATCACGTGAGAACCAATACTAACTGCCACGTGTACGATCAGGATCGAAGACTTGAATAATCTTCCTATATTACCCTTATTCTGCCACGTGTTAAATTGTGATTGGCTTATACAAAATATGAAGCCAACAATTTTAGATGTTCATCATCTTCTATATACTTTTAAATTTTTATATTGTTATAAGTTCTAGGGTAAGGTCTAGATCTGGTTCGGTTGACGGGTTGCCTAATGGGCTTGGCTTAGATGAGCTAGTGGGTTCGGTTGATGGATTGACAATCACATGTCAATAGGCTAAGGCCTCGTTTAAGAACATGTTTTTTAGTAATTTTTTGATTTTTTGATTAAAATATGATAAAAAAAAACTAGCGTGTTTAGGATGACTTTTTGACTTTTTACGAAAAGATGTGCAAAAAGTAGAAAGAAAATGAAATCTTTGACTTTTTGGTATAGGTTGTTAGATTTTTGATTTTTTTTTTTTTTATAACTTTTTGACTAAAAAAGTCACTTGCCAAACGAGGCCTAAGATTCAAATCTATATTTTTGAGTTTTTTTCTTAGCCCCCATTATATATATATAGTATATATTTGTCAGGTTGATGGATGTATCGACAAATGGCCTCTCACAAGCTAACGATTGGGCAAGGCTTCAAATCTTATGCCTAGGTCCAACCCAAACCTTATTTAGGCTGGCAAGACCACAGGCCTTTGGACAAAATGATAACCCTTATCTTGGAGTGTTGAGTTCAAATTTTGCGCAAGTAAACTTCTCAATTTCTTCGCAACAAATTAAGGGCCACAACAATAACAAGGAATTTGGAAAAAGTAAATAAGTATAACTTGAAAATATAAAGAATAAAAAAATATAAAGAATTCATTTTTTAAAGTAATTCCGTTGTTTTTGTACAAAATAATTACTAATTCATAAAAAAAAAAAAAGAATTTAATGATTAAAATTTTAAAGTTTATCAATGATTTGACTTCTTTTTTTTTTTTTTTTGAAATTATGATTTCTTTTTAATTTTTTACCTTTGCATTATCTTTTAAAAGACGGGTAAACTTTGTACTTTGCAATTTCAATGAAAATTCAATTATACGTAATTCTTTATTTGAAGGAATATTGACTTCAAATTTGTCAAATTTCATGGTTTGATAATATATTGTTTTTATCTTTTGAATTTTAGTATGCTGTGGCCTTTGATCTACGGTAATGGCCAGAACAAAGAAGGTCAAAATCGAAACATGTACTGCCAAATTAGGAAAAGATTTGGCTTCTTTTTAAATTGTCATTTCAGCTTGAGAGCAAGTTCATTTTAAAATTAATTTTAGTAATTTAAATTATTTATTTTTTAATATTTATTGACTAAAATATTCATATAAAAACTTAAAATAATTGGATAGCTATAGCTATATGTTTGAATTATGGCTGTCAATGGATCGGATATAATCCGAATCCGACCCGAATCCAATCCGATAACCCGAATCCGTTTATATAAAAATCCGATTCGATAATCCGATAATCCGAATCCGTTTAATCCGTTTACTAAACGGATTGAATCTGCAAAAATCCGATCCAACCCGATAATCCGATAATCCGATCCGATTATTCTCAATTTGAATGAAAAAAACATAAAATGAAAAAAAAAATCAAATTATATAAAATTGTAGCTCAATAAATAAATAAATGGATCGGATCGGATATCCGAAATCATCGGATTCGGATTCGGATATCTATAATCGGATATAGACTAAACGGATTCGGATCGGATTCGGGTTTGAATTAATCGGATTCGGATTCGGATTTTGACAGATCCGATCCGAATCCGATCCATTTACAGGCCTAGTTTGAATATAATTATCTATTTTTTATAATACAAATTTGATTCAAACATATAACTATTAATATTCACCTTAATTTTTTTATAAATATTCTATTCAATAAATTTTAAAAAATGATCCATTTAAATCACCAAAATTGATTCAAAAACAAAACATGCATGTTAGTGTGGGTAGGAGAGAGAGAAAGATATTTTGAGAGAGAGACAGAGAGAGAGAGAGAGAGAGAAGATACACGTCCATATTAATATGTGTATAAAGTGGCCGGTGAAAGCGTGGATGCATCAAAAAGTCAAGAGTGCCAACTTGGTAATAAGTTGGCCGCCATGCTGGACGTTCCTTGGATTTATCAACCTCAAAAACATTGCAAATGCATTAATCAATGCAAAAATCTACTAACAAAGAAAAAGAATACTGACTTCTTAATTTTTAAAATTTTTTAATTCAATTTGTATAAACGAATCTAAAAAATCAATTTTTTTTGAAACTTTTTTGGAGTCTTTTCCGATATGTCTTATCTAATAGAATTTAAAAATCTAAAGTTTTTTGATTTTTTTTTTAAATTTCATTAAAAATAAAAATAAGTCACCAAAAAAGCAAATCCTGAGCATTATCTAACTCCCTATAAAAAAAAAAATGAAAAAGAAAAAAAAGCATCAATCCAACTCAAAATTAATCATGCAAATGAGGCACAAAATATTCATATATTTGTGAACCTTGCCCAATATAAGATTTGTAAGCATGTGCACGTGTGTTTCATTTTTAATTTATTTCGGTATTACTTGCCCTTGTTGCACAAAAATAAATAAATAAATAAATAAAATTATGTTTAGATCATGAATTTAAATAGAAATTTTTTAAAAATAATCCAGACACAACATGAGTTTCACGTAAAAAAAAGAAGGGTGAGCTTTTGATTACGCTCTATTAATTCTCAAATACAAAATAATAATTTTTCATTCAACATATCAAACAATTATTGATCTTAAACCTTGAATGGCCTTACCGGAGAGTGAAAAATAAAACACACGACTCTTATTGGATAAGTGGTCTCGGAATTGGCATAACAAATTGAGTGAGTCATACCACATATCTCAAAGTTGGGTCATAATTAAGTATCATCATTCGACTCGTAGACCTACGTCTTGGCCCAAGCCCGTACCCCGAGTAAGTTGGCTTGGTTTGAATGAGGCTTGACGTGGGCTTAGGACAAGAGTTTGAAACCCATAGTCTGACTCATTGGCCAGTGAGGCGACACATGAGCTCAACAAAAAATACATAAAAAATAAAAAATAAATAACAAAAAGGTTTATAACAAATGCTTGAATCTTAACTCGTTAGGTTAAGTGTGTGGTCCGACCTAATTTTTTCACATTTATCTTTGAAAAAAATGAACGATAAATGTGAGTTTGAAAATAGGTTATCCATTTTTTGAAAATAAATATAATAAAATTACATAGTGATAATTTTCAGATCAATTTGATTTTTAGTTATTTATTTATGAATAATCTATAAAAAGAGATTTAAAATATTAAGAAATTAA
Source organism: Camellia japonica (assembly GCA_030407325.1). Lineage (NCBI taxonomy): Eukaryota > Viridiplantae > Streptophyta > Magnoliopsida > Ericales > Theaceae > Camellia > Camellia japonica. The sequence goes on from JAPPVO010000059.1 coordinate 93,274,504, forward strand.
ATTATTAAAATAAGACTCATGGTAGCACTTTTGTTTTTTTTTTATATTATTTTAATAATTGAATGTTCAGATCAACTTACCAGCACACTCCTTAAACAAAAAGCTTATTAACTCGTAAAATAAACTAAAAAATGACTTAATCTTGATCTTGTATATTCAAAATTGTTATTATGGGCCACATCATGAACAAATCTTGATCTTCAATTATTAATTTTTGAGAAATTTAAAATTTTCAGAATTCCTATAGATGTTGATCCTTAAAAATACATAATACTAAAAAAAAAGAGGGGAAAAGAAATTACTCGGGATGGGGTAGTTGAGTTGTCTAGCTTTAGGTTCGTGGAAACAGTTTTCATGTTATGTTGCTATCTTAGACCAAACCCCACACCATTACACTTGACAAAACAAATGACTAGGTAGGGTTCCCATGCCCAAGGAGTTCTTCAAACCTTCTTTTTTTAATATCCTATCGTGGACCCCACTAGAGTTGACAACCGAGGATTCCAATTTCTTTCCCTTGAATTAAATTTCTCCCCTTTTCTTTGATTCGTTCATTCATTCTCTCTCTCATCACGCTGTGTTTGTTGATATAGACAGATACATGAATATCTCTATATAAACACCCACTTGAGAACTTTTCAAACTCATTAAACAAAAAACGTAAGTCTGTTTTCCTCATCACTTCCCCCTTCAATTGCTGAAGCGCTATAGAGAGAGAGAGAGAGAGAGAGAGAGAATGAAGAAGAGTAAGAGTAGTTCACCGGAAAAACTTGATAGGAAGTTGGTGGAGAGGAATCGGAGAATACATATGAAAGGTCTTTGTTTCAAGCTCACTTCTCTCATCCCTCCCCATCATTTCAGACCCTCCAAGGTACTCTCTCTCTCTCTCTCTCTCTCTCTCTCTCTGTGTCATCTCTCTACTCTAGCCAGCTGTTGTCAACTCTAGTTTAATGCTACAAAACAAGAACTTTTTTAACATAAAAAGTATTAGGTAAAACCGTGTGTAATTTTAAATTTATTTTTTTTATAGTAAAATTTACATTTAAAATGAATTTAAATCATCATTTTCCTTTGAATTTTTCTAGGTTCTTAGTTCGTAACGTTGATTTTAATATCTCCTCTTCGTCACTTAAAAATAATAAGTGTTAATTTATATAAAAAAAATATTTAAATATTTAGATTTTTTTTTTTTTTATCTTAACGAGAATCTAGTGAATCATCATTAGCTAGCATAACATAAATGTAGTACCTTTGTTCATAGAGTTCGGATTATAACTTATAGGTGAGTTAATTTTGTAAATTTAACTCATGGTAAGTTTTGAATGACAAGTCAGTAGTAATAAGTAGTTCTATTTAAGATTTAGTGGTAATACCTAATTCTATTTCTTGTCTTTATTTTTTTCAGTAATAAACGCATGGGATTCACAATTATCAAGGCTAATAGACTCAGTTTCAATGCTTTTATTACCAACTAAACATGAAGAAAGAAAAAAAATTATATATACTGTGTACTTTTCTATCTCAATTCAGTTTTTATAAAGAAAGAAATTTGTAAATGATGCAAGGCCACACAGTTTAATCAACAGAGGTTCTCCGAATGACTGCACTCCACCTAGCGCTTCAATAATATGACAAGAAAAGGACAAATTATCGTGGTTGGTTCAATTTTATTTATTCATAATTCATCAAATATAATAATCAATTATGAGCTAGTAATTTTGTTAACTCATACTAATCTTTTCTTTTTATACGAGAACGATTGTACAAGGTTTTTTTGTCCCCATTTTCTCGTCTACATAGATGTGTCAAATCCTAATTTAAAAATTAATTGTTTTGAAACATCATCTAACTAGATATAGATTCAAGACAACGAGATAATAGAAAATTTGGACAAAGAATCTAATTTAAAAATTCATTATTTGGACACATCGTGTAAGTAGATAGAGGTTTGAGGTACAGTGATATTAACTATTCTAGGCAAAAATCTATGTTTGAAAATGATACTATATAGAATCTTGTGTAACGTGTGCCCATCTTTAGGGAGACAAGTGTACAACATAGATCATGATCATGAAATTATATTTTGTTTTTGCTTGGCTAATATATTTTGTTCATTAATAACAATAAAAAAAACATCGTAATCAACAAAAAGAAGAGAAAAAATAAATAAAAGGAAAAGAAACACCATGCCATAGCAATCCTCATATACCATGATCATGAGCACCAAGTCTCTGAAAGTTAACTTTTATGACTGCACTTCTTTTGATCCTAATATATTAACCCTATACCATATTGAAAACTATGCAGTTATAATAAAAGATATTCTACATATAATGGGGCTGTTTGTTAAGTTGGGTAATATATGTTATTCTTTCTCAGAAAAATTACAATTCAAGTGGTGTTTTTATAAATAATTATAAATTTTTGGAAAATTTTAAGATTTTAATTATTAATATTCATAAATTTTATTACTTATATATTTGAAATTATTTTTAAAAACTTACACTAAATTGTCATTTTTCTTTCTTTCTCTTCCACTTCCATGCTAGTTAGTTACCATTTCAAATAAAAAATAAAATAAAAATTTGGGCTCAAAATAACAATTTTTTTCAGGACATGTTATCACAGCAAGATCAACTCGATCAAGCTGCCGAATACATCAAGCAATTGAAAGAGAGAATAGAGGAATTGAAGGCAAGGCGGGCCTTAGCGATGGGCAATACTAATGAAACCAACAAGAATATCAAAGATACGATGATGTTTGGACTCAGACCACCTGTGGTTGAATTGAAAGATTTAGGTTCAAGTTTAGAAGTGGTTTTGATAAGTGGGTTGGAGAAGAATTTCATGCTTTATGAAGTTATTAGTGTTCTTGAGGATGAAGGTGCTGAGGTAGTGAGTACAAGCGTTTCTACTATGGGGGATAGGGTTTTCCACACTCTCCATGCTCAGGTGATTACTAAATTCCTCTTCTTTACTTCCATTTTAATTTTGTTTTTCGTCACAAAAAATTGCCAAAATTGTATTTTCTTGTAGTGACCAACCATCATAATTATTATTGTCAAATTGTGAATCAAATTGTTAATCAGTTTGTTGAAATAGTGACACCATGAATTGCATTAAATAGTGAATCGTACTATTCACCTTTTTTATTTTATTTTATATAATATAATATATAATTTTCTATATGTTTATATTTAGATACAAAATATATAAAACTGTCATTTCATGCCTTATGCAAAATACAAAATACACATTAATATATGTTTGGGAGAGAAAAGATTGGGTATATACCTAATTTTTAGCATAGTGCATAAAGTGGTTATCCCGTGACTCGAACCCATGATCTCAAGATTAATAACCTTCCCCTCCCAAATACAGATACAAAATATATATAGTGTTTAAAATTTAATAAATATCAATATAACTTATTAATTTTTTAAATTTTTTTTATATTTCTCGATAGACCTGCAAAAATGTCATTTCATGCATTATGCAAAATAAAAACAAAATATAGTACTCAATTGTATTGAATCATAGTGAATTGCACAATTCAGTCAATTTCTAAATTAATATAATTTGAAGTCTTTTAGTCAAATTCGTATTAAATCGTATGAATTATATGGTTTTAACGACCATGTATATACTAATATAAGTTGCTTTCATTTTGATGAACTTGGCAGGTGAAAGTTACTAGAGTTGGTGTGGAGACCTCAAGGGTATGCCAGAGATTGCATGAATTGGTTTGCTGATTTGTTCTTTCCTTTTCTTGGTGGGGGGAAGAATATTTTCTGTAAATGAACCATGCATGAAGTGGTGGATCCAGTTCGAGGATGGAAAATCCCTAAAATTTACCCACCATATTGCTTGTTTTCATTAGGTTATGAAGAATGAGTCAACCCAAGGTATCAAGTCAGCAAATATATACATCTACTACTAGGTTGTAGTCTTTTTTTTGTTTTTTGTCTCGCAATGGTATTATGGCTTTATTTGGGATGTGAGTTAGCTTTTTGGTCTCGTTTAGGATGGATTTTTTGGCTATTTTGACTTGTGCGAGAGAAAAAATGTAATAATTATGATTTAGATGTGATAATTTTAGTATAGAATTAAAAAACCTATTTGATCTTTTGTGACTAAAACAACCCTAATCTCACCTAAGCCCATATGTCAAACGAGCACTATGTAGCATTTTTATTCAACTTATGTATTGTTAGCTTGTACTTAATATTTACATTGCAATGGAAAAAAATAAATAAAAAAGTAGAGAGCTTCAATATCAAGACTTTCCTCTTAATTTATTCGTTTTTTTGACTTTTTTCTTTTGGGGTGCTACCAAGTGATTAACATTAATCCAAAAAAAATCTTGAGACATCCAATTTATTACTTTTAAAAATTATTTTTAATAATGTGTTTGATAAGTATCAAATTTTAATTTATCAAATATTCGTCCTATGGGATCTAATCTCAATATAACATCATTAGAGGTGATTTAAGGGTGATAAATTAGGGAGATATAGTATTATTGTAACACAAAATCAAATGAGAAAGTTAAATAAATGGTATATTATATTAAGCCCATTTTATGTTGGGAACTTTTTTGATTAGTCCTATTTCTAAGAGTTTTATTCTATTCAATTCATATTCTTTTTGACTATTCCATTAGATCGTATTTGAGGTAAGAAGACCAAAACACCATCAATCTCTCATGTCCCTTATTAACGTTGATATTTAATGTTGATTGTCATTATGTTTTAGTAGTTCTCAAATATCAAGATGTTGACTGTCATTATATTCATATTAATTTGAAATAAATTTTTGTCATTGTATTGTCAATTACATGTTGTGAATATTCATATCATGTAATTTAAATGAATATTCACATCATTATAATCACATTAATTTGAAATGAATTTTGTTATTGTGTTATCAATTACATGATGTGAATATTTATACTAAAACATACGAATGTGAACGTTCACATCATTACATTAGATGAGAGAGAACGTTCACATGTTGTGAACGTTCACATCTCTACATGTTGTGATAAAAATGTGTTATCAATTAAAAATAAGAAAGTTTACATATTGTGAACGTTCACATCACTACATTAGCTGAAAGAGAATTTTTCGGAAATGTGTTGTGAACGTTCATATCAGATGAGAGCAAATGTTCACATTATTTTTAATGTGTTGTCAATTAAAAATATATTCACATTATATAATAATATAAAATAATAACATCAATATTATTTAATTTGTGTATGAAATTTATTATACCTTGGTCCTTTTCCTTCTCTCTCCTCTCCCTAACATTAAATGTCAACATTAAATATCAATATTAAATATAAGGGCATAAGAGTTTAAAAAAATAGTGTAAATCAAGAAAAATGACTTTATGAAATAAAAATATAAATACATGGGACTAAGTGGGTTAAAAATTCTTCATGGACTTTTTGGGTTAGAATACTTCTAAATGAGATTTATCAATAAAAATCCCTTTTATGTTTGGCCATTTTTTTACTTTGATCCTTAAACTTTTTTTTTTTTTGTTTTTTTTTTACTCTTCATGTTTCAAGATTTTTTCAATTTACTCTAATAGTTAACTTATGTCTAAAATTAGATAGAAAATGACATATTGATATCCACGTAACAAAAAACATTTTATTATATACAATTTACACCTCTGACACAAGTCCAATTTCAATATAATAATATATTTTTAGATCATGCTGCAGTTAATGTGATATTTTTTTGTCTAATTTAAACAGAGATTAGATTTAGATTTAGATTTAGATTTAGATTTAGATTTAAATTGAGAAAATTTAAAATATGAAAAAGTCAAAGTAAAAAATAAAATAAAATAAAAAATAATTAAAAATAAAAAGGGGCAAAGAAAAAAACACAACCCCTACAATTCTACTCACCTATTATTAAGAAAAACAAAAAATAAAAAGACAAAAAGCACGTGATTAGTTTACAGCATTTTTGAGGTCAGGAAAGCATTTTTGCTTAAATAAATGAGAGAGACCTATTGGCCATTATCAATCTTTATTAAATCCCTAAGAATTCAAGGGCAGTCATTTTACCAAACTACATTCAAATCCCACGAACATTCCTTATACTCTATAAAACAACTTTAAAAAATACATATATCAAAAATAAATATTTAAATTAGAATAACATGGCACCCATTGACAAAGCACAGTTCAAATGATGGAGACAAGGACAAGTAATAGAAGATATATGTACGGGGGCAAAATAACCTTAGCTCTCCGTACGCCTTGAACGTCAAGCTTCCGTCAACGGCGTCTGTCTCTGCAACACGAAAATGGTGAGCTGCCCGGCGGTGGTGTGCCGGAAAAACCCTCCGACGCTCAAGTTAGTTCACTGAGGAAGAAGATAATCAGAAGGGAGAGAGAATGCTCGTGAGAAGGAATTCGCATACCTGAAACGTTCGCCTTCCCTCTCCATATCTAGGCTGCCCACGCAGCTCCGAGATTGTGCGCGCACTACCTCTGCTGTCCCTTCCTGGACAGGTGGCAGTGCTCGCCTCTCACCACCTTACACGTGTAAAGGTTTTGTCCTCTTTCCAGTACATGCAGAACTGCCTAACGGTATTGAGGCGTTCGTGGAGCAGACGTCCTCTCCTTCACACCATTGGCCCAGGTGGCACCCTTAGCCGAGGTACCATGACCGGCCAAACACATGGAAAATTGCCATCACACAACCATGCCAATACAGCCGGCTTATGACTTAGAACCAACCCAGAACTTAATAGCAAATGCCGAGCTACCCTAGACCGGTTCATCGCGATAGACCGGTCGTGAGGCATGCCGGCCTCCAACCGTTTCATCTCCAATCTCTGCCACGCCCAAGCGCTTGGCCTCGGCTGGACGGCTGGGGACACGACGGCCCGGTCGCATCCTCTATGTAACCCGGTCAGCCATTCAGCTCGACTGCGATCTTCGTCCGAACTTCGCCATGCACGAGCCTCCAGCTCGGTCCTCAAGAGGACACTGGTTGATGTCGTCGCACGAGCAGATTGATTGCTCGGCCAATTAGGCCGACCATCTTGCTCGGTGCCGTAACCCGTGACGCCGGGCGTTATTCTCTCGGCCGTACTGACAGATGGAAATCTCCCCACTCAATTGCCCCTTAAACCCATCCGAGCTATCGTGATTGGGTTTACCTCGTCCGAGCAAAGATTGGGTCGCACCCTTGCAAGGCCGAGCTTTAATTGGGGAGCTTTCGTTGCCAAGCGACAGCCAAATCTGATACATTCCCGTCACCGAGCTGCCTCAATCAAGGATACATCAGTAACCGAGTTGTCTCAATCAGGGACACTTCAGTGGCCGAGCTACTGCAATTGCCCGGTGGTCACTCTGCTGTCACATCAACAGTTGTACAGCCGTACTCCAGCAGTATTCTCAGTGCCACGCGTCATCTCCCTATTGGCTCGTGCAGACAGCTGTCTGGCACGCGCGAAGTTCAAACGGCTGCGCCGTTTGGCGCTTCCCTCCCCATCATTAAACCTTAGTCGAAGGGCCAAAACCCTTCACCTTTCTTTCCTCACAGAGCTCTGAAAAACCCTAGCATCCAAAACCTCTCTTCTTCGTTGCTGCTGTCGTTGTTTTCGAGCTCCCTTCTCCATTTTTTCTGCTGCCATCAAGCTTCCGAGGTCCTCCCTTGATTTCTGGTAAGTCCTTCTTTCCCCATTGCATTTCCAGTTTCCATTTTCTAGGCTCGTTCTTCATTTTCGTTCACTGCACCATGGTTCTTGCGTGTTGGTTTTGTTGCTTTTTTCCTTGCTTTAGTGTTTCACACCCTAGGAGAATGGAAATGGGGGGAAGAGGGGGCCCTCGTGCCCCCGTTTTTCAATGGGTAGACTGAATAGGCCAAGATCTTAGGAAGAACACAATGAACACGACGAGGACTGGGCAAAACCGAGCAAAATGCTCGTTTCGATCCGATGAGAGGATTGTAACCGAGCAAAAAACTGTTTGCGGCTTTGCACTGAGGCCATAACCGAGCTATCCACCTTAGATCGGTAGGGTTTAACCGGGCTGAAGGCCTGAAAACAGAAGCCAATTCCTTGATCTGGGGCTCGACCGAGCAAAAACCTCCCTTAGAATCCAACCGGTCAGAACTCATAGACCGAGTAGAAACCAGAACCAAAAAGAGGAAGGCTAAGTCCGCCGTCCTGATGGGCCGAGGTAGGGGAGGCCGGCCAAACACGTAGAGCCTTGCAGAGCTATTTCCATAGAAGCCGCGCAATATATGCCGTGCTAACCCCTGCCCTTATTTTTCATTATGCAGAACAAATAGGACCGACCATTCCAGCATCATCATTCGTGGAGCTCAAAGTCCGAGCAACCACTATACAATTTTGACCGAGACGCCGTAGAGTAAATAAAACCGAGATAGATGGGCAAATACCGTTTTAGAGTTAGCACGCCCGGGGCAATGGCGGAGTTTCGCGAGGAGTACCATATTCCTGACGATGTCGTCTTAGAGCTCGGCAAGAAGGGAACAACTCCATGGGGCGATCTAGAGCGGTGCCCCTTCACCGTGGTATCGATAATAGAGGGCGGACTTCGCTTCCCGGTCCAGCCCCTGATCTGCGAATTTTTGAGGCAGACAGGGCTTTGCCCAACCCAGGTTTCCAACAACACCTTCAAGATAATAAATGGCGTCGCCGAGCTGAACCGACGGCACGGTCTCAATCTCGGCCTCGCAGAGATTTTTCACCAATACAGCCTCAGTTCAAATAAGGGTGGGTTTTGCTACTACCTTAAAGTAAAGAAGGGCCGAGCAAAACTCATCGAAGGCAACCCGGACAAAGAGTCCAATGATGATGACTTTTTGTGGGTGTCCGGTCGCTATGAAGACCTAGAGGCACCGATACCGGGCTGGCAAATTAGGAAAAACTTCCGTAGAGCTGGTAAGGAGCCCGGCTGACCGTACCATTAATTTCTTCTCTTAATTGCTCTTCATTGCACCGGTCTAACACTCGACTCCTTTTGCAGATAAGAATTTGGCCGCGCGTTACGACCGACCAAACCAAGAGGCAATCAGAGTGTTGCTGCGCATACCTGCAGAAGAGAGGGAATCGCCAGACTTGCTCGGTTTCGAGCAAACGTACAACTACCAAGCACCGCGCAAAGGCAGGGTCACCGACTTCCTGCGCGAGCCAACCCCCGAGCCAGATCCAACCTTACCGCCGGTCAGACTCATCCCAACTACCGCCGAGCAAGAAATGGCCAAGATCCGAGCCATTAAGTCCATGATCACCGGGGACGAAGGCGAGTCCCAGCAACAAGAAGTAACCGGGGGAATGTCTTCCAACCCCGCCCTTGTGGACGAAGGTTCCACTGAGGTCGGCCTCTGGCGAGCTCGGCGACCAGGACCGAGCAACTTATTGCCCGAAAGTCCAAGGGCAAGGGCCCTGCTGCCCCCGGTCTGGACGCCAGAGTTTCGTCTACAAGGGCCGACCAGTCCTTCGGCTTCCGATTCTGTCGCCCCGAGGACAGGGATTATCTCGCTCGGTTTCAACTTGACCGGGCCAGTTGATCGAGGAAAAGAAGAAGGCCGAGAAGAAGGCGAAAGCTCGGTACCTCGCCGAGCTCCGAAAGATGAGAGGGACGCCAAAACAAGGAGGCCATGGACAAGCGGTCGATGAGGCGGAGGACCGTGGGTATAAGCAGGGGGAGAAGACTTATGAGCGCCAAGTCCGGGCTACCAAGGACATCTTTTTCCAGTGCGGCTGGAAAGCCGCCGTGGAGAAAGTTGGCCTTGGCCAGGATTCGGAGATGTTCATCAATCCCCCCTCTGCTTATATCCCGGTCTACATGCTTGCCTACTCCCAAGCCGAGCAGAACCGTCTGATAGCGGAGGCAAGGAAAGAGGCAGAGGAAGAAGCCGCCGCCGAGAAAGAAGCCGAGCAAACTCCACCCGAAGCGTCCCACAATGCTGAGGATGAAGTGATCAATCGGGAGGTCGTCTCGGTGGAAGGCACAGACGACGATGCCGAGGACATCCTGCCCGAGCAGACCCTGCCGAGCGCCGAGCTGACGGAGGGGGCCGACCAAGACCTTGGCCTGGACTGAAGATGGCTCCTTTCACCTTTCTTTGTACCTTTTGATTTCTTGTTTTCCTTTCTTTTTTGCTATGTAACCGGGCAAGGTCCCTCCATGTATTAAATTCCCTATCAATGAAATATGAACCTTTTGCCCGCACAACAGTTGTTGTCGATATGTTTGAACTTCCTCTGCCAAATTTTGTTTCAACTTTTTGATCGGCTGAACCGCGCAAAAAATATGTCTTCACGTAACCCTGCAATCCCTTTTATTTCCAAATAGAATGACATTTAGGATTTGGCCGAGCAAAATCCGCTCGGCCCCACTTTGCTGGCAATGATTATCCAGCCGAGCAAAAACGTGCACGCCATTTTGAAGTTTGTTCAATTTGGCAGTATTTCCTTTCGGCCGAGCAAATTCTGCTCGGCCAGACAATTGCTGGACAAAACACCAACATTGCTAATTCCTCCGAGCAAAATCAGCTCATTTCCCATATTGGGCAATTCACCAATATGATTGTTGATGGGCCGAGCAAAATCAGCTCGGCTCTTCATTGGGCAATTCACCAATGTTTCAGTTCGGTTGGTCATACCGCCAACATTCCCACTGGGCGAGCAACACCAGCTCGGCCCTAGTGCGGTCTGCTCCCATTCCGGGGAAAACAGTCCGGTTCTCTTCAGGTCGGTTTTTGCCCCTGGCATGTCTTGCGACCGCGCAGTGCCATCGTCCAGACAAAGATGTAATACAAAAAACAACAATGTAACATAGCAACAACACATAGCTAGGTTTCATTACATAAACATTGTAATTACACGTAGTGCCAGACGGCTAAAGGTCTAAGAAAGCTAAACAAAAGCAAATTACATCTTAAAAGTAAAAGACCTTAAGGTTTGCTGCGTTCCACGGTCTGGGGACGGCCTTTCCATCTAAATCTTCCAGATGGTATGCTCCCTTGCCTGCGAGACCAACCACCTTGTATGGTCCTTCCCAATTCGCACCAAGTTTTCCTTCGCCAGGGACCACCGTGTTGCCAAGCACCTTCCTCAGGACCCAATCCCCAATTTTGAACAGCCTGGGATGCACTGTCTTGTTGTATTTTTTAGAGAGTTCCTGCTGATAAGCCGCCAGGTGAATTAGCGCACGCTCTCTTCTTTCTTCAGCAAGGTCTAACTCCAATGCCACAACTTCATTGTTCGAGTCTGGCTGGAAACTCTCCGAGCGGATGGTTGGCATGCCAATTTCCAGTGGGATGACAGCCTCCATGCCATAGGCTAGAGCGAACGGTGTTTCCCCGGTCGATCGTCTCGGTGTAGTGCGGTATGCCCATAACACATTAGGGAGCTCTTCAACCCACTTACCCTTAGCTTTCTCAAGCCGCTTCTTCAAGCCGTCCAGGATGGTCTTGTTGGAGGCCTCTGCTTGACCATTTGACTGGGGATAGGCCGGCGTCGAATTGTAGAATTCAATCTTCAACTCCTCGCAAAACCCGCGAAATAGTTTCCCATCGAATTGAGTACCATTGTCTGAGATTAAGGCTCTGGGAATACCAAAGCGAGTGATCACATTCTTCCAGACAAATTTCTTCACATCCTTCTCCTTGATAGTTGCTAGTGGCTCTGCCTCCACCCACTTGGTGAAATAGTCAGTGGCGGCAATGAAAAATTTGCGATTGCCCGGTGCAACTGGGAGCGGTCCAACAATATCCAATCCCCAAAGCGCGAACGGCCAAGGACTTGTGAGAGAGAGCAACTCTCTCGCTGGCTGGTGGATCTGGTGAGCAAATTTCTGACATTTCTCACACCTGCGAACATATTTCTGCGCGTCCGCCTGCATGCACGGCCACCAATAGCCCTGCGAGATTGCTCGGTATGCTAAAGATCTGCCCCCAGTATGGCTGCCGCAGGTGCCCTCATGAATTTCATAGAGGAAGGCTTCCACCTTAGAAGGGTGGACACACTTTAAATATGGCCCCGTGAAAGATTTTTTGTACAAGGCGCCGGAAGGTGAGAGCCAAAACCGCTCTGACTTTGCCCGGATCTTGTGGGCCGCCTTCTTTTCTTCTGGCAAAGTTCGGTCTTTCAAAAAGGCGATGATGGGGTCCATCCAGGAAGGTCCCAAGTCGGTGCAGAGTACCTCAGCCGCCTCTACTTCCTCAATGCTTGGCCGAGGTAAGAATTCAATCATCAAGGGATTGGGAAAGGTTGTCTGAGTGGAAGCGAGACCAGCCAGTTCATCGGCCGTGCTATTTCCTTCTCGGTTGATCTGTTCGACCCTTATCGCAGAGAACTTCTTGATCTCTTCTCGGACCAACGCTTGATACTTGGCCATTCTTTCATCCTTGGCCTCATACTCACCTGAGACTTGATTGACCACTAGCTTGGAGTCGCTGAACACCATAAGAGCTGTGACCTTCATTCTCAATGCACTTCTCAGCCCGGCAAGGAGAGCCTCATACTCCGCTTCATTGTTGGAAGCTGGGAAGCCGAGCGTAATTGCTTGCTCTACGACGAGCCCATCCGGTGAGGCTAGCACAATTCCTAGCCCGGCCCCATGTCTGTTGGAGGCCCCATCAACGAAGAGCTTCCACATTTCGCCGATGAACAGCTTCCAGCAATCGGAGGGATTCTGAGAACTTCTTAAATCCAAGTCCCTGGTTGGTTCAATCTGGTCTCTTACCTTATCCTGGTTGGTCCGGCCTCCCATCGAACCGTCGACCTTAAGCTGACCGGTTGTATCCTGCTCTGCTTCCTGAGGCGAGCTAACACTTGTTGCCAAAACCATGGGTTGTGCTAAATCCGCATCAACCAAATCAACCGGGCAAACAGGGTGTGTTCCCGGGGCAAATTCCGCCACAAAATCTGCGAGTGCTTGTGCCTTAATCGCGGTGCGCGGTCTGAACTTGATGTCGTATTGCCCCAATTCCACGGCCCACTTTAGGATTCTCCCCGTGAAGTCTGTCTTCTCGAAAAGCACCTTAAGCGGAAACTCGGTCAACACAACTATTGTATGGGCGTGGAAATAATGTGCCAGCTTTCTTGACGCCATCATCAGGGCCAACGCCAACTTCTCCAAGGGGAGGTACCTCGTCTCAGCTGGAAGCAGGGTCTTGCTAACATAAAAGATCGGTAGGTGCTGGATGCCCTCAGCGCGAACCAATACCGCGCTCACCGCGTGTTGAGAAACAGCCAAATAAAGGAACAACTCTTCGCCCGGCTGAGGTGTGACCAGAATAGGCGCCGAGGAAAGATAAACCTTCAAGTCGGCCAGCGCACGGTCGCACTCATCATCCCAGAAGAATTTGGACTTCAAGGTCTTAAAGAAGGGCCTGCAACGATCCGAAGACCGGCTGATGAATCTATTCAGCGCGGCTGCCATCCCGGCAAGATGTTGCACGTCCTTTGTGGAGTTAGGGCGCTCCAATTCTTGTATGGCCTTGATCTGCGATGGGTCGGCCTCAATTCCCCGGTTTGTGACTAGAAAACCCAGGAACTTCCCAGTGCCAACTCCAAAGGCGCATTTGGAGGCGTTCAGACGAAGCTTGTGGCGCTTGAGTATGGCGAACATTTCTGCTAGGTCGGCAAGGTGCTGAGACTTCTCTTTACTCTTCACCACCATGTCGTCTATATAGGCTTCCATAGTGCGGCCCAAGAGAGGAGCGAACATTTTCGTCACCATCCGCTGGAAGGTTGCCCCGGCGTTCTTCAGTCCGAATGGCATGACCTTGTAACAGTATAAGCCTCTGGGGGTGGTGAAGGACGTAATCTCTCTGTCCGGCTCGTACATGGCTATTTGGTGATAACCGCGATATGCATCCAGGAAGCTAAACCTCTGATGGCCAGCGGTTAAGTCCACCAGCTGATCAATTCGAGGGAGAGGAAAGCTGTCCTTTGGGCATGCGCGGTTGACCGTCTTGTAATCTACACAGACTCGCCACTTGCCGTTCTTCTTAGGAACCACCACCGTATTAGATATCCACCGAGGGTATTGCACCTCCTCTATTGCCCCGGCCTCCAACAAATTCTTCACCTCCTCCGCAACCACTTCAGCATGGTGTAATGCCGAACGGCGGGTTCTCTGTATGACCGGCCGCGCATCGGGGAAGACATTTAGCTGGTGGCAAATGAAGCTTGGATCGACGCCAGGCATATCGTAAGGCGTCCATGCAAAAGCCTCCAAGTTGGAAACCAAGAAGTTGACATAATCTGCCCGCTCGGCACTAGACAACGACGATCCCAAAAGGAAGAACTTAGTGGGATCATTCTCATCAATGCGCACTTCCACCAAGTCCTCGACCGATTTTTCCTCGGCCTTCCTTCCCACGTCCTCAAGGACCTCTTTTCCCTCGGGCCCCTCGATCATCTGAACAAACCCCTTGGCTGCTCGGCTGCCATTTACCGCAACGAAGCATTGTTTGGCCATCACCTGGTCTCCCCAGACTTCCTCTATTCGCCCATTCGATGCCGGAAAGCGCATGACTTGGTGGAAGGTCGAAGCAACTGCTTGCATGGCGTGCAGCCAGCCCCTTCCTAAGATCAAATTGTAGGTGGACGGCACTTTGAGCACCCAGAACTCCACTTGCTTCACTACTGAACCTGCTTTGACCGGCAAAATTATCTTACCGATCGGCCATTCGGGCTGTGAGTTGAAGCCGACCAAAGGAGATGTCGCAGGAGCCAGATCTTTGTCTTCTAACTTCATTTGCTTGAACGCATCATAGTACATTATCTCGACCGAACTCCCCTGGTCGATCAGAATCCTCTTGATCTCAAAGTCTTTGATGCGAAGGGTCACCACCAAGGCGTCGTTGTGCGGCATCTGCACCCTTTCCAAGTCTTTGGTCGAAAACGAAAGGATGTCTTCTCCTCGACTTTTCCCTTCTTCACGGCGGGCTGAACAGAGAGCACTTCCCTCATGTGCTCAGCCTTCTTTATCATCCCTCTAAGTTCGCAAACCCTTGCCGGTTCGATGATGCCGTGGATGACGTTGATCACTCCTTGCGGGGGCGCATCGAGGGCGGCCATTCCGTTTGGCTCGGTTTGACCGGTTGGCGCGGCCTTGACTCCCCCATCTATATATTGGTCAAGATGTCCCGCCGCCACCAACTCCTCCAGATGCTGTTTGAGCGGTAAGCAATCTTCTGTCCGGTGCCCCCGTTCTTCATGGAAGGTGCAGCGATACTTTGGATTGAAGCCCCGCTGCGCGCTCCCCAGCTTGGCCGGCCAGCGGACAAAAGGTTCCCCTCTGATCTCGCTCAAAATGCGGTAGATGGGAATTTTGAAGACCGTGGTAATCCCCGTCCGCGCCTTCAGTTTTCTCTTGGCATCCTCCGCTGCATCGCGAGGTGCATCAGCCCGGTCATTTCCGCGACCTCTGTTTTTGCCATTTTGGCCGGTTCCTCGGCGCTGATCTTTTGGTCGGTCACTTGGGCGGTTATCCTCCTGCCCAACCGAGTTAACTTTCCCCGCTGTCCTGCCCGCCGCGACCGGATTATTCTTCTCGGTCGCAGAGGCAGCGTCATCTTCCACACGAATGTGTTCGTTGATCCGCTGCATCAAAGATTCCATGGTGGAGGGCTGATGCATCGTGAGCGAATCTCGCAGTCTATGTCCGACTGGGAGACCCCTCTTGTATTGAGTGATCGCCAGATTGGTCGGGCAATCGAGGATCTCATTGTAAGTCTCCCAGTACTTCGCATTGTATGCCTTCAGTGAACTTCCAGGCTCCATCTTGACGCCCAGGAGATGGTCGACCTCCTTCGGCGTCGTCGTGTGTTGGTCTTGAATCTGGTGACGAAGGCTTCCGCTAGTTGTTGCCACCCCTCGATACTCCCCTCCGGGAGCCTCTCGAACCACTTCAAGCCCAGTTCTCCCAAGCTTGCTGGGAATATGAGGCACATCAAGGCGTCGTTCCGGCGGTGGCCAGCCATTACTTGCCGGTAATGACTCACATGCATGTACGGATCCGTCTTGCCGTCGTAGAGAGTAAACTTTGGTTGGTGGAATCCGGCAGGGAGTGGGGTGCTCTCAATCTCTGGGGACAATGGGGTGGCTGTAAGCCTCGCCAACTCTTTGTCCACCAGTGCTGGGGCTACGTTTCTGGGCGCCGGCATCATCACCTCTTCACTACAACGAACTGGGGCGCTTAGCCTCTGGAACGCCGGCACCCTCTCAGCCTCCCGACGGCGCGCTCTCTCCTCCAGCACGTCCCTGAGATCCCTGGAACGGGAAGAGGCAGAGTATTGCGACGCTGATGACGGGCGCGAGGGGCGATAGGTGCTGTCGCGAGTGATGGACCTGCCCTCTCGCTGGTCAGAGTCTCCGACCCCATAGTTCCGGGTGATGGAGATTGAATGAGTTCTCCTCTGGCGGCGACTGCCAGAACGAGGGGAGGGGGTGCGCTCACTGAGGTTGCCCTCTCCAGCAACACCCTTCCCCTTAACTTGGCGCTTCAGCAGCTCCATCTCCGCTGCCATCTTACGAATGAGGGCGTCTTGGTCCTTGAGTTTGTGCTCCAGGCGCTGCTCGCGGGACTCCCCCCGGCGCCGGCGGCCCTCTGGACTCTGTGAACGATCTGAACTCCTCCCACGTTTGTCGCGCGCTCCTCGCGATGAAGTTTCTAGGCCCGCCATGGTTGGGACATTAGGAGGGCCTTCTCTCCTTCGGACATACTCCGGAGTCACACCATCGACGACGGACAACGGAACTTCGTCATTGTTAGCCATGGAAATGATCGAAGAAGCTCGAAGAACAAGGGTTGAAAATTTAAGAATTCCCACAGACGGCGCCAATTGTACGGGGGCAAAATAACCTTAGCTCTCCGTACGCCTTGAACGTCAAGCTTCCGTCAACAGCGTCTGTCTCTGCAACACGAAAATGGTGAGCTGCCCGGCGGTGGTGTGCCGGAAAAACCCTCCGACGCTCAAGTTAGTTCACTGAGGAAGAAGATAATCAGAAGGGAGAGAGAATGCTCGTGAGAATGAATTCGCATACCTGAAACGTTCGCCTTCCCTCCCATATCTAGGCTGCCCACGCAGCTCCGAGATTGTGCGCGCACTACCTCTGCTGTCCTTCCTGGACAGGTGGCAGTGCTCGCCTCTCACCACCTTACACGTGTAAAGGTTTTGTCCTCTTTCCAGTACATGCAGAACTGCCTAACGGTATTGAGGCGTTCGTGGAGCAGACGTCCTCTCCTTCACACCATTGGCCCAGGTGGCACCCTTAGCCGAGAGGTACCATGACCGGCCAAACACATGGAAAATTGCCATCACACAACCATGCCAATACAGCCGGCTTATGACTTAGAACCAACCCAGAACTTAATAGCAAATGCCGAGCTACCCTAGACCGGTTCATCGCGATAGACCGGTCGTGAGGCATGCCGGCCTCCAACCGTTTCATCTCCAATCTCTGCCACGCCCAAGCGCTTGGCCTCGGCTGGACGGCTGGGGACACGACGGCCCGGTCGCATCCTCTATGTAACCCGGTCAGCCATTCAGCTCGACTGCGATCTTCGTCCTGAACTTCGCCATGCACGAGCCTCCAGCTCGGTCCTCAAGAGGACACTGGTTGATGTCGTCGCACGAGCAGATTGATTGCTCGGCCAATTAGGCCGACCATCTTGCTCGGTGCCCCGTAACCCGTGACGCCGGGCGTTATTCTTCTCGGCCGTACTGACAGATGGAAATCTCCCCACTCAATATATATACATATATTATTTAATTTTATTATTTATTTATTTATTTATTAGTCAATTATGGATATCAAAAGTCACACATTAGGGTCTGGTGATGCATTGCACGTTTGGTTTGTTAACGTAGGCAAGCGTGTGATGTTGTTACTTTGTAGACCAAATCACTTTACTTAGGTTACTTTGTAGACCAAAGTCACACAATAAGGAATATTTTACAATCTCTTTTGAAAAAGCAAGTCCAAACTTGTGATTGCCATATGATCACATATGGGATCCTCTTAAAAAAATTTAAAAAATTAAAAATTTCGAATTTAAAACTTCAATGATTGACTATAATTTAGTTTCACATTAGTGAATCAGTTGACCGGAGGAAAGTGTATTTCTTTACAAAAAATAATAATAATAATAATAGTTATTGGACCATTTTAATATCTTTTATTTATATTGTTCATGAATCTTCTTTTGTCTTATTCATGAATCTCATCTTGTTCATGAATGGAGATTCATTGCTTTGATGACTTTTTGTCTTGTTCATGAATGTAGTTTAATTAGAATTCATGAACTTGTTAGTGAGTTAATTTTTTGGTTCACTCTTCCTTTTCTCTAGGTTCATGGTCATTATTGTTTTTTGATGTATTTTGCAATGTCTTAGTGACCTATAAATAGTTCATCTCTTCTACTCTTTTCTAGAACAATCACATCAACTATTTTCTATACAAGAGAGATTACTAGTAAAGAAGGGTGTTTTTCTTGGTGGAGCTTTAGGTTCACCATCTTGTACAGAGTTGGCCTGAACCATATAACAAGTGGTCGGACTGTTGTATCCTGGAGGGGACAAGTCATAATTTTGTGACTGCTGCATCGGTATTTGGGTTCTTCCTACCACAGTGGGCTTGATCTCCTTAAAGAAAACGAGATATCCGTGCCTCAGCCTGATCTATTTGTATCTCTTTTTCTTTGCATTATTTATCAATAAAATATATTTTTTCTGGTATTTTCACCAACAATTTTAAGGAGATCAAACATGGATCAAGTGCTAGAAAAAACCAATGATGGAATTGGAGATCTCAACAAGCCTTTCAAGTTCAAGGGAGTTCATTTTAAGAGGTGGAAAGGAAAAGTTCTTTTTTACCTTAGTCTTTTAAAAATTGAATATGTTCTTACCGAACTCAAACAAAATCCCAACCGAGGAGATGAATAATGAAGACTACGAGGCACATGAAACAAAAGTGGCTTCCTACAATACAGATGAGTATTAATGTCGCTTTTATCTCTTAAATTGCCTTGCTGGTCAATTTTATGATTACTATGACACCACTTACACTTCCGCAAAGAAAATTTGGAAAGCTTTACAGACTAAGTATGATACTGAAGAGGCAGGAGCAAAAAAGTATGTAGTTAGCCGCTTTTTCGCTTCCAAATGGTGGATGAAAAATCTGTTGTGGAGTAAGCACAAGATTTCCAAATGATAGTTGTAGAAGTAAGATTTGAAGGCATCAAGATTGGTGACAACTTAGTAGTTGCAGGACTTGCTGACAAGCTACTGCCATCTTGGAGAGAATTTCAAAAGAGCATGCGCCACAAACAAAAGGAGACTTCCTTAGAGGCGTTGATCACTTGCATCCGAGTCGAAGAGGAGACTAGAGGCCAAGATGCATTAATAACACAAGTGGGTAATGACAATTCTACCACAAAGGTAAACTTTGTTTTAGCAAATAATAACTTACCCAAAGGTCACAATTCCAAGAATGCTTATTTAAAGCCTTATAAAAAGAATATGAAGAATTATGGTAAACCTCACAATAAATGGATTAATCCAAATAAAAACCAAGGTCCTTTACCTCCACAAAATTTTGCATGCTTTGTCTGTGGCAAAAATGGACACATTGCTCGAACTTGCAAATTTCAAAAACGTGCACCTGCCCCAAAGGCTAACGTTATCGAGGAACCATTTCTGGCGATGATTACAGACATTTGCATGGTTAATTATGTGGACGGTTGGTGGGCAGATTCTGGTGCTAATACACATGTTTGTTATGATCAAACTTGGTTCAAGGTATATACTCCCTTTGATGATGAGAAAACAATTATGCTTGGTGACTCTAGTCAAACCAAGATACTTGAGAGTAGTGAGGTTGACCTTAAGTTCACCTCTGGATGTGTGCTTACTTTAAAAGATGTGCTTTATACACCGTCCATGAGAAAGAACTTGATGTCAAGTTATTTGTTGAATAAGGCTGGTTTTAAGCAAACTATAGAATATGATCAATATGTGATTATCAAGAAGGGTATTTTTGTGGGTAAGGGTTATGCTTGTGATAGGATGTTCAAATTGAATGTTGAGATTAATAAACCATCTACTAATTCGGTTTACATGTTGTCTTCTATTAATTTTTAGCATGCTCGCTTGTGTCATATTAACAGTAAATATGTGGGAATCATGAGTAGTTTAGGATTAATTCCTAAAGTGACAAAAAAATTTGAGAAATGTGAAGTTTGCAGTAAAGCAAAAATTACCAAGAGGTCTCATAAAAGTGTTGAAAAAAATACCGAATTGCTAGAATTATTTCATATTGATTTGTGTGAGTTTGAAGGAATTTTAACTCGGGGTGGTAACCAATATTTTATCACTTTTATTGATGATTTTTCAAAATACACAAACGCATATTTATTAAAAAATAAAAGTGATACTTTTGAGAAATTTAAAGAATTCCTTCTTGAAGTGGAAAATCAATTCGGTAAAAAGATTAAGAGAATTAGAAGTGATAGAGGCCGGGAGTATGAATCTCTTGGATTCAACTCTTTTGTTCAGTCATTGGGAATTATTCATGAGACTACTCCACCATATTCACCTCCATCTAATGGCGTAGCTGAAAGAAAAAATAGAACGTTAATTGACTTGACGAATGATATGTTTATTGATTCAGGTGCTTCTTCAAATCTTTGGGGTGAGGCTATTTTGACAACTTGCCATGTGATAAATAGAGTGCCACATAAAAAGACTAAAATTGTACCTTATGAGTTGTGGCGAGAGCATAAACCAAATCTAGGTTATTTGAGGGTTTGGGGTTGTTTAGCTTTTGTGAGGCTTGCAGATCCTAAATGACCTAAATTGGGTGAACGAGCTACCACCTATGCTTTTCTTGGGTATGCGTTGTATAGTACAGCTTATAGATTTTTTGATATGAAAAATAATATTATTTTTGAATCAGGTGATACTATTTTTCATGAAAATAAATTTCCTTTCAAATCTAGAAATAGTGGGGGTCAAATAATTTCTGAAAATATTTTACCCGTGCCTAGCTCTTCTACTCCATCTCAAGTTTTTCAAGAACAAGAAAATTCTCAAATTCAACCAAGTCGGAGTAAACGAGCTAGAGTTGAAAAAGATTTTGGCCTTGACTATTATCTTTACAATGTGAAAGAAATTCCTTTTACGATGCAAGAAACTTTATCATCACCTGATACTATTTTCTGGAAAGAGGCTGTAAATGATGAGATAGATTCACTACTTTCAAATAAAACATGGAAGCTAGTAGATTTACCTCCAGATTGTAAAACTATTGGGTATAAATGGGTCCTTCGTAAAAAACTTAAACCGGATGGAACTATAGATAAATAAAGCATGGCTTGTCGCTAAAGGTTTTAAGCAACAAGTTAATCTTGATTTCTTTGATACTTTTTCTCCGGTTACTAGAATTACATCCATTAGATTGTTGATAGCAGTGGCTGTAATTCATGATTTAAAAATTCATCAAATAGATGTGAAAACAACATTTTTAAATGGAGATCTAGATGAGGAGATTTACATGGACTAACCCGAAGGCTTTGTGGAGCCTGGCCAAGAAAACAATGTGTGTAAGCTAACTAAATCCCTTTATGGTTTAAAACAAGCTCCTAAACAGTGGCATGAGAAATTTGATTCCTATATGCTTGAGAATGGCTATAAGACTAATGAATGTGATAAGTGCATATATTATAAAACTTGTGAGAATGCACATGTAATTATTAGCCTATATGTGGATGATCTACTTATCTATGGCTCTAATTTGCATATTATAAATGAGATTAAAAATATGCTTAATAGCCATTTTGATATGAAAGATCTTGGTGAAGCCAATTTTATTTTGGGAATTAAAATTACCAAGACTAATGATGGCATTTTTCTTAATCAGTCGCATTATGTTGAGAAAAGTTTAAAGAAATATAATTTTCTAGACTGTAAACATGTTGCTACTCCTTTTGATGCAAGCATACATTTATATGCTGTAACAAATGAAAAAGAAGTGATTAATAAAAAAATATATATGCTAGCATGATTGGTAGTTTGAGATATGCTACTGACTGTACTAGACCTGACATTGCATATGCTGTTGAAGTACTTAGTAGGTTTACTAGCAAGCCAAGTCGAAATCATTGGCTAGCCATGGGAAGAATTATGAGATATTTATCTAGTACCAAAAATTATGGTTTGTTTTATAACAAGTATCCTGCGGTACTTGAGGGATATAGTGATGCCGATTGGAACACTTTGTCAGGTGATTCTCTCTCTACCTCAGGTTTTATTTTTACCTTGGGTGGTGGTGCTATATGTTGGAAGTCTAAAAAACAGACTATAATTGCTAATTCTACTATGGAAGTTGAACTTATAGCATTAGCTTCAGCATGTGAGGAAGCGAATTGGTTGAGAGATTTGTTACATGAAATCCCTTTTTGAAAAAAATCAATTCCTCCTGTGTTAATTCGTTGTGATAGCACTGCAGCTATTGGTAGAGTGAACAACCATTTTTATAATGGTAAATCCAAACCTATTCGAAGGAAACACAGTAATGTGAGATCCTATTTGAGTAATGGCATCATAATTGTGAATTACATAAGATCTTGTGATAATCTTGCGGATCCGTTAACCAAGGCCTTGGCGAGAGATAGGGTCTGGAATACATCGAGGAGATGGGTTTGAAGCCTATAAATTCATAAACCATGTATGAGGATACCCAACCTAGGGACCAGAGATCCTGTAACTAGGTTCAATGGGAAGAACGAATCATATGGTGGTTGTAAAAAATGCACTCTTTAATATTTTGTTATCCATCCCTATGATGTAAGTGCATTTGTCCTGTAATGTTGGAAGGTTGAGTTTTTATACTTTTAATGAAATTCTGTAGCTCTTGTTGAGTGGGGTGTGTAAATTACAGGAACATCCTTGACAGATTTCACCTATGTGAGCATGAAAGTGGGGCCGCTTTCTATGAGAATAATACTTATTTTCAAATATGTTCATGAAAACTGGGATAAGCACAAGGCCGTAATGGGCTGGCTATTAAAAGCTCATGTCAACACTTGGATTATTATGTGTGAGCAGTAATACTTTATTTCCCCTAAGCAGTCATAGTTCAAATCTGAGACCACTATTGACTCTGGAGTAGAGGTTGTTGTTTCACTAATGAAGGTTCAATGCAGAACACACCTTCATAATGCATACTAGTCTATCTTTGTTTGGTAATCTCTCTTATCCTTATTGATATTAAAATAAGTGGGGGATTGTTAGACCATTTTAATATCTTTTATTTATTTATTTATTTATATTGTTCATGAATCTTCTTTTGTCTTATTCATGAATCTCATCTTGTTCATGAATGGAGATTCATTACTTTGGTGACTTTTTGTCTTGTTCATGAATGGAGTTTAATTAGAATTCATAAACTTGTTAGTGAGTTAATTTTTTGGTTCACTCTCCATTTTCTCTAGGTTCATGGTCATTATTGTTTTTTGATATATTTTGTAATGTCTTAATGGCCTATAAATAGTTCATCTCTTCTACTCTTTTCTACAACAATCACATCAACTATTTTCTATACAAGAGAGATTACTAGCAAAGAATGGTGCTTTTCTTGGTGGAGCTTTAGGTTCACCATCTTGTGCAGAGTTGGCCTGAACCATACGACAAGCGGTCGGACTGTTGTATCCTGGAGGGGACAAGTCATAATTTTGTGACTGCTGCATCGGTATTTGGGTTCTTCCTACCGCAGTGGGCTTAATCTCCTTAAAGAAAACGAGATATCCGTGCCTCAGCCTGATCTATTTGTATCTCTTTTTCTTTGCATTATTTATCAATAAAATATATTTTTTCTGGTATTTTCACCAACAATAGTAATAATAATGACATAATGTTATTGCACGAGAGTGTATTTAATACACCTGATTTTCTTTTCCCGCCATAACTAATAAGCTCATTCTTTTGTGGAAGAAGACTATTGTAAATATAAATTACTTGGTTGTATTTTTACGGTCTAGCTTGTCTCATGTTTGAGTTTAAGACTGGACCGTCCAGTCCGGCTTATGGGATTATTTTTAGATCTTGTTTCGATAATTCGAATCGTTCAATGTGTAAAACTCGCCGAATACTATATTCCTATAAAAAATTACGTTGATAAGATATCGATAGTTATTTGATCGGATCAAATTTGTTTAAAAAAAATGGACGGCGAAAAAATAAACGATTGACAGAAATCTGATCTGATCAAATAGCTATCGATATCCGATCAGTGTGATTTTTTGCAAAGGATATAGTACTTGACGAGTTCTACATATTGAAAAGTTTACATTATCGAAATGGGACCAAAAATGGACCCATGAGCTAGACTGGACGGTCCAGTCTTGATCTCAAACATGAGACAAGCTGGAACATATTTTTACTACAACCAGAGCAAGGGCTCACATTGTTTGGCACAAATTTTATTTAGTGTGTTTGATTTCTGTTTTTTAAAAATTTAGTTTTTTATTTTTCATATTGTTTTGTTTTTAGTGAATATTTTTTGAATTTTAAGCAATTTTTATTTTTATTTTTATTTTTTTAGATGTACCTTATTTAGATGTATCTAACTAGTAAATTATTTGTGAACAAATATTTTTAAAAATTAATAAATATACAAAAATACGAAAAATGTACTGAATTTTTATTTTTATTTTTTGTATTTTTGGTATTTAACAAATTTTTAAAGATTTTTTTTACAAATATTATACTTTCTAAGTATATTTATGTTAGGTGTGTCTAAAAATTTTAAAAATTATTTAAAATATTAAAAAAATTCAGTAAAAACAAAAAAATAAGAAAATAAAAAGTAGAATTTTTTGAAAAATAAATTCTAAAAACTAAAAATAAACAAAGTAATTATATATATTTTTAAAGGGATGAATCATTGTTGAACACCGAGCTCATTCCAAACCCAAGGTTTAGCTCGTATTTTAAGTTCTTGTTTGGCAAGTGAGTTTGGTTTAGATTAGGATTAAAAAAAGTATAAAAAAATAAAATAAATTAAATGAGTTAATAAGATAAAATGTTATATTTAAATCATAGTTTTTTTTTTAAATTGATATCCAAATCATAATTATGTCACCTTTTTTTTTATCATAAAAAAGTAAAAAAATCAAAAAAATTCTCATGCTTTGTTTTATTAGATAGTTAAATTAAATCAATAAATAAAAAGATAAAAACGTTTAATCTCATACTTTGTTTTTTTCATCAGTTAGTAAAATAATTATCTGAAACATTATTACACAAAATTAATACTATTCTTAGTTTTACAAATTTAGAAAAACTTATACTATTTTTAATTTTACTAAATAAAATATATTGGTTAAAATTTTTTTAAATAAGATCTGAGCTATCATAATATTTATAAATAAAACTTTTGAATAATTAGTTCATAATTCCTCATTCATTCAGAAATGATATAGGCCCTAATAAATGACCGAGGGAATTACCGAACTCCCACGTGGCATGACACTATGTAAAAGAATGTGATTTAATTGATAAAATTAAAAATTTAGATTTTATTTTTTTACAATACTCAAATCTTAGAAGATTGATTTTTTTTTTTTTTGACTTTTTGAGTATAATATTCTATTGCGAAACACACCGTTAAGTTACCTCAGTCTCTAAAAAATGGGTACATTTTTTTTGTGACGATTTTTTGTATATATCGGTAAAAATTGATAATTATGGACTTTTTTTATCTTGATTTTTATAAATTGTTGCTAAATTTACAATTAGTGACATTTTTTTGTGACGAATTTTTCAAACTGTTACTGAAAGTTAAAAAATTTAGTGTAAATTACAAATACACTTCTTCAGATTTATTTGAAATATGGAATGCCCATTATGGTGCTAAAAATTACAAATACCTTATTGTCGGAATTTCTTATTTAAAAAAATTATCAGAAAAAATGAAATTTATTATTCTTCTATACGTTAATAAAATTACTTAAATGGTTAATTGAAATATATTTATAATATTATTAAAAATTATTTATTGAGTTGATGATTTATTAATAAAGGATAAATTATACTAATGGTCCCTGTAGTTTGGGGGTTGTATCACTTTAGTTTCTGACATTTCAATTATGATATATTAACACTGAATTTTAAATCTCGTTCCAAATAAGAAAATTGAAGCCACAATTGCTCCATTTCAAGGGTACAATCGCCAATTTAATAAAATATAAATTTGTTTGACAAAAATAAATGTCAAATTTTTTTAAAAAAATTATTTCTATTCATCAAAGATAAAATTATATAGAAATGATAAATCTTTTACATTTTTATTTTTTTTATTTTTTACCAAATTAATTTTTAATATGTGTTTGGATGATAATCATGTAATAGGTGGTTGTTTTGTTCATTTTTTTGATAGTTATCATGTAATAGGTGGTTTTTTTGTTCATTTTTTTTTATAGTTATCATGTAATAGATGATTGTATTATCGTGAACAATATTTTTGGATGTGTAATCGATATGTTTAATGCATAAAATATTTTTAGTTTTAGATTTTTTGATTTAATGGATTGATTTAATAATAATATCAAAGTTTTTGCCATGTTTGACTTTTGAAAATTTGAAATTGATTTTAAAAATAAATATAAAAAAATTTATTTAAAAAATTATTTCTACACTCTCAAAAGATAAAAATATATATAAATGATGTGTTTTAAATTTTTTTGCACCAATTTAATTTGTAATTTTTAGAAAAAATTTTTAAAAATAAATTTTAAAAACCAACAAACATAACTTTACCAAACCAAAATAAGTTGTATGATGACTTTGTTCTTTAAATGAAACGTTTGCAAAAAAAATATCTTTGATTGTCTTTATTTTAAACAAAATTTAAAATTCAGAATCAAATGTATCACGATTAAAAAATCATGGACCAAAGTGACACAAGCTCCAAACTATATGGACTATTAGTGTAATTCATCCATTAATAAAATGACTGATCTATTATGCAATTAGAAATTTGAAGGTGCAGGATGTAATTTTCAGAATCACATGAAACAATTTGTATTTTAAGTAAATCTCAAATAGTATATTTATAATTTACTAAAAAATTTAATTCCACATCTTTTATTAAGAAGATACTAATAACCATATACAACAAATAAGAATTTTAATGATAAAATTCTTTTGCCTCTAAAATTATAAATATTTGAGAACCACTTCTTATTGTTATGAGAATAGTCGCTAAATGATAGTTCTAATTTATTATATATATATTTTTAAAGTATCTATAAAATAATTTGATCCCAAAAAATTTATTTTTAATAAAAAAATTTTGGTCTAAAAAGGAATAATAAATCATCGGTAAATGAGTAAATGTCTAATTTCGTTACTAAAAATATAATAATAGTATTTTTTTGAAATAAAAATATTTTGTCCATAAAAAATAATTTTATTTCTAAATTTTATTGTAAAAACTTTATTTTGACTTAATATTTTAATATTTTTTTAAAAATAAATAAAAAATATAATGTACTAAAAATTTATGCAATCAAATAGTCTACTTAATTAATTGGCATTGAAATGACAATTTACTAATTGATAGAAATGACCGTACACGGCTCCCACGTGAGTTTCAATAGTCCCGTTTGGTGTAACTGTTAAAACATATTATAAATTATAACTTAACAGATTATAGATTATGACTTTAATTAGAAGCTGTTACTCTGTTTAGTGTAACTATTGGATTATAGATTTAAGTTGCTGAGTAGTGTTTGTTAAATAAGCTGTGAAGTAGCTTTTTCAATTAATTTTTATTTTTTATTATTCACTACTTGTCTACATTTCTCATAAAAAATAATAATAATATTCTATAGTCAATTTGGGTCTTTTTCTATTTTTAAAAAAATAAAAAATAAAAAAATTTAAGAGTATAACCGTAAATTAATATCTCCACAGCAGAAGCTGATAATCAGCAGTAAGGGGTGGGCAGTTTTTCAGAATCAACTTTTTTGACTTAAAATAAGTTGTTAGAATCAGAAACTGTTTGAAATAAGTTTAACCAAACAGTCCAAAATAGCTTTGCAAAAGCAAGAAACCATAAGTTGGCTCAAAAAAGCCCAAACAAACACCACCAATAGTACTTGAGTAATTTTGATCTCGTTCTAGAAGTTGATTATTTTAATTATTTTTTTAATTTTCTAATTATTTTAATTTAATTAAAAAAATTTGATTGAAAAGATAGTTGGCTATTTTTTTTTATAATTGATTTGATGGTTAAAAAAAATGAAGTAATTATAAATTGGATAAATTACAAATCTATCCCTTCAGATTTGATTAAAATACAAATCATTCCCTGTGGTTCTGAAAATTACATTTCATTTCTTGAGATTTCTAATTTCATAACAAATTGTGTGAGTAATTTTCCGATCACACTGCTAACTCAGTGATCAGCTGGAGAGGACTGGCAGAATAGATGACTCCTGGCTAACCTGCAATAGAAAGAGAAGATTCCGGCGGTGGTTCTTCCACCAGGGGGCACTCCGACGATCAAGTCAGTATATCTCTCAAAGATAATCAAGTGCTAAATTCACTGCTCAAAGTATAAATTGCGTACCTTAGACCCATGGGGGTGCCTCTCTTTTATAGTTTCTCAATCTTAGTCCCACTAGAAGCCTGACTTCTATGGACTCTCATTCAGTGCTTACTTTGGACTCTACAAGAGATAAGGATAGACTTCCTAAGAATACTATCCTTATCCATTTTGGAGTCTTTCTTCATTCTAGGACTCTTGTCCCTTATCTGATCATCTCGGATTCCGATATCTTCGGAGGTCACCACGGCAACACCGAGATCACCTCGGCATAACGACCAGGACAGTGGCACCTCGGCTAACACGTCGGCGTTACCTTACCATGTGTCTGTACTCAAAAAATAATCCCCATAACTGCCCCCCAGGTTCTATTACCTCGGCATTCTGAGGTGATGGAACCTACATCGGTACTTCCTTCAAGTACGTCGGCTTAAAGTATCTCAGCCGAGATCATCATCATAGGCCGACATGTCTTCTAAAAGATCAAGAACTCCAAGAGCTCCCTTATGAACTTCTTCATGCGTGTGAGCTGTCAAGCATCGCTTTTCAACTGTTTCATTTACGCGTTTGATCCTCATTGGATCGTGTGTCTGACGCGCCTGAAAACCGTCTTCTCTGCGTGCGCCGTCTGACGTATGCGTTGCTCCAGGCGCATTTAATGCCTTCTTTTGCCGTCGTTTCAAAAATATTTTGACAAAACTTGTTTTTCCTTTCTTTCGTCTCTTTACTTTGCATTCGATTCACTTGCTTTTTCTCTCTCTCTAGCCTTTGAATACGCCATTGTTCCAGTTTACCAAGCTCTGTAACTGCTTTCCTTTTTCCCTTCCTGTGAAGCTTTCGCCGTTTTGTTACATCTGTAACTGTCGTCTGACTTCGGCAATCTTCATACCGGCTCCATTTTTCTGGTAAGCAACTGTTCCTCTCGTTTTTCAATTTCTTTGATATTCCTCATTACTTCTTTTATTACTGTTTTGTTCAAATTTTTATCTTGCGAACCATATATCTGTATGTATTTGCTCCATGATTCTGCTTTTGCTCAAATCTTGAACACACGCACTGTTTCACCACTTTCTTGCGCTTTTGTCACTGTTCTTGACCTTATACTCCTTGTATTTTCTGTGCTTTTGATAGCCCCACCTTTGTTCTTGATTCTGAAACTTCATTCTTGCTTTTCTGTTTTTCAGATTTGTGCCTTCAATCTTCGTCTTCATAGATTTAGGTTTGGGATTTGACTGTAGAACCTGTCAAAACTAAAACAATCTTCACAAATTCTTGCATCAATATACACCTAGGTCTTAGCCGAGGTTCACGAAACCTTTTTTAGATCATCTCTCTTCTGAAACCCAGTCCTCCTAATTTAGGCCGACGTTATGGATATGTGGAGGCATAGGGTAAACACCCCAACCAAACTAGAATTCTTTAGACAGGAGTTTGAAATCCCAGCCGACGTCCATCTGAGGTTGGTTGGGGATGATGACTCCATCATGCCTACTGACGACTCCATGTCCTTCCCTGTAGTTGCCTTTATTGAGTGTGGACTTCGGTTTCCACTCAACACCCTGTTTCGCGAGATTCTCCATTATTATAAGTTGAACCCCATGCAACTTGCTATCAATTCTTATCGAGTGATCAACGGTATCATAGCCTTAGCTAAACAGGAAAACGTTAGGATCACCTTAGCCGACGTTCAATACTGCTATACCATGTGCAGCCTTAACTTGAAAGAAAAAGGCTACATTTATTATCTTAAGCTGAGATCCACAGAGTTTAAAATCGTAGCCGACCTTCCAGACTCCAACAAGGGGGCTGGAGACGATTACTTCATTACCTTAGGAAATTGGGAGTTTGCTTCAGATGAGGATCTTCATCTCTTCCCTCTTCCCCGATCAGTTTTAGAGGGCAAGGGTAAGAGCCCAGTGTTAATACTTGATTGTTTCTTTTCAAGTATTTAATATTTTACCTGTTTCTAATGTCTGTTTTTCCCTTGCAGCTGTCCGTCAGCCACCAAAGAACTTTCGTCAATCCTTCATTCTCAGCAAGGATTTGAACAAACTTTTGGACTTGCCAGTCCAAAAACGGAAGGCACCTCTGCTTCTCAACTTCATTCCGACATACAAATCAACTCTTCCCGACGTTCCCAAGAGAAAAAAGAGGAGCTTATCTCCTCCCTCTGCCACAACTCCACAAGCCGCATCAACATGTCGGACAGACCAAGGATCAACATCTGATCCACCAGAACAGCCGTCTACTTCGGCGCAATACCTGATCCCACCATCTCAACGCAAACGTCGTCGACGTCTTGTTCTTGCAGCTGAGATGGGTCGTGCAAAACCAGTGGCCAAGGATCTTTTAGCCAATATCCCAACTGATGTTGATGCTCAATCAACACAAGCCTTGCCTCCACAGAAGCCGAAAAGAGTTAAGAGGGCTCAACCAAAGGCTAAAGTGACTCAGGTTGAGACTGAAGACACTTTGCCAATCTCAAAGCTGGCTCCAAGTGAAAAGGCTGCCTCTGTCCCTGCGAAGAGGTCTGCTGAAAACTTCCTTCTGAATCCACGAAGTCCAAGAGGCCGAGGTCATCTGCAACGACCTCGGGGTCCAAGAAGCCTGATGCCCCCTGGGCCCCTAAAATAACTTTGGAAGATAAGCCTGTAATGGCTAGTGATAGCGCCGACGATATAAATGTCGGCGTTGCACTTAGTACTGCACTGCTTCTTTCAGGCGACCTGGAACGAAACGCCGAATTCAGTGAGTATGAGAACTACGCTCTCATGCTTCAACGCTCTGTTCAGGTAAGCGTTGTTGCTTAGTACTTTTTCTTTCTTTCTCTTCATTTCATACTTAGAATATTTTCTGATACTTCTGTTTCCTTTCAGGCCATCCAGCATGCCCATTCTTTCTCGAAGCAATCTTTTGAAAATCGTGAGAAGCTTGCCGAGAAAACGAGGGAGGTCTCCACACTTCAGAAAACTAATAAGAGCCTACAGTCAAAGATGAAAATGCTAGAGGACCAGGCCGAGGTCGCTATCAAGGAGAAGGACAATACCGAGGAAAAAGCTGGTGCCACTGAGGCAATAAATAAAGTCCTTCAAGCTCAGCTGAAGGAGGCTGAGAAAAAAGTAGCCCAGGCCCAGAAGGAACTTTAAGATGCTTTGGCCACCAAAGTGGCCGAAATCAAGGATGCTGATGAGAAGGCGTATGCTCAAGGCATGGCCGATGTCACGGAGGCCTATGAGCAACAAGTGAAGCAGGCATGCAACAGGGGTTTCTCCCTTGGTTGGATGTCCCTTCTGAAAAAGATCAATGTCCCCGAGGACTCGCCTCTTCGGCGTGCCGACGCCATTCCTCTTCCATTCCCTCCGCCGCCACCTCCAACTCAATCTGATGATGATTCTGATTCTGAGGATCAACATGAGGAGGAGGCTTTGGTGAGAAAATCCAAGGAGGCTACTGGGGCCAAGTCCTCTTCTCAAAATGAGCAAGTCCTTGACTTAACTCAAGATGAGGAGGTTGAGGAGGTTCCTGACAATGCTATAGCTGAAAAGACATCGGCCGTTGCTTCTCTTGCCGACAAGAGTGTAGATGAAACTCTGGCAGAAATCGACGCCGAGCTCGTGGCGGAAAAGGCGGCCGAGGTGGCTTCTCAACAGCCTTCCGAGGTCCTACCCCAAGTTACTGCTAATGCTGAGGAACCTTAATTTTCATGTTTTTCTTCTTTTGTCTTTTGCACTCTTGTACTTTTTGTTTTTCAGAAAATGTAAGCTCTGCAAATGGCCGACGTGCCTTTTTGTTTTTTGAATATCTAATTCATCTTTCCTCCTCTTGAATGCTTGTGCCTTTATCTTCTTTTGACTGCTTCTGCATGATTTTATACTTAGAATATTTTGCAAGTCTTTCCTTCTTTGTGCAATCTTCTCGGGGTGACATACCCCGGGTATAAAAACTGATGATTTACCTCGGCTTGACTTCAACTTGTAAATTGCTACAAATTTCAACAAGTGAAGATAAACAATAATCTCGGTTTAACTTCAACTTGTAAATTGCTACAATTTTCAACAAGCGTTAAGCATTACTTCGGTTTAACTTCAACTTGTAAATTGCTACAAATTTCAACAAGTGTTAAGCATTACTTTGGTTTAACTTCAACTTGTAAATTGCTACAAATTTCAACAAGCGTTAAGCATTACTTCGGTTTAACTTCAACTTGTAAATTGCTCCAAATTTCAACAAGTGAAGATAAACATTTATCTCGGCTTAACTTCAACTTGTAAATTGCTACAAATTTCAACAAGTGAAGATAAACAATAATCTCGGCTTAACTTCAACTTGTAAATTGTTACAAATTTCAACAAGCGTTAAGTATTACTTTGGTTTAACTTCAACTTGTAAATTGCTACAAATTTCAACAAGTGAAGATAAACAATTATCTTGGTTTAACTTCAACTTGTAAATTGCTACAAATTTCAACAAGTGAAGATAAACAATAATCTCGACTTAACTTCAACTTGTAAATTGCTACAAATTTCAACAAGCGTTAAGTGTTTTTGTCTTCTCTCTGCCCCTAATGTGAACCTGAGTTCCACTTGGGTTCTCATTATTCAAAAATAATATTATGCATAGTTTCACAAGTTGTGGAGAATTCTGCTAAGAT
This sequence comes from Camellia japonica, assembly GCA_030407325.1. Taxonomy (NCBI): domain Eukaryota; kingdom Viridiplantae; phylum Streptophyta; class Magnoliopsida; order Ericales; family Theaceae; genus Camellia; species Camellia japonica. The sequence continues at coordinate 93,307,784 of JAPPVO010000059.1, forward strand.
TTTATTGATGACATCGGCAAAAAATAAAGCAACATCTAATGATAGAAAAATTTTAAATTACAAGTGTTCCAGGGTCTTGGCAATGCTTTGCCCTCATTATCTTCAAGCCGATATGCCCCATTGCCCAGTACCGACGTGATTCTGTAGGGTCCTTCCCAGTTTGGGCCAAGCTTGCCCTCTTTGGGATCCTTCTTGTTGCCGATGACTTTTCTCAGGACTAGGTCGCCGACTTGGAATTCCCTTGGATTAACCTTCTTGTTATAAGCTTTAGCAAGCTGTTGCTGGTATGCTGCAAGCTGTATTGCAGCTGTCTCTCTTCTTTCTTCTAGAAGATCCAGATCTCGGGCTAAGAGTACATTATTAGTCCCGTTCTCAACTCCCTGGGTTCTAATCCCTGGGATGCCGACCTCCAATGGAATGACTGCTTCTGTGCCATAAGCCATGGCAAAGGGTGATTCCCCTGTTTATCTTCTCGGCGTAGTCTGATATGCCCAGAGTACATTGGGCAATTCGTCTACCCATTTCCCTTTTGCTGCCTGCAGCCTCTTCTTTATCCCATCCAGAATTACTTTGTTGGATGCTTCTGCTTGTCCATTGCTTTGTGGAAAACTTGGGGTTAAAAAGTAGTTCTTGATCTTGAACTTTACACAGAAGTTTTTGATCAGCTTACTGTCAAATTGTGTCCTATTGTCTGCAATAATTGCTCTTGGAATCCCAAATCTGGTGATGATGTTTCTCCATATAAAGTTCTTTACGTCCACATCTCGGATCTTGGCAGTAGGTTCTGCTTCTATCCACTTTGTGAAGTAATCTGTTGCTACTAGCAGGTACTTCCTTTGCCTAGTTGCTTGGGGCAATTGCCCAACGAGATCTATTCCCCATTGGGCAAATGGCCAAGGACTGGATACATGGTTTAGGTCAGCAGTTGGCTGGTGTATCAAAGGTGCAAACCTTTGGCATTGTTCACACTTCTTCACGTAGGCTTCTGCATCTTTTTGCATGTAGGGCCACCAATACCCCTGGGCAATGGCCCTGTGAGCTAGTGATCTGCCCCCAGTGTGGCTTCCACAAATTCCTTCATGAATTTCATATAAAAAATCTTCAACCTGCAGAGGGTGTACGCACCTTAAGAGAGGTCCAGTGAAGGACCTTCTGTAGAGATGTCCTTCTGCTGTCAGACTGAATTTTGCCTACTTCAATCTGATCTTGTGTGCCTTCCTGTGGTCATCTGGCAGCTTTCCTTCTTTCAGGAACGCAACAATTGCGTCTATCCAGTTTGGTCCCATGTCTACGCACATTGCTTCACGTTCTGTGACTACTGGTTCAATGCTCGGGCCCGACAAGTATTCAATCATTATTGTCCTTACTTTTCCTGGTTGTATTGCACTAGCTAGGTTGGCCAATGCATCGGCATGGTTGTTATCATCTCGGCTAACTTGAAGCAGTCTGCAGTTCTGGAATAAGGCTGCCAGCCTGATGACCTCCTTTGCGTAGGCCGACATTCTTTCATCTCGGGCTGCAAACTCGCCCGTTGTCTGGTTAACTATCAATTGTGTATCACAAAAAACTATTACCTCATCTGCTTGTACTGCTGCTGCTAGCTTCAGTCCTGCAATCAATGCTTCATATTCTGCCTCATTGTTTGAGGCCTTGATCCCCAATCGAATGGACTGTTCTAATATTTCTCCATCTGGAGATATCAGTACTACTCCTGCCCCCACTCCTTGTCGGTTTGAACTCCCATCAACGAACAGTTGAAAGGAATCGCCGATGTAAATGCTGCAGGGTCTGGGTTTCTCTTCTTTCCTTTGTTCTTTAGCCTTTGGCTGGGCTTCTGCTTGCTTGTCTGGACATTGTCTGTCTTTGCTCAACGGAGCCCGATATTGGATGGACTCTGGCGTGAACTCGGCCATGAAGTCGGCCAAAACCTGGCCTTTGATTGCAGTTTTGGGCCTGTACTCCAGATCATACTGGCCTAGGGCGATTGCCCATCTGGCTATTCTTCCTGTCAAGTCTCCCTGCTGCAATAGGGACTTTAATGGATGCTCTGTCAGTACCACAATTTTATGGGCCTAGAAGTAATGGTTCAACTTCTTTGAAGCCATTACTAGAGCCAGTGCCAATTTCTCTAAGGGTAGATACCTTGTTTCTGCGTCGGCTAGGGTTTTGCTTACAAAGTACACAGCCTTTTGCTCCCATTTTTCTTCTCGGATTAGTACTGCACTAATCGCATGTTCTGAAACTGCTAAGTACAGGAACAACTCCTCCCCAGGTTCTGGATTCGAAAGAATTGGAGCTGTGGTTAGGTACTTCTTCAGATCGGCTAATGCTTCTTCACACTCCTCTGTCCAAAGAAAGTCTGTGGCTTTCCTCACTAATTTGAAGAAGGGTTTGCACTTGTCTGAGCTTCTGCTTATAAACCTGTTCAGGGCTGCGGCCCTTCCAGTTAGCATCTGTACTTGTTTTGCCGACGTCGGGCTCTTCAGCTCTAGGATGTCCTTGATCTGATCTGGGCTGGCCTCAATGCCCCTCCTGGTCACCAGGTATCCTAGAAACTTACCAGATCCAACTCCAAATGCACACTTCGATGCATTGAGTCGGAGCCGATATGTTTTAAGGATTTCAAAGACTGCTTTTAGATCGGCGAGATGACCCTCAGGCTCCTTGGACTTAACGACCATGTCGTCAATGTAGACTTCTACTGTTCGGCCAATCAGGTGCTTGAACATCTTGGTTACCAATCTTTAGTAGGTGGCTCCTGCGTTTTTCAATCCAAAGGGCATCACTCTGTAGCAGTATAGCCCTTTGGGAGTGATAAATGCAGTCTTCTCTTCATCTGCTGGGTCCATAGCTATCTGGTGATACCCCCTGTAGGCATCTAGGAAGCTCATCCTTCCATGCCCCGAAGTGGCATCCACTAGCTGGTCAATCTTGGGTAGAGGGAAGCTGTCTTTGGGACAGGCTTTGTTTAAACTGGTAAAGTCTACACAGACCCTCCATTTACCGTTCTTCTTCTTTACCACCACTGTATTGGACAGCCATGTCGGGTAGTGAACTTCTCTGATGGCCCTAGCCTCCAAAAGTCTGTCTACTTCTTCTTCTACCGCTTCGACGTGCGTCAATGTCGGTCATTTGGCTTGTTGAATTATAGGTTTGGCCGACTTGTCAACATTCAGTTTGTGGCAAGTGACCTCGGGGTCAATGCCAAGCATTTCGTAAGGTGTCCAAGCAAACACCTCAATATTTGCTCGCAGAAAAGCCTCCAACTCTTTTTCCTCTTCTTCGGCTAAGCCCGAGCCGAGAAGAAAGAAGCGTTCTTCATCCCCATCCTGGACGAGGATTTTCTTCAGTGCCTCTTCGCTCTTCTCGGCTGGCTCCTTGCCGATATCTTCTAGGACTTCCACGTCCTCATCTTCAATTTCTGCCTTTTTTGGCTCTCGTATGCTGCAGGTTGATTTCATTGCTGCTATAGAGCAATTCTTCGCCTGCAGCTGATCGCTCCTGACTTCCTCTATCCCATGTTCTGTTGGGAATCGCAATAGTTAATGCAATGTTGAGGGAACTGCGCCCATTGCATGCAACCATCCTTCCCAAGATGATGTTGTAAGGGAGGGTGTGTCAATGATGGTGAATTCTGTCTTGATCTTCCTGGTGCCAGCCTGCACCTCCAAGTTTACTGCTCCCAGTGGCCATATCGGCGTTCCATTGAACCCAACCATTGGGCCATTGGATTGTTCCATGTCGTCTGGGTGAAGGCCGAGCTCCTTGTAACATCGGACGTACATGATGTCACAAGAGTTGCCTTGGTCAATCAGGATGCGTTTCACTTGGCACTCCCCAACCTGGAGGGATACTACCAAGGCATCGTTATGCAAATGCTGGACCATCTCTAGGTCGGCTTCAGTAAAGGTTATCATTAGTCCCTGGCATTCTTTTGCCCGATGTCTTTTCTCCCCGACTTGATAGACATGTTGTAGGTGTTTTACCTTCTTGGTCTCCCCTCTGATTTCGTTCTTGTTGACCTTTGAGTGAATCACATTGACTACCCGAGGTCCTCCTGCCTGAGGTTGCTGTACTGGGGGAGGCGGAGCTGCTGGTGCTTGAGGCAATCTTGCTTGTTCTTCTCTTGTTCTGGCCTCGTCGACCAGATCTCTCAGATGGCCTTGCCTTACCAAGTCCTCCAAGTGTGCTTTCAAGGCTCTGCAACCCTGAGTTGTGTGCCCCTCTTCATTGTGGTAGGCACAGCGCCTGCTGACGTTCCTTCCCATGAATTCCCCTGGTGCCCTTGCTGGTGCCCTGAAATAGGGTTGGTTCTGAATTTGGTCCAGGACTTTGTGAATTGGGGCCCGGAACACAGTCGTCACCGCCTGTGCAGCCCTTAGTTCTGTTTCATGTTTGTTCGATCCGTTGTTACCTCGACCTCGCTTCGGCGAGCCGTTTTCTTTCTCTTGCTTTACCTCCATAGTCCCCGATGTATCTTCCTCGGCTCTGGCATACTTCTCGATTCTCGCCATGAGCTCTTCCATGCTTTTTGGCAAAGTTTTTGCCAAAGACTTTCGTAGTGGACAGTTGTCTTTCAGGCCGTTCTTGAATGACACGACCGCCACTTTTTGATTACATTCTGGTATTCGGTTGAATACCTCATAGTACCTTTTTGCATAGGCCCTAAGGCCTTCATCCTTACTGATCTTCAAAGCCATCAGTGCATCCACCTTCAATGGCTGCAGCTTGTTTGTCACGAACCTAGCCACGAACATCTCGGCCAGGCCTTCCCATGTCTTCACGCTTCCCTTCGATAGTTTGTGGAACCAGTCTGATGCAATCTCTCCGAAGGATGAGAGGAACACTTTGCAGAGCAACGGCTCGTTCCCATTATACAGTGCCATTGAGTTCAGATATAATCCGACGTGGAAGTTGGGGTCTGACTTCCCATCATATATTTGAAACCTCGGCATACTGAATCTCTTCGGCGCCTCAAACCTGTCCAATTCCACCGAGAATGGTGTCCTCGGCTTATCTGGGGAATTTACCTCGGCTTCGGCATTCTGTTGCTTCCTTTTGAGGTAATCTCTTAAGTCCTCTTTTGTCCTCCCAGGAGCTCGGCTATCTCCTGCTTTCAGTCTTTTTGGTGCACTACTTTCAGCCTCGTGGTGAGTCCTCTTTGACCCCTCTCCATGAATTGTGTCGAAGCACAGTACCTGCCCCTGAACATGTCGATGTCCCTTGGGGTCTGCTTCCTTTGTATGATGCGTCCTCCGTGATTCTTCTCTTCTTGGCTCCCTCCGTCCGACCTCCCTGGAAGGTCGGTGAGAGTGTCTTTCGCTCCCGTTGTGTTGAGGGGCTATGGGGATTGTTCTTTGCCCTCCCTTCTAGGCATTGGCTGTTGGAATCGATGTGTCCTGCAGCGGGAACGGCAGCTGCATGACGTTATTTTGCATCATGAAATTGACAACCGACTGCAGGTCTGCCAATTTGTTTGCCATCTCCCTCATCTCTTCGTCCCTCCGCAGTCATCTATCCTTCCATACCTGGAGGTCGTCTTCATTGTAATAGCCACTTCGATCTAGTTTCTTTGGTGCGTCCCTAGTCTGGCCGACGTCCTTCACTCCGTGATTCTGGTCACGAGTTTCTGCATTGTATTCGTCTCCTGTGACATCCAGGTCAATAGGTCTCCCACTCCCAGCAGGAGTGTCGTCCCCAATCTTTTCCTTCTGTTCGTTGCTGGCCATCTATTCTCCTATCTTTCCCACAGACGGCGTCAAATTGTGTGAGTAATTTTCCGATCATACTGCCAACTCAGTGATCAGCTGGAGAGGACTGGCAGAATAGATAACTCCTGGCTAACCTGCAACAGAAAGAGAAGATTCCGGCGGTGGTTCTTCCACCCGGGGGCACTCCGACGATCAAGTCAGTATATCTCTCAAAGATAATCAAGTGCTAAATTCACTGCTCAAAGTATAAATTGCGTACCTTAGACTCATGAGGGTGCCTCTCTTTTATAGTTTTCTCAATTCTAGTCCCACTACAAGCCTGACTTCTATGAACTCTCATTCAGTGCTTACTTTGGACTCTACAAAAGATAAGGATAGACTTCCTAAGAATACTATCCTTATCCATCTTGGAGTTTTTTTTCATTCTAGGACTCTTGTCCCTTATCTGATCATCTCGGATTCCGATATCTTCGGAGGTCACCTCGGCAACACCGAGATCACCTCGGCATAACGACCAGGACAGTGGCACCTCGGCTGATACGTCGGCGTCACCTTGCCACGTGTCGATACTCAAAAAATATATCCCCACACAAATCTCTCATTTTATTAATAAATCATCAAGTCAATTAACAGTTTTTAATGATGTTATAAGTCTGTTTCAATTAATAATTTAGGTAATTTTATTATTGTATAAGAAAGTAATTATGAATTTTTTTTTAGTTAATTCTGTTGAATAAATTTTTTTAACCAGGGAATATTTATAATTTTTTAAATTATATAGGATAATCTGTACCTTAAACAAATTTCAGAAAATATCTTTATAATTTATCTTTATAAATAAAATGTAATATTTTATCTGATCAATTATTTTAACATATTTTATTGTTATTAATTAAAAAAAAAGAAAAGAAAAGAAGAAACGTTCCAACCCAACTTTTTAAACTTCCCCCTTTGAAAGAGTGGGTTAGAGTTAGACAATACGTATTCGGTAATTCCCTCGTTCCATTTATCAGGGGCCTCTGTCATTTCTCCTTTTTTAATATGATAAAAGTAGCATGAGTTCGTAATGTAGTATATTTGACTGGAACTAGTCAATGAAGCACGTTTATGGCAATTCAATTTGTACGGAATATGTATCTATTATTTATTAGAAAGTACGCGTGAAAACGGAAAACGTGCGGACGAGACGAGAGTGCCCTCATCCTGGAAGCTGCCCCCATACTCTCCAATCAGAAGTTTGATACTCTCCTTTCTTTTTTGATACTCTCCTTTCTGAGATGTTATTGTTTGGTCTTGAGATATCACCGTATGACATTCTAATTAGGTTGTGATTAATAGTGAGAGTAAAATTCATAAATTAAAATTAAATAATTGAGAAACATGATTGATATAATGAATTGTAATTGGTGAAGGACATGATTACGTGACGCTTCAGGAATAATTAATAATTCTTTCCTCCGTTCTATCTATGTAATCACATATTTAATAATTATAAAATAGGATTGAAAACTCAGGCCTCGTTTGGGAACATGCTAATTTAGTAACTTTTGGCTATTTGGCTAAAATATGAGCTAAAAAAAATTAGTATGTTTGGGATGATTTTTTAACTTTTTACGAAAAGATGTGCAAAAAGTAAAGAGAAAAGAGAATCTTTGACTTTTTGGTATGGGTTGTTGGCTTTTTGGCTAATTTAGTAACTTTTTGACTTTTTGGCTATTAATTTAAAAAAATTAATACATTCACCGTTAAATGACGGAATACAAATTCTTCATTACAAATATATAATTAAGATTTCATTTGGGATGTGGGTTAATTTTTTAACTTTTTGACTTTTTTAGCTTGGAATTAAAAGTCTCAGATGAAATAAGATTTTTTATTTTTTAAAACTTTTTTGATTAAAATAAAATAATTATGGTTTTGATGTGACATTTTATCTTATTAAACTAAAAATCTTATTTTGTCTTTTTGTGACTAAGTGCTTGTTGGGCATACACTAAAAAAGTACATTTTTTTTGCATACATACACTTATTTGGATCACTTCAATTAACATCTATCAACATCTCCTCTCTATTTTTCTACCAACTTTCTTTACTTTTCTACATATTTTCTTTTTATATAAAAAGTCAAAAAGTATATTTATTTAGAACATTCCAAATCATTCCTAAAATAGTTTCAACCTCATCCAAACCCACATGCTAAGGGCCTGTTTGGTAACGTTTACGTTTTCAGTTTATATTTACAAAAATTTTATAAATTGATTTTTGTTTATTTTTAGAAAAACATAAACTACAAACGCGTTTGGTTTAGACAAAATATTTAAAAAAATTTAAAAATATAAAAAAGAGTGAGAAATGACAAGTGGTGACGGGTGGTGGGTGGAGACGAGTGGTGGTGGCGGAAGATGGTGGTGGAAAATGATGACGGGTGGTGGTAGCGGAAGATGGTGGTGGAAAATGATGGCGGGTGGTGGTGGCGAAAGATGGTGGTGGAAAATGATGGCGGGTGGTAGTGGCAGAAGACGGTGGTGGAAAATGGTAGTGAGTGGGTGGTGGTGGTGGTGGGTGGGTGGGTGACGGTGGTGGGTGGTGGCGGTGGGGTGGTGGGTGGGTGACGGTGGCGGGTGGTGGTAGTGGGTGGTAGCGAGTGGGTGGTGATGGTGGTGGTGGCGGGTGGTGGTGGTGGTGGCGAGTAAGTGGCGGATGGCGGGTAGTGGTGGTGGTGGCGGGTGGGTGGTGGTGGCGGGTGGTGGTGGTAGTGGGTGGGTGAGTGATGGTGGCGGGTGGTGGGTGGTGAGTGGTAGCGAGTAAGTGGTGGTGGTGGCAGGTGGATGGCGGATGACAGGTGGTAGTGGGTGGTGGCGGCGGGTGGTGGTGGTGGTGGTGGTGGTGGGTGGGTGGGTGACGGTGGCGGGTGGTAGGAGGTAGCGAGTAGGTGGTAGTGGTAGTGGTGGCGGTTGGTGGTAGCGGGGTGGTGGTGGTGGTAGTGGTGGTGGTGGTGGCGGCGGGTGGTGGTGGTGGTGTGGCAGGTAGGTGGTGAGGGTGGTGGTAGGTGGTGGTGGCGGGTGTGGTGGTGGTGGTGGCAGGTGGGTGGTGGTGGCGGGTGGTGGCAGGTGGGTGGTGAGTGGTGGTGGGGTAGGCGGCGGGTGGTGGCGGCGGGCGGTGGATGGTAGTGGCGGGTGGTGGGTGAGTAGTGGTGGTGGTGAGTGGGTGGTAGGTGGCAGATGGGTGGTGGTGGTAGGTGGGTAGTGAGTGGGTGGTGGCAGGTGGTGGTGGGGGTGGGTGGTGGTGGTGGCAGAAGACGGTGGTGAAAAATGGTGGCGGGTGGTGGCTAGTGTTGGGTGGTAAAAAAAAAAAAAAAAAAACTCAAAACTCAAAATGTAAACTCATTTTTTGAGTTTACATTTTTTGGCCAAATTTATAAACTGAGACCATTGATTTATAAATCAAAAATTTACCAAACAAGTTTTTATTTGAGTTTTTTTAAAATTTTGTAAATATAAACTGAAAACTGAAAACGTAAGTGTTACCAAACGACACATAAACAAGCACTAAAAGGATCACAATGCACGCTCGAACATCTCACAAAAACTGGACAATTTAATTTTGGGAGATTTATTAAAAAATTCTTTTTTAAGTATTTGTATCTCAATTAGTCCATAAAATATTCTTGTATTCCAATAAGTTCTATTATTTGAATATTTGATCTACCAAATCGTAATTCTCCTAGTTAAAGTATTTTATGAATATTTTTACTCTTACAAATATTTTTTGAACGGTTAGTAATTTGATGATGTAAACATTCATATTTTACAATGTGAATATTAATATTGACGTGTAAATGTTCATATTGACATGTTAACATTCACACTGATGGTGTGGACATTCACACTGATGGTGTGGACATTCACATCGACGATGTAAACATTCACATCGACGGTGTGAATATTCACATCACGGAACATTCATATTGTAAATGTGAATATTATTAAAGATATTTTGATAGGTATATCACCCATAAAATTTATTAGAATATAAAAAAATAATATAAACTAAGTAAAACATAAATAATTAAAAAGAGGATTATGAAAAAGTGCCGTTTATTTTTTATCCACTTTTTGGGTAATGGCTAGGGCAAGAGTGGTGGTGGAGAAGACAACAAAATTGATCATAAATTTTTTATGTAATTTTTTTTTTTTAGGCAGACAAAAAACAAAGACAATCACATACCACTACTCTCTAGATTTATTGTTATAACTCATTAGTGATTGAAAAATGGTCGAGATTCTAAAAATTTTATTAATTTTTTTTTAAATGTCTCACATAGGTATAAGACTTGTATCATGTGAGTCTTTTGTGGATCTTACACTCATATAAGATATTTGATAAAAATTTTAGTAGAAATTTTGAGATCTCTAACATTACCGTTATGCTGTGTTTGGTTAGGAGTTGGGGTTCTTGCAGTGCCTTGAGACACAACAGGCTGCTGTGAGGCCCATTGGGGGCGTGTCCTGGGTCTTTTTTGATGATCCGAACAGTTCATATTGTAAGGTTCGTCAAATAGATCGTTTATACAAAAAATCAAGTAAATTGGACATTTATAGTCTCATAATAAGAGTACATTTGTTTTTCAAAAAATAAACGGTTAACATGATTTTAATAATTTTTTTAAAACAATTAGGACTTGATCATGGGATTACAGATGTTTGATTAACATGATTTTTTTCTGCAAATGATATACGTCAAATATGAATAAAATATACTTACATTTCACCTAATTTCATATACCTTTTCTCTTTCCCTTTTCTAAATCTTTTAACCAGACGCAGCGTTAGTGATTTACATGAGAAACATTTGAGACAAGGAATTATCATAACATTTATAGCGTACTTATGGGATTCAATAGTAAGGATATATGATTTGGAGTGACTGTTAATTTATAGGTTTACTAGTGTATATCAGTGCCTGAAGGCACGGTGTAAACAAAAAGAAGAAAAATAAATTAAATAAATAGGGAGGAAAATAAAACAGGAGATAAAATAAAAAAAATAAAAATAAAAGGAGGAATGTGGGATCTTGGGATCATTCATGGGATTATTTATGAGATCATGAAAAGGCAAGTGAGAAAAGGAAAAAGTAAGACAGAGAAGCGGGATGTAGAATACATTACAACCGTTGTTTTATAATTTGAACAAATTTGAGCCGTCCAAATATTCTAATAGGATAAATGCATGCAGGACAAATTCAAAAATCAATTTGCTTTATTATATAGATTTTGAATCTACATATGAAATTTAGAACTGTTTAGCATACATAGTCTAATTAATCTGATGACTCAGTCCCCAAACAATCATACCTATATGTATATTTGTATTATGTCATGGGAGAATTAATTTGAGGCTTTAATTGTGACGTTGAGTACGTAGATGTAGGTATGCAACTTGGGTAAGTTTAATTAACCCGTGTTCAACTCAAAATTTTTTAGAAGTTGTATATCTTTTAGAGGAAATTATATTAATTGTCTCTTTAATTTGAATGAAATTTTATTTTAGTTCTTATAGTTTCGTTTGAATAATTATGTGGATCACTGTATTTTCTTTTATTTTTTAAATTAAGAGTATTATATAAATTTTCTCAAGGGAGAAAATTTTGTTTTGTTTTGTTTTGTTTTTTATTTTTTATTTTTTATTTTTATTATTGTTGAAAAAGTACATATTTAATCCTCTTTTAAATTTTTGAAATTTTTTATTGGTTTTGTACAATATAATTATTTATTTATTTATATTATACTCTTTTGATAGAACTTTGTTGTCAATTTTCAGAGTTCACATAATTCACCCCCTAAATATGTAATCCTTCTTTAAATCCGTTGATTCACTAAAAAAATCAGGAAATAAAAGAATTAACAGTGATTAATTCACATATAATACCCAAAGTTGGAGAAAAAAAAAAAAAAAAAGTATAAAATAAGAAACTGTCTAGCCCAAAAGCATATCTACATATTCATGTTGACTACTTAAATCTTAGGACAAATTACACTAAACGTCCTATAGTTTGGAACTTATATCACTTTGATCATTGACTTTTCAATTGTAACATATTTAATTTTGAATTTTGAATTTTATTCCAAATAAGGACAATTGAAAATATCATTGCTTAATTTCAAGAGCAAAGTAGTCAATTTGATAAAATATAAATTAATTTGACAAAATTAAATGTCAAAAAAATATTTTTGAATTTTTAAAAATTATTTCTAACCACCAAAGATGAAATATAAAATTTATAAATCTTTTACACATTTATTTATTTTACCAAATTAATTTTTATTATGTATTTGGATGATGATCATGTAATGGGTGGTTGTTTTTATTTTCATTAAATTAGTTTCTATTTTTTCAAAAGTCAAATATGGCGACACTTTGATATCAATATTAAACCAATCCATTAAATCAAAAAATTTAAAACTAAAAATATTTCATATATTAAATATATCAATTACACATTAAAAGTCTAGCAACCACCCATTACATAATCATCATCCAAACACATAACAAAAATTAATTTGGAAAAATAAATAAATAAATAAATACGTAAAAGATTTATTAATTTTACGTAATTTTATCTTTGGTGGGTAGAAATAATTTTTAAAATTCAAAAATATTTTTTTGACATTTATTTGTCAAATTAGTTTATATTTTATCAAATTGACGACTTTGCTCTTGAAATTAAGCAATAATATCTTCAATTGTCATTATTTGAAACAAGATTCAAAATTCAGACTCAAATGTATCGTCACAATTGAAAAGTTAGGAACTAAAGTGACACAAGCCCCAAACTATATGGACTGTTAGTGTAATTCACCCTAAATCTTATATTATAATAAATTAATAAAATAGAAAACCTAAATCAATAAAAAAAAATAATAGGAAACATAATCATTGTAAGATATTTTATGTTGAACCAAACTATTTTTAATTAACTATTATTTCCGAAATAAAAATATTATTCTAAAAAATCACATTCAATTGAATTTTGTAAGATATATAGCATGATCTTAAAAGAGTAATGACACATAATAACTCAAGCAATTAACACACAAGAAATAAGAAATAAGTCTTCTTCTTCTTCTTCTTCTTTTTTTTTTTTTTTTCTTTTTCTTCTTCTTCTTCTTCTTCTTTTATTATTTTCATTGATGAAATAAATATCAATCCCGGAAAGATTGAAATATTAAACAAATGAAAATTTTGAATTCATATTGTGTAAAATGACATTTTTAAAGAGTACTGTTCTTCTTGGAGAGTTCAACCTCCGAAATCTCAGCTGGCGTATCATCATCTTCATCCCAATTGGTCGTTTTGTAATAGGTTGCATACAGTATGAGTTGAATTACACCAGATAGTGTTCCCAAACCATTGGGAATCTATACCAAAAAAAAAGAAAACAAAAACAAAATAGAAAAATGGTACATTTTAGTGTTTAATAGATGAGTAAATTGAGCATGATAGTGATGATTAGATGCAAACTATAGCTAGTTAATAATGGGAAGCACCAAGAAACTCTGAAAAATAAAAGGAAAAGGAATTAAGAGAAAACGGGAAGGAAAATTATACCTATAGTCTCTGTAGTCTATTATGTCAATTTGGTGTTTTAGTTCTAATTACATCTACCTTATTATTGAATTTTCATATTGTGTCAAGGGTTATTTTGGGAAGTGACTTACTAGTTGATTTTTTGGCTTATTATGAAAAAACGTGCAAAAAATAAAGAGGTGGTGTGATCCAAATAAGCTAATAAGCCAATAAACTGGCTTATAAGCTTATTCCCAAGTAAGGCCTAATTGATAATGCCCATTTAGAAATTAAACTTGAGTCAATGGCCAAAATAGTATATTCACTTTTTCAAAGGAATTGAGTCCAACTTAAAATGTTCGATTCCTTTTTTAATGAATCATTTCACCATTTATTAATTTCTTGACGTATGTTATCAATTTGACTAAGTTGACAAAATGTAAAAAATCAAAAGGGAAAATTGTTACATTTAAAACTATATGGATCAAATTAATAATTGACTTTCGTTGATAAAATAATAGTGATCAAATCGACATAATACACAAATTACAGGAATCATAAGTATAATTTGACCCCCCAAAAAATTACTTCAGCGGCACAGATTTGGCAAATCAAATCTGACACCATTTAGTAATTAGAAAATAACCCACAAATTTGTAACCACATTTTGTTTTCCAGAATAATTGACAAGTTTTTGCTCCTTAGAAAACCATTTATAGTCATCGAAAATGTTCACAGGGGGAATTAATAATAGTTATGGCATTACTACCTAATTGTGAAAAAAAAATGCTCCACTTGAGTATGGATGCAAGATGAACCCAAATTGTTCTAGGATCCAAATTTTCTTGGCAACCAAACAGAACATTGAAGGAAAATTAAGATGACATTGATTCCCCTCCTCAGATAATTTATAGAAATGAATTCATCAAAATCAACAATTAATATAACGTACATACATGGAATAACTAATTGAACTAAAAGAAAATATTTACTCACCGCGATGTAAGGATCGAACTTAAGGAGTGCATAAACTAACCACACACAACCATTGGCAAAGTTAGCGACTGACAAAAAGAATGGCATGTATTTTACACTCTTTGTTTGGATGACTAGTTTCTGTCCCAAAAAAAATATATATATATAACTTCAATAAATAGCAAACAAATATGAATACTTGTGTGTATAAATTAGCAATATAAGAGGAAAATAATACACGTACCATGACTGTCAACGGTGAAGTGTACATAACTATATTGAAGACGAGACACAATATCCCAATAAGCATTGATCTTGCTTGGGTGGTATGCAAAAATGTCATGGTGATGAAGAATATAAAAACAACAAAGATTATTTCCAAGAAAAGAGCAAGAATAATCTTCCGCTGAAAATACAATTTAAACACACAAACAAAGAGAAACAAAAATGCATTAGTGCAAAGAACTAGCTAGAGAAATTAAAGTGGAAAAAAAAAAAAAAAAAAGATTGATCAATTGTAATGTCTAGTATTTACGTACGCGCTTTTGCCAATCAGAGTAGGTGATGAAGATGAAGACATAGGCAAGCTCAATGACCAACCCTGTACCATTGATTGTGATGACAAGAAGGCTATCAGGATGGACGAAGGGAAGGCCATAGATCACCCATAGGGCACAATTCAGCACGGTGGCAACGTAGGGGTCCGGCTTGAACTCTTGCACTGATTTTGCTTTGATTATCTTAAAGAATGTCGGGCTGTGAATTAATCGATTTTGTTACAATGAGAATTTTCACAAGAATTGTGTTAATTCCATGCCTATATATATATATATATATGCAAATATAGTAATTTTTTAGAATAATGCATAGAAAACAATGCTCCTAGCACTGCATTTTGTGAATTTCCTATATAAAAAATTGTGAAAATTTATCGATTTATAAAAAAATTTGTGCAAATTCATCAAGAACTGGTTAATTATATATTTCCCCATGCATAATTCAAAGCATGGAAATTCTAGAAAAAAATACTAATATGATAGCAGTAATGCACATATATATATATATATATATTTTTTAGAATAGTGCACAGAAAGCAGTGTTATGTATCGTTTTGAATTTTTTTTTGTATTTATTGATGTAATGGAAGAGAGAAGATTTTAGTGTAGAAGACATACTTAAAAATTCTTGTTGAAGGGCATTCCAAAGGAGGACAATTTTGAAATTGAAATATAATGAAAAATGATTTTTTTTTTTTTTTTAAATTTATTTTTTTAAACAATAGGGAAGGTTTTGTTTGAACGAAACAATAGGGAAGTTTGGTGTACACATGTTCACATGAAAGAGAAACTTACACTGGTGATAGAAAGAGGAAGAACGATATGACATTTCCTGTATGAACATTGGAATATGTGTTAATAAATAGAGGATTGAAATGAGCCAACAATGTATATCAAACTAACAATCTCAATCACATGCAACCCTATCTCATATATAAAGAGTCGAACAGACTGAAAGAACAAAGTGTATGAAGACAATACAGAAATAATGCGATGACAAAACTTAAATCCAGAATCTCCTAAAACCATTGCTTTAATAACAAGTTAGATCAAGAAGGATATAATTCAATGTATCTCATTTACATTCATATAAATTATTGAGGAAAAAAATGATAAACCAAAGTAAATTATTGAATGAATATATAGATACGTAATTGAAGAATGACAAAAGTATGATCATTGCTTGTATTAGGACTAACCAATGATTCCAACAGTCGTTCTTATTGTCTCTGGTTCCATCTTTGAACAAAATAGATGAAGAAGAAGAGGAGAAAAATTAAATAATAATAATACTAATACTAATAATAATAATAAGAATAGTAAGAAGAAGTAAATAATAATAAGTATAAGAAGAAGTAGAAAACTATGAATGATATATATACATATTGAGATTTGTCAAGAGATTGGTTGTGATTAAGTCCTACAAATGCATTGAACAAAGAACTCTGTCTATATTTGGGTATAATTTTTCTCTATTTAGATAATTTTTTGGTGTATTATTAGAACAATTTATCTATTTTGGAATAAATTTTCTGTAGAGATTAGAATTTTCATTTGGATATTATCCACAAAGAATATGTGTATATTTGGATAAACTTTTTTAATATTAGAATTTTTTGTTTGGATATTATTGGGCTCGGATCATCTGTCCTAAAAAATAGATATTGTGTTTGTTTTCTACAAAGCCGGACTCGCTCTCTTCCATAAGATTTTGGGTAAACTACCAATAGGTCTTACTTTGGAGACTTATTACCCAATAGGTCCTACTTTGGAGACTTATTACCCATTAAGTCCTATTGATAAATTTATTAAGTGATAAAGATAAATTTATCAGTCTTTTATTTTTATGAAAAAATTTATAGTGATAAATTTATCAGTCTCTTTGTTTTTATGAATAAATTTTTAGTGATAAATTTATCACTCTCTTATTTTTATAGTGTTAAATTTATTAGTTCGGACCTGTAGGTAAATAAGTCTAGTTAATAGGACTAATTGGTAAGTACCCCTAAGATTTCTCTACAGTTGTAAAATTTACCAAAATAATAAACAAATCAAAAATCCTAAATTACACCATTTAAAAAAAAATTAAAAACCCTTAAATAGATTTCTTAAACAAATCTTCCATACTTGTGCAACCTCTTCAACACCCCTGACTTGTTGAAATCTCTCAGCATCAATAAAAAGGTAAATGGGTATAAAAAAATAAAAAAATAAAAAAATAAAAAAATAAAAAATAAAAAGGTGGATGAAATGTTGTTTTGAGTTTCCATTACCAAACAATACACATCCAACATAATCAACATCACAATTGATTTTCATTCAGCATATTGATAAACAAAGAAAAGGAAACATAAAGATAATGAGTGAATCGTTTACTAATCAATCAAGCAGCAAACTTTGGTCTCTTTCTCTGCTTCTCAACCATCTTTTCAGGCTAATCCTTTTTAGCCCAAACAATCTGAATACATAATTAGATGATAGACTGTTTCAAAATTTTTTTTTTTATTATTATTCTTATTTATTGTTTGATTTTATTCAATTTTTTTTTTTATTTGCAAATAACAACACAATAAAAAAATAATGATGTTGATGACAATAGTGAGGAAGAAGATGTACAGAAAATAATTGAAACTTTAGAAATAATATGAAGAATACAAATGAGTGATTAGGGTGTACCATGAAAAAAAAAAATTGTATTTTAAGATTTAATATTTATTGTTCTTATTAATAAATTTACATTAGGGTATAATTGAAATTAAAATTTCAAAATTTTAGTTGACCCTACCAAATTAGTATTTGGGTGCAAAAAAATCACCCATTTGATGGGCTTTAGGTAATACCAGTTCTAAACAATGTGACTTGGGCCAAATTTTGTGCGTAGTGGACTCCTTAGTTACTTCCCGAGAAATTGGGCCTTACTGATTTGTTGTTGGACTCACAAAATGGACTTTGCAACAATCACCTCTCGGAAATTTAAAATAGTCTTTCAAAGTAGTGATTTAAATAAAAAATTTGCAGAACAAATCATGCAAATTCATTTATTTATTTCACTCATCATATATGTCACAAATTTGTCAAATTTTACAATCATTTAAAAAAGGTTTGATTTCTTTCAAATTGGCCATTTCAACTCGAGAGATGTCACGACCCAAATCCACCCTATAGGTTTAGCGTTATAACCGGCCAGTAATTCGAAAATACTAAAGGCCTGCTTTACAGTAATATAGTAAATGGGGCTGACAGAAGCCAAGAAAGAATATAATGTATCGTTCAATGAGCTGTGAGAACTTAAATGAACTAAACAAACTCTTATACTAAGTCCATGTCAATACATATGTACAAAACATAACATAACGTAGGGAATTAAGTCCCATTATCAAAAATCATAAACACTGAGCCCAGGTCATAGCACCGTTACTATCACGAATGAGCATCCACCATTGTCCCGCTTCTTCTTGTAAGGTGAAAGTTGCCAGTAAAACTTTTTGTGCCTCCGAACACGGAAAAACTTCAAACAACTTTTTGATTTCCAGAATCTACGCCTCGGCTTTCAAAGGCTCAATACCTTCCTAAAAGGTCAGTGGCTTCAGTTTCTTGAATTTCTGGGTTAGAGCTATGATATCATCATTGTTTGGCTCAGCTTGCACTAGTGGCGGAGGAGGAGGTGGGAGCTGTTGATTTTGTTGTTGTTGTCTTAGTGATTCTTTCAAAAGTTCAACCATTCTTTCCAATCGTTCAATTCTTGCATCTGATAATTCAGTTCCATTTGTATTTCTTGTTCTCTCCATTGGTCTATATAAAATATAGTAATAATAAACATATGAAAGATAGTTCTCATATTCATGTTATCATATATTCACATACAGGTTCTCATACTTATGTTATCATATATTCACATAAAGGAAATGCCCTAATTTCCTTTCTAGGACATCCTATAGCTCATTTGGACGCGTGTGTGTAGTATAACTTGTGATCTGATACCAGTCTGTCACGACCCAAACCCGCCCCTATAGGTTTAGCGTCGTAATCGGCTAGTAATCTGAGATTACCAGAGGCCTGCTTTACAGTAATACAGTAAACGGGGCTGGCAGAAGCCAATAAAGAATATAATGTATCGTCCAATGAACTGTGAGGACTTAAATAAACTAAACAAACTCTTATATTAAGTCCATGTCAATCTATATAATATGTCAAGAGGCTTTTTGAAAATGTCTTAAAATGTATGAGAGATACATTTTGAATCAAGGGTTTAGATCCATTATAATAAATATCAATGGTTGAGATGATGTTTGATTCCCGCCCAAACGCTCATCTCTCTCTTACTCCCACGTTTGCCCAAACAGACGCCTCTCTTTACACGTTCTCTCTCTACACATCTGGTCCTCTCTACATGTTTTCTCTCTACACGTTCGCTCATCGCCGCCATTGAAAGAGAAGATCGAACTTGGCTCATCGACACCTACCCTCATCGCACTCGCACCCGCTCCCTTCAAACCCATCGTTGTTGCAATTTAAACCCATCGTTGATTGAGTTCCGCTCATCGCCGCCATTGAAGATCGACACCCACCCTCCTGGCTGCACCCATCCCTCTTTGCTCGGCTCCCCATCGTTGCTTCAATTCAAATCTATCATTCTTCGGTTCAACAGAGGTAAGTTCTTCAGTTCCAGAGGCTTCAATTGTTTATGGGTCATTTACATTGGGCTCCATAGTAAAACCCACAATTTTTTGAATCAACTAATACATTTTTTTAGTTTTTGGTTGTAGTGAACAATCTGATCTGAATGTACCATGGCTTTGCTCATCTTCTGCTCTATCATGTTCACCGGTCCTAATTTCCCTTTTCATTGGAGGCCGTAACGACGACGATGACCCTACTCTTCTTCCAAGATTTATAGAGTGTGTGCTATTATTATAAGAGAGAGAGAGAGAGAGAGAGAGAGAGAGAGAGAGATTGATATTTATAAACAAAAAAAACTATATTTTTATATATTAAATAGGGAATTTTAGAGAGAGAAATGTTGGGTCTGGAGCAGTAGCTAATATGGAGAAGGATTTTGATTCAAAGCTAAGGATTGAGAGCAATTCTTCCAATGGAGGGAACATACCCAAATCTAAGAGCTTTGAATTGGGCAGTGTCTATGGTGTTGGTTCTTATTCCTAGATCTAAGAGCTTTATTTATTAATTTAATTTTATTATTATTATTATTATTATATTATTATTATTATTATTATTATTATTATGAATTAATTTGATTTATGTTAATTTATTATGGTGTTTTGATGATTTATGTTCATTAGACATTAAGTTAGTTAGAGTTTGTTGTTGAATTGCCAAGCAAAGAGTTTGCTTTTTGAATTTAATTACATAATGAAAATATGTAATGAAATCTCTTCTTTGTATACCAAAGACCTTAGGAACACTTATTTCTTAAATTTTCCCTCTAACATTAGTAAGAGTTGAAAAACATAAAACCCAAAGAAAATATTGATTGATTTTTGTAACTTAATGTTTTTATCAGTCATTAATTTGTATCTGTGTTGACAATGTGTTGTGTTTTTTGGTAGTGTTTGCATTGGGTAATCTATTATTATTGTGCAACATTGTTTGTGTTTAGTTTGAATTGGGTGGTCTATGAAAAACCTTTTAATAGTGTGACAATGCGTGTGTTTGTTTTGAATTGGGTAGTCTCTTTTAATTATCATATTGGCTTTTTTCTGTATTTTACAGGTGAATGAAGACTAGAAGCGAATGGTAATATCGGCTCCCTTTTATAGGTCTACATTTTGTATCTCTCTAATGATTTTGTATTTATTGTTTTGGGAGTTACAATATTAAACTAAACGTGCACTTCTTTGATTGATGAGTGTTGAAAGAGTGGCAATCTCGAGTGAGCGACAATTTGTGCATACTTCGTTCAATTTGTTTGAAAAGATATTGTGTGTGTCAATTTCCGACCACACTGCCAAACTAGTACTTAGTTGTAGAACACCGGCAGAATAGATTAAGCCCGAACAACCTATCACAGAAAGATAAGAATCCCGCGGTGGTTCGTCCACCCAGGGGCACTCCGACGATCAAGTCAGTAAAATATCTCTCAAAGATAACCAATAGTGCTTAACTCACTAGACAGAGCATAAAAAACATACCTTAGACCCATGGGGTGCCTCCCTTTTATAGCCAACACAATCCTAGTCCCAATAGAAGCCTAGCTCTAATGGACTTAGGATTACTGCTAATCTTAGACTCCCAGTAGGATTAGGATAAACTCTCTAAAAGTCTCATTTTTACCCAAACTGTAGTCTTCTCCCGTTCTAGGACTCTTGTCCCTCATCCGCTTATCTCGGAATCCGGTATCCTCGCAGATAACCTCGGCCTAGCCGAGATAATCTCAGCGTCATGACTAGGACACGTGGTACCTCAGCTGACACTTCGGTGTCACCTCGGCCACGTGTTGTCATTCAAAAATTATGTCCCCATAATTGCCCCCTAGGTTCTATTACCTCGGCATCCTGAGGTGATGGAACCTATATCATTTCTTCTATTTAGCACGTTGGCTAAGCCCACTTCATCATCTATTGCCGAAGTCAGAACTTGTCGGCTTAATATGACCAAGACCTATAGTCTGCTTTCATCAATACCTTAGAACCAACGACCAAGTTCGTTCAAGTTTCTCAGCCGAAACCGTCCTCCTAGCCGAGGAATTTGCTTCATTGAATCAAGAACTCCAAGAGTTCCAGCACGCGTACGAGCTGGCACGCACAATATTTCAATCGTTTTTACCACGTGCCTTTTCCTACTGGACCGTACCTGATACGCGCCATCAAGTCGTATCGCTTTTGCGTGCGTCGTCTGACAAACACGTCGTCCAAGGCACCATAATTGCCATTTTGCTTCCATTTCATGCTTTTGATCATAATCAACTCTCTCTCCGTCTTTCATTGCTGCTTTTGTGAAGCTTTCTACAACCAGTTTCACTCTCTTCCTCCGGTGAGGCTTTTGTTGCACTTCTTTGCTTACTACCACCGTCTGACATCGGCGTACTTCACACCGGCCTTTTTGTAATCTAAACAATCACTCTTCAATGTTAGGCCGAAGTGTCTTCTTTCCTTTTCTGAATGCATTCTTTAATTTCTTCTTTCAACGTGGTTTGCACGATTCTATACTTAGAATAATTTGCATGTCTTCAAGGTACACTCACTGTGAATCTCTTCGGGGTAAAATACCTCGGACACAACTTCTAGTCTTGTTTATCTCGGCCTTGGCTTAACACTTGAAAATATTGTAACAAATGTTTTCACAAGTGTTGCTCAAAACTCGCCACTTTTTTTTTACTTCTTAAGACTTCTGTCTTCCATTATCTTCCAAGTCTTGGCAACATGGTAATCTCGGCACATGCATAGATACTTCTTTCACTCGTAACCTTGGCTTAACCTCAACTTGTAAATTTTCTCAAAATTTCAACAAGTGTTAAACCAGTCTTCTTATAACATGACCTCGGCTTTAACTTCAACTTGTAAACTTTTCTCAAGTTTCAACAAGTGTTAAACATGATCTTGGTTTAACTTCAACTTGTAAACTTTTCTCAAGTTTCAACAAGTGTTAAACATGATCTCGGTTTAACTTCAACTTGTAAACTTTTCACAAGTTTCAACAAGTGTTAAACATCATCTCGGTTTAACTTCAACTTGTAAACTTTTCATAAGTTTCAACAAGTGTTAAACATCATCTCGGTTTAACTTCAACTTGTAAACTTTTCACAAGTTTCAACAAGTGTTAAAACCATTTTTCTTCTCTTGTTTGGACATCTTTGTCCCCGGCGTATCCTCCTCGCCTCTGGCATACTTTTCTATCCTGGCCATCAGCTCTTCTATGCTTTTCGGCAATGTCTTTGCCAGTGATTTTCGAAGAAGGCAGTCATCCTTTAAGCCGTTTTTAAACGACACGACCGCCACCTCTTGGTTGCATCCTGGTATTCGGTTGAATACCTCATAATATCTTTTGGCATAGGCCCTAAGGCTTTCATCCTCGCCGATCTTCAGGGCCATTAGGGCGTCTACCCTCAATGGCTGTAGCTTGTTTGTCACGAACATGGCCACGAACATGGCCACAAACATCTCGGCCAGGCCTTCCCAGGTTTTCACAGTTCCCTTCGGCAACTTGTGAAACCAGTCCGATGCAATTTCTCCGAAGGATGAGGGGAACACCTTGCAGAGCAACGGCTCGTTCCCAATGTACAACGCCATCGAGTTCAGGTACAAACCGACGTGAAGGTTAGGGTCCGACTTACCATTGTAGATTTGAAATCTCGGCATGCTAAACCTCTTCGGGGCTTCGAATTTGTCCAATTCTATCGAGAACGGCGTTCTCGGCTTGACCGGGGAGGTTACCTCGGCATCTTGTTGCTTCCTCTGTAGGTGATCCCCCAGATCCTCTTTGGTCCGTCCAGGAGCTCGGCTATTTCTTGACTTCAGCCTTTTCGGTGCACTACTCCCAGTTTCATTATGGGTTCTTTTGGACTTCCCTCCATTGGTTGCATCGAAGCACAACTCCTGCCTTTGAACATGCCGATGTTCTTTGGGGTCGGCTTCCTTGGTGCAATGCGTCCTCCTCGATTCTTCCCTTCTTGACTCTCCTCGCCCGACCTCCCGTGAAGGCCGATGAGAATGCCCTTTTGCCTTGTCGTGCTGAGGGACTGCAGGAACTGTGTTCTACCCCCCTTTTTGGGCATCTTTCTTGGCCGCTGGAATCGGCGTATCTTGTAAAGGGAACGGTGACTGTATGACGTTGTTCTGCATCATGAAATTGACGACCGTTTGCAGGTCCGCCAATTTGTCCGCCCTTCCCTTTATCTCGTCGTCCCTCTGTAGGTATCTATCTTTCCATATTTGGAGGTCGTCCTCGCTATAATACCCGCTCCGGTCCGATTTCTTTAGTACCCCGCCCTCCTGGCCAACGTCCTTTCCTCCGTGATTTTTATCACGAGTCTCTTCGTTGCAGTTGTCTTTTTTGACGTCGAGGTCAATATATTTCCCACTCTCTGTAGGGGTGTCGTCCCTGACCTTCTCTTTCTGTCCGTCGTTGGCCATCTATTCTCCTTTCGTTCCCACAGACGGCGCCAAATTGTGTGTGTCAATTTCTGACCACACTGCCAAACTAGTACTCAGCTGTAGAACACCAGCAGAATAGATTAAGCCCGAACAACCTGTCACAGAAAGATAAGAATCCCGCGGTGGTTCGTCCACCCGGGGGCACTCCGACGATCAAGTCAGTAAAATACCTCTCAAAGATAACCAATAGTGCTTAACTCACTAGACAGAGCATAAAAAACATACCTTAGACCCATGGGGGTGCCTCCCTTTTATAGCCAACACAATCCTAGGCCCAATAGAAGCCTAGCTCTAATGGACTTAGGATTACTGCTAATCTTGGACTCCCAGTAGGATTAGGATAAACTCTCTAAGAGTCTCATTTTTACCCAAACTGTAGTCTTCTCCCATTCTAGGACTCTTGTCTCTCATCCGCTTATCTCGGAATCCGATATCCTCGCAGATAACCTCGGCCTAGCCGAGATGATCTCGGTGTCACGACCAGGACACGTGGCACCTCGGCTGATACTTCGGTGTCACCTCGGCCACGTGTTGTCATTCAAAAATTATGTCCCCACAGATATGATAATGTTTGAAGGCACATTTCTCTTTCATCTTTATCCTAAATGGCATCCAAAGTGGTAAACTCACATGAATTTTATAAAGTTTTATGTTCCACAGTTATCTTAGTAGTGAAAATGAAATTTTTTTTAAATATATATTTTTGAAAGGGTGATACTTTTGCAAAGTAAATTTTAAATTTTCTACTTTTTTTCCACGGTATATACTAGGAAAATATGTCATATTCCTAAATACTCTCTTATTTAGATTTATGTTCCTAAATAATTTTTTGAAATATGTCACGTTCCTAAAGTACTTTTGCTTTTTTGATCTTCTTCCTTATTCATGCTAAATACTCTACTATTGTTGGTTGGATATGAATCTATAAGAATTGGATGAGATGAAGAAGCTTTTGAAAGAGTTCAGAGTTGTTCATTGATAGAAGGAAGCAAACCAATGGCACCCTTGAACTCTCCAATTAAGGTAATCTCTTCAAACTTCCATGTTGTATGATTTATTTTTTATTTTTTTATTTTTTATAGAGAAAAGATTCAACCATTTAAGTTGTTTATATGGGAGTGCCTTTAGGCACGAGTGATATGCTAGCAATTCATATCAGACATTTTTTTTTTCTCTGAATAACATTCCTTTAATCTGTTTGATTTGATTTGATTTTTTTATTATTTATTTCATATATAGTTACTAAAATGACTATTGGACCACTTTAAAGTCCTTTTACTATAGTTATTTTTTAATGCAACAATTTCAATTTTAAAATTGTCGTAGTTGATGTAATTAATGACTTCCAAATTAATCATCTGTGTAATTACTCTTATTTAAAGTACTTTTTCATTTACATGATTAGTTTAGTCACATTGGGACATTATATGAATGCAATGATTTTGTAAATTCAACCAATGGACTCTTTACAAAATTATAGAATTACAGAATTATATTCTAATTCTAACGATAGCCAAATTTTTGTTTGGCCCAAGAGTGATATATCTTCAAGTTTGTTGGTGGAATTGAGGTCTTGATCATCATTTTTGTTGGTGGAATTTATCTTGCAATATATGTGTTAAGCTTTATTAATCTGGGTTTGAGTTGTTTGAAGTGTGATAAAATTACCAGTTTTATTTGTGCATATCAGCTCCAATTTTGTCATTTCTGTTGCATTTGTGTTTGTGTTTGAGAGGGTAATTTATATATATAAATTGGGCCGAGCTGGGTAATGGGCCGTTGTGGGCCACGGTAAGAAGGGCGGAGTAAAAGGGCCTTGGCGTTAGCCCGGTCCCCGAAAGGCCTTGTTGTTATCCCGGTCCAAGAGAGTGTTACAGACAGCCCGGTCACTACATTCAGAGTTAGCCCGGTCGTGGCATGTTGTGGTTAGCTCGGTCGAAACCTTGCTATTTCTTAGCTCTGTCTAAACACACCATGGTTTGCACAGGAGAAGCCGAGGTAAGAGTAGTGAGTGGAAGAAACCAGACTGGCTTTAGTTCGGTCTACTCTGCGGCTTAGCATAACCATGCTTACCTCGGTTATATTGGAATCCGACCATGGTAAAACCATCTCACTTGGTTTAAGCAGTGAGGGGGGTGTTGAAGGATAAACATTATCTTTCAGGAATGTGATTCCTAGGAGGACTCTACATGGAGGAGTAAGAGTCCTACTAGGATTGTGCCACACGGAACCTATAAAAGCTCACAACATCACCTATGGAGAGGTAACACAACTTTGATTCCCGAATACACAGAGCTTTTGTCTATTTGTCGGGGTATCCGGCACACACCCGCCGGCTAGCTCACGTTTGTGTTTTCAGGGAGTAAAGCGACGTCGTACGGAGGAGCGCAATCTTGATCAACAGGATTATACGAGGACAATATTTCGTGCTCGTACAATTGGCGCCGTCTGTGGGAACAAACAGAAAGAACAAACCTCTTAATCAAGTTATCCTCACCAATCGGAAGTAATGGTGCACAACGAAGAGTTGCCACAGTCCGCCATTGATGGACAAACCCCAGAAGGAGGCGGGAGGCGCGAAGGTTTACCTCCTGTCCCTCCCATGGCAGACTTGGAGCCCCAACGACAGAACCCCCGGAGGAATGCAAGGGGGAGGCAGAATAACAGCCCCCGTCAATCTCAAAGTCCTGAAAGGCAGAGGTGAAGAATCGACCCTCAAGCTCTTGAGGATCGCGTAAAAGAGCAGGATGAACTAATAAGGAAGATGGAGGCCATGAAACGCCAGATCAAGGGAAAAGGGGTGGCGGCAGGAGAGGGGCGTACAAGGCAACACGCCCCCTCGCCACTCAGAAGATCGCAGTAGGCATACCATGCCATCACAAGCGGAGAGTAGGAGCCTCAGAACAGGCGACACTCAATCCAGGACTTCCAGAACTCGTCACTCCAGGTCTGAGAGGACGAGATCTGAGAGGTCATACACAGAGGGAAGCACTTATCGACCCTCGCGCACGCACCAGACATCATCCAGGCAGACGAAGTTACCTAGATCATCTGACTTATGAACTGTGCTAGAAGAAAGGGCACATTGGAAGGAGGATGCCAGGGCGCGTGATCCGCACAGAGTTTCTGCCTTTCAACGGTTGGCTCCTCGGACGCATGGAAGCGTCGAGGTAGGAATGCCAATACCGCGCCCTGCTTACGAACCTACGGATAAAGCATTAGCGAGGTTGCAAACCTCGCCGTTTGTTCCGGCAATTGAGAACGCGCCCTTACCTTCCGGCTTCCTGTAACCCAAATTCATAACGTATGAGGGGAAGACGGACCCCTACTCACACTTTCGCCACTTTCGCCAGGTTATGGCTGTATACCGACGAAACGAGGCTTTGATGTGCATCCTATTCCCATCTAGCCTTGGCGACCTAGGATTAACCTGGTTCAAAAGGCTACTAGAAGGCAGCATCGCCTTCTGGGCACAATTAGCAGAGGCGTTCGTGACAAGGTTCAGGACGAACACCAAAACGCCAGTGGAGATCAACCAGCTTTCTCCATTGACATGGGCGACAAAGAGACATTAAGATCCTACAATAGTCGCTACTGGGAGACCTTCAACCAGATTGGGGATTGCCCTACCAATCTCGCCATCGCGCAGTACAAAAGAGGTCTTCCAGTCGGGAACAGGCTGAGGGACTCAATCACCATGACGCCACCCCTCACAATGGAGGCCTTAATGGAGATGGTACACCAGCACATTCGGGTGGAGGAGGATGACGCCCGTGCTAAAACAAAGTCTGGTACAACCGTAATACCAGATAAAAAGACTGCGGCAAAAGTCAATACGGTAGAACGTCCAAGAAGAAACGGACGAGGCAGGCGGGACAACGAAGAGGACCGAGATAAAAGATGGCTGAGAGTCCGCACTGCCATTACCACGGTATTCAAAAAACTGATCTATCGGATTCTAAGCAAGATACGCGATGAACCTTTCATCAGATGGCCAGCTAAGCTAGGAGAAGTGCAAAAGGACTACGACGAAAGATCCCGGTGCACTTTCCATAAGGAAGAGGGGCACCGCACTGAAAATTGCACACCATTGAGGCAGCATCTGGAGGAGTTGGTGGCAGCCGGTCATCTGGACAAGTACATAGAAGGAGGGACGCAACCAGCCCCCCAGGACCACAACAACCCAAACGGAATGCCAATTGACGCCCCACCTCAAGGCGTGATCAACGTAATCCATGGGGTATTCAAACCTGAGTACGTATGCGAGCTCAGGGGCATGATCAAGAAGGCTGAGCACTGAAGGGAGGTACTAAGCGCCCAACCTACCATCAAAAAGAGGATAACAGAAACCACGAACGTCATATCTTTTTCAGATAGAGACTTGGATAGGATATACTGCCCTCACAATGATGCACTGGTCGTCACTCTCCGAGTCAAGGATTTTGACGTCAAGCGGATTTTGATTAACCAAGGGAGCTCATGTGAGATAATGTACTACGAAACATTCAAACAATTGAAACTAGAAGACAAAGACTTGGCACCTGCGGTATCTCCCCTGATTGGATTCAACTCAATGCCAGAATGGCCAGTTGGCAAGATAATCCTCCCAGTCAGAGCAGGAAGCGTGACGAAACAAGTGGAATTCTAGGTATTGAAAGTCCCTTCCACTTATAACATAATCTTGGGAAGAACATGGCTGCATGCCATGAGATCAGTAGTATCATCCTACTATCAAGTAATGTTGTTCCCCAACGAAGCTGGAGTAATTGAAGAGGTCATTGGAGACCAAATTATGTCCAAGCAATGCTTCGTCACAGTAAATGGCAGCCGAGCTGCCAAGGGGTTTGTTCAGATGGTGGAAGCACCAGAGAGCAATGAATTGTTTGCGGATGTTGGCAAAGCCGTTGAACAAAAGGCAGTGGAAGACTTGGTACAGGTAAGAATAGATGAAAAGAACCCGGATAAGTTCTTTTTGCTTGGCTCATCTATGTCCAGCACTGAGAGAATAGAGGTCATGGAATTCTTGACCTCTAACATCGAAGTGTTTGCCTGGACGCCGTATGACATGCCAGGCATTGACCCAAGCTTCATCTGTCACCAATTGAACGTCCACCCAACCGCTAGACCAATCATTCAGCGCACTCGCAGATCGGCACTCCACCACGCCGAGATAGTGGCGAAAGAAGTAGAAAACCTGCTAGAAGCAGGAGCTATCAGAGAGGTGCACTTAGGGCTGTTCAAAAATCCGTTCAAACCGGTAATCCGGACCAAACCAGACTGAATTGTACGATTTGGTTCGGTTCTATTAAGAATTGGTTAGGTTTCGGATTAAGAAATATGAGAACCGTAAAAACGGTTCGGTTAATGGATTTTATGAAAAAACCGCGGTTCGAACCGAACCGAATTGAATTTTAAAAGATATATATATATAATATCAAATTTTATTTTTATTAATTGGTTTTTTATAATTTTAATAATATTAGGATGGTATAGATATGTAATATTAAGTAATGCCTTAATATTATTAGTTTTTATCATAAGTTAAATGTAATTAGTTTGAGTAATTATTTTGCTAATATTAACAATTTATTCTTGTGTAAATAGAAATTTTTTGAACCGTAAACCAAACCGAAACCGAACCGTTTTTTCGGTTTGGTTCTGGTCTGGTTTTACAAGTGTAACGGTCTGGTCTGGTTCTCAAAATCACAGAACCGTTAGGATCGGTTCGGTTCTTGGATTTTCTCAGAACCGAACCAATCCGGACCGTGTACACCCCTAGGTGCACTACCCCAGATGGATCTCCAATACAGTAGTGGTGCCAAAAAAGAATGGAAAATGGCGTGTCTGCGTGGACTATAAAACAGTCAACAAGACATGCCTAAAGGACAGCTTTCCTCTACCCCGGATAGACCAACTGGTAGACCTGACGGCGGGGCACAACCGACTTAGCTTTCTTGATGCGTACAGAGGCTACCATCAGATCGCTATGTATGAACCAGACCAGGAGGTCACATCCTTTACAACGCCAAGAGGACTGTACTACTACAAGGTCATGCCGTTTGGCCTAAAGAACGCATGGGCAACATTCCAATGGATGGTAACCAAGATGTTTGAACCATTGTTAGGCAGAACAATGGAGGCTTACATCGACGACATGGTGGTCAAGAGCAAGGATAAGAACGACCATCTCAAGGACCTAGGTGAGATGTTTCAGATCCTGAAGAAGCACAAGCTGCGCCTCAATGCGTCCAAATGTGCGTTCGGTGTAGGATCTGGCAAATTCCTAGGCTTCTTGGTGATCAACCGAGGTATTGAGGCAGACCCCTCTCAGATCAAAGCGATTCAGGATCTGGAGAGGCCTAACTCAGTGAAAGAAGCGCAGCATCTCACCGGTATGGCAGCTGTACTCAACTGATTCATAAGCCGGTCGTCGGACAGATGTCGACCATTTTTTCAAGCATTAAAAGCCAAGTTCGAGTGGGATGAAGAATGCGATCGAGCTCTAGAAAGCTTGAAAGAATATACGTCTTCTCCACCACTGCTTGTAACCCCAATACCTGGAGAAGAACTCTTTCTGTACCTGGCAGTTTCGCAGCACGCAATTAGCGCAGTATTGGTCCGAGCGGAAGGAATCCAACATCTAGGTGCAGAAACAATGTACTTACCACTGGAAAAACTGGCCTTAGCCTTGATGATGGCCTCAAGGAAGTTGTCGCATTACTTTCACGCCCACACCATAATCGTCCTCACAGCCTTTCCATTAAAAGCTTTGTTTGAGAGGGCAAACTTTTCTGGGCGAATCCTAAAGTGGGCAGTAGAGTTGGGATAGTTCGACATCAAGTTCCAACCCAGAACCGCGGTAAAAGCCCAAGCCTTGGCAGACTTCGTCGCAGAATTCACCCTAAGAAGTCATCATATCTGCCCAGTCGACCTGACTGATACAACCGAACTAGGGTTGGAAGTTGACGCCGGAATAGCGCAACCCCTAGTGCAGGATACTCAGTCAGACCTTGAGGCAGATCAGAATAAAGTAAGAGAGGAAGAAGCAAACCATGCTACACCAAGTCAAGACTCACCAGCAAATAAAGACTTGGTATAATCAGATAGCGATGGGCAAACAGCAAGCATGGACATTGAAGAAAACACCAGTAACACTTTTGATCCCAAGGCATCATTTGATCCCTCCACTTGCTGGAAATTGTTCGTTGGAGAGATGTGGAAGCTTTTCGTGGATGGAGCGTCCAACAGGCACGGTGCAGACTCGGCATAGTCCTCATCTCACCAGACGGCTTAGTGGTGGAGCAATCAGTCAACCTTGGCTTCCCAGCATCTAACAACAAAGTGGAATATGAAGCACTTCTAGCAGGCTTAAAATCAGCATCCTACATGAAGGCCACCGAGCTAATGGTTTACAGTGACTCACAGCTAGTGGTAAACCAAATTTCAGGTGACTACGAGGCAAAGGATTACAGGATGGCTAAGTACCAAGAGTTAGTCAGAAAAGAAATCAAAAAATTTGAAGTAGTACGGATAGAGCAGATCGGCAGGGAAGAAAACAGTAGAGCGGACGAACTAGCAGGCTTTGCTTCAATGGCAGATACCTTCATCCCTCATCCATTGCTGATTGGCTACCTACCAAGACCAAGCATTGAAGAACCCGAAGTAAAGAGGTATGTTGTGCCGAACTAGGCCCTTCGTGGATGGATCCCATCATACTGTTTCTAAAAGACGGCGTTTTACCGGAAGAAAAGAAAGAGGCCAACAAAATAAGAGCAAAGTCACAGCGATTTTGGCTCTCCCCATCAATAGCCCTGTACAAAAAATCATTCACAGGACCTTACCTAAAGTGTGTCCACCCCAGCAAAATTGAAGCATTCTTGTTCGAAATATACGAAGGCGTATGCGGAAGCCACCAAGGAGGAAGATCTTTAGCATACAGGGCCATTTCACAAGGGTATTGGTGGCCTTATATGCAAGCAGATTCAGAGAAGTATGTCAAGAAGTGTGAGAAATGTCAGAAGTTTGCACACCAAATACATCAGCCAGCCAGAGAACTCCTACCATTGACAAGCCCATGGCCCTTTGCAATGTGGGGCTTGGACATAGTAGGACCACTTCCAACGGCACCCGGCAACAGAAAGTTCTTCCTTGCAGCAACAGACTACTTCATAAAGTGGGTGGAGGCAGAAGCATTGGCATCAATCAAAGAGAAGGATGTGAAAAAGTTCGTCTGGCAGAATATCATCACTCGGTTCGGTATACCAAAAGCTCTAATATCGGACAACGGCACTCAATTCGATGGCAGAATCTTTAGAGGCTTTTGTGAAGAGTACAAGATAGAATTTTACAATTCTACACCGGCATACCCCCAAGCAAATGGCCAAGCAGAAGCATCAAACAAAGTGGTCTTGGATGGATTGAAGAAAAGATTAGAGAAAGCAAAGGGCAAGTGGACTGAGGAGCTTCCCCACGTTTTATGGGCTTACCGTACCACACCTCGGCGGTTTACTGGCGAAACACCTTTTTCCTTGGCCTATGGCATGGAAGCAGTAATCCCACTGGAAGTTGGCCTCCCCACAATTAGAAGTGAAAATTTTGATCCAGACTTAAATGGCGAAGCCATAGCATTGGAGCTCGATCTTGCGGAAGAAAGAAGAGAAAGAGCACTGGTTCACATTGCCTCATACCAGCAAGAGTTCTCCAAAAGTATAACAAGACAGTACATCCAAGACAATTCAAAATCGGGGATTGGGTACTGCGCAAAGTGATGGGAAACACCTTAGTACCCGGAGATGGCAAGTTAGGGCCCAATTGGGAAGGACCTTACAAGGTGGTTGGATTAGCCGGAAAAGGGCATACCAATTGGAAGACAAGGACGGCAAAGCCATTCTCAGGCCATGGAACACTGCCAATCTCAAACTATTTTATTTTTAGCTTTTCAATACTTGTAATTTTTCTTTTTCTCAATAAAACAAGTAGTTTTCTTTTCGGTATAATTGTGTTATTCTGTAAAAGTTGTTTTAGTAAGCTATGGGCAACAAAAACAGAGTTGGCCGGAATAACCAACTTTGTCCCCTCCTAAGCCCAGGATAAGGATCCAGGCTGCAGGACGTTTCGTCGGAATAACCAAACACTTTACTCTAGGTTGGCAGGAATAACCAACTTAGAGGTTGGCAGGAATAACCAACTTAGAGGTTAGCTGGAAAAACCAACACCTCTCCTAAGCCCAGGATAAGGGTCGAAATAACCAAACACTTTACTCTAGGTTGGTAGGAATAACCAACTTAGAGGTTGGTTGGAAAAACCAACAACCCTCTTAAGCCCAGGATAAGGATCCAGGCTGCAGGACGTTTGGTCGGAATAACCAAACACTTTACTCTAGGTTGGCAGGAATAACCAACTTAGAGGTTGGCTGGAAAAACCAACAACCTTCCTAAGCCCATGATAAGGATCCAGGCTGCAGGACGTTTGGTCGGAATAACCAAACACTTTACTCTAGGTTGGCAGGAATAACCAACTTAGAGGTTGGCTGGAAAAACCAACACTTAGTACTCCTCAGCCGAGATAAAGATCAAGGCTAAAGAGTGGTTGGCTGGGAAAACCAACACTTAGTACTCCTCAGCCGAGATAAAGATCAAGGCTGAAGAGTGGTTGGCTGGGAAAACCAACACTTAGTACTCCTCAGCCGAGATAAAAATCAAGGCTGAAGAGTGGTTGGCTGGAAAAACCAACACTTAGTACTCTTCAACCAAGATAAAGATCAAGGCTGAAGAGTGGTTGGCTAGAATACCACTTGTTATGATCTTCAGCCGAGGTAAAAACCTAGACTGAAGAGGTTGGCAGGTAGAACCAGAGATTTCAAGGTTAAAATCGGGATAGGTATCCTGGCTGGAGAATGTTACACATCATTCAGATTACAGTTGGAAAGGTAAAGCAAGCATAGATTAAACCGAAACAATAGTTGCCATAAAGGAAGATGTCATTTAAAACGCAAAAAAGTACAGAAGATAGGGCCGTAGCCCGGTTACAATTCTTGTCCAAAAACAGAAAGAAGAAAATACAGAGATTAAGCAAAAAGGTCATCTATTTCTGCGTCAAGTTTAACTCGGAGCCTGGTCTCATCTGGTAGCCCGGTCTCATCTGGTAGCCCGGTCTCATCTGGTAGTTCGGTCGTCAGATCTTCAACTGGTGGCTCCAACTGAGCTGATTAAACAGCAGGTTCATTAACAACCGGGGTATTGTTTGGCTCGGTCTCTTCTTCGTCATCCTTAGCCTGAAGAAATTGTTGCTGAATGGCAGCAGCATACTCCGTCATTGAACCCGGGATAAAATACGGAGGAGGGTTGAAGACCTCGGTCTCTGACCCATGACCGAGCTGTTCCACGGCCGCCTTCCATCTGCATTTAAAGAATAAGTCTTTTGCCGCCTCACACTGCTTAATGTACAAGGCCTCATCTTCTTTGAAACCGAGGTCCTCCGCGTCCTCGGCCTTCTTCTCCCACTCCTTTATCTCGGCATTCTTCTTCCCTTCAAGCTTTGCAAGCTCGCGCAGATACTTGTCTTTTACCATGGCCGCGGCCTTTTTCTTCTCTGCCTCAGTCGAGCTGACAAGCCCAGTCAGACGAGCCATCTCGGTCTGTAGCTAGGCTATCTGCTTCCTTGACTCCTATAGCTCGGTTGTTTTGGCATCAACCTCCGCCATGGCCTGCCTTGTGGCTTTTCGCAGTTCTAACACTTGCTTGTGAGCGATATGGTTTTTCTGTATGGCCTGCAAGAGGATGATAAGAAACTTTTAAAGTAAAACCGAGCAGAAAGTTGTAAAGATTAAAAAGATAAGCAAAGGGGCAACTTACCAGCAGCATGACTTTGTGGAAGAACGGATTGCTTTCAGCTCAGTTAGATGGTCGTGGTGTGACACGTCGACTGGAAGGCATACGCCTTTGGCAAGATTGAATGCCATTAAGTGGTCTTTTTCAGCGACCACTGAATCAGTGTCCTTGATGGCTCGGTTATGGAAAGTGATCTTTGGAGCCCACTTAGAGGAGCTAGCCCGGTCCGAACGCTCCGGTTGTGGGCTCGGTGGAGAGCGTGGTGGAGTGGTTTGAAGGACCACGGTTTTATCTTCATCGACGAGGCGTTGCTCGGTTGGGGTAGTCTGGGCACGCTTATTTGGGTGAGATGTTGAGGGTTGGCGAGATGGAAGGTCCACCACGGTCTTCTGAGTTTGACCGGTTGGTGGTACCTCGGTCTGGTTGGTTTCTATCAGAAGGGCTCGCACGGCTCTCTTCTTGGCCATTTCTTGTTCGGCGGTTAGTGGGATGAGATTGATTTGGGGCAAGGATGGGTCTGGTTCAAGAGACGCTTCCAACAAGAAGCCAGTTACCTTGGACTCTCGCCTGCCACTGTATCTGTACGTCGGTTCAAAATTCAATAGCTCGGCCCAGCCTCTAGTAGGATATCGTAGCGCGGCACGAAGAGTGGCTAAGTTGGGATAGTTGTACTGTGACTTGAGAAAGTTCAAATCTGCATAAAAGAAGAAAGACAAGGGTTAGTCCGGTTCAGAATGTTAAGACCGAGGTAAAAGAAAAGCGTGGAATTCAGTCGAGGTAATCCTACCGGCTACACCCTTGTTCCAATTTATTCTATGGCCTGGGATCTGGCCTTGGTGGTCCTCAAAATTCCTAGAAACCCATAAGAAATCATCATCATTGACATCTTTATCCGAAGTATTTTTTATTATCTTTTCACGCCGGCGTCTTATTCTTAAGTAATAGACCCAGCCATCTTCGACTGATCCTATGGAGTATTGGTGGAAGAGCTCGGCTAGACCGAGATTAAGGCCAGCCCGGCGGTTTAATTCGGCTATGCCGTTTATTATACGGTAAGAATTAGTGAAAAGTTGGGTAAGACAAGCTTGGTTTGCCTAAGGAATTCACAAAGGAGGGGCTGTACAGGGAATCACAGACCGCACTCTACGATGGAAATAACATTAAAAGGGACAAAGCCTTGTTTTCCCCAAGGAACGATTTCTAGTTCGGCCAGTGAGAGGTGGACATCATCTGGAATTTGGTAGTCCTTACGAAATTCGGCTATGGCCCCTGGTGAGTTTACTAAAAATCTATACTTCCCCATTTGTGGTTTAAGTTATGTACAAATTAAACTGGAGTGTTAGCTCGGTCGAAGAATGGTGCTGAGTAGCTCAGTTGAGTGCTCAAAGGAGTGCCTGGGCAACCTAAGTCTGCAAAGTGAAAAACAAAGGTGTTAAGCACAGATCGTTGGACCGTGCTAAAAGAAATAAAGGCAAGATAAATGAAGTCCTAGCTCGGCTATGTGAAATGCTACGGGACTTAGCTCGGTTTAAGCAAGGGGTTCGTTAGCCCGGTTGAGCCTCTAGGGGCAGTGTTCTTAGTTCGGTTTGAACTAAGAAGGCTGGATTAGCCCCGGGCTGTAGCTCGGTTGTGGTTGAGGCTTTCAAGAGTACTACTGCGTGGACCTAGTACGGTTTGATAGCTCGGCTAATTGAATCAAAAGGGGGTTTTCACTTGTTGAAACTACTGGTATAGCATGAAGTGTTAGTTTGGTTGGTTAGTCTGGCTAGATTGACATCAACTATAAACAACTTCCTAGTTCGGTTACATTGTGATTTTGGATCAAATGCAGTGTTCTACAGATTGTTTCATGAATACAAGTGATTCTTACAAGGTTTTTCCTAGAAAACGCAAGGCAAAGCAAAAAATGGAGAAAATGTGTTTTGCAAAAACACACAAATAATATGTTGTGGATTGTAAAAAACAGGTGCAAAAATAATAAAAAGAGAACAGATGTAGCTTACCAGGTCGAAGAGGAAGGAACTGGAAGATGGAAATGGAACCAGAAGCAAGAACACGAAGTTTTTTTCAGTTGCAGGTCGAAAAACAATGATAGGTCAGGAGGAAGAGGGAGAAGAGGATGAATAGTAATGTGATAGATTCAAAACCTTAGGGTTTATTTTGGTGAAAGTCCAAACTTTGGGCGGGACTGTTCAAAAAACACAGAGTACGAAGGCGGCGTGACAGCTGCCTTGGGCCAATCAGAGTGTGCCACGTGTCCTTGGAATGAGAAGCGATTCAGTTGCTATGATTGAAGAGACGTTTTTGACCGGACAGTTTTGTAGCTCGGTTAGAAAACTAAAGTTTTTTAGCTCGGTTGGAAGGTTAAAACTTTTTAGCTCGGCTGGTAACAGATAATCCCTATCATGCTGGGCAGACGGAATTAAGGGGCAATTGAGAGGATAATTTATATATATAAATTGGGCCGAGCTGGGTAATGGGCCGTTGTGGGCCACGGTAAGAAGGGCGGAGTAAAAGGGCCTTGGCGTTAGCCCGGTCCCCGAAAGGCCTTGTTGTTATCCCGGTCCAAGAGAGTGTTACAGACAGCCCGGTCACTACATTCAGAGTTAGCTCGGTCGTGGCATGTTGCGGTTAGCTCGGTCGAAACCTTGCTATTTCTTAGCTCGGTCTAAACACACCATGGTTTGCACAGGAGAAGCCGAGGTAAGAGTAGTGAGTGGAAGAAACCAGACTGGCTTTAGTTCGGTCTACTCTGCGGCTTAGCATAACCATGCTTACCTCGGTTATATTGGAATCCGACCATGGCAAAACCATCTCACTTGGTTTAAGCAGTGAGGGGGGTGTTAAA
This sequence comes from Camellia japonica, assembly GCA_030407325.1. Classification (NCBI taxonomy): domain Eukaryota; kingdom Viridiplantae; phylum Streptophyta; class Magnoliopsida; order Ericales; family Theaceae; genus Camellia; species Camellia japonica. The sequence continues at coordinate 93,345,379 of JAPPVO010000059.1, forward strand.
GGATAAGCATTATCTTTCAGGAATGTGATTCCTAGAAGGACTCTACATGGAGGAGTAAGAGTCCTACTAGGATCGTGCCACACGGAACCTATAAAAGCTCACAACATCACCTATGGAGAGGTAACACAACTTTGATTCCCGAATACACAGAGCTTTTGTCTATTTGTCTATTTTGCTGACTCAGGCATCGGAGGGGTATCCGAAACACACCCGCCGGCTAGCTCACGTTTGTGTTTTCAGGGAGTAAAGCGACGTCGTACGGAGGAGCGCAATCTTGATCAACAGGATTATACGAGGACAATATTTCGTGCTCGTACAGTGTTCATAAAAATTAATTCAAAAACTTGGCAGAAAGTTTGTAATCTCTAAGTTTGTGTTTATTTTTGTGTGTGAGAATATGTATTTTATCTTTCAAGTTCTATTTTTCCCTTTTTTGATAAATTTCTTGACCCACAACAATGGTGGAAACAGTGTAGAGAATACCCTAAAAGTTCCATGGTCATCTTCTCCATTTATTCATCAGATCCAAAGCTCACAGACCTGTGGGACTAAATGAGGGGTGGATTTTGCGAAGGTACTCTCAGCTTTTTAAATTTTTTTATTTTATTTTTTATTTTTACATAGCGTATTGTTTTTTTTTTTTTTTTGAACAGAGGATATTCACTCTCTTCAGCTATATTGCTGGATGGATGTTGTTGTGGTCCTTGCTTTATTGTTCTAGTCCCTTGATCTAATTTCATGGTGTATTCATCTGAGCAAACCAAATGGATAGTTAGAGTTATTTGATTTTTTTTTTTTTTATCAGTTGTGCATAGCATTTTTTGTGCACAACGTTAACTCATTACAGTCTTTGGGGGAGAGAGATTGAGGTAATAAAGAAGAGGAGAGAGAGTAGGTGAGAAAATTGAGAGATTGCAATTTGGGGAAGTGCAATTTATCTTGGGAAGATTTTTTTTATTAAAAATATAAAAAATGCTACATATTCTTAAAAAAATACAACTTTATAACTCTCACTCACCTATGATTGGTCCAGGAAGGAAAGAAAAAAAATAAAAATATATGATTGGTTTACATCATTTTGGGAGTCATGGAGGTTCTTAATTTTAGGGATTCCTGAAATTTATTTGAGTTACTAATAAATTGGTGTTTCATTTAAGTTTCATGTCTTCATTTAGGAATTTTTCTCCTTTCTGTGAATTCATTACCTACTCTTTGAAAAGAAAACAAAAAAAACAAAAAACAAAAAACAAAAAATTTGAATACATTCCTTTTTAATTTTGGTTTATATTTTAATCTCATAATTAATTGTACCGTGCCTTCAGGCACGGGTATACGCTAGTACATATACAAAACATAACATAACCTAGGGAATTAAATCCTATTATCAAAAGTTATAAACAAAAACTTCATAACATTAGTTCACATTTACAAATGGAAAAATTTTGAACCACCCAAAAGCCTTAACACATAACGGTTTGGAACCTTGTAGTGAGGCACGGTAGTTGGCTTGACAAAACGAGGTTCAGGTCGACGTTGCTAAGTCCGATTTGGTTCTTGATCACCTACATAGATATAATAAACAATGAGCGAGAGCCCAGTAAATAACAACTATGTAAAGGGGTTAAGAATGATGTCCTTATAGTAATTGAAATAATCAATTTCATCAGTAAATCATTTTCTTAATCAGTATCTCATAATTTATCAATCATTCTGAATCATAGCAGTCATACGTAGTACATCCAGTAGCATAACAGTACAGTAGGTCTTAAAGACCGAATCAATTATGTATGATGGCCATCAACACAGTAAACAGTAGTTCCAAAGATTGGAACTGACAGAGATTTCTATAACAGTAATAGTAATAGTAAACAGTAGCAGTAACAGTTGCCTTGGATGCCATGAATACGGTTTCTAAAATAGGACAATCATTCATTTAGTAAACAGTACCATTTCAGAGACAGTGCAATTTATCAACCAGAAAATAATTATAATTGAACATAGCTTTACAACATTATTACTCACAGTTGGCCCCCTGAAACACGTGACTAAGATGTGACATTTGATCTACATAACCAAATTCAAGCACAATAACTCAAATTTATATTCAATTCGTTCAGTCGGTCGTATACCTATTCAATGTTTATTCATTCGGTTAGTCTTATCCGTTCTTTATTCTCTTTTATGTTCATGAAATGCCATGAAATGCATATGAACGTAAAATACATGCGACAACCATGCTAACGGAGGCCTAGAAGTTTGAAAAATGGAGTGAAAATGAAACCGAGACCAACTTGAACATGCGGCACTGGCCGCATGTGCGGAACTGCCACTACACATGCACCTCGCACGTGCAATTAAAGCAGTGTGCAAGCTCATTTCTATCTTGTTTTCCGCATGTGCGGACACGTGCGGGGGCCCAGGCCGCACATGCGGTGCTGGGTAATTTGAGTCCGAAAACTGCTCTTGTTTTTAGGCGTCCCTTTCCTCAAAATCTAACTTTATTTTCACATAATTCAACCCAAATATCCATAAAAATAACCTTGAACTTGAATTTCTAATCATCAAACACAAATCACAGCTTTAAAAACAAATTCATTGGAAAAAATTCAAAATCAAATTCTTTGGAAAAAATTGTAGGATCATGCATTATTAATTTAAGAGCTTCAACTTAAACCCTTCTATAGAAATTCCTTTGAAATCTTGAGAGGCCATGCTAGAATTTAAGTGTATGAAAACAAATTTCCATGAAAACAAGCCATGCATGTTACTATATTAAGCTAATTCCTTCAATTCATCCCTTTTGAACTTTTGTGGTTTCATAACACCATTTTACACCCTTAAACTCCTAATTATGCATGATCTCCTCTTTAATTCAACTCAAATTCTAAAGGACTATGAGTTTAATGTCTCAAATTCATGAAATAGGAAAACCTTAGGTGATCAAATTGTTGAAGATTATTTGGTTCCTTTCATTCTTCTTCTTTGATGAGCTCTCTAGAGTTTTCTCTCCTCTCAACTTTTGTCTCCAACTCTCTCTCTGTCTCTCTCCTCTTATTATTTGATGAATAGCTTAGGAAATATAATTAAGCTCTAATCTTCCTAAACCTTAATTAATTATGAGGTTAAACTACATTTAAAACAAATTCATCCAAATTAAATTAATCCTCATCATAGCCTAGTTTAATCTAAACTAGACTAAACTTAATTATACCAATGTGGATTAGGCTCTAATTACCTATCCCATTATTTACTTCTAATTTGTTTAAATAACTGATTTAAACAAGTTCATTTTATATCTACACATATCTATTCACAATAACACATTGCATCTCACATATGACAATTAACACATAAATACATGATCAACATTAATCACATAATTAGCTTAATTAGTTAATGAGGTGATTCTTACAAGAGAGTGTTTGAGTTTAGTAGGCCCATTTTAGGATTGATTTTGGTGATCTGAACCATTCACTTTTTAAGACTCATTGAGTAGAATATTCATGCAAAAAATAAAGATGAACGGATATCAATATATGAATCATATTTGTATTACAAAAAATAAATAATTATTCTTGAAACTATATTTGTCATCTATTTTTTAAAAATAAATCTGATTCAAACATATAACTATCAATATCTAATCATCTTGATTTTTTGTATGAATATTCTATTCAACAAGTCTTAAAAATTGAACGGTGCGGATTACTGAAATCGATCCCAAAATGAGTCTTGAGATGACAATTTGAGAGAAAACAATATGTGGGGATATATTTTCTGAGTACCAACACGTGGCAAGGTGACGCCGACGTGTCAGCCGAGGTGCTACGTGTCGTGGTAGTTATGCCGAGATGATCTCGGAGTTGCCGAGGTTATCTGTGAGAATACCGGAATCCGAGATAAGCGGAGAAGGGACAAGAGTCCTAGGATGAAGAAAGACTTCAGGATGGATAAGGGTAATACTCTTAGGGAGTTTATCCTTATCTCTTAAGAAATCCAAAGTAAGTACTGAATTGGAGTCCATAGAAGTCAGGCTTCTAGTGGGACTAGGATTGAGTAAACTAGAAAAGAGAGGCACCCCCGTGGGTCTAAGGTACGCAATTTTATACTTTGAGTAGTGAGTTTAGCACTTGATTATCTTTGAGAGATATACTGACTTGACCGTCGGAGTGCCCCCGGGTGGAAGAACCACCGCCGGAGCCTTCTCTTTCTGTGTAGGACAGCAGGGTGCCATCTATTCTGCCTGTGTTCTACAGCTGAATTACTAAGGTGGGCAGTGTGATCGGAAAATCACTCACACAATTTGGCGCCGTCTGTGGGAAAGAAAGACGAATAGATGGCCAGTAATGCACAGAAAGAAAAGATTGGGGACGGCACTCCCGCTGGGAGCGAAAGACCTATTGACCTTGACGTCGAAAGGGATAACCACAATACAGAAACTCGTAACCAGGGACACGGAGGAAAAGACGTCGGCCAGGAGGGCGACACTTCAAAGAAGACAACCAAAGCAGGTACTATAACGAAGATAACCTCCAGGTACGGAGGGATGAGGAAGTGAAAGAATTGGCAGACAAGTTGGCAGACCTGCAGTCAGTCGTCAACTTCATGATGCAAAACAATGTCATGCAGCCACCGTACCCGCTACAAGACACGCCGATTCCAGCAATTAATACCCAGAAGGGAGGAAGGAAAACAACTCCCGAAGCACCTCAGCACACCAGAAGCGGAAGGCACTCTCACCCGCCTTCCAGGGAAGTCGGACGAGAGGAGCCGAGACAAGAGAAGTCCTAAAGGACATATCACACGAAGGACCCAGAGCACAAAGAACATCAGCATGTCCAAGGGCAGGCGCTCTGCTTTGACACAACCCATGGAGAAAGATCAAAACGAGCCCACCACGAGGCCGGAAGTAGTGTACTGAAAAGACTGAAGTCCAAAGATAGCCGTGCTCCGGGGAGGAGTAAAGAAGACTTGAGAAATTACCTCAAGAGGAAGGAACAGAATGCTGAAGCCGAGGTTACCTCACCCGACAAGCCGAGGACACCGTTCTCGGTAGAACTAGACAAATTTGAGGCACCAAAGAGATTCAGTATGCCGAGGTTTCAAATATACGATGGTAAGTCAGACCCTAACTTCCACGTTGGATTATTCTTAAATTCAATGGCATTATACAGTGGAAACGAGTCGTTGCTCTGCAAAGTGTTCCCCTCGTCCTTTGGGAAGATTGCATCAGATTGGTTCCATAAACTGCCAAAGGGAAGCGTGAAGACTTGGGAAGGCCTGACCGAGATGTTTGTGGCCAGGTTCGTGACAAACAAGCTGCAGCCATTAAGGGTGGACGCATTGATGGCTCTGAAGATCAGCAAGGATGAAGGTCTTAGGGCCTATGCAAAAAGATACTACGAGGTGTTCAATCGAATACCCGAATGCAACCAAGAAGTGGCGGTCGTGTCTTTCAAGAACGGCCTAAAAGATGATTGTTCACTACGGAAATCTTTGGCAAAAACATTGCCAAAAAGCATGGAAGAGCTCATGGCAAGAATCGAGAAATATGCCAGAGCCGAGGAGGATACATCAGGGAATAAGAAGGTAAAACAGGAAAAAGGGAATGGCTCGCCGAAGCGAGGCCAAGGTAACAACGGATTTAACAAAACGGAGATAGAATTGAGGAGTAAACAGGCAGTGACAATTGTGTTCCGAATCCCGGTTCACAAAGTCCTGGATCAAATTCGAAATCAGCCCTATTTCAGGGCACCGGCAAAGGCCCTAGGAGAACACATGGGAAGGAACGTTGGTAGGCGTTGTGCCTACCACAATGAAGAGGGGCACCCAACTCAGGGTTGCGGAGCCCTAAGAGCACACTTGGAGGACTTAGTGAGACAAGGCCATCTGAGGGACCTTGTCGATAAGGCCAGAACAAGAGAGGAACATGCAAGATTGCCTCAAGCACCAGCAGCCCCGCCTTCCCCAGCACAGCAACCACAGGCAGGGGGACCACGGGTGGTTAATGTGATCTACTCAAGGGTCAACGAGAACGAATTCAGAGGAGAGACCCAGAGGGTAAGGCATCTACAGCATGTCTACCAAGTCGGGGAAAAGAGACATCGGCCAGAGGAGTGCCAAGGACCGATGATAGCTTTTACTGAAGCCGACCTAGAGATGATCCAGCATCCGCATAATGATGCCTTGGTAGTATCCCTCCAGGTTGGGGAGTGCCAAGTGAAGCGCATCTTGATTGATCAAGGCAGCTCTTGCGACATCATGTACGTTAGATGTTACAAGGAGCTAGGCCTTCACCTAGATGACATGGAAGGATCCAATGGCCCGATGGTCGGCTTCAATGGAACGCCGACATGGCCACTAGGCGCAACAAGCTTGGAAGTACAAGCCGGCACAAAGAAAATCAAGTCAGAATTCATTGTGATTGACACGCCCTCACAATACAACATCATCTTGGGAAGGCCATGGTTGCATGCAATGGGGGCAGCTCCCTCAATGTTGCATCAACTATTGCGGTTCCCAACAGAACATGGGATTGAAGAAGTCAGAGGAGATCAACTGCAGGCAAAAAATTGCTCCATGGCAGCAATGAAAACTACCTGCAACATTCAAGAACCAGGAAAGGCAGAGATTGAAGATGAGGACATGGAGGTCCTAGATGATGTCGGCAAGGAGCCAGCCGAGAAAAGTGAAGAAACACTAAAGAAAATCCTCGTCCAGGAGGGTGATGAAGAACGCTTTTTTCTTCTCGGCTCAGGCTTAGCCGAAAAAGAAGAAAGAGAACTGGAAGCTTTTTTGAGAACAAACATAGAGGTTTTCACCTGGACACCTTATGAAATGCCTGGCATTGACCCCGAGGTCACATGTCACAGACTGTTTGTCGATGGAAGTTCAAACCGACAAGGAGCAGGGGCAGGAGTACTACTGATATCTCCAGATGGAGAAATAATAGAACAGTCCATCCGTTTGGGGTTCAAGGCCTCAAACAACGAAGCAGAATACGAAGCATTAATTGCAGGGCTAAAGCTGGCAGCAGCAGCAGAAGCAGATGAGGTAATAGTTTTTTGTGATTCACAGCTTATTGTTAACCAGTCAACAGGAGAATTCGCAGCCAGAGACGAAAGGATGTCGGCATATGCAAAAGTGGTCATCAGATTGGCAGCCTTATTTCAGAACTGCCGACTACTCCAAGTAAGCCGAGATGATAACAGCCACGCCGACGTCTTTTCCTCCGTGCAAGTTCAATACAGACTGGAAAAACAAGGACAATTATGATTGACTATATGTTGGGCCTGAGCATAGAACCACATAACACAGAGCAGGAAGCAATGTGTGTGGACATGGGGCCAAGCTGGATGGATGCAATTGTTGCATTCCTAAAAGAAGGAAAGCTGCCAGAAGACCGCAAGGAGGCACATAAGGTCAGATTGAAGTCGGCAAGATTCAGTCTCACAGCGGACGGACATCTCTATAGAAGGTCATTCACTGGACCCCTCTTAAGGTGCGTACACCCTTTGCAGGTTGAAGATTTTTTATATGAAATTCATGAAGGAGTTTGTGGAAGCCACGCTGGAGGCAGATCACTAGCTCACAGGGCCATTAACCAGGGGTATTGGTGGCCCTACATGCAAAAAGATGCAGAAGCATACGTGAAGAAGTGCGAACAATGCCAAAGGTTTGCACTTTTGATACACCAGCCAGCTGCTGACCTGAATCCAGTATCCAGCCCTTGGCCGTTTGCCCAGTGGGCCATGGATCTTGTTGGACAACTTCCCCAGGCAACTGGGCAGAGAAAATACTTGCTGGTAGCAACAGATTACTTCACGAAGTGGATAGAGGCAGAACCTCTCGCCAAAATCCGAGATGTGGACGTCAAGAACTTCATATGGAGAAACATCATTACCAGATTTGGCATTCCAAGAGCCATAGTTGCCGACAACGGAACGCAGTTTGACAGCAAACTCATCAAGAACTTTTGTGCGAAATTCAAAATCAAGAATTACTTTTCAATACCAAGTTTTCCCCAAAGTAATGGGCAAGCAGAAGCATCCAATAAAGTAATTTTGGATGGAATAAAGAAGAGGCTGCAGGCAGCAAAAGGAAAGTGGGTAGACGAATTACCCAACATGCTTTGGGCATATCGGACTACACCGAGAAGATCAACAGGGGAATCCCCATTTGCCATGGCTTATGGCACAGAAGCAGTCATTCCACTGGAAGTCGGCATCCCAGGGATCCAAACCCAGGGAGTTGAGAATGGGACTAATGACATACTCTTAGCCCGAGATCTGGATCTTTTGGAAGAACGAAGAGAGAAAGCTGCAATTCAGCTCGCAGCATACCAGCAACAGCTTGCCAGAGCTTACAACAAGAAGGTCAATCCAAGGGATTTTCAAGTCGGTGACCTAGTCCTGAGAAAAGTTGTCGGCAACAAGAAGGATCCCAGAGAGGGCAAGCTTGGCCCAAACTGGGAAGGACCCTACAGAATCACTTCGGCATTAGGCAATGGAGCCTATCGACTTGAAGATAATGAGGGCAAAGCATTGCCTAGACCATAGAATACTTGTAATCTGAAATTTTTCTATCATTAGATGTTCCTTGTTATTTTTTCAACGTCATCAATAAAATCATAGCAGAATTCCTCTACACTGATAAAAGATGTGCAATATTATTTCTGAATAATGAGAACCCAAGTGGAACTCAGGTTCACATTGGGGGCAAAGAGAAGAAGAATATGCTTAACACTTGTTGAAATTCATAGCAATTTACAAGTTGAAGTTAAGCCGAGATTATTCCTTATCTTCACTTGTTGAAATTTGTAGCAATTTATAAGTTGAAGTTAAGCTGATTCCTTATCTTCACTTGTTGAAATTTGTAGCAATTTACAAGTTGAAGTTAAGCTGATTCCTTATCTTCACTTGTTGAAATTTGTAGCAATTTACAAGTTGAGGTTAAGCTGATTCCTTATCTTCACTTGTTGAAATTTGTAGCAATTTACAAGTCGAAGTAAAGCCGAGGTTATTGCTTAACACTTGTTGAAATTTGTAGCAATTTACAAGTTGAAGTTAAGCCGAGATTATTCCTTATCTTCACTTGTTGAAATTTGTAGCAATTTACAAGTTGAAGTAAGCTGAGATTACTGTTTCTCTTCGCTTGTTGAAATTTGTAGCAATTTACAAGTCGAAGTAAAGCCGAGGTTATTGCTTAACACTTGTTGAAATTTGTAGCAATTTACAAGATGACGTTAAGCCGACATATGATCATCTGTTGAAATTTGCAGCAATTTACAGGTTGAAGTAAAAGCTAAGTACATTGTTTAAACACTTGTTGAAATTTGTAGCAATTTACAAGTAGATCATTGTTTAGCACTTGTTATAACTTGAGAAAAGTTTATAGGTTGAAATTAAAACAGTATGTGTTTTACACTTGTTAAAATTTATGAAAAGTTTGCAGGTCAGTGTCTTGCCGAAGTAAAGCTTGTAATTATTATACCCGAGGTATGTAACCCCGAGAAGATTGCACAAAGGAGGCAAAGTATGAAAGGCATGCAAAATATTCTAAGTATAGAATCATACAGAAGTAATCAAGAGAAAATAAAGATTGAGACATTCAGACAAAACAGTTGGAGTTTTTTATTAAAGGGGGAACAATCAAAGCGTAACTGTTCAGAAGAAGGCACATCGGCCACGTAAAAGCTCACAAAGTACAAAAGAAATGAAAGAAAAGACATGTAAGCTAAGATTCCTCAACAGTAGCAGTTGGTTGAGTCTGAGGTTCAGATGATTGCTGGGTCGATGCCTCGGCTGCCTTTTCTGCCACGATCTCGGCATCAATTTCGGCGAGTGTTTGATCAAGACTTTTTTCGGCTTCAGGAGCGTCGGAAGATGCCTGCTCAGGAGTAGTTTCCTTGACAACCTTATCACCCTCTTCATCTTGAGTCAAGTCCAGGACTTGCTCAGTTGAAGGAAGGGACTTGGACCCAGTAGCCTCCTTTGTTTTTCTCACCAGGGCATCACCCTCTTCATCATCTTCAGATTCTGAATCTTCTTCGGATTGAGCTGGTGGAGGAGGTGGAGGAAATGGAAGAGGAATGGCATCAGCCTTCCTCAAAGGTGAGTCCTCTGGGACTTTGAGCTTCTTGAGAAGGGACATCCAACCAAGGGAGAAACCCCTGTTGCATGCCTACTTCACTTGTTGCTCATAGGCCTCTGTCACATCGGCCATACCCTGATTATAGGCCTTATCATCGGCATCTTTTATTTCGGCTGCCTTAGTGGCCGAGGCATCTTCAAGCTCTTTCTCGGCCTGGGCCACCTTATCCTCGGCCTCTTTTAGCTGAGATTGAAGAACTTTATTTATTGCCTCAGCGGCACCAGCTTTTTCCTTGGCATTATCCCTCTCCTTCATGGCAACCTCGGCCTGGTCCTCCAGTGTTTTCATCTTTGACTGCAGGCTCTTAATTGATTTCTGAAGGGTGGTGACTTCCCTCTTTTTCTCGGCTAACTTTTCACGGTTTTCAAAAGATTGCATGGAGAAAGAGTGGGCGTGCTGGATGGCCTGGAAGAAAACAGAAGTATTAGAAAAAATTCTAAGTGTGAAAGAATGAGAAAGGAAGAAGAAGTACCAGACAAAAACACTTACTTGAACAGAGTGTTGCAGCATCAAAGCATAATTTTCATATTCACTAAACCCGGCGTTACGTTCCAAGTCGCCTGGGAGAAGCAGTGCAGTGCTAAGTGCAACGCTGACATTTATATCATCGGCGCTGTCACTAGCCATTACAGGCTTATCCTCCAATGTTATTTCAGGAGCCCATGGGGCATCAGGCTTCTTTGACCCCGAGGTCGTTGCAGATGACCTCGGCCTTTTCGATTTGGTGGATTCAGAGGGAAGGGCTTCAGCGGACCTCTTCGTAGGGACAGAGGCAGTTTTTTCGCTTGGAGCCAGCTGGGAAATCGGCAAAGTGTCTTCAGTCTCAACCTGAGGCACTTTGGCCTTTGGTTGAGCCTTCTTGACTCTTTTTGGCTTAGGTGGAAGCTGCATTTGAGTTGGAAGAGCGTCAACGTCGGTTGGGATACTGGCCAAAAGATCCTTGGCAACTGGTTTTGCGCAACCCATCTTGGCAGTGAGGACCAGACGACGCCGACGTTTTCTTTCGGGTATTGGGATTAAGTATGGGGCTGAAGTTGATGGCTGATCAGCTAGATCAGAGGTTGATCCTTGGTCTGTTCGTGATGTAGATGCAGTCAGTGGAGTTGTGGCAAAAGGTGGAGAAGGGCTTTTCTTCTTCCTTTTAGGGACGTCGGGCAAAATCGACTTGTATGTTGGAATGAAGTTAAGAAGCAAAGGCGCTTTCCTTTTCTAGACTGGCAAGTCTAAAAGTTTCTTCAAATCCTTGCTGGGGACGTAGGATTGGCGAAAGCTTTTAGATGGCTTACGAACATCTGCAAGAAGAACAGACATTAGAAACAGACAAAGTATTGATGACTTGAAAAGAAACAAACAGGTATTGACACTGGGCTCTTACCTTTGCCCTCTTTAACTGATCGAGGAAGAAGGTAGAGATGGGCATCCTCGTCTGAGCCGAACTCCCAATTTCCCGAAGCAATAACATAGTCATCCCCAGCTCCCTTGTTGGAGTCTGGGAGGTCGGCTACAATTTTGAATTCTGTAGACCTCGGCTTAAGGTAATAGACATAGCCTTTTTCTTTCAAATTGAGGGCACACATTGTATAACAATATTGGATATCAGCTAAGGTGATCCTAGCATCTTCCTGTTGAGCTAAGGCTATAATACCATTAATCACTCGGTAAGAGTTAATGGTAAGTTGCATGGGGTTCAACTTATAGTAGTGGATAACTTCACGAAAAAGGGGATTAAGTGGAAGCCGGAGTCCACATTCAGTAAAAGCTACAATGGGAAAGGGCATCGAATCGTCTGTTGGCATAATGGAGTCATCATCCCCAGCCAGTCTCAAATGGACATCGGCAGGAATGGAGAATTCTTCCCTAAAGTACTCAAGTTTGGTTGGGGTATCTACCCTATGTTTCTACATACCCATGATGTCGGCGAAAAGGTATTCGACTTCAAAAAGGGGATGTTCTAGGGTTTTTTGGGACCTCGGCAAAAACCTAGGTAAATACTGGTAAGGGTTGTTTCAGTTTTACCTAAGGATTGGCAAAGTCTACAGACAAATCCCAAACCTAAATCTATGGAAATAAAGATTGGGGGCACAGATCTGGAAGGAAACACAGAAAACAAGAAACAAAGAATGAAGTTTCAGAATAAAAAATAGAGGTAGGGTTCTCAAAAGCATAAAGAATACGAGAGATACAGGGTCAAGAACAATGGCAAGAAAGTGGTGAAACAGTGCAAATGTTCAAGACATGAGCAAGATCATTTAATAGACACATCCAGATGAATAGTTCAATAAATCGAAAGTTTGAACAAAACAGTAATGGCAACAAGTAAATATCAAAAGAATTGAGAGCAAAAGGAACAGTGGCTTACCAGACAAAGTAAGGCCGGAATGAAGATCGCCGAAGTCGGGCGACAGTTGCAGACACGACGGAACGGCAAAAGTTTCACCGGAAAGGAGGAACGAGGGCAGTTGCAGAGCTTGGAGCTTGGGCAATGGCGAATTCAAAGGAAAGAGTTTAGAGAGAGAGAAAGTAAGTAAAATCGATTGCAAAAATGAAGAGACAAAAGCAAGAGGCAAAAGTTTTGTCAAAAAACTTGAAACGGCGGCAAAAATAGAAGCATTTATTACGCCTGGAATATCGCATGCGTCAGACGGCGCAGACAGATGCAAGACGACTTACAAGCGCGTCACATGCACGAGCCAATGAAGATGAAACACGTAAGTAGAACGGTTGAAAAGTGATGCATGACAGCTCATGCGCGTAAAAGAGTTCAGTGGAATTCTTATTCCTAAAAGAAGACATGTCGGCCTAAAAATGAATGATCTCGGCTGAAGAGTTCTTTTGCCGACATACTTGAAAGAGGAACGATATAGGTTCTATCACCTCAGAATACCGAGGTAATAGAACCTAGGGGGCAGTTGTGGGGATATATTTTCTGAGTACCAACACGTGGCAAGGTGACGCCGACGTGTCAGCCGAGGTGCCACGTATCGTGGTAGTTATGCCGAGGTGATCTCGAAGTTGCCGAGGTTATCTGCGAGAATACCGGAATCCGAGATAAGCGGAGAAGGGACAAGAGTCCTAGGATGAAGAAAGACTTCAGGATGGATAAGGGTAATACTCTTAGGGAGTTTATCCTTATCTCTTAAGAAATCCAAAGTAAGTACTGAATTGGAGTCCATAGAAGTCAGGCTTCTAGTGGGACTAGGATTGAGTAAACTATAAAAGAGAGGCACCCCTGTGGGTCTAAGGTACGCAATTTTATACTTTGAGTAGTGAGTTTAGCACTTGATTATCTTTGAGAGATATACTGACTTGACCGTCGGAGTACCCCCGGGTGGAAGAACCACCGCCGGAGCCTTCTCTTTCTGTGCAGGACAGCAAGGTGCCATCTATTCTGCCTGTGTTCTATAGCTGAATTACTAAGGTAGACAGTGTGATCGGAAAATCACTCACACACAATCCCATTTAAGAAGCTCCTTTTTTGTGATTTTTCTCTTGGAAAAGGGCCAGCTCCCAAAGTTTATTTATGAGAATACGGGAATGTTTGTTTACTGTATTAAATGAGAGATAATCTTGCATTTGGTTTATAGGTGGAGGAACATCATGTTTTTTTAACAAGATATAATCAAATGTCTTCTCTATGTACTGCTTCCTCTCAATTTAATGAAGGTTTTTTAGTTTTTTCATTTTTAAAAAGATTGTGAACATTTGCACGTTGTTATCATTCATTTGTGATGCTAGAACATCTCTTTAGACAAATCATGCAATTTCATTTTCTTCCTTGGACTTTCATATACATCCCACAAATTTGTCAAACTTTACAATCATATGCAGAAGAATTTTATTAAAAATAACAATTTTTTTTCTTTATTTATATAAATTTTTATATTTTGGTCCAATTGTCACCATTGCATGTTGTTTGCAATCACTGGTGTGCTTCCACATCAGTAGTCCAGACTTTAAATTTAATTCTTTGATGTTTATTAATTTTTTTTAATATGGATTATCAACTTAAAAGTTTCATGAATAATGCATAAACTATGTTCAAATAGATGAGTCCCATATGTGTAGTTATTTATATTTATTGAGACAATATATATCAGAGTGAATATGAAAGGGGTTATTTTTTGCTTTTTTAATCTAAAATTACCAAAATAAAGATTAGTTGTTGCTTAATTCAATTCAAATTTACAAAAATAAAGTTTGATTATTCTTTGAGACTCTAGCTTCGTGATATGCGCGCGCAAGGTGCGATTGAATTTGTTGGCAAAATCAAAACTTGCCAAGTCCATTTTCATAATTTGATTTAAGCCATTTAGTGGTGGTCCGTGCATGCATGCATGACGGTCGTTTTATACTGTATAACTATGACCCGACATTATCTTATGAATTTTTTTTTTTTTGATAACCGAGTGTCCGGGCCAGCATCTCTTCAGAGTGTCGCACCTCGACTAATCTCGGGGCCCTGAGCTTATCGACCAGGCAAAGACGCAGTAGCCAGCCAGTAGCCAGCTGGGGGTGGGATTCGAACCTGAGACCTAGCGAGGAGCATACTCCTAGGTCCCTGGTCCCTTGCCCTCATATTATCTTATGAATTAAAAATATTTTTTTCTTATTGTTTATACGATGTGACAAAAATAAATAATTTATTTTTAAAATACAGTTATTCTAACTATACGTGTTACACAAAATAGAACAAGTCAAATTGGTTTATTCAAAAAATAGTTATATAGGCTTCGTTTGAGAAGAATGAATTAGGTGGATTTTGGGCTATTTTAGTAATAAAAAGGTAAAATAAATTTTTTAGCCTAATATGATAAAATATCATATCTAACCTATAATCATTATATTTTTTCTCTCACAAAAAGTTTAAAAAATTAAAAAATTCTTTTCAAATAAAACTTTTTAATCTCAAATTAAAATAGTCAAAAAATTAACATACTAGCTAAACGAACCCATAATATTAAAAAAAAGAGAAAAAAAAAAAAGAAAAGAAAAAGTAGACCTAGCTAAACCGCTGCTATTAATTGGTGAGGGAGTGCCAAGCAATCATCTCTGCTATTCTCCGCTATGAGTTGGCAAATTGCACAAGAAAAACATTGTTTAATTTTGATTGTAACAGATGCAAAATTATATAGTGATGGAAAACAAATAAAATAATTTTTTATTTATTAATGTGGTATTATCAGGCTTGTGGGGACAGCATCTATAGACTTTTGATTCTGAAAAGACATGTCAATAATTTCTTGATATTATATATATATATTTTTTAAATTATTTTTCTAGGAGATAAATATTCTGGTGCTTATCTGCAACGTATGAAATTAATGCTGCAATAAATTTCGTTTATTGATCGGAAGATGGTGGCTTTGACAATGACAGAAAAACCATCCTCACCCTGCGTTACATTGCAAATAGAAAATGAGTGAGAGCATTAATTAATGTTATCACTAATGATGTGGTAGTGGGTCTCACTATGAATGATTTGATATTTTGACTTTGGTGTTGTATTTTTTTTTTTATTGAGTGTCATGTCATTAATGATCTTTTTAGAGCTCCAAAATTAATGGTCTCTATCATTGTTGCATTACAAATTTAAAATCTGTATATATATATATATATATAAATTATAATATGATGGTTGGTTTCATTTGACATAGACTTTATGAGTTAAAAAAATATAAAAGGTAAAATAAACTTAATAAATTAATAAAATAAAATATTATATTTAAATTATAATTATTTTAATTTTTTTTTATAAAAATTAAAAAAGTCAACTCAAATAAATTTTTAAATCCGAAACTAAAAAATCTCAATTTAAAAAAGCTAACTAAAAAACCTAGCTAAACCAACAATTATTTGGCAAAGGTTACAATTCGGCATTTTAGACTAAAATTTATAAAAAGATAAAATAGATTAAAATAATTAATAAGACAAAATATCACATTAAATCCATAATCATTTCATTTTTTCTCTCACAAACATCATATCTAATTACAAAAAAATCTAATTATCTTTTTAAATATAAAAATTTTAACCTATTAAAATAACCAAAAACTAAAATAATCTACTAAAATAATCAGCTGAAATCTTCCACGGTTCGTTTTTGTTCAGTTTGGGGGCGCTAGCTGTGGTTCAAATTGGGCTTATTGAAATGATCTCAACAATTCATTCATTGTAGAGGACTCATAAGAAAGTTATATTTATTTTAAAAATTGAAACGTTTATTGTCAAAAATCACGTTTGTTATCTAATTTGTTTAAAATAATATGAATGGATCATATAGTCACTATTTATATCCAATCAATTTAAATTTTTTTTACCTAAATGATTTGTTCAATTTACATTATGAAATAAACTGTTCAAATCATCTCAATAAGTTCGGAGTGAGTCCCACCAATGGGCACAATAGGCACCAAATCACCTATTTAGTCTAGTTTTTTTTTTTTTTTAAATAAAAAAATTTATTTGATAAATAGATTTTGGATAAATTTTTGAGCAATGCCCTATTTTTAGTAAACATAAAAAAATAAAATAAAATAAATAATTGAATTGCAAAAATTATTTTTTCTCACAAAGAGTTAAGGGAAAAATCCATTTTATCTCCCTGTGATATGGCTTAATAGCACTTTATTTCCTTATTTTAAAAAAATAACCATATGCCCTTATATAGTTTTGGATTAAAATACCACAGTTAACACCGTTAATTATAAATGTGAAATGATAACACTCTCAAAACCTATATATTTTGTTATTTTTGTTCTCTCTCATCTCTCATACACATAATTTATAATGTCTAATATTAATTCAATTAAATCGTAATTAATTATAAATTCTTAATTATTTATCGTAATTCTTAAATTTTTATTCTAATTTTAATTTAATTACATTTTAGATCAATTCTTAATTATTGTTTATTTTGTATTTTATTTAATTATATTTTATATTTTATATCAATTCTTAATTATATTTTAATTTATTTTAATTAACGTATTAATCTAATTTTAGGTTTGGAGAAACTTGTGGTAAAATTGTCCTTTTGTTATATTAATTTCATTCCAATTTTTTAGAAAATAAAATCCACTCTTAAAAATGGTGTGTGTAATACACCTTCCGTTAAACTAACAGTAGCATTTTCTAAGATCACATGAAGACTTTTTGACTATATTTGAACCATAGCAGTGATAAAGTGCTTCAACTGCAAACCACGAGGGGCTAAAATGAATTTATCCCAAAAATTAAATGATATGAAAGTGATACTTTGAACCTTTTTATCATTTTTATTTTTAGAAACATAAAAAAAAAAAAGGCATTTATTCATAAATTTATCTTCACCTACTTATGTTTTACTTCTAAATTATTTTATTATGTTCCAATAAATCCTATAGGTGACATAGTTATCAAAATACTCATAATAATAATAGTTTGAAACGTATATTAATATTCATATTGACGTTGTGAATGTTTCATTATCTGAACATTTACATTGTTAATGTGAACATTTACACTGTCAACGTGACCATTCACACTATCAAATTTATTAAATGTGAATGTTCACATTACTAAGTTGTTAAGGGTTTAAAAAATATTTGTAAAAGTTAAATTATCTATAAAACACATTAAATATGATAATTAGGATTTGTTAGATCAAATGTCTAAAATAATAAGATTTATTAAAATATAAAAATATCTTATAAATTAATTAAAATATAAGTAATTGAAGGAGAATTTTGTAATAAATTCCCTAGGAACCAAAAAAAATAAAAATAAAAAATACCAACAGGCCCTAAGGCTTTGTGCTAACATCGAATAATTTTTGTTTAAACAAACTACACCACAACTATTTTCATGGATATTTGTTTATATGATTTAAGTTGTCCAAATTATCAAATTATTATTTTTGCCTAACAATTTAAAATTTAACAATTATTAATTTGTACATTCATCTCTAGTTGGATCACATGGACAAAAAAATAAGTAATAATAATAAAAAAAAGAGGAGTAAATAGATGAAATCAATAATTTAAAATTAAAATATGAAAATTGATGATAGTTAAGAGATAAAAGTGAAATTAACCCTTCCACTACTAATGAAACTTTTATTATTACTCTTCTAATTCTTATTGGTTAGTTATCATATTTTATTACCTAGTACTAGTGTTTTATCTTGACACATAGATATCTCATTTTGTATCTCATTTAGGCTTTGTTTGGCATCCCATATTTGGGTTAAAATAATCATAAAAAGATAAAATAGACTTTTTAGCTCAATAAGACAAAATATCACATCTAAACTATAATTATTTCATTTTTTTCTCATAAAAGTCAAAAAAGCCATAAAAACTTATCCAAAACGAGACTTTTTAGCCCCAAGCTAAAATAACCAAAAAGTTAAAAGGTCAACCCACATCCCAAACATATTGTCAATAAAATAGAAAATGATGCCACAACATTTTATCTATGACGTTACCAAAAATAAAAAAATATATAAAACAGAAAATGATGCCACAACATTTTATCTGTGACGTTATAACACAATATTTACAATCTATAAATTTGACATTTTTGTCCAAGACAATGATGTTGTTTCCTTAATTTACATTAATTTGACAAGTAATTTTAACATTAATGATTTGATTCCTTATCTTCAAATTTACATCAATGTATAATCTATTAAAAGAATTAAACATAAATATATTGTCTTTTCTTTTAACATTTATCCTTCCTTTGAGTTATATTTGGACTATAGGAAAATAAAAAAATAGTGATTTTCTGTAACAATTGTGACTTGGATGTTATGCGTTTGAAATACCAAAAATAATATTTTCGTATGTGAAAATAAGACGGTGTTTGCAGGCTCTGTAGTAGCAAAAACCTTGTACATTAAATTACTTTTTTTAGAAAAATATAAGCAAATAAATATATATGTTTGGTTACTTGTAAAAAAATATGTATAAATAAATATCTTTTCATTTATTTTTTTCTTAACAAATCCAAGATTTAAAATAAGTTGGGTTTACTAGTCCTCCCAATGTGTAGTGTCAATCAGTGTATGTTATATTATTGTAATATGTTAGAGTGATTATGTGAACTTATTATATTATTATAGACAAACTAATTTAATACCATGTACATCGACACTATAGCAGTTACTGTAGTAATCATGTTCATGTACCGTAACATGTTTGTCATTTAGTTCATGTATTGTAGCATGTTTGTCCTAAACGATTGCTACAATAACTGCTACAGTGTCACAGTACTAATATCACATGATTTTATATACAATAATAGAACAGATTCACATAGTTACTCTAACATATTACAATAATATGAACACATAATATTTTCTTCTTCTTTTTTTACTTGTTTTTTTTCTTTTCATAACACCCCAATTAATTTATTGTCAAACATTTACCAATTCAATTCTAGTTGCTAGTCCAAATCCACAATCAAATGTTCACGGGACAGTCAAATTTGAGATACCAAAAGCAAATGCAATAATTAATTACATGAACAATATATATCTTCATATTCATTTCTTATTCTTTTCAATATACTTATCCCAAAAGATATTCACCATTATTGGTGTTCCTAAGTTGACGTTGCTTTCAAAATAAATAAAAATAAAAAACAAGACTAAAATACAAATCAGCCCACTAGTTATATTTTTTTTCAAGCCTCTGTTTGCCCACCAAACTCTCAGACCTCAGAAAAACAAGGTTGTTTCTGTGTAAACTGAGAAACTCTTCATCAAAACCAATGATATTCCCACAAGACAATCACACATACAAGTTTTCAGCTTTTGGGTATGTCTATTTCTATCTCTACTTGACAATCACCAGAATGGGCTTGACATAAAGAGAAAAAACATTTTCTGGGTCTTGGTAGAGTGTTTGTTTGGCATGAAAGAAAGAATATCTTGATCTTTTGAGGTGATACTTTTTCTGCGTATTGCTAAATTGTTGTCTATGTGAGTTTACTTTATGTGGGTGTTGCTTGTTTTGTTCAGAATTCATGTTTGCATAGTTGGGTCTTGGTAGTGTTTGGCATGAAAGAAGGAAAATCTTGGTGTTTTGAAGTGATACTTTTTGTGGGTATTACTAAATTGAGATATGGCAAAGGAAATTGTTGTCTCTGTGGTCTTACTTTTTGTGGGTATTGCTGTTCTGGTCACAATTCATGTTTGTATAGTTGGGAGGGCATTTAGGAGGGGATATAACAATGGTGCAGTGGTTGTACAGGTAAGTACAAGCATTAGAAGCCCAAGCATGTCCCAAGAAGATATCAAGAAACTGCCTTGTTTTGAGTACAAAATGGAAGAAGACGAAGAGAAAGGTAATAACTCAAGTCCTATGGAATGTGCAGTGTGTTTGGAGAGTTACAAATTGGGTGATTTGTGTAGATTGTTGCCTAATTGCAGCCATAGCTTTCATGCTCAATGCATAGATTCATGGTTGTCAAAGACAGCGATTTGTCCAATCTGTCGAACCGATGCCAATTCACCCCAGGTTGGTGATTCAAGTGAAGTTGGAGTTGAATTGGTGTAGAAATGGGGAGTTTTTGGATTGTGAAGACTTTTGTTGCTATTTCTTGAAATGTTTATATTCCTTTTACTGTGTTTTCCAATTTCAGCGTGCCCTTGTCTGATCAAATACCCTTTTGTCTTGTCTTTCGCAACTTTAACGTGCCCTTATCTGATCCGCACCTTCTGACAGCCTCGAAGGTCAGGCTAATCGACGTTGATTACCGTTGTCGGCCGGTTTCCGTGCCGCTCTGAGTCTGCAGCAATCTGGCTCGGAATATGTTGGTTTTAGTCATGTGTGCAAATCAAGGTGTGTTATGATCCCATCATCACTTATAATAATTAGTATTTAATTAATTGAAGTGATTTAAATTTTAATTGTTCATCATTCTGATTTAATTTGAGATTTATGACAATTATTGAGTCTGATTCGTAAATAATTTTATTAAGGATTCATTTTGGAATTAGAAATTGAATGTCTAAATAGTCTAAGGAGGTGAAATTGATTAGTTGAATCAGTCTAATTTCAAGTATTTGACCATATGAGAGTTTAATTAAATATTCGATTCAATTTCGATTCAGTTTAGTAAAATTAAGATTTGATTAATTGGGTTCAAATTGAAATTAATTAAGCTAATGTGATTATGAGGATTAGTAATTGTAATTATTATGAATTAAATTTGCTTATGAGGTGTTCGATTTGAATATGTAATTCATTGATGGAGATTTTGAGTTTGATTTGAAATTGAAAGTCTTGATGATTTGAGAAATCAAAATTGATGATAAAAATAAGTTTAATTTGATATTTAAAACCTTTTGGTAGTTTAATTAAAAATCTGATTTAGATTGGTAAAAATTAAATAAAATTAATTGAGTCTTAATTGAAGGCAATTAGGTTAATTAAATTATGTAGGTATGGGTAGTGCTGAGAAATCTGTGTATGGGCGTGCATGATAAGGAATGTGCTGAAAGCTTTGTAAGTGTGTATGTGTACACGTGTTTCATTGTCAAAGAAGTGGGATGTTGTGTGTAAGATTGAAGGAGTCAAGAGGTGAACTCAATATACATGTTTGTATGTTTGTGCTGGAAGAGTTAGAAAGAGAGTGAGTTCTAGAGTTAAGGGAGAGTGTACAGAGAGAGCTCATCTCATCTTGGTTGCTGGAAAAAAAGGCTTGTTAGAGAGTGAGAGAATTCGAGATAAACAACAAAGAAAGTAAAGGAAAAGTAAAGAATTTAAGATAGAGTATAGAAATTTTGAAAGGGTTCACCAAATTCAAGAGTTTAGGTAAGAAATTCAAGCTTAATCCTTATAGTTTAATTACTTAGCAACTAAAATCAAGTGGTAATTGGGTTTAATTTCATGAAATTAGAAAGAAATTAGATTTTGAACATGAAATGAGTTACATGTATGATCGTGGAAGATAACTTATAGTTTTACCAATTTTGGGTTGATTTTGAAAGCTATAGTAAAAATAAGCTTCATAAGTCACATGCAATTTCATTGTACTTTGATTTTGGAGAAGAATTTCAGAAACCATGAGTTCATGGGTTTTGATTTTGAAATTAAGTAAGATTTTGATTCAAATAAATTAATTAATAATTATGTTTCATGATTTTGAATTTGGATTTGTAAAGTATTGATGTATCAAAATTTTTGTATTAAATTCTATTTCAAAAAAATTCATGAGTTTCATGTTCAATTCAAACTTATTTTTCAAAGGAAAAGAAGTTGAAAATATTTGCATGCATGATGTTTTGATCTAAGTTTTGAGAATTTAATGAGATTTTGAGCAAATGATTTATAAATAAATAAGTATTTATGTTCTCGAAAATGTTTTCTAAGTTTTGATCAAGATATGTATGGGTTCAAGATTGAAAAATGTGTTTGGAAGTCATATTTGAGAAATTCAGAATTTAGAATTTTACAGACCGCTAGAGCGGACTAATTATCGCTTGAGAGCACATTGAAGGCTTATAATACTTTTGCAGTCTTTTATAGATCGCTCAAGCGACTAAAGGTTCACTCGAGTGAATAGCTTTTTTCAGCATATTTTGGAAAAATTGCATTTAAGTTCATATTTTCATTCTCATCTCTTTCTACATATTCTTAGGCATGAATTATGATTCATTGAGGATTAATAAACTAACAATCAACATAAATTAGTTGGTTAAAGAATAAGGCATTAACCTAGTAGTAATTGATTAAGAAGCCATGTAAGAAATCGATTTATTTGGAAAAGAAGGATTTAGTAATGAAAGAATATGTGAAATGAAAACCCGATTCATTTGAATAAAGAAAGAATAAGCATGGTAGAATTTCGAATTACTTAGACAAAAAAAGACAAGAGAAGTCAAGTTTGATCAATGAAGTAATATTGTGTTTCAATGTGTATATGTTATGTGTTTGTGTAGGTCACGCACTACCATCTGTCTGATCCGTCTGTTCTGCTTCTGGAGCTATCTGTGAGTAATAACTCTGTAAAATTATGTTTGATTAGAAGTATTTTCTGAATGAAATGATATGATAATCTCTGTTTTCTGAAATGATAATTTCTATATAAATGAATGATTGTCTTATTTATGAAATACATCGTGGCATCCGTAGCATTATGTTTTGTTATATGTTAACTGGTACCAGAGTTTTAAGTGAGTTCCATTCATGGAACTGATTATGCATAATCAATTATATGATCTGCAAGTGGGTCTTCATGACCATCTCATGTGAATATGGGTCTTTATGACCATGATCAATTATATGATCTGCAAGTGGGTCTTTATGACCATCTTATGTGAATATGGGTCTTTATGACCAATCTGATCTGTTAGAGCTAATGGATGTATCACGTATGACTGTTTACAAATCTGAATATGTATATGAATTTGTTTCTAATCTAAATTCTAATTTATGAATCTGTTATGGACATCATTCATCAAAACTTTTACTCTGTTGTTATTCACTAGGCTCCAGCTCACTGTATTATTTATGTATACGTGATTAGGCGCGTGACCAGGCCTAGAGCTTCTGCTTGAACTCTGTTTTTGTTAGCCAACCTATGTGCCTCCCGTGGAGGCTCTGGATATGTTAAGTGGTTATGGCTATGTGATTAAAGTTTAAGTTTTTGTTTTCTTGTTTTGGTTGAACAAGTTTTTGTTTATTTTATAAATAGGGCTAAGTTCCCTTTTTGTCTTATTTGTACAAATGTGATGACGTAAGGGTAATGTATGATATATGCATATAAAGTTTAAAATTTTTCTGTCTCATATATGTCTGCACAGCTCAATGGACGGTGTATGTTTGTATTTTGCTTCCGCTAGCCCGTAATATTATGTATCTGATTAAGAGGCTTTCGGTAATCTTAGGATTACTAGCCAGTCATGATGCTAAACCTATAGGGACGGGTTTGGGTCGTGACAAGGTTTCAGTATCATACTCAAATGATGCTCTTGTTTGCAATAGGGGTGTACAAAGAACACTAGCAGGTAAGGTTAATTGCTATTTTTTTTTTTGAAAAATAGATTGAAGTAATTTGATTTTCAATTCAATTGTGGAAACTTAGGTGTAATAAAAATATATATCTAACTAGATTCATTGTCATTGGGGATCTTGTTAATTGTAATTACATTCATTCTGACCTGTACTTTCATATGAAATGAAACTTTCTCTTCTTGTGTCTTTTTTCCTAGAAAATTTAACCTGATATGTTTGTGCCAGTTCTTTTGGTTCAAATAAGATAATTTCATCTAAAAAACAAAAGTGACGATATAGTCCAAAATCAAAATGGGTTATACGTATATATATATATTCATCTCAACTGTCTATAAACTACATTAGCAATATTGAAACTTTACTTAAAAGATTAAAGAGATGACTGTCACAATTAAAAATGAAATGATCAAAGTGACATTTGAAGAGAGTCAAATGTGATTTACCCAAAACATAATGAAGAACTCATATGTGAATTTGCTTTAGGGTTTTTTTATTTTTTATTTTTTATTATTAGCAAAATGAAACTTTATTAATGAAATCAATGAAGCACAGATTTATATACTTAAATAAAGGCAAGGCAAGAGCAAACAACATCATAGCGAAAATTCCTAATCCCAACTAGGTTAGCACCAAGGATAACCCGCAATCATATGTTAGCTCAAACCAACATGTTGGAGAGAGACCAACGAAAGGAAGCGACAACAAACAAAAAGACAAGCAACTAAATAGAAAAACTGTTGCATCATTTGATTATCAAGCCCTTCAGACCTCCCAAGTTGAACACAAAGTCATTGACTGTGTAATCTTTGAGATTGGCAGAGTGCTTCACTCAAATTGTAACTTTGAACTTAATGTTCTCCACCAAGTTCTCTCAGTTAGGATCCTTGTTATTAAAGATCTTCTCATTTCTTGCAATCCAAAGGGTCTATAGTGTTGCTAAAAGAATTGCTTCCCAAATGAGTTTTCCTAGGAGCTTTGATTTTTAGCTATACCACCATTTAAGCAGATCAAACAGTGAGGATGGAATTGCCCAAGAAAACTCCCACCAGATTGAGATTTTAGCCATACCTTCCATGAGAATTGACAATGTAGCAGCAGATGAGATGATGATTCCTCTTCAATCCCGCAAAAAACACACAAATTTGGAGGTTGAATAATGTGTATTTTGAAAAGTATATCAAAGGATGCTATTCTATTCCACCAAACTAACCAACCAAAAACTTTGATTCTTGGTGGTGCCACTGAATTCCATAGCTTCATCATAAGAAAAGGAGTTAAATGCAATGATTCTTCAAGGATGGTGTACAAATACTTAACAGAGAAAACTCCATCAGATGATGGGGGAGACCAAACCAAAACATCTGTTGATCCATCTCTATTGAAAGCCACATTTTGCAATCTTGAAAGCAGATCCTGGTGAAGCTCATCTTCCCAAACTCTAAGATTTCTTCTATAAATAATGTTCCATTCAGGGCAGCTAGAACCATTATTATTGTGGAGAATCTGTCTCACAAAGAAATCTTTATTAGAAGCGAAAGAGAATAATCTAGGATAGATCTCTGATAAGGAAAGGTTAGACACCCAATTGTCGTTCCAAAACTTGATTCTGCCCCGTCCCCAATTTTCAAATGAGTATTGTTAAGAAATAAGTTTAAAATTCTGGATTCGAATCTCTCCTTCGAAGAAATATACCTCCACATAGATAAACAAAGTTTAAACTTTGATTAATTAGGCAGTCAACTAGCATGTTCGACATCATTTTTTTCACAAATGACTCTTCTCCAGAGGGCATCGGGTTCAGAGTCAAGCCTTCACCACCATTTGCATAATAAGGCTTCGTTGTAATCAATGGTTTTCTGGAAACCCAAACCCCAAACTTCTTACTTACTGAACAAGCCTCCCAATTGAGAAGATGAAGCTTTTTTTTTTTTTTTATATCATTTCCACCCTAGGGGAAAGATCTTTTATATTTATTAATTTCACTAGCTACCTTAGTAGGCATTTTGAACAAAGACATATAATACAGTGGGAGAGAGGACAAAACTGATTTGATAAGTGTAATTATTCCTCCTAGGGACAGATATTTTCTTTTCCAAGAGGAAAGTTTTTTCTTGACTTTCTCCAAGATAGGCTCCCAGGTTTTCTTCTTTTTTAGGTTTGCTCCAAGGGGCATGCCAAGATAAAGTATTGAAATGGAATTCACATTACATTTGAAATACTCTGTAACTTGGAGTGTAAAGTTATTACTCACACCAACTCCACAAATGAGAGACTTCTGATAATTAATTTTTAACCCAGAGACAAGTTCAAAATACCAGAGGATCATTTTCAAGTTGATGATCTCATTCCACTCTGGATTGCAGAAGATAATGGTATTGTCCACAAACTGGAGATGAGAGAGATTAAGACCTGTTTGTCCAATGCCAACTCCTTTAACAAGATTCAGTGATTTAGTGTAATGCCTGGAATTTCTCATAAGGAAAGGCGAAGATAAACGCAAGAATATACTCAAAAGTCATCTTTTTCATTGAACTAAAAGTTAAAGGATTACAATTAACCATGCACAATCTCACAAGATTCAGGATTCATAAGTCAGTTCAATGAACTAGATGGCCTCACAAATTATAAGCCTCTCGGGCACACAATAACAACAAAATAACTTGATAGTCTTGTTACAAAAATCCCAACTCAAAATATCAAAATACACTTGAGTCAACTTCTTTCCAAAAAGAGCTACAGCTGGATCCCATGCATCAAGGGGGGTGGTACTTCATCAATTCCTGGAAATTAACAGAGGGTTGAGTTATATGCCCAGTAGGAATACATTTAACCAAGTATTTAATCTTTTCAAATTGGATTATGGTATCTTTGTGACAAAACGGAACAAGGAAATTTACCTCCACATATGGTCTCAATCAATTATAGCGATACATAATAACCCAAGTGTAACAGTTATAATTCATATCTTCAGGCACCATGTAATTCATGCCAGCAAGCACCACAATCAAACAATCACAACCATAGAAGACAAACCATGAGTCCGCCTATAAGAGTCCAATTCAAAACACCCATTTGCTTTTGTTTTAAAACCACCCCCATATTTGCCAGCTATTATATGGCAGGGAGTGGGCACCCAAAGAAAACCATCCGTTTTTCCACTTTCGCCGGCTATTATACGGCGGGACTGTGTGGACACCGAAAGACCATTTTTCCCACATTCGTCCAGTGATAAGCCTAGACAGGGCATTTGGGCACCTTTTAAACTCCCCGCGCGGGTACCAATACAACATCACACTTTCAAAACTGACTCTTACCCGGACTCATGCACAATTAACAATTCAATCACATTTTATTTCAGTCAACAAGCATCTAACATTGCCAAAGAATGGAATACAACACCACATTTTAAAGAAAATAACATCCAAGCCTCAATTCATTTACCATTATAATTTCCACGTCTTTCATATTTTTATTATTCACAGCATTCCACGAGTTAAAGGAAATTCCATTCAATTTGGGGTTTTCAACTCAAATTGAAAATTTAGGGTTTTACCAAATTTGGGGGTTTGTCTTGTTTATCATAGAATTGGGTTTCAACAATATTTATGTACATGTTTTGAGAGAAGAGTATAAAGAAATTTCAAACCAGAGTCAAATAAAATGGTTTCTTATGTAGAATATGGGAATAATCCAACAGTATTCTCAAATTGGCTTATAAATCATAACCACACTATGAAATCCATTCAAAGCAAAGAAATACTAGGATAAAAGTATCCCTACCTCTACAAGTAGGAAGAAAATGAAGCCCCTTGAAGAATCCTTCGCAAAATCAAGATCCAATCGGCGGGAGAGTAAGTTCTCCAAGTGTTCTTCACTTTTTGCTAGATGATCTAAGCCAAATCTTAGTGGAATGGAAGGTATTTTAGAGTGAGAAACTAGGGTTTTTCAGAAAAGAGGAGAGGAGAGGGAAGATAGAAATGAAAAGTGGAAGGAAAGATCAAGAATCGCGTTTTTAAAGTTGCTAAATTTCGCGCAGTCCGCTCGAGTGTAAGTCACAAACTAAGAGGCCCGTTTGAGTGACGAATCCCTTGCTCGAGCGTAAAATGACAAGTCCCAGAAGTTTAACAGAGCTACAGGAGAACAACTAGAAGCCAACATTCTCCGCTCGAGCGCCACTTCCTGCGCTCAATCGTCCCGCTTGCAAACTCAAAAGATACTGAGAGTTAAGATTTTTCGCTCGAGCGCCTCTTTTGACGCTCGAGCAGACCCAGAAACAAAAGTTTCATATTTAGCCCTTTGCATGAGAATGTTAAAACCCTCTACAACCAAATTAAAAAGAAAAAGAGATAGAGAATCTCCTTGCCTCAAGCTTGGATATGGAGAGAACTCCTGCGTTGGTGAGCCATTTGCTAGCACTGAGATGTTTGAGGACAAAAGGCATTCAGAAATCCAAGAGATCCATTTCATTCCAAAGCCAAATTCTTTTAGTATGTGCGAGAGAAATTTCCAATCAATGCTATCAAAAGCCTTTTCTAAGTCCAATTTCAAAAGTAGACCTCCTTTGGAGTTGTGTTTCCAAAGATCAACTACCTCATTTGCAACAAGTATTCCATCCAGAATTTATCTATTTTTAGTAAAAGAAGACTGAGTATGATCAAGGAGTTTAGGCATGATGGGTTTCATTCTTTTGGAAAGAAGCTTTGCAAGAATTTTGTAAAGACAACCTATCAAACTAATAGGCCTATAATTGGTGAAGGAAGAGAGGTTAGGAACTTTCGGAATCAAGGCCCAGAAAGATGAATTAATACCTTTCACTAGTTTGTTATTTTGGTGAAATTCTTTGATGAAGAGGCAAATGTCATCCTTTATAATGTGCTAACACTTCTTAATGAACATCATGTTGAAACCATTAGGGCCTGGAGCCTTGCTCCCATCACAATCTTGGATTGCATCCCAAATTTTAACCTCAGTGAAATCCCTTTCCAGAAGTAATGCCTCCTTACCTAATAGTTTATGCTCAAAAGGCCCTTCAATTTTTGGTCTTGAAACTAATTTCTCAGTGAAAAAATTCTGAAAATGCTTTTGAACCTCATTCTTAATCTGCTCTGGATTTTCGATACTAGAACCATTAATGGAGAGGCTTCCTAAAGAATTTTTCCTATTCCTTGTATTAGCCACCATGTGAAAAGTTTTTTTGTTTTTATCCCATCCTTAAACCAAGTTTGTCTTGATTTTTGGAGCCATGTGATTTCAATTAGTTTGAGAGTTTTCCACAAGTCTGACTTTAGCATCCTTCTCCTTCTGAGCTCATCTTCTGTCAGTGCTTGATTTTCTTGGAGGATGTCAAGGATATGCAATTGTTCTTCAATATTGGATAGTTGTTCATTAAAATTCCTAAAAGCATGTTTGTTCCATTGTTTGAGCACAAATTTCACCTCTCTTAATTTCATAAGAACTTTGAACCCTGCCCACCCTGATACCTAAGAATTATTCCATGCTTCATGAACAACTTTAATAAATTTGGGATGTGAAACCCAAGCATTCAAAAATTTGAAAGGCTTTGGCTCCCAATCTCTATCATCTTCCATGAGCAAAATGGGACAGTGATCCGAAAGTGTTCTCTCAAGGCCCCATTGTTTGATATTGAACTTATCAAGCCACTCTGGATTTAAAAGGAACCTGTCAATTCTGCTCCACCGGACAGCCTCTTGGTTGTTTGACCAAGTGAATGATCTTCCAAGCATGGGAATATCTCTTAATTCCAATCTAACTAGGAGGTCCTTGAAGTGATTCATGCTAGATGAGATTCTAGTGCATGATTTTTTTTCACCTATTCTCAACACTTCATTAAAGTTACCCCCAAGGCACCAGGGCAAGTCAAATGAGGATTTAAGGTTAATAAGCTCACCCCACAGTTGTTTCCTTAGAGCTGGATCATTTGGTGCATAAATATTCACAAAGATACATTCAAAATCAGGAAGAAGAGTACCTTTCAGAAGAATGAACATAGAGTGCTGGAGATAATCTACCACTGTAAAAAAATTCTAGTCCCAAACACAAGTAAACCCCTGAAGAACCAGATATATTAACTGCAATGAAGTCAAAGCAGGAGCTTGGCCACAGTGAGTTAACCAGATGATTGTCAACTGAAGAGCACTTTGTTTCTTGCAAGAACATCATATCTATCTTTCTTCGATTGAGTAATCTCTTGATACCTCTTATCTTCTCTTTTTTCCCTACCCCTCTGATATTCTAGGATAAGAGTTTCATTTGGCACTAGTGGTGGAATCCTTTTATTGTGCCTCAGGGTATGGATATCACTCCCTATTTACCCTTGATCTTTGACCAGTATTTACATCTTGATTTTGAATGTTAATAATTTTACTGATGACTTCTTCTTCTTGACCATCTGCTTTAATGCCCAAAAGCTTCCCAATTTCCCGAATTGCTTAGGCCTCATTCAAAATAATATGATTTCTATTTGCAATATCATTTGGCGACAAAGAGAGGGAGATGGCTGCAACAGCCGATCTCAGAGTTGCTGTTTTAGCTCGATTTCTTCTTCCACCTCGCTTCACTTTTGCTTTTACTTCTGCTACAACTTCTTCCAAAATCTGCTACAACTTCGATGATTCCACCAATGATTTTGTAACATTTTCAATTTCATCCTAAGATGATAAAAGCGAAGTTGAGTCCTCTATAATGGGGTCATTAGAGTGGATTTCACCCTCAGATTAAACAATCGAGGTTGAGTTTTCATCAACTGGATTATCGGAATAGGGAGATTCTGGAACAAAGGATTGAGAAAGGCTCTCAATTGGGTCCACAGATGGATTGGGATAGGGTAAAGGTTTATGAATTAAATAAGGGATTGGGCTTAAAGAGTTTTAGGGTAAGCTTGAGCTGGGTTTGTTCGGAAGGTTGGGTTGGGGATTATAGGTGAGGAAAGACCAGATAGGTAGTGGGCTGAAAGAATGATTATGGGCTTTGGAAATGGTTTGTGGATGGATTATGGAGGTAAATGACAAAAGCCTTGGAATTAGTGTGATATTGTGGTGTTTGAGGATTATAATTGGGCTCAACGATGGGATAGGAGCTGAGATGGCTTTTTTAACAAAAAGGCCCATCCTATTTGAATTAGCAATAAGATGGTTATCCATTGTAAATGCAGCTGGCATGGGCTACTACTTCAACTTCCCATGCAAAAACAATGATTGGTCGACTGTAGGACTTCCGGCATAAATGAGTTGATATTTTCCAGGCCTCCTCTAAATGACACCATGGCTCTCATTTGCTAGTTGGGTGGTATCCACATCATTGTTTGAATCCACCTCATTAGACACCTCACCTTCTTTTTTCTCTAGTTTCTTTCCACGAGAGTATTTACCAGAGGTTAAACTCACTACTGTTCCTCTGCCACTCTAATGATGTATTCCCAACCTTTACATACCAACTGAATTGACTAATTAATAATATCAAAATGATTTGTGACTATCAAGATCTTACCACACTCGAAAGACAGATTGTTTAAGGTTGAATCCTCAATTAAAATGACTTTCCCCCAAACAGAGCAAATTCTACTGAATGTACTGTAGCTCCATAGATTCAAGGGAACTCCATAACAATTGATCCAAACTGTTCTCTTGTTAGTATCCATATAATTAACTGCATCATATTCTTTTACTTTCTCAAATCTATTGATGAACCATTCCATATCCATTTGAAGTCTATTCCTCATCCCCTCTTTAGAAGGGAAGGTTAGGATATAAGATTTTCCTCCGAAAGGTCGCACTTGGATTGTTTTAGCATCCTCTTTAGAGAAAGATGCCACTAGGGACTGGTCTGCACATAGTAGACTAGTTGAGACCACCACACTTCTATGAAGCCAATCATTGCCAGCTTTTTCCACGTCACCCTTGTTTTGGGATCAATAGTCATTATTGTACCTTTCACTGCATCTTCATAAAATGGTCTCTTCCCTACTGGTATGTGATGATCATATCTCTCATTGACACCCCGAAATGATAGTTGAAGTGGCTTTTGTAGGCTTTTTTGTTGCAATGTTCTCTGATTATCATGGAAGCCTTGCCGAAAAAGCTTATCAAATCTTGTTGGCTTTACAAAAAGTTTGAACTCATCATACCAAGCACTATTAATCTTGCCGACTACTTCTTCCACCGATTCTTGTCTTTCATATCTTATGAACCCAAATATTAAGTTAAAATGCTTTGTTCTTCTATCAGGGATTAAAGCATGAATAACCTTACCAAATCTTTGAAAAATTCCTTTTAGTGATTCTACTGACATGGCATCTGGGATGTTAGCAATAAAGATGGTGAAGTACTGCATTAAACTTTTCTGTGATCTTTCCACTTTCGTCCATTGTTGGTCGTTCCTATCTTCTCTCTCATCCTTGCCTTGGTCTCTCTCCATTGTTGCACTTTTCCTTTAGGGTTATTCACACCAAGACTCCCTCAACTATTAAAGAATATCACTTTATTCTTTTCATTTATGAATCTGTACATTTTAAACCCCATAACTACAAAAAAAATTATCACTTTCACCTTTACAGACTCTCTCTAGACCACCTTCAAAAGAGGTATATTTGTATAATTTTTATAGTGGAAACATGGTTCTAAATTGCAGTATCGGGTAACGTAACAATATTGATATCAATCGCAGAGTATCATTGTCGGTAGAATTGGTCAGTACGTATCGGGAATCGAGTGTCGCGGCTGTGAAATTTCTTAACCATTTTTACAGGTTTTTCAACACTTTCTTTCCAGTACCGGTCCAAACTGGTGAGTATCGGCCTATCGCAACTTGTGTAGGGGGTTACACCCTGTTACGTAACAAGAACCAACTAGTTCTCCGACAAATTTACAACGGTATATCAGTGGGTATTCAAAACAATAGCTCCATTTTCTATTACAAACTGGCCCGTTACGCTACGTAATTGCCGTTTTTTTAGAACCTTGAGTGGAAAGGATCAATGTATACAAGTTTATAGACGGTAAAGTGATCTTCAGTAATAGTTGAGGGGGTTTTAGTGTCATTAACACTTTGCTTTACTACAAATTCTATGATTTGTGTTTTATGTAACATAACCCCATTATAATTTGGGAAATTAACATTTTAGTGGCCCTTCCAGAAAATAATTACATATTCATGGAATAAATTATTAGTTATTAATGTTCATAAAGTTTCTTACTTGTCTAAAATTATTTTTAAAAGATTAGCCTAAATTGTAATTCTCCCTTATAATTTTATGATTTTTTTTTTCTTCTCAAAATGCAAGAGTAAATGCATGTCGGTCTGAGGACTAATATTTGTGAAATTAATGTAGTCTATTCTTGTTTTCAACAATATATATATATAATTACTTTTATTGTTTTGCTCTGGTTTCATTGTTTGCTTGGTTATAGTTTCATCGCCATGTTGATCATTTTTCATGTTGATCCTTTTTTCCCCTTAGTTGTAGGTGTTTCCAAGGGTGTCGTTAGGTATTGAATTATGGACTTTGCATGACCCCACTAAATAGAAATTTTTTTACTCGATATAATACATTATTTTTATTATTCATATATGTTATTTATGATGAAATTTGTTGAATTACAATCATAAGAATAAAAATTAAATATAACACTATATCAAAAAAATTCTCAAAGTGGAAGAGAGAAATTTAAATGTGAGCAATGCCACATTTATCGAATTTGGTCTCATTTGAATTATTTGAATTTGTGTATGCCGGTCGTCTGACAAGTCATCCGGGAGGTCATCCTGCCGGTTATCTAGGAGGATGTTGGTTGACACACCGATTAATAAGGGTACCAACCGCAGTTGATAAGGGTGGTACAGGTCATTCGGGCAATCGTCTAACCACATTATTTGGGCGGAGTCCAGCTCTCTCTATTTCAATGTACTAAGCATTTTTTTAAAAATAAATATATAGTGCATAAGATTCACATGTATGCAGAGAGATTCAAATCATTGACCATTCTATCCAAACAAGCTAACCCATAGAGATAATTGACAAAGTAAGTGAAAATAGGATCCCAAGTTTAATCTAGTCTTTTTGTTATTGTTTGAGGTCAATCTATTGGAAAAATGCTTAAAGTCATGTTGTGGCATCGATTTGTTAGACGCAATATTTACCCTTATCAGCGTGCATTAGGTTACTAAAGACAATATTTATCTCTACTAGCACTACAGGAAAATGAAGACGTCGCTAAAAGCATGAAAAACACCACAAAATGTTACAGTGATGTTTAAATTTTTCGTCGTTGATACGGGCACTGCAATAGCTTTGCGATGTTTGAAAACCGTCACTAAAACTATTAGACGGCGTTTTTTGAAACGCCACAAATTCGTTGACATCCGCCTCTGTTTCAGTCATAAAATAACATGTGACATCATCATGACATCATTTAGTGGCGTTTTTCAAAAAACACCACTTTTGTTTTTTTTTTTTTTAAATTCTGAAAAAACTAACATTGCGACGTCATAATGACGTCATTTAGTGGCCTTTTTTTTAAAATGCCACTTTTTTGGGGGGGGGTTCTTTATCCTCTCTCTCTCTCTCTCTCTCTCTCTCTCTCTCTTTTTCCCCGCTCTCTCTATTCCTGATTCTGAAATAGAGCACAAATGGCTCAAACTCACATAGATGCATCCATTTTTTATTTTTTTTTCAACAAGGGAATTTTAGACAAAGCCCCAACAAACAAAAGGCATTACGGCAACCAAACAAAGGCATTACAGCAGCCAAAACACTAAAGAGATGAATCTGATTTAAAAATATATGCCATTATGCCAGTATTCACATCTTGAATAAGAACAACAATTGCCTACATAACCACAACATGAAAACCATATTGTTTTCTTGACTAAATTAATCAATAGAAATTAGCGTTGAAGAAATGTAATCCGTGATTCATAAAAGGCCAAACAATTGCAAAATCATATTCTCTAAAAAAAAAATACACCACCTAGTATAATATTATCCATTAAACAGTATATATTGTGTCTTGATTGAATTCTTTACATTTGTTACGGAACTTAGGCCAAGACAATAAAACACAACATTTCCAAACTCAAAACTTCAATTAAGATATTTCCATAAATGAGCAATACCATTGGTAATCGACAAGAGGCTCAACGTCCAACTCATCAGAGATTGTTGTTCCATAGATGGTTCCTTTGTATGGTTCAAAAATCCCAAAATTGTTGACCTGCAGTAAGGAGAAATCAAATATCATAAAAGAAGCCTTATCCTTGGCCAATATCAAATATGAGGACCATTAGTGCTTTCATGCACTTCAACTGGTACAGAGGCATGCCTCCTTTAGCAGTTCTCTATTGCAGACCTCAGGTTTGGATCTTGGCCAAGCACTGCCAGAGCCAAACCAGTTCCATTTATCAGCAGAGCAATCAATAAGTGTTACAAAAGAAGGATACAAAATGATATGATATGGCAGAGTTGGAGCTATCACTATCAAACACAACACCTATCAGAATAATTGTTAATACACATTATTCTGATGAATGAGTCTATATAAATTTTTTTCGGAGAATCACATAATTTGATTAATAATATGATAATATAACACATCACTTTATACCCAAATTTGATACCCATAAAATTGTTGAGTCTCAAATACCATAATATGACCAAATTCAAATCTTGTTGCTTTTAAACAGAGGATTATCAATTGGATCTGTGCAACTAATAAGAAAAAGTAAATTGAAACAATATGTATAGGTGACTAAACATGGAACCCTCTAGCTTGTGCCTAGTGACTAGTAAGAAAATGAGAGAGAAATGTTGTGTACCATTTTTCTATAAGAATAACTAGTACTTAAACTCAGAAAAACATGGAATCCTTTACCTTGTGTTATGCTATTTTTGTTGAGTCTTTCATTGAGTTTGTCATATCTACTTCTTCTTCTTCTTCTTTTCTTTCTTTGATATGTGAACTTGCATTTGATAAGAACAAATAACATGAATAAAATGTCATATTGAAAATTTCATAATTAACTATTTACTCACTTCCTCGGACAAACGATGGTAATTAAATGAGGAGGTGTATGCATGGGATTGTTGCTGTGAATGCACATGTGTAGTAGCTGGTACAACAGGCCCACCCATGGCCTGTTGAGACTCCAATTGCTCTATTCGTGCTTGTTGAGCTTGGATTGTGCTTTGCATCTCCATTTGTACTTTCTGTTGATTAAGCATAGCATTCATCATCTCCTTCATTTGCATCTCCATTTGTGCTTTATATTGGTTAAGTTGCTCTTGGACTTGCGTTTGGATGATATGAGTTTGTTCTTGTGATTGCCTATATCCGCCTCCAAAGACATCGGTCAGAGAAGGACCCAATCCATATGTTCGAACACGACCAGGTCACTCAGGCCTTAGAACCTGTGTGATAATCTCTTAATCTGTAGCATTGGATTGCACCCCAAGCTCCTTCATTTGTGTCTGCAATTGTTAATTAGTTAATTAGCCACCAATAAAATTCAACCTACAAGCAAGACATAATAATGACCACTTAACTGCCATGAAAACATCTAAGACTGAAACGAAGTAGCATAGAAATGAAAACCATAAAATCATTGAAAAAATACAAACATCAACAGCCACACGTCTTTCCAGCAATATGCAATCACACATCAAGAGTACATGGCAAAAGCTAGCATCAACAGCCACACGTCTTTCCAGTAATATGCAGCCATTTAAACAAACAATCTATCATTATAAACAATCTATCACATGGCTAAGTAATCTCACTTCCAGCTACACAACCAAGACCAGCAGGGCAAGTTCACCCAACAGCAGACATAGCAGCATCAGCAAAATCTCAACCCATGTTCTGCTTCTCCTCTGTCACAGCAGGAAGTTTGGCGTTTTTATGAATTTTTATCTCAGTAGCATACACACAACAGCATACACACAACAATGATTATAACATTAACATTAATTAATTAAGCTAAACAAACGTACAAATTTACATTCTAAATTATCAAAATATATCATATACATTCTAAATTTACATTCTAAGTTAGAACTGAGTTTTGAGGTCCTAAAGTTGTCTCTGGTGTTTTTTTTTCTTTTTTCTTTTTCTGTCTTTAAAGTGTTAAATAAGCTTCTCTCTTTCAAAATTCTCAGTCTGTCAAATAGCAAGCACAAAGCATTTCTCAAAAGCAACCAAAGTAAAAAAGAAAACTTAATTGGGGCACTGCTTACAGCCAAGTAAAAAAGAAAACTTAATTGACTTGTGCTAGTTTTTTAAGAAAATGTAATAAATTTTGAAAGTAACATGCAATTCTCTATCAATCTACGTACGTGTACATGAATATTTAGAGAGAAAAGTAATGCTATGTTATTAAATTAACATGATGGATGTATACTGTTATGAAATCTAATTTTACATTTAAAAAATAAATAAAGAAACAAATATAAGACAAGTATCTAATACATTCCATACATGCAAAGTATATAATAATGGTGCTACATACCATGGCCTCAGTAACTTTATCAGTACTTGGTTTGTTATCCTTCGAGTACCCAGCCATCCACACCTCTAAGCGAGTTGCAGGAACTCCATTCTTCTTATTAGTTTCCTACAATTACATTTAAAATTAAGTAACAAAATCAAAATATACAATTTCAATTTGAAATATAAAGAAACTTGTGGAGAAGTGGTTTGGAAATACTCTTCAGATCCTGGGAGACGCTAGTGATCCTCAGCTAGTCACCTGAAAAGATACAAACACTCCGGTCGGGGGTGCCGGAATTAGCACTCCGACGGGCAAGTCAGTTCAGACACTCAAGATAGCTTGTTTTCTAAGTTAAGTGAAGTGATTCTTACATACCTTTCTCAATCCATTGTTCCTGTATTTATACCTGTTCCTTTTGGTCCTCGGGGCCAGTGCCTACTTTTTAATCATTGTCCTTTCTATTATTCGGCTCTAAGGGTCTACACTTATTCGGCACATATATTATATTCGGCTTTCCATTCTCGTAGGATACAGCCGATTAATATCAGTCTTCCAATGGTACGCACCTTCTGATTTTGCCATATATTCGGCTCCCACAATTGCCCCCCGAACTCCCCATTGACGGTAGTTAATCGGCGTGTTTGGCCTTGAATTGGAAAAGTTAAAATAGGTCAGGCGACTTTGCGTACCCCAATATAGATGTCAGAATGCGCACACCTTTTCGGTCATCATTACACTTTCCCGCCTCATTCGTGCGTCTCGCATTTATTGTGATTTGAAATTTCAGTCCTTTCGAATGCACATTTCATCGAGTATTCGAGACTCTTAGACCGCCAGCAGATATCTCTTCTCTGACTCGCATTTTCTGCAACTCTTCTCCATCTACTCTCGTCCCCCTTGCTCCTCGTAAGTCTTCTTCTCTTTTCTTTGCAATCCTACTTTCTGTTTGTTATTTTAATTTTGGTGAACCCTTTATTCTCCGCGAAAATGGCTAAACACTTGAAAGACCTCCTTTCTGAGGGTCGTGTCTCCAGATTCCGGCGACACTTTTCCATCCCGACGATGTTCATCTATCTCTAGTGACGGACAATACTCTGGATATGGAGAGAGAGGATCGAAATTCAATCGTCTTTCCTCTCCTATCCATTGCAGAGGGCGGGGTTCGTTTTCCCCTACATCCATTCCTTAGGGCCGTCCTTTGCTATTG
Organism: Camellia japonica; assembly: GCA_030407325.1. Lineage (NCBI taxonomy): Eukaryota > Viridiplantae > Streptophyta > Magnoliopsida > Ericales > Theaceae > Camellia > Camellia japonica. Next base: position 93,384,241 of record JAPPVO010000059.1, read on the forward strand.
GGGTCTGATTCCTTCTCAGCCCAATGTGAACTTTTTTCGAATCGTAATGGGGATCGTAGAGTTGAACCGGCACCTCAGGATCGATCTTGGCATTCCGGCCATTCGACACTGCTATGCTTTAGCCAAATCTTCCAGTCGGCTTGGGCGGTACTTTCTTAGGGCCAAGGATACTGACCATCATTTGGTAACCATGCTTGCTAGTTCTGGTAAGCGTGTGGATGACGTAATGGTCAATGTCCGAGGGAACTGGGAATTTGGCAAAGGCGAGGATCGCCTAGACGCTATTCCCAGACAGAGGGGTGAACCAGGTTGTCGTGTGTCTCCTTGCGTTTATTGAACTTTTCTTTTACTCGGCCTTCTCTCCGTATCTAACCCTTTGTCTTTGCAGGCAGTAAATTGAAGAAGATTCTGGTTTCTACTGACGACGTAGTCCTTACGCGGATTGCGACTGCACTCGGATACTTCGGCCGTCCGAACGTACAGAAGCAAGGGAGAGCGGCCCACATACTTCTTCAATACGAGCCTACTTATACTACTTTTTCGACCGCTGACAACATTCCGATTCCATCCGGCGATCAACACCTTGCGGCTCTTATCTTCCCTAGCTTCAAGAGCCTTAGGCAAGTTGGTCTCGAAGCTTTTGATTCGGGGCAAGACGTTGAGCCGGTGGTAGAGGTAGTCGCCGAACCGGCCAGAGAGTTCGCTGAGGAGGCCGAAGAGGTTGACGAGGCCCTAAACTCGGCGTTTGAGGCGGCCAGACTTAGTCAGCCTACCTCGGCGTCCACTTCGGGTCGGGCGGAGTTTTCTTCTGGAGATATTTTTGGAAGTTTGGGAGACCTACCCGACAATTTTTTTGAAGGTATGGCTGGGGAAAACCTCACGCAGATGGCTCGAAAGAAAAATGCCGAGCGAATGGATGCTTGGAAAAAGGCCGAGGCCGCCCGTTCTGGACCTGCCTTGATTGAGTCTTTCGAGCCCGTTATTGAAGAGCCGGCTCAGATTGTTGCGGCCGAAACGGCGAAAGAGGTTGAACAACCGGTCATTGAAGAACGGTTGATTCCGGAAGAACGGGGCAAGAAGCGTAGTGCTGAGGGAGAGGCCGGTTCAGAAGATAGTCTTGCTAACAAAAGGCCTTGCTTAGAAGAGTCGGACGTGGTTGTTCCTTTCATTGTTCAGCCAAAGATCAGAGACATGCCGATTTCCTCTGACGCGTCCATCATTACCGACCCAACGGTAGCCTTGAGCCTGGCGGCTTCAGTCTCCCTACCAACTGATAAGGCATCCTTTCATGCCGTGCCGAATTTGGTGGTCGTAGCCCTATCTACGCAGTTAGCCTTTTGGTAGGTGAACTTGACTTGTTTTGATTTTGGTTGCCTATGGCATCTAACGATCCCAACTCGTTTTGCAGACGGTCGGCAGGATCGCCGACTTGGTCCGCCGCCTACACAATGCCCTTGAGAGGATTGACCGTTTGCAGTCAGAAGTGGGCGATCAAAAGAGCAGGGCCGAGTTTGAGATGATGAGAGCCGCGATGGAGACTGCGCGAGCCGAAGCCGAAGCAGAAAGGGCTCAGACTGCCGATCATCTCCATTCTAATGCCGAAGATAGGGCGAACGCGAGCAAAGAATCGCTTAGGCTAGCCGAGGAGGCGCTTAACAAGATAGAGACTGAGTTAGTAGAGTTGAAGGCGGCCAAGGAAAAGGCAGAATCTGAGGCTTCTGCCGCATTCGAAGCAGGAAAAGGCGCCGCCTTCGAGGAATACGTAGATGAAGTCCCCAAGTTTGAGAATCGGGGTTTAAACATGGGTGGCTCAAGGCCCTTGATGCCGCTGGGGTTACATTGGCCTTGCCAATTCCTTATGAGCAGGTGGACGTTGAGCCACTTGAGTCTAACCCCGAGGATTGATCTGGGAGTCATTCGAATTTTGAGAAATGCTTTCCCTTTTAATGTATGTTTTTGTTTTTTAAGGACTTTTGTTGGTTCCGAGTAGTTTTCATGTATAAATTGGTTACTGTCTGCGCTCAATTTATTAATGAAAATTATCTTGTCGTTTCACTACTACTTATGCGTAGTTTGTGATGTTATGTTGTGATGTTATGTTGCTCAATTTATTAATGAATTTTTGCCTTTCACTACTTTAGATAGAATGATTACTCTGTTGAGCTTTCTACCATTGAATATCTTGGCAATATTGACTTATCATTCGTATGCCGAATAGTTCGTGGGTATTATACTGAACCGATTCATAGGCCGACTGGGGCACTTAATCCGAATAGATTGATTAATCTGCCTTTGTCCCAGGCGGTGCATGATCATTCGGGCACCGGATGAGACGAACATAGGAGTTTTGACGTCGATTCATGGGCCGGCTGGGGCATTTAAGCCGAAGTCGATTCATGGGCCGGCTAGGCCACTTAATCCGAATAGATTGATTAATCTGCCCTTGCCCCAGGCGGTGCATGATCATGCGGGCGCCGGATGAGACGAACTTATCAATTTTGAAGTCGATTCATGGGCCGGTTGGGGCACTTAATCCGAATAGATTGATTAATCTGCCCTTGCCCCAGGCGGTGCATGATCATGCGGGCGCCGGATGAGACGAACTTATCAGTTTTGAAGTCGATTCATGGGCCGGCTGGGGCACTTAATCCGAATAGATTGATTAATCTACCCTTGCCCTAGGCGGTTCGATCTAGTCAGCGCCGAGCGATTGAGGTTTTCACAATTAATGAGATTGCCTCAAGGGTACTGCCTCTGTAAAGGATAAATGATTAAAGGTACAAATTTTATAAGCACAGTAAACAACTGACTCCAGCTTTTGAAGGTATCGTGTGAATGTTGAACAGACTCTTCTTTAACAGCAAAGGGGAAGCGAGGACACTAGCTGAGCTGGGTGGAGACATGAATCAAGGTGGTGACCCTTCGCGCACAGGGAGTAGGAGTTCCAGGGATCAAGAGAGGTGTTCGTCTCCTCGACGTCGAAGCAGGTCGCCCAGGCGGGACAAGCAGTCGCAGGGCAGATCTTCTCAACCTCGAGTCGAGAGGGGATCTAACACGAATTCGTGCCCATTAAGCTTTGCGGTATTTGTGGGGAATAGACCTATAACAGAGGCGGACTCGATCGTTTGAGACCTAAATGTAGCGGTCGAGTTTGCTCGACAGATATTTCCTCCTGAGGTTCAACAATCGATGATAGGTCGACAGGACTACGAAGTATTTCGTGAAGGCATTCACGGGGCGGTGAAGGGGCTTTACACTGCCTATGAAATCGGCATGCGGTTGCGCGTAGCCCGCCGAGAAATAGAGAAGAAGGAGGAACGTATTCGAAGTTTGGAGGCTCACGCGGAGGCGGCTGAGCGCGAGTTAAGGAAGACCAAGGCGGCTAAGGCACAACCCGCCGGGCAAGGAAACCCAATCGTGAAGAAAGGGTTACCAGTCGGCTCATCAATACCGCGCTTGCCGATCGTGAGACGGCGAGTATGTTCGCAATGGAGAGCGCGAAGGGAGGGCCTATGAGAAAGGTTTTCATGAAGGCCGAAAAGTTGGAATCGAAAAGACCAAGGAGAAACTTGCCGAAGAAGTTTGCCGATGTGAAAATCGTGGATTTAGGCACGGTTAGATCAAGGCATCTCAAGCCGCAGAAGCTCTTCGAGCATCGGGCATTGATTCAGCATTGCCACTCTACCGCAGTAAACATTTTCCGTTTTCTGCTTTTGAAGTCGAGAAGAGTGAGGATGAGGGTGACGCCGTATAAGTATACTTATTGTAAAGTTTGAAACGCAGATCACGTTCAAAACTATGTAATTTATTGTTTGATTGAATAAAAAACGTTTTATTATAAATATTTTGTTGCAGTTCGTATTCGGCGTGTATGTTGTTTCGTTTTATTATATATATGTTTAGATGTATGTATAAACATTGATCGGTCCGGTGATACGCCGGCTTATAGGCAGGGTCGAACCATACGTGATAGTCGTTTATTCTTGGATGAGGCCATTGTAACCTGAGGAAGCCGAAAACCAGTGGTTAGAGTGGCTGCGGCAAATTCAACTCGGCTCGGGCCCTAGATTTTTGGCTAGTGCATGTGCTTCAAAGAGTCGTTTGGATAACTAGGCCGTGGCGAATGTCAACCGACATTTGTCTCATGGAGTTTAGCGTTAATGCAATCGCCTCGGGATTAGGGCCTCGAGATTGCTGCCAGTATTGAAAATAAAAGGAGTGGGCGCTTCGGGCAGATAAACAATCACTTATTATGTGAGGTGAGATAAGTTAGGATGTTAATTAGGGAGGCTCAGAGTTTAGCTGAGCTTGGTGTTGCAATGGAGCGCGGCAGAGGACCCATCCGTATGGGAGGTAGGGCGTCCAAAAGTTGGCATGAGTCTTCAAGTCGTCGAAGCAGATCACCCCGAAAGGAAAGGCAACGACCGTTGGGTTTATCCTTCCTTGTCTTGGATCTTTGCCTTGACATTGTCAATGGTATCAGGGGAAGTTTGGCAATGCGCAAGTCATGGGCTTGGGCACAATTGGCTCGAGGCATTGCAAACCGTAAAGGACTTTCGGGTGACGGGAGTTGATTCGGCGCTGCCGCTTTACCAATGCGTCTTTTCCCATTTTTAGCTTTTGAGGTTGAAAATGGGTATTGTAATGCTCAAATGTGGGTTGCGTTTATGTAACAACTGTTTGATCAAATAAAAATTGTAATGCTCAAATGCGGGTTGCGTTTATGTAACAACTGTTTGATCAAATGAAAATTGTAATGCTCAAATGCGGGTTGCGTTTATGTAACAACTGTTTGATCAAATAAAAAGTTTTATTTCAAACATTTGCGTCTTATTCTGAATTTTTTATATGCTTAGTTAAGCACCTTATTTCGGATGTTGGCATGTTTTGTTTTGTTTTGTTCGTACCGAAGGGTACTCCAATTACGGAGGTATGATCTGCCCTAGGTGTTATGCGCCAGAGGCGCTGCGGATTCGGAGTCTTAATCGGCCCAAAGACATCTTGTGCCGATGGGGCTCCGTAACCGGGGTTTCGTATGTGGAGTAAACTGATGAAGTGTTGCCCTCGAATATAGTTCGATCGGCTTAGTTCAGGCCGAACTCGGATCGTGATATCCACGAAGGGTGCTCTGAATCCGGAGACTTAATGTGGCCAATCGTGATATCCACGAAGGGCGCTCCGAATCCAGAGTCTTAATCGGCCCTAAGGTGTCATGCACCAAAGTGGGCTCCGAATCCGGAGTCTTAATCGGCCCTAAGGTGTCATGCACCAAAGGGGGCTCCGAATTCGGAGTCTTAATCGGCCCTAAGGTGTCATGCACCAAAGGGCGCTCCGAATCCGGAGTCTTAATCGGCCCTAAGGTGTCATGCACTAAAGGGGGCTCCGAATCCAGAGCCTTAATCGGCCCTAAGGTGTCATGCACCAAAGGGCGCTCCGAATCCGGAGACTTAATCGGCCTTAAGGTGTCATGCACCAAAGGGCGCTCCGAATCCAGAGACTTAATGTGGCCAATCGTGATATCCACGAAGGGCGCTCCGAATCCGGAGGCTTAATCGGCCCTAAGGTGTCATACACCAAAGGGGGCTTCGAATCCGGAGTCTTAATCGGCCCTAAGGTGTCATGCACCAAAGGGTGCTCCGAATCTGGAGTCTTAATCGGCCCTAAGGTGTCATACACCAAAGGGCGCTCCGAATCTGGAGACTTAATGTGGCCAATCGTGATATCCACGAAGGGCGCTCCGAATCCGGAGGCTTAATCGGCCCTAAGGTGTCATGCACCAAAGGGGGCTCCGAATCCGGAGTCTTAATCGGCCCTAAGGTGTCATGCACCAAAGGGGGCTCCGAATCCGGAGTCTTAATCGGCCCTAAGGTGTCATGCACCAAAGGGCGCTCCGAATCCGGAGACTTAATCGGCCTTAAGGTGTCATGCACCAAAGGGCGCTCCGAATCCGGAGACTTAATGTGGCCAATCGTGATATCCACGAAGGACGCTCTGAATCCGGAGGCTTAATCGGCCCTAAGGTGTCATGCACCAAAGGGGGCTTCGAATCCGGAGTCTTAATCGGCCCTAAGGTGTCATGCACCAAAGGGTGCTCCGAATCCGGAGTCTTAATCGGCCCTAAGGTGTCATGCACCAAAGGGCGCTCCGAATCTGGAGACTTAATGTGGCCAATCGTGATATCCACGAAGGGCGCTCCGAATCTGAAGGCTTAATCAGCCCTAAGGTGTCATGCACCAAAGGGGGCTCCGAATCCGGAGTCTTAATCGGCCCTAAGGTGTCATGCACCAAAGGGGGCTTCGAATCCGGAGTCTTAATCGGCCCTAAGGTGTCATACACCAAAGGGTGCTCCGAATCCGGAGTCTTAATCGGCCCTAAGGTGTCATGCACCAAAGGGCGCTCCGAATCCGGAGACTTAATGTGGCCAATCGTGATATCCACGAAGGGCGCTCCGAATCCGGAGTCTTAATCGGCCCTAAGGTGTCATGCACCAAAGGGGGCTCCGAATCCGGAGTCTTAATCGGCCCTAAGGTGTCATGCACCAAAGGGAGCTCCGAATCTGGAGTCTTAATGTGGCCAAACGTGATATCCACGAAGGGCGCTCCGAATTCGAAGGCTTAATCGGCCCTAAGGTGTCATGCACCAAAGGGCGCTCCGAATCCGGAGGCTTAATCTGCCCTAAGGTGTCCTGCACCAAAGGTGGCTTTGAATCGTCAACATGACGAGCGCTACAATGGGGTTTGAGAAATGAATTGAGCGACGAAGGAAAATGGTTTGCATTGTAGAAGTGATATATGTACAAATATCAAAGCCCACAGGTCGGGTCAATGATAGGGTTTTCATAAAATCTCTGCTTGTGCCGATTGCGGGGAGCCACGGATTTCTTCAATGCCATGGGCTGTAGGGAAGCGCACAAGCTGATAATAAGTGCTTGGAACGGCCTTCATAATATGTAACCAGGTTCGCCCCATGATGACATTATACGTCGAAGGGAGCTTTACGACTAGGAATTCTACTTCGACCGTTCTGGAGCCCGCTCGAACAGGTAGTATGATCTTCCCTAACGGGTACTCAAGATTCGTATTAAAGACGAACAATGGGTGAGGTGCCGGAGACAGATCTAACTTGTTGAAGCCGAGTTTGATGAAAGTTTTGTAATACATAACCTCTGAAGTACTCCCTGGGTCTATGAGAATGCGTTCAATGGTGAACCGATTTACGCGTAATTTGATGACCAACGGATCGATATGGGAAGCTGTTGTGCCGCTAAGATCGGAGTCATTGAAAGCAATTGTCGGAGCTTCTCTGGGCCATTCGGTCGGAATACGTTGCTTTTAGGGGATTGGATGCGATTGAATTGTGTGTACGATTGGGGATGTAGGCAGGCTGTAAATTATATGGATCAAGCCAAGTGGAGGTGAGTCCTGCCTCAAGGCTAGTGCCTTGATTGGCTTTCCCTTTCTCACGTACTGTTGCAGTCGGTCGTCTTGCACCAGTTCTTCCAGGTGATCCTTTAATGCGTAACAACTCTCAGTTTCATGGCTGTGATCTTTGTGATACTCGCACCGCCTATCCCTTCTTCGCGTGTCGGGTGGTCCCACCATCTTTGACGGCCATTTGAAGAATGGAAGGTGTTGGACTTTGGTCATTATTGCAATGATTGGCTCCGACAACTCTGTGTACTTCTTGTCGGCACGCCTCGAGCACCTGCTGTCGACTTGCAGTTGTTCATTCGTCCAGTGGGAGCATTGATCGCTTGATCGGCAAGAGTCTCACCTTTTGTCTCGTTTAGCACGTTGCCGTGGCTCAGGGCTCGGAGGTGGCACGAAACTTATTGATTGAGCAATTTCAGGGGGGCGTTTTGTTGGACATTTGTCCAGCCTTTATTCTCAAGGCATCATCTTCCACTTTGCAATACTCTTCAACTTTCTTCATCAACGCCCAAACTATTTTGGGGGGTCTTCTGGTCAGGGAACTGCGAAGAGCATTGTCAGGATGTAGTCCCATTTGAAGGCGGTGATGGCCATGGAGTCATTGCAAGCGTCGTCGACGAGGTTGAAGCACTCCCAATAGCGCGCCGAATACGCTCTGAGCGTTTCTCCTGACTGGATCTGCATAGCCCAGAGAGAGTCGGCCTGTTTCGGCTGTATCTCGTTGGTGATGAACCTGGCCCTGAAGGATTTCTGTAATTGATGGAAGCTTTTGATCGAAGCCAGCTCCAGCTTGTAATACCACCTGATAGCTAATGGCCCTAGGCTGCTGGGGAATATTCGGCACATGAGGGCTTCATTATCTGCATGCAATGTCATGGCCTGCTTGTAGTGACGGATATGATCAGTGGGGTCTAATTTTCCGTCGTAAAGAGTGAATGACGGAGCTTTGAACTTCTTGGGCAGGGCCGCCCTCATAATCCGTCGGACAAAAGGATCGTGCTGGTCCTCTTCGTCTGAACTACTTCTTCTGCGCTTGTTTCTTGTATGTGACTCTTTTCGGAGGAGCTGGAAGTTTCGGATCGTTTCTTCTTGTTGAGCTCCATGGGTAATGAGTTGGAGTCCCAATCGGTATCCTTTGGTCGGGCTCGAGGTCGTTGTCCACCTGCCCTCGGAGGTCGTTCGGGATCTTGGCACATGACTTCTCTGGATTTTGCTACTTCCAGGGCCAAATCTTGACGAAGACGTTTATTTTCAGCGATCATGTTCTCCAGCCTTTGTTCATTCTGCTTGGCTTGTTCCATGATCGCTTGCATTGTCTCTTGCACTGAAGTCGTTGGTGAGTCGAAGTTCAAGGCGCGTCTTGCAGCGATGGTTTCCTTTCCGAGCATATTTGCTGGAGTGAGGTCATCTCTCTGTGCGGTCTCGTTAGTGGCTATCGGAGGATCTTCAGTCACGCTTACCATGGATGTATTTGAGTATTCCCACAGACGGCGCCGATTGTGGAGAAGTGATTTGGAAATACTCTTCAGATCCTGGGAGACGCTAATGATCCTCAGCTAGTCACCTGAAAAGATACAAACACTCCGATCGGGGGTGCTGGAATTAGCACTCCGACGGGCAAGTCAGTTCAGACACTCAAGATAGCTTATTTTCTAAGTTAAGTGAAGTGATTCTTATATACCTTTCTCAATCCATCGTTCCTGTATTTATACCTGTTCCTTTTGGTCCTCGAGGCCAGTGCCTACTTTTTAATCATTGTCCTTTCTATTATTCGGCTCTAAGGTCTACACTTATTCGGTACATATATTATATTTGGCTTTCCATTCTCGTAGGATACAGCCGATTAATATCAGTCTTCCAATGGTACGCACCTTCTGATTTTGCCATATATTCGGCTCCCACAAAACTATATACCTCTACTCGAACAACTGAGAATGGTTTTCTGCCGATTATGTGATTTAATGTCTTCTTCTTCCGAATTTCTGTGTTTTTTGTACTTTTTTTTCTATTACATATTGTAGACACCCCATTTTTGACCGACCTTAAGACTCAGACGTCATCGATTGAGTGCTCGGTGATTGCGCATTTTGTGCTCGTTCTGAGGTTACGGAGTCTCGGCTGAGAGCCTTGCCTCCGGACTTCGGGTCTGTGTTGTGCTTTGTCTCGATTTGCGAACCAGGTTCTATTTTCTCTTTCCGAAGGGAGGGAGAGGTCTCGTAGACCATCTCTCAGTGGCCGTAGGCTACTTTTCGTGGTCGTAGACCACTGTTCCCGTTTAGAGACCAGTTTCCGATTTTCGGAGCCGTCGGCGGTGCGCCTCGGTTCGGGACCGCTTAACTTTCTCCGTTCGCTCCGATTTTTGGCACACACCTTGTTTCCTCTCTCCAGAGGGACACTGTGGCCCGGGAGACCACCTTCGTGGTCGCGCGCCACTTTCGATGCTTAACAGTCAGTTTTCAGGGCACCCGGCTGCGCGTTTTGGCTCCCAAACCCTCGTTTTGCATCCGTCTTGGTTCATTTTTGGCGTAGACCCTATTTTCATTGTTTGGGAGGTGGTACAAGGGTGGGAGACCACCTTTTCTCCTTGGAGACCACTTTTCTCCCCGCTTGTCGGTTTTCTAGTTTTCTTGTCAAGAAGCTGGTTTTCTTGGTTTTTGGGCCACATTTACTGGTTTCCCACCCCACCACTAGCTTGCATTCAATCGGGAGACCACCAAATGGGGCCACCGACCAGTTTTTTTTGAGTTGAACCTTTTGAACCTTTGTTTTAGCTTCTTGAGGAAGCTTGAACCTTTTGAACCTTTGTTTTAGCTTCTCAAGAAGTTGAACCTTTTGAACCTTTTTTAGCTTCTCCAAGAAGCTTGAACCTTTTTTTAGCTTCTCCAAGAAGCTTGAACCTTTTGAACCTTTTTTAGCTTCTTGAAGAAGCTTGACCCTTTGCTCCAAGCTTCTAAGAGAAGCTTGAACCTTTCTTAGCTTCTTGAAGAAGCTTGGCCCCTTTGCTCCAAGCTTGAACCTTTTTTAGCTTCTTGAGGAAGCTTGACCCCTTTGCTCTAGCTTCCTCAAGAAGCTTGACCCTTTTGGTTTAGCTTCCTTAAGAAGCTTGGCCCCTTTGCTCCAAGCTTCTAAGAGAAGCCTTGGACCTCTTCTTCTATAAGAGAGACCCTCCTCTCCACTTGCAAGGGTTGAGAAATTTTGGCTAAGGCATATACATACACCTCTCTCTATCTCTCTACATCCAAGCTCCAAATCTTTATTGTTCTTGCACCATTGCACTACACCTCCTATCCTAACACCTCCACCATCATCCTAAGCACCTTGGAGCTGGTTTTCAGAGGTTGAAGGCTTACTATTTTGGTCCAGAAGCTGCTGGCTCTTTTGACTACAAGGGTAACTCCATTTTCCCCCTTTTTAGCATTATTTTGCTTCATATCTTAGCCTAGTTTTCAAGCATATTTGGGCTTTGTCATAAACTAAAAAAAGTCTTGTTTTAAGCTTCTTAACATGTTTGTTTAAGACCTCTTTTCTGTTGGGGGTCATCTACCCCCTTGCATGCTTCATTTCTCTTTGTTTTGAGCCATGCATTAGGGCCTTTGTGTTGAGATTTGTTGGCCCTTTTGACCACTAAAATCCAGTGGATTTTCAGTGGTTATTATGTATTTTTGAGCATCAAAATCAGAGAAGGGTGACCCTCTCACCCTTTATCTTGTTTTCTAGCATTATTGGCCTTACAAAGGAGCCCATATTTGCACACTTCTTGAGCATGTTTCAGGCCATTATTTGTGAGTTTTATGACCTACATGAACTCTGTCCAGAGTTATTTTTGCTATGTTAGGTGTCTATCTTGCATGTGTAGAGTAATCCTCTTCATGGCCTTTCAAAGGAGCCTTCATTTGCATGCTTCCTAGCCTCATTTCAGACCCTTTTCAGTGAGTTTTAGGGCCCTCATAACCTCTATCCAGAGGTGGTTTTGCCATTTTGTATGTCCATCATGCATGTGTTGAATAACCCCCTTATTGGCCTTTCAAAGGAACATATCATTCTTGTATGCATTGGCCATGTTTCCATGGGTTTTTGGGCATTATTTGGCATGGCATACTTCTGTTTTTCACTAGTTTGGTGAGCTCTCATGTGCTTCCTATAGTTGTAGTGCAAATCATGGTTCACTAGCTTGTATTGCATGATCTTTTGGCCCTTAATTCTAGCACTTTTTAGCCATGCCTTAGACTGATTTTGTGCATATTTTGGACTGCCTTAGCTCTGTTTTTGGGTCTCATGGTCGAATGATGTTTGTTTTGCATACTTGTAGTTCAATGTCCATGCTTAGTTTTGAGTTTCGGGGTCTATTACATGCATATACTGAGGTGTTTTCATGTTTTGGGGCCATTGCATATCATATTTCAGAGCTTACGTGTATGCCATATTCCCATGATTTTCACTCTTTAAATGCGTTTAAGAGTTGGGCTTGTATGCCTTGTTTTCGGACCATTGAATGAGCTTCATTTCTTTGCATATTGAGCCATCATTTTAGGCCATTTTCCCACTGTCTTGGACCTACCTAGGGTCTGTTTGGGGCTGGTCTTGCCATTTGTGCATCACTTTGTGTACCTCTAGTGTAATCGCTTCACTAGTTTCGGTAATTGTGCCATCTAGCATGCATTGTGTGAAGTGTTTGCATGATTCGGGACCGTTGTGCATCATGTTTCAGAGCTGGAGAATGTGTGTTTCCATGCCATATTTCATCCTTTTCCATGCTTAGTTAGAGTTGCATGTTGTACCTTAGGATCGGTCCTTTGTATTCGTGCATGTTTGCATGTATTTCGGTTGTTTCATTTTCATGTATGGCCACTGATGTGAGTGTGGCTGAGGTCCACTCATATTGGTGTAAGTCCATCTTGCATTTGTATATGCCATTTAGTTCATGTGCGCATGATAGTCTTCGCAAGTGCATTGTGTATGCCATGTTATGTCACGTGCATTGTGTATGCCATTTTAGCCCATAACATTGTGTATGCTAGGTTGCATGTTAGTCGCATTGTGTATGCCATCTCATCGCTTTGTGTTTGGAGTAGGGTTAGTCCAAACACGGGAAACGAGGGATGCTTCGTACTCCAAGTGACGAAACGTATCTTAATTCCCAGTCGCCGACACTCCGGATTACCCATGATGAAGTTTAGGCCTTGTTATGTTTATATGTGCATCCATTTCATATTGAGTCGTGCAATTCAACTCCTCGGCCATCATGCATCGGGATGCGTGATTGGTGGCACGAGGATCGAGGACTACACTCCCTAGAGCTTGTGCAATGACGGAGAGAGTGGTCATGCATACATGTGTTGAAAATACTTTGCCATGCCCCTTTCTTGCTCTCTGTTGCAGCAAACCAGAAACCAGCAACCTTCTAGAGCTTTGTACAATATCCCGGGATCAATTGCAAACAGAGGCAAATCGGGGCATCACGAGGAATTTCCCGACAAGGCGACTCGAGCATTCATGCATCTTTCATCATTCGGAACAGAGCTGAGGCGGTCCATAGATCTGCATACTAGTTTATTCGCTTTCCTAGTTATTTGTTAATTAATTAGGGTTTTGTAATATTTAATTAGCTAGAGTAGTTAATTATTTATTCAGACTGTATTATTTATTCGGACCCTCCGAGCGAGGGCAATTGTGTAATAAGTGTGCGTGTGTGTGATGTATGTCTTCCAACCCCAAGTCTTTCTCCCTTTTATTTACCAGCTTATGATGGTTAGTTTAGGGCATGTTTCAATTAGCATACTTATGCTCGCATGTTTGCATCCATTCATCTGTCTTGCATGCACCGAGCTCGACGCATCATACTAACTGCATTGTATTTCAATTCCAAGTTGAATACATGTTATCTGTTGCATTTCATATGTCATGTTTAGAATAGCCAAGCCTATCTTAGTTGCATTTTGCATGTGTTGCATTAGCCATCTTAACATGAACTAGGATCATGCATTAATTACTAACTAGTTTCTGTTTTGGCTTGGAGTACTCGGTGAGTGTTTATGCTTTAGCATCCTTGCATGCGTGTGAGTGACTGCCATGATAGCATGCTTACCATGAGACTATTTCTTTATGTGATATAACTGTCTGAATGCCTGTGGGTGAAGGTTGGGTTATCTGAATTGAAACAATTCATTGATTGCAAGTTTTAAGCCCACTAGATAGTGGCAAATCACCATGTTTTCTAAGCCCACTTAAGGGTGGCAAAATCCGCATTTTAGCCTACTTGTGAGTAGCAAACCGCTTTCAAAAACAAACATGAAATGTTTTGTTCCAACTCAGGCGATCTAGTCTATACTTGTATGCTGTGCGCATCACATAGTAATTCTAGGCTAATAACCGGAATAAGAACGCATAATGTTTTCAAAACTTGATATCATGGTTAGTAGAGGCCGATCTTTGATCGGGCGTACGGGGGTGCTCACGAAGTGACCTTCCCCAATCGTACCCAAGTTTCCGAGCCGAGGCAACTTTGGTGATGACGGACACGTGGCCTTAGGCAACGAGTCAGGGTTTCCTAAATTCTCCCAAAATAAATTTTTAGGTGGCGACTCTGTATCTGGCAAAGCAGTCCATGTTTGGCACTTCTTTCAAAAAAATCTGTTTTCAAAAATGATTTGCCGGATTTGGACTCTTTGATGATTCATCGGTCTTGCATTGCACTCTATGAGATTAGATACAGGACCGTGTCTTTGAGTCCTGAACTGTAGTGAGCCCAATGAACAAAACGGGATTACCTCCCGAGATGTTCGGGGACGTCTACACATATGAACACAAACACAAGATAATTTATTAATTAACAAAATCATCTTATGAGATTACAATAGAGTTCAATAAACAATTTAACACTAATCCCATGTAAAAGTACAATTTAAAATTAAATGATACATGTGCCTTCCGAGTGCCCCACTAATAGACTAAGCTCCGCCATTGATGCTCATGTACTCTTTCGGGTCGATGAGGTAGCCTATCAGCATCGTTGTCAAATGACGTATACCCCATTTGTTTAACTCTAGCCTTCCACATTTTTTTCCAACAGATGCCAAAACAAATTTCTTCATTGACTCGTCAGCATCTGTATTGACCTGCAAATAATTGGCAACTTTGTGACTATTGCATACACACAATAGCAACAACATACACGCAGCAGCATACACACAGCAGCAAGCCCACAGCAGTAGGTAACAAACCAGTATTTTTTTACTTTGTGACTATTGCATGATGCTAAAGTGAAAATTTTATACCATAACATAAAGAAGATCATAATCATAAATAAAGTGTTCTAACAAATAAATTCATCATCAAGGTGTAACAGAAAATGAGAAAAGTTCATCAATCATATCAACAACAACAATAATAAAGAGAATTTCATCAATATTCCATTCAAAACAAGTCCATATTTTCATGGCGAACAATGAAGAAAAGACATTTCCAAAATAAGAAATGAAATAATTCTTTTACTTTTACTTCTCTCCAAATTCTCTCTTTGTTTTCCTTCAGTACATGGCTCCAAGTTCTATAAGTGAGGGGCATAAGGTTCCCATCTCGAGCTAAAACACCCAAACAAGAAGCCAAGGGTGTATACCCATCAACCACTTGGTTCAACTCATTAGGCACAATATGTAAAATGCCACCACTTGGGTTCTAATCACTACCATGCATGAGTGTTGGGCCTCTCGAACTACGACCTACTCATCCAAATATCAATATCAAGTTAGAAGATACTAGAAAGAATGATAAAAATTGATAAGATACTTAGGTTCCAGTCACAATTCTGTTAAAGAAATTAATGTAATTGTCAACAAAAGAAATCTTCATTTTTAGTAACTAATGAAACAAGAAAGCAAAGGTTAAAATCACTTAGTTTAAATGACTTAAGCTCCAGGCTAAATGCGATCAAAATGAGGCTATATTTCTCAAACGGGACACAAGTGAGACTGTTTTACAATGTCTCTGCAATTCAAAACCAAAAGCCAAGACTACATAGATTTTTGACAAAGGGAAAAACAATCCAAAACCATGGAGCAAATTAGGTCAGTTCAATTTATAGAACTTGTTAAGTGGGGAAAGGGAGGAGGAATAAAGATGTTATGCAACTAGAAAAGCTAAGATTCAAAAACATGTAGTCGTGTGCAAGTTGTCTATCAGCTATAAATGTAGTTTGTTGGTATTTCATTGTTTATTTTTTTTTTTTATTGACTTAAATGTAATTGAGTTACTAATTAAATAAGAAAGCAAAGATTAAAATCACTTAATTTAAAATTAAAAAAAAAATGTAAAACATTAAAAGAAAAAAGAACATAAACAGAGAAATCTAATAGAGTAATTCAATTGAACAAAATAATTCATACCAATAGTAATGTCATGTGTTGAACCAGTACTCGCTAGGCAAGCTACCTAGAGGATACCATGGCATGGATGGATCAGGTATGATGCGTGTACTCTCCTCTAAACTCTCATCTGAACTCCCACTATAAGAACTCTCATCTGCACTCCCACTATAAGAACTCTCAGAATTTGCAGAGACTGAATGTTGCCTCTGCCTAGAGCATCGTCGGTCTGTCATACTAGTTTATAAAAGACCACAAGCATACGTGTAGAATTTTATGGGTTAGCAATGAATATAAATTACAATAGATATGATAGTGAATACAAAAACAATAGAATTTTACTTGACAATGTACATATAAGCTCCCCTCTCTTAAATTTTTGTTAACAAATTCTAATGATGCAAGTTAATTTTAATATCTAAATACCAAAAAGACCCTTGACAACCTTACAAGTAATTAACCAGCTCAACACCATTTTTGGCACAAAAGAATCTACTACATTAAGACTTTCCAAAATATTGAAAAGTTTCTCTACAAATTTAAATTTTAAACACAATCTTAATATAACAGATATGATCCTTCTCAAGGACATAAAAGGTTGTCTCAAGGACAGTCACATTGAAAAGCAAACAAATGACACATTATAAAAGCAAAGGTTTCATTAACCATGCTAAAAGCACAATGTAACAATGAATATGACACAAAATTACAATATCATATCATTTCTTCATCATCTTCAGATTGTGTCTGTGTCAATATCCCAAGAGGTCCAATAGTTTCATCAATAGTTGTTCCAACTTCACCTTGCCTAACCCAATTTATGTCCTCTTCACAAGCAAACGAAGTTGCATCTAACTCTTGGTCGCCAAATCCTTCCACCTCATTGTGATGTTCTCCATCATTAATTGGTTGTTCTCCATACACCTCATACAAGTCTCTAGGTTTCATCTTGACTACAACATCCTAATCAGCTCCAACGGGATCATTAACATAGAAAACTTGTTGTGCCTGAGACGCTAGGATGAATGGCTCGTCGTTATTTTGTTTATTTGTATATAACAAATGATTGAAATTAACAAGTGTGAAACCAAACCCATCCTGCTTCAGTCCTTTGTTGTTGTCAATCCAGTCCCACATGAATAGCACATATCTACGGTCGTATGAGTAATACAATTCAATAATATCTGTCATATATCCATAGTATGCTACTTCACCTCCTACAGGATTCATGTCTCTGGTACTTGCATAGCTACAAGTCTTTGCTTTCACCATAACCCCACTATTTTGAGTTTTTCTTCTCTACTCACGACTCCTCGTATGATACCTAGTACCATTAATTATATACTCACTGAATCTCGTGGCCTTTTTACTTGGTCCCAATGCCAAAGTTTTAATCTCATCTGACAACACAGCATTTTCAATAGCTAGAAGCTCTTCAACCTATTTTTAAAAAGTTAACAAAATTAAACATCAACTAACGGAGAATTAAAAATTGAAAACATGATAATTGAAAATTATAAACATGTAAGTTATTAGTACTTACATGAGAATTAAACCATCTGGGAAACTCATCATTGTGACGGCGATCCACATCAAAATCTTTGAGACGACAATGTGACCTCTTAATAAAATCACGATGCGCCTTATATATTTAAAGTACTTATTAATGGTATCAATAAAATTTTGGAACAAAGATTGTATTTTACTCTCGATATGGGACAACTGCAGCAGTGTTAAATAACACATACCAATGAGCTTGTACCCATGATGTGTTATCAAGCGCAAACCCTTTTCCTTTTCCTAAAGCATAACCCAGTAATATCCCAGGATTGTCGCTAACATCGTAATTCCTTATTGGTCGATTCAATTTTAACCAATATATTCTGGATGCAACCTATGCTGATTTATCCAACTTTTATCACTTCATTTCATTTTAATTGTTCTTAACCTCAATTAAGTACCTTATAAAGCATGCAACATGACACCATTCACCTCTAACTCTTCTCTAATAGGTTGGTTCATCCTACTTTCTCATTCAGGAATGCATTGTCTATATTGTAAAAAGTAACTCATACCGCTCTATCCATCTCTAACGAAATTTCGACATCATCTCCCCATGGTTCTCCAAGTACACTACATAGACTAGGTGTATTGCTACAACTTGTCTAGTATGCACCTCGAGAACATAAGGAGCTACTACACGAAATCTCTATGAGATGGACTACATTTAAGCAGTAGGACTATTAATATAACATAGACTTGTGTCCTGAACTGTCCAAACTAGACAATCCAAGAAAAGCCCCATCAAAGATGACTAGGTATCTCTAATGAAGATTCTTGGATAAGTCTACGGCTATTTATACATGCATGGATAATTACTTGCTAAATTAACAACTGTCATGATTTTTGCATCCCGGTGGTGCAACAAATAAAAGATGATACTTTGATTTTGGGAATAGGCTAGACTCTTAAACAAATTAGCAATTAAAATTTACCAAGTGGATTAATCTATTTAATTAGCCAATTCTAATTAATCAATCAATCAATCATATAATGAAATCCACACAATAATGCAGTAAATCATAACAAGATAATAGACAGATTAACATACGTGGAAAATCTTTAGGAACAACTATCCTCACAAATGCCTAAAAATTGAATCACTTAAGCAAAAATACTTTTCCCACTCTGAAGACACCAAGAAATTGTTATGCCAGACATGGAGGGAGCCTCTTGATTATTAGATTAGGTAATAAAAGGTCCTCCCATCAAAGGAAGGTCCATCAGACCCAAGTCATCAATCAAGATGAAAAAAATTATCACAGATCTGGAGATATGCACACCAAGAAACCTCCCTGAAGGAAAGCGAATGATATTAGAATCACCCCCTAAACACCAAGAGAAATCCCATCTAAGTGCAACAGCCACCAATTCATCAAACATCTCTATTAAACTGGTGAAAAATGGTTTTCAGACGTGAAAAGGGAGAGGAATAATCAAGCCTGATCAGGGAACCCTTCCCTTTGTATTTCTTCTGTATTTAATTAGTTAATGGGGGGTAGGAGAGGGTAAAGAACAAGGGAGGTTTTGATACTTAGGGAGACTTCTACCTAGCATGTCCAGGATTATCTATTTATTTTGATTTTTGTGTATAAACTAGCCATTCATGGGAAGATATATGGCCAGATCTAAAAACTGCTCATAATAAATGGTCTTTGTGGCTTAAACATTATTATGAAGTTGTGCCTGAATCATTTGTGCTGGTTTTATACCTCAGTCAGGCTAACATCCCAAGTGTCCATGTCTAAATCTTGTTGCCTATCTTTTAAGTGTCCAATTAGTGGACATCGCAAAGGGGTTATCTCCATAAACAACCCTATAATTTAACTAGATCATTAAACTTCTTCCTTGTCTAGCCGTTGATGACTATTTATTCTCTGTGTTCATCATACACATTACAACAATGATCTTGGAAATATTAAAATCTAAAAACAGACAACAAATTGCCAACAATTTAACCACACCATAGTTTACTAGTGTATTTCCAAGCTATCAAAACAGCATAGTTTGTCAAACAAGTGGTATACAAAAGCCAATCATAGACCATAAACAAGTACAAAACTTCAATTTGTGTACCTTTTAAAACATCAAACAACACGACCCTCCCTTCCAAAAAAAAAAAAGAGCAATGAAAAAGTTCAGTACCAGCCTGGTTAGAAGAACAAAATTGTATACAATGCTGAAATCATAAATAATCTAAAGAACTAGAACAGCAAGATCATCACAAATTATATAAACTAGTTTTTTTTTTTTAAAAACTAAAGAATGAAAAAATTACAGAGTTAATCAGCAGATTTGACAATGAGAAAGTAGAGAATGAAAAATGTACTTAATATAAGAGCAAGAGAGATCAGCTAGAATAGATCGATTTTGGATTTTGGATCTGCGATTTGATGAAGAAAAGATCGATTTTGATGAAGAACAGATCAATTTGATAAAGAACAGATTGAGTTCGAGTTCGATGAAGAACAGCTAGAGCAAAGCCCTCGAGCGACAGAAATCGATGAAGAATAGCTAGAGAGTTCGATTGCGAGCGACAGAGGTTGATGAAGCGCAAACCATCAAGGCTTTTGGATTTGCAATCGAGCAAATCGAGGGTTGAGAATGAGAAATTGAGTGAGCGAGCAAGCGAGAGTGTGTGTGTTTGAAATTGAGCGAGCGAGAGAGAGTGAGAGTTTCAAATCGAGGGTTGAGAATGAGAGCTTCAAATTGAGGGTTTTGGAAGAGAGTGAGACTGAGTTGTAGTAGAGACTGAGAAAGAGAGAGACTGAGTTCAAAGAGACGGAGGTTTGGACGGTCAATACATTGACCCAATACGGTGTCGTTTTACTAAGATCAGAGACAACGTTTTTCGAAAACTTTGTGTTTCATTAATTTATAGTGGCATTTCCCTAAATGCCATAAAAAAAACGTTGCAGTAGGCCATTTTTCTTGTAGTGTAAATAGTGTATGAGAGGGTTCAAGAAAGTTGTTAGAAAATTCAAAATCTTCGAAGATCCTTGAAGAAAAATTCGAATTCTAGAAGATGATGAGAGGCTTAGATTCTTCAATAATCTCAACTAAGAACACAAAAGCAAAGAGATGATGGAGATAAGAGATTGGGTGAAGAAGAAGGCAAAATAGTTAGAGAGAGAATAATGGCAAGACTCTCCCATAGATCCCCCACTTTCACTCTCAAGGTTGATAATGGAGAAGGGAAATTAGTTCTTTCCTAAGAGTTTTCTCTCTAAAATCCATCTCTTATAAAGCTATGGATGGGTGCTATTTATAGGCACCTCATGATGTAGGATGGAGCCCATGTGCAAGGCACATAGGGAATATTCTCTCTAACCACCTTGTCCAAGGAGGTGACCTCTCCGAGGATGAGGAAAACTCCGAAGAGGAGATCAACCTCTCGGCGAACCCTTCTTCTTAGCCACACATAACCAATGATCCCCAATCATCCCAAAGGGTCAGAGGTAGTCCCAGAGGACGTCCTGCCGCATAAGGGTCAGGGGTAGTTCAAGAGAACGCCTTGCCGAAAATATTGCCGAGTCTTAGGGGCCCCCTAGATCGTGCCACCTCGACCTGGGTATAGGCTAGTTTAACCGAATAATGAATTTATCTCCACTCATCGTCCTTAGGATCGGGTCCTTTGTTTGGACTCCATTACGCCCATGGTTCTGGTATGTAGATCTCGGAAAGCTCCGAGTCCGCAAGTGTTCTGGGACTCATTAATGGAGCGGCTTCTAGATTGCGTCTGAATCCGTTCGAAGCCAAGTGCTTCAGATCTCTAGGTTCGTGGATCCGAACCCTTTTGAATTCGAGCTCCTAGATTGCATCTGAATTCGTTCGAAGCCAAGTGCTTCGGGTCTCTAGGTTCGTGGTTCCGAACCCTTTCAAGACTAAGCCAATACCTCGGAGAATGGATCTCCTCCGAGGGTTTCATCTCTTCTGAAAGTAACGGTTAACCTTCTGGAACGCTCGTATGATCTAGGCCTCCTTGGATAGGTTTGTTGGACTCTTTTTTTAGAGATATCTACTTGATGAGTCTTTCTAGGCCCAATTTATTGGCTTTCTCGTGGGCCTGTTCAATGGATTTCACTTGGGCCCATTTGGCAATAATTTCTCCGGACCCATTAATTTTGGGCATTTCGATTGGGCTCCGACTGGGCCCAATTAATTAATGGACTTAAGTTAACCCCTCTTACATTTGCCCCTTGCATGTATGGGAAATTTTAAATTTTCTAGACATGCATAATCACTACTTCGGCCATGCTTCGTTTCATTTCCTCGGGCATGTGTCATTAGGCTCTTTTGAAATCTTAAAAAATTGTTTAGAATTTCACCATTCCGACCTCACAGTTACATCCAAAACGTTCCGTTTAGTTAGAATCAACCTTCGCTGCATTTTCGGGAGCCTTACTGAAATACTTTTCCAAGAGGTGGGCCACACCATAATTATTTAAAAAAATTCGGTGCCAAAATACAATTTTCAAAATATCAGAGAATATTTCACCAATATTGGGGAATATCTGCTTGCATCATGCTGCGTCAGCTTTGTGTTATGTTTCTCTCAAATAAATATTTAAACACTTGGTTTTGATGAAATGTGTAGATGTTATGCCCTAGATGCACTGAATAATTCCTTGTGTATTGCCTTATCTTCATTATTTTGATTCTAGATTTTTGCAAATCCTTACTATTCACCAATCCAAACTTTTCGCCTCCAAGTCAAAAGAAAATCAACGAAGACCCATTATATATATATGCTTCTAGAATAATTGAGAGGCCACCTAACCACACATTTTTTTTATTATTTGCTCTAAGCCCAGGACAAAAACCCTTGCCCTTATCCACTTTTTGACCAAATCATATCCTCAGCATATTCTTTTCTATAAAATAAATGGAGATCCATTGTTTTCCTTTCATGAAATTCGAAACCCATAAAGTGCTTGGCCCTTTATATATATATATATATATATATTTTCTCTATATTGTATCTTTTCTCTACAATGTTGAAGGACCATCGGAAATCAGAATCATATTGTTTCTGCTCCAAATAAATTTTGTCCTTATCTCTTTTTGCAAAACCCTATTCTTACCCTACTCTCTTTCTAGAAATATCACCCCAGAGCTTCGGCTTTCTTCGCACTCCATTGAAGACCACTGCTGCCAGCCCCCTTCTTTCTTTCTTCATCACTTCGGCCGAGCCTTCACACCGCTGCTGCTGTTACTGACCATCACCGACACCAACTCACCTACAACACTACTGTCGCTGCGGCCTTGCGCTATTACTTCATCACAGCAATGTCTTGCCCAGCGCCGTCGGCCTTCAAGAGAACCAGCCGCAGTCTTGCCTTGCGTGGACAATCTTGACTTATGGCTTATGCCATTTGCTGTTTATTGCTCCTTTTATCTTCACGCCTTAACCATTGTTACATCAGATCTGTGAGCAAGTATTTGAAGCCCTCTTTTTTGAACTTTACATCTTTACTTAGAAATAATTCTTGATCTTAGAAATCCCTGCTCTGATACACTCTGAATTTGTGAACTCTGGTGGTAATTTTGATTTCAATCTTGAGGCTTGCAAACAATCTTGAACTAGTGCTCTGTTGAATTTCATTGCTGATTTTGCAAGATAAAAAACACACCATGACATTACACTCCTTCTGATATTTAAAGCCCGAGCTCGTGCGTTGATAATTTCGACACAAATAAAACTATTGAAAAATATTGAGCATTCGTTGGTTGTCTCATGTGAATTTATTCATTGCCATCCTTGTGAATGTTGGAATAGTTACTGTTGAACTCTTGTTGTTGAATAATTGATTGTTTGTAGAAAATAAGCCCTTGTGTGTTGATTGTTGCTGCTACTAAGAATATTGAAACAATAGCACCGACTTCATAAAAGTAGAATGATCTTGTTTATTGATAATGTAAGAACATCATACTTGATTTTCATGTAATCGGTGAATGAATTCTTGATACCCCGAACTTAGCAAACAATTTGTTTGAAATGATAAAGTGCCATAGCAAAGAGTAGAACCATATATTGTTGATTATTGAACTTGTGGATGCTTGGGAAATACATAGCTAATGCCAAAATTTTGTGTGACTGTTGTAGCTTTACGTCGGCTTGAGAGGAACCGGCTATTGTTGATGTCGCCTCTATTTCGGTAATGTTTGAATCATAATCTGAACTCGATATTGTTTGTCTAGTTTGTCGGCTTTACTATTTCAGGCAAATAAATTTTTGTGTGAAATCCACGACCTCAGGCCCCTCAGAACCCGCACTAATGAGAGCAAGGGTTGTTCTTCAAAGTTTGAACGAGAGCAAAACGGTCCCTTAGGAGCCCGAAAGTAGCATACACCTTACTTCGGCAAGAAAGATCCCTCTGGAAGGCAACCGAGTCTACCAAGCTTGCACCAACAGAAGTAAAGATTGTGTCTCGAAAGTCCGAGTAGAAGCAAGGTTGTCCCTCAGAAGTTCGAGCGGAAACAAGGCTTTCCCTCAGAAGTCCAAGTGGAAACAAGGCTATCCCTCGGAAGTCCGAGTGGATGCGCACTTCTATTTTGGCAGCTAATGGAAGCAAAGGCTATCCCTCAAGAGTTCGAGTAGGAGTCCACTCTACATTGAAAAGAAAGATCCTCGGAACTCGTATTAATGAAAGCAAGGGCTGTTCTTCGGACCCGCACTAATGAGAGCAAGAGTTGTCCCTCGGAAGTCCAAACGGAAGCAAGGTTGTCCCTCAGGAGTTTGAATAGTAGCACACACCCTACTTTAGTAAGAAGATCCCTTCTGATAGGCCATCGAGTCTCGAGGGCTTGTTCTTTGAAAGTCTGAGTGAGAACACACTCTACTTCAGCAAGAAAGATCCTTGACACTCTTTGAAAGTCTGAGTGAAAGAACACACTCTACTTCAGCAAGAAAGATCCTTAAGGCTCGCACTGATGGAAGTGAGGTCTGTTCTTCGAAAGTCTGAGTGGGAGCACACACTCTACTTCAACAAGAAAGATCCTCGAAGCTCGCACTGATGGAAACGAGATTTGCTCTTCGAAAGTCTGAGTGGGAGCACACACTCTACTTCAACAAGAGAGATCCTCGAAGCTTGCACTGATGGAAACGAGATTTGCTCTTCGAAAGTCTGAGTGGGAGTACATACTCTACTTCAACAAGAGAGATCCTCGAAGCTCGCACTGATGGAAACGAGGTTTGTTCCTTGGAAGTCCAAATGAAAGCAAGGGCTATTCCTCGGAAGTCCCGGTGGAAGCATACTCTTTTCTTTGGCAATCAATGGAAGCAAACGCTATCCCTCGAAGCTCACACTGACAGAAGCAAAATCTGTTCTTCGAAAGTCTGAGTGGGAGCACACACTCTACTTCAGCAAGAATGATCTTCGAAGCTTGCATTGATGGAAACAATGGCTGCTCTTCGAAGGTCAGAGTGGAAGTACACTTCTACTACATCAAGAAAGGTCCCTTCAGGTTGGTAACTGAGTTTACTATTTCTCTTTCTTCTTTGAAGAGCAACTAAAATTGAAAACTGTCTCAATCAACATAACACAATGAAGATATACAATGTAGAGAAAATAACTTCTAATGGAGATACATAATATGGAGAAAATAACTTTCTTCATAACATAAGAAAGAAAGATAGAAAATTCTTAGACAATGCAGTAAATACAAATTGTAGTCATATATAGACTTCTTCTACGGAATGTTGACATTTGCCCCTAGAGTTGTAAGATCATTTGGACAACTTTCACCAGCTGCTCGGGTTGTGGCTGTCATATACCATCATAGCCACGTCTTCTAAGATATCCTGGGGCTCCTGTTCTTTGAACTCTAGCTCATCTGCTTTGACTTTCTTTCTAAAAATCTTCTTAAGTGTCCGACACTTTTCTGTAGAATGTCCTAGTGATTGATGCAAAATACAATAATTAGGGCCCTCGTGGTCTCTCTTCGGTAACAGCTCTTTGATATGAGGCAACTTCAGTTCCCTGTTTGCCACCCATTCTTCAACTAAGGCCTTCACCTCCTCAACACTACATGGAAAAGAAGTATCATCTTCACAGTTTTTCCTCTTCTGAACTCTGAAGTATGAGAGGGTTCAAGAAAGTTGTTAGAAAATTCAAAGATCTTCAAAGATCCTTGAAGAAAAATTAGAATTCTAGAAGATGATGAGAGGCTTAGATTCTTCAATAGTCTCAACTAAGAACACAAAAGCAAAGAGATGATGGAGATAAGAGATTGGGTGAATGTAGACCGCCCGAACTTCCTCTGCGCGCCACCCTTTCGGAGAGGGCGCGAATTAGGTCCTTGCTACTACAGTTCAGACTCCTGTCACGGTTCTGAATCGAATTTCACAAAGTGCAATATGAGACTGATAAGCACCAAAGAAGTCCAATCCGGCAAATCGTTTTGGAAAATCAGATTTTAAATCAAATTATGCCAAAACTGAACTACTTTGCCAATTACAGAGTCGCCACCTAAATATTTTATTTTGGAAAATTTAGGAAACCCTGACTCATGCCAAAGGCCACGTGTCAGTCATCACCAAAGTTGCCTCGGCTCGGAACTTGGGTACGAGAGGGGAAGGTCATGAAATGAGCACCGCTGCTCGCCCGATCAAGGATCGGCCTTTACTAAGCATGATATGTTGTTTTATAAACCTCATGTGTTCTTATCCGGTTATTATTCTAGCTTTACTATGTGATGCGCACAGCATACAAGTATAGACTAAATCACTCAAATTGGAACAAAACATCTCATGTTTGTTTTTGAAAAATGGTTTGAAAGTGCTACTCGCAAGTAGGCTAAAGCGCGGATTTAACACCCTCAAGTGGGCTTTAAAACATGATGATTTACCACCCTCAAGTGGGCTTAAAACTCGCATTTGATGAATTGTCCCAATTCAAGCAATGAAGCCTTCATCCACAGGCATTCATGCAGTTAAATCACTTAAGCAAATAGCTTCATGGCAAGCATGCTATCATGGCAATCACTCACACTCATGCAAGGATGCTAAAGCATAAACACTTGCAGTGGACTCCGAGCTAAAATAGAAGCTAGTTAGAAATCAATGCATGATCCTAATTATGCTATAATGCCTAATGCAACGCATGCAATAATGTAACTAAATAGGCTCGGCTATCTAAGATGGCATATGAATGCAACACTTGATAACATGCTTTGGAACACATATTCAAGTAAGTGTATTAAAATACAATGCAGTTTGAATGATGGCCGAGCCCGGTGCATGCAAGACAAATGAATGATGCACGCATGCATGCAAAGCATAAGGTATGCTAATCGAAAAATGTCCTAAAACTAACCATCGAAAGCAGTTAAGTAAAAAGGAGAAAGAAGTGGGGTTGGAAGACATGCATACACACACACACACCCTTATTACAACAATGCGCCCTCGCGAAGGAGGGTCCGAATGAGAGCTAAGTTAATCTAAGATAAGCTAATCAACTAATCTAATTAAGCTAATTAGACTAATTATTACAAAACCAAATTGAATAACTAGCAAACACTAAGCTAATTATTACAACACTTTAACTAATTAACAAATTAATTAAATTACAAAGTCAAGCTAACTAACAAGTAAAGCTCTAAACTTATACTGCCTCAGCTCTGTTTGAAGAAGTTGAACATGCATGCCTCGGTTTCCGTCCCGAAAAGCTCTCCGGTTGCTCTTTAGAGGCTCTGTTTGCAGGGTGTCTCCAAGAACCTTCTGCTGAATCTTACCAAACCAATGCTGGGGAGTGCACCAGTGGCCTGCCGGCCATGAGAAGTTGCTGCCGACCCCCCTGCCGGCCAAGGATGTGCACTGCCGGCCAAGGATGAAGGGTGTCGGCCATCAGTGTGGCACTGCCGGCCACTGGTGTGTAGTGACACCAAACTGCAACAGAGCACAAAACAGAGGAAAGAAAGGGTTTTCCTTGGGCATGTATGTATTGTGCCACTCCTTATCATTCCAAAACATCAAGGGAGAGGCATTATTGGATCCAAAACCATCAATCAAGCATACAATGCATGATGGCCAAAGATCCAATTTGCACACATTTCAATAAATGCAAGACAAACAAAACTCAAGTCCATTACCTTATCATGAGAGATCAAAGGCAACGGAGACAAAGGAGATTGGCTCATTTCATCACTTCAAGTATGAAATGAACCAATCTTCCTTGTGTTCAATATAACGTCCGATTGAACACAATGCAATGCACACATAACATGCTTATCTTGACATGTTTTACTTGATTCAATTCTTGTTTACTCCTTTTACATTACCGAGCCATTCATCAACCGGTTAAGTCCAATGTGAAAAGTCCTTTAATTGGAAAGATGGCCTTAGCCACAAGCACCTTGAGCATGAAAGAAGCCTCATGCTGTTGGTTAGTAGAAACCCTCAAGAGAAGGTTAAAACCATTAGGCATGAGAGCCTCAATTCCATGCTTAAGCTAACAAGGGGCTTAAGACCACTTTCAAAATCAAATTCAAAAGTGATGCATAGAGGAAGATTGCAAATATTCAGTGCTGATATGGCATGCTAAAGACACTAAATTATGCAATCAACAAATGCACAACATGTTAAGAGACTTAAGCATCAAAAACTAGTGAAGTGCATTACACTAGAACCATGCAATATCAAGCACAAAGGACCAAACCAGCTCTGGACAGAGCTTAAACATGCCAAAACAATGGCTAAAATGAGCTGAGATGGTAGCATGAAAAGCAAGAAAAACATGCTCATGTATTGGCTCATAAACAAGGCATAAGGCTCAACTCTCAAACACAATTAAAGAGTGATATATGCGAGAGTATGACAGTCATATATGCTCTGAAATCACATGGGAAATGATGCTATATCATGCAAACATCACAAGCAAAGCATGCTAGAGGCCCTAAGACTCAATGCTAGTGAAGGCATTTGCACTATAGCTATGCAATACAAGGCCCCAAAGGCACAAACACTTTAAAACAGTCCTAAAACAGTTTAAAAAAGTACTAAAACATGCTTGGAGTAAGCTAAAAAAAGCTAGAATGAAAGGCTAACACATAGCACAAACTAGACCCTTAAGCACAATTGGACTACAAGCATACAAAGCAAGACTCAAAGGACCAAACCAGCCCAAAACGGTCCTAAAACATGCCAATTCAGAGGCAAAAATATGCTGGAAATAAGCTAAGATAAGCTAGAAAAACATACTACTTTGTGATGCTAACAAGGCATGGCATAGAGAGACAAGGAGGAGAGGCTATCCCCTCCCATTTTGGGCCATAAAACAAGCTTTCTACCACTGAAATTCCTCTGGAATTCAGTGGTTTTAAGGCCAAAAAGAGATTGTTTGAAAAGCTTGAAAGATAGCTCAAAAGGCTTTACAAGCCAAGAAGCAAAAGGGAGGAAACACCCCCTAACCAAACAAGGCTTAAACCACCATTTTAGAACCTCAAAATCAAGTTTTTTACCGTTGAAAACCAGCTCAATAACAGTTTAAAAAGATGGCAAAACAAGTGTTCAAAGCAAGCTTAAAGAATGTAAGTATTATACATTTGAAGCAAAGAGCACTCTAGGCACAAATGATGCACCAAATCAAGCTAAAACCACCTTTTGGAGCTCAAACAAAGTCTCAAGGAATCTCAGCCCAAAGATGAACCACTCTTGTTGAGGGTTGATAGGTTGAAGATGGTTGTATGCAAGCTTCTAAGCACAAAGCTCTTACAGAGAGAGGAATCTAGAGAGAGGATTGTAGAGAGAGAGGCTCCCAAAACTCCTCCTAAAATGTTCTAACCCTTGAATATATGAGATATGGCTTCAATATATAGCAATATAAGAGCCTTAGGTCGAAAATATCTCAAGAGAGACAGCTAGAACAGCTAGAGCAAAAATATCTGCCAAAAACTACTTTCTGGCATCAATGGCCGGCACTTCTTCACTGATGGCTGGCACTTGATCATTGTTGGCCGGCATGGGACACTCTTGGATGGAAGGGGGCCGGCATTGGCCATCCATGGCCGGCACATGGCCAAAAAATCCCATTTATGGCCAGCATCCTTCACCTCTGGTTGGCCAGAAAAATCTACTTTTTGGGCCCGACTTCAACCAGACATAAATCCTTCATCTGGACTCATTTTTAGGTCATTCTTGAGCCTAAATTGAATCCCTTGAAGTCTTCTTTCCAATGGTGGAAGCCTCACATCAAAATTCCAACTGTGCAAAAAGTTATGCCTCTTTGAGTGAAGACTGCTCAGTTTCAATCCTACCCGAATTCATGCCAAACTTCTCCCAAACTTGTTTTCTTCTCTCCTCTCCCATTTTATTCAACCCCGAACCCCTAAGCAAGGTGTTTTTAAAGATTTTTCAAAGAGTTCACCTCTCTTTCATACATTTCCACTTTGTCCTTGCTCGGTTTATCGAAAAGCGCAACATTTAACGAAATGCGAGCCTCGAAACATCGTAGAATCCTTTTTTTCAAAAATGTTTTGAAAGAGAGGATTTTAAGGTCTAAAATATTTTTGTCAAAAGGCTTTGGTCCAAAATGGGTGTGAGGTTTGGGATTTGAAGCTCCTCTTGCCGAAGAAATCGACCATTTTCACTGCACATCTTTCATCACCAAGTAAACCATCAGTGGCGTCCAAGTCTTAAGGGCGGTAAAAAATGGGGTGTCTATAATGAAGAAAAAGGCAAAATAGTTAAAGAGAGAATAATGGCAAGGCTCTCCCATAAAATCCCCACTTTCACTCTCAAGGTTGATAATGGAGAAGGGAAATTAGTTCTTTCCCAAGAGTTGTCTCTCCAAAATCCATCCCTTGTAAAGCTATGGGTGGGTGCTATTTATAGGCACCTCATGATGTAGGATGGAGCCCATGTGCAAGGCACATGGGAAATATTCTCTCTAACCACCTTGTCCGAGGAGGTGACCTCTCCGAGGATGAGGAAAACCCCGAAGAGGAGATCAACCTCTCGGCGAACCCTTCTTCTTAGCTACACCTAACCAATGATCCCCAATCATCCCAAAGGGTCAGGGGTAGTCCCAGAGGACATCCTGCCGCATAAGGGTCAGGGGTAGTTCAAGAGGACGCCCTGCCGCAAGTATTGCCGAGTCTTAGGGACCCCCTAGATCGTGCCACCTCGACTTGGGTATAAGCTAGTTTAACCGAAGAGTGAATTTATCTCCACTCACCATCCTCGGGATCGGGTCCTTTGTTCGGACTCCATTACGCCCATGGTTCTGGTACGTAGATCCCGGAAAGCTCTGAATCCGCAAGTGTTCTGGGACTCATTAATGGAGCGGCTTCTAGATTGCGTCTGAATCCGTTCGAAGCCAAGTGCTTCGGATCTCTAGGTTTGTGGATCCGAACCCTTTCGAATCCGAGCTCCTAGATTGCATCTAAATTCGTTCGAAGCCAAGTGCTTCGGGTCTCTAGGTTCGTGGTTCCGAACCCTTTCAAGACTAAGCCAATACCTCGGAGAATGGATCTCCTCCGAGGGTTTCATCTCTTCTGAAAGTAACGATTAACCTTCTGGAACGCCCATACGATCTAGGCCTCCTTGGATAGGTTTGTTGGACTCTTTTTTAGAGATATCTACTTGATGAATCTTTCTCGGCCCAATTTGTTGGCTTTCTCATGGGCCCGTTCAATGGATTTCACTTGGGCCCATTTGGCAATAATTTCTCCGAACCCATTAATTTTGGGCATTTCGATTGGGCTCCGACTGGGCCCAATTAATTAATGGACTTAAGTCAACCCCTCTTACAAATAGTGTGCACTTAGTTACCAATACAATGAAGCCACAAGAAAATACATATCAAAATCGAACACATAACCATCCAACCATTGTGCTACATCAGTATGCCACCTGTCTGCCATTTTGGTCTTGAGTCATGTCATATCATTTCCACATCAGTTTTTATAGCAAACAAGAACGCTAAGTGCAAAATATACCATCATAGTGCTATACATACATCATTCTTACAATGCGCATGATGCGTATATATGCAAACTAGCATCTTTCTTCATAATTTCATGTAACAGTTTATTACATGTTCCAAATATTTAAGAAAAAATTCTCAAACTTATTTCGAGCTTTTCAAAAATAAATAAGAAATATTTTGAAAATGCTCAAAAATTTTAA
The DNA here is from genome assembly GCA_030407325.1 of Camellia japonica. Taxonomy (NCBI): domain Eukaryota; kingdom Viridiplantae; phylum Streptophyta; class Magnoliopsida; order Ericales; family Theaceae; genus Camellia; species Camellia japonica. The sequence continues at coordinate 93,415,719 of JAPPVO010000059.1, forward strand.
AATTGAATTTTGAAAATTTCCCAACATATATTTTTGTTTAGAGCTTTAGAGTTAATCCAGTAAACAAACAAAAATATTTAAAATAGAATTTAGTTTTTTAAAATGAGAGAAAATTGAATTGAGTTGAAAATAATAATTTTCACAATTAATTTAATTTAATAAGGATTACATCAAAGAAATATACACAAAACATAAAGTGAAAATTACATTTCAGTAGAACAGTGGTAAAAAAATTACATTTTCATGATTGTGCGACTCTCCTGTGTTTTGCTGCAAATTCATTCATTTGCTTAGTGCAACTTTTCTTATATGTCAAAGTTGCACCCAAAAAAATTCCCATTTACAGCGTAATTTTCTGTGACTGTACCATCTATTTATAATTTTTCCTAACATAAATAAAGGTAGGGCTTTCTTTTTTTTTTAGGTCTAAGCCATCGGTATCTGTGACAGCCCTCACCACTGATTAGTGCTAATCTATGATTAAGCATGTTAAATGATTGATTGACTGAAATCCTGAACTGATTGACTGAGTGTATAGCTTAAGTGCATTTCTATCTGTTGACCGTTGAATGATCTGTTCATGTTTTGCGCTTTAAACTGTAAATTGAAGGCCTTATCGACGGCCGAATCTGAAATTGGTTAATGTCTTATGTTAGATAGAATTTATGTGATTTTATGATATATTTAATTGAAATGTGATTTGGTATGATTAAATTAGGTTATTTATTGATAAATTACAAAAGTTGGACTTATCTACAAATTTGCCATCTAGTGGATTAATCTAGGCCAACCTCTCTCCACTTCATACACTTTTGATGCAACATTTCTTCAGCCATTTGAGAGCAAAACTGTTTAAGAGAGAGAGAGAGGTAGGAGGAACTTGCTTTCATTAAAAATTGGCTTGGAGGCTTAGAAGATTAAAGGATTCCTTGCAAATTGATCTTCAAAACATGTTATACTATGAGTTTACAAGAGTTTTCCAGAAAATTAGCCCAAGAGGATCGAAATTGATGCTTTAAAAGTTGGTTTTGAGCTTGAAGGTTCAATCTGGAAATTCCAAAATTTGGACCCACGCTCGAGCGTAGGACTTCACGCTCGAGCGAGCACTCTGAGTTCATGCAGTCCGCTCGAGCGGGGAAAGTTACGCTCGAGCGGGAAATGCGTGTATCCAGTACTTTCATGTGTTTTACAGTCCGCTCGAGCGAGGGAGTGCACGCTCGAGCGAGGACTTGTATCTCACGCTTGAGCGGGTATCGAACGCCCATCGAGCGTGAATTCGTGCATCCAGTACTTTTGCCATGTTTTACAGTCCGCTCGAGTGAAGGAAGTCACGCTCGAGCGGAGATCCTTTGTCTGCATGTCCGCTCAAGCGTAGAAAGCCATACTCGAGCGAGACCCCTGTTTACTGAAAATTTTGAAAAGTGTTTTAAAGTACATCTTTGCATCCTCTTTCCATCCTAGGCATTCCTAGGGCATGTTTAAGGCATCTTAAGGAGGATATTGATGTAGAACCACACCGAGGCAAATTAGGGATTAAGTTATTATTTTTCCAACTGTGTAGCTTAGTGTGTGTTCGTTCTGTAACTGTGTAGGGTTGGCATCCGAGGATGCTGTAGCTGCTTATAGCCCAGTGCTCTGTGAGTAACAATGTTGTAAAGATATGTTCAATCATGAATATTTTCTGAATGAACAACTGTACTGCTTTCTGAAATAATATTTCTTACTGAAGGAATGTTTGTCCTATTTGTGAACTGTATTTGTGGTATCCATAGCAATTTACTGTTACTGTACTGTACTGCTACTGTCACAGAGATCTCTGTCGGTTCCCATGTTTGGAACCACTACTGTTTACTGATATGATGGCCATCAACTGACTGTTCGATCTGTTAAGACCTACTGTACTGTGGAGCTATTGGATGTACCACATATGACTATTATAGTTTCTGAATGACTGTTATGGCATGAAATATGAGTCACAAACTGAATGACTGATATACTGATAAATGACTGTTTTCAATACTGAAAGGACATTCATTCTTAACCTCTTTACGCATATGTTATTCACTGGGCTTTAGCTCACTGCTCATATATATATATATGTAGGTGTTCAGGCACCAGACCGTTGCTAGAAGCGTCAGGCTAAGCTCCCGTTTTGTCAAAGCCAACCACTGTGCCTCACTGAGAGGTTCCAAGTCCTTCAAGCTAGGGCTTTCGGGGGTGTTTTAGATTTCTCCCTTTTTGTATCTGTTTTTGTAATACTGTATAGACTGTACCTGTACTGTACTGTTATGGTGGGGATCTGGTCCCTAACCTGAATATCTGTATATAATGTATGTACATACTGTTTTGTTTCGAATGTGAATATGTTATGAACAGTCTTTTTGCATACAAACTGTCACAACTCATTGGACATTTTTGTATTACTATTTTGGCTTCCGCCAGCCCCTGTACTCTATATTATTGTTTTACTGTTAAGCAGGCCTTCGGTAATCTCGAATTACTGGCCAGTTACGGCGCTAAACCTATAAGGGCGGGTTTGGGTCGTGACAGTATCCGGAAGTCCACAGGACCCCGACTAATCCGGTTCGAGCCATGTAGGACCACAAAAGGCGGCAGAGCTCTCCCAACAAGGTTTTAAACACAGCTGCATTCCCAAGTCTCGAACCCGAGATTTTGGTTAAGCTAACATAGCCCCTTACCAACTAAACTACGTGCTTGTTGGTAAAAGTGGGGCTAAATAAAGGTGGGGCTTTCAAAAAAATGTGCATGTAGGGTTTTTCCTCTATCAATGGATTCTCTTTTGATTGCCACACAATCAAATTTGTCATATATATATACATATATATATATATGTATTGTAATACTATTTTTTAAATTATTTCATCATGTTATATGTGACTTTCAAACATTAAAACATGGTTATCAAGGTATGACAAGAAAGCTCAATAATAAAATGATTTTTTGTACAACATACTTGTGCTAATTGTATTGGTTTAAAACAGTGTGTAAAACAGTGTGTAAAAATTAAAAATTAAAACAGTACTTATCAATACTTTTCAAAAATTAAAACAGTGTGTAAAACAATATAAGTAGGGTCCACTATGAGGACTTGCCGTTTCTGGTCCTTCTAGCCAATGATGGTGATGGATAGGGTGTAAAAATGGTCCAAAGCCCGTAGGCGGCCCGAAACCCGCCCGAAATCCACGGTGGGCCTGGTCCGTTTCGGCCCGATTAGGCCCGAGCCGAGCCCAGTATATTGGGCCTGGGCCTTCCACTTTGCGGCCCGGCCTGGCCCAAAAAAAATTCAGGCCTTGCGGGCGGCCCGGCCCACCCAACCGACCCTCTTTATATCAATATTCAACGATCAAATTTTAAAAAATAAAAAACAACTTGTAATGGTTAAATAATTAAAAAATAAATAAATAAAATAAATAAAAAGGTTGATCTTATAAAAAAATAGTAATCTTGTGAAAATAAAAAATTTATATAATTAAATAAATAACATTAATAATTTAAAAATAAAAACAAAAAATAATAATAATTTATTAAAATAAAATCAAAACTAAACTATGTTGGGTTATGATTTTTTAAACACAAATTTTTTAAAAAAATTGTATACTTGTTTAGTTAATATGGATTGATATATATATATATATATATACGTATATATACATGCTCTTAGTTTGATAGATAGATATATATATATATACATGCTCAATCAAATCCGCAGACTGCACTGCAGTAGTGATGATATTGATTGACCATGTGCATGGTACAAATAATTCAGTGGATGCGCATGACATTTAGGACGATGTTGTTGGGTCTGTAGGGGTCCATCATAGGTCTTATTCTAATAATTCGAACCGTTCAATGTGTAGAACTCATCGAATATTATATGACTATAAAAAATCACGTTAATCGGATATTAATAACTATATGATCATATCAGTTTTGTATCAAAAAAATGGACAGTGAACAAATTAATAGTTGACAAAAAACTAATCCGATCAGATAGCTATCGATATATGATCAATGTGATTTTTAATAGACATATAATACTAGATGAATTTTACACATTCAACGGTTTCGATTATCAAAACGGGACCCATAGTGAGCCCCCACAAGCCCAACAATATCTATGAAGCCTCATCTTATATTCATATGATATATGTTAAGCTATCAACTTACACCATTTTGACAGGAATCCGTAGAAGAAGGAAATAGTCTCAAAGAGATAAAAAGAAAGAAATGCACCAATGTGACATTGGATAAGTGGCTGGTACTAGCCTAGCTTTTGCCTAGCCTAGCCTCATCAATCACTCAATTCAATTTTGAAATGGTAATATACAAACAGTCATAATTAAAATTATTATAAATATCTTTCATTTTTCAAAATAAATCTCATAACAAATAATTCTCTTTCTCTCTTTCTTAAACTCTCCAATCTCTCCTAAACTCTCAATCTCTCTCAACTCTCAATCATCAGAAGAAGCAAATTTCTGCATTGCATTTACCAGTCGGTAACATTAATTAGTTTTATTAAATTTATTAGCTACTCATTTTTTTTCATTAATTATTTGTGCACATATATTAATTATTATTTTTTACTGATTGTATTTACAAATTATTTAAATTAATTGTTAATTCTTATACATTGTTTTACTTGCATTACTATGGATCCTAATATGCCTAATGTTTTTGTCGATGTTGATACATATACTACACCACATGAATCTGTTGATTCTCCTTCTAATATCCCTCTTCCAACAGTTAGATCATCATCTAGCAGCAGAAGTAGTAGTGTTTGGGAACATTTTGAAAAAATATCTATAAATAATCCTGATAGCACAATTACATTTAAAGCAAAATGTAAATATTGTGCACGTTTACTTAGTGCTGCATCTACAGGGGATACTAGTCATTTAAAAATGCATTCTGACAAACATTTACAAAGTAAACAACCTGATATTTGAAATCAAATGCAATTAGGGGCTTCATCAACTGGTAATTTACAAACATTTTCATATGATCCTATACGTGTACAAAATTCTGTAGTTGATTATATTAAAGAACAATCTTTTAGTACTAGTAAATGTCATGATTTTACCGAAATGATTTACGAAAGTTTTGCACCACAATATCAAAGTTTTTCAAGAAATACTACTAGAAATAGGATTTTAAAGAAATTTGAGGATATTAAAAGTGAATTATTTGATATCTTTAAAATTTTAAATGGAAGAGTTTGTTTAACATCTGATCTGTGGTCAAATAATGGTTTTGAATATCGATGTATCACTGCACATTTTATTGATAATGATTGAAAATTAAATAAAAGAATTATTTCATTTAAATTAGTTGAACTTCCATACACTAGTCATTCGCTTAGTGTACAAATAAGAAATGTATTATATGAGTGGGCTTTACAAAATAAAATATCAGCCGTGCTGGGGACCCCCAGTGGGGGTGACCCCCAGCACCCCCAGCTCCCTGTGTTCCCTGTGCTCCCAAGGAAAAAAAATAAAAATAAAAAAAATAAAAATAAAAATAAAATTTGACCAATCAGACCCCACTGGGGGTCCTGGGGGTCACCTCCTAGTGGGGGTCTGATGCATTTCTCATAAAATATTTACGATTAGTTTAGATAATGCATCATATTATAATCAAACTGTAGCACATTTAAAATCAACTTTACAATTACTTGTTGATGGTGATTTTTTTTATGTTCGTTGTTGTGCCCATATTTTAAATTTGATTTTTAAAAAGCTATGCATGTATACGAAACTTCTGTACTTGTAATAAAAAATGCAGTTGTTACTATTATGTCTTCTGGTAATCGAATTTCAGAATATAGAAAAATTTGTCAACGAGAAAATATGTCATTTAAAAAATTAATTTTAGATGTAGATAGATAATAGGTGGAATTCAACATAAAATATGTTAAAAATAGCTTGTAAACAAAGAAGAGCAATAGATTTATTTTTTGCAACAACATCAATAGAAGGAGTACTGACACCCACTGAACTTAATTGACGCCAAGTAGCCTCGTATAAAGATTTTTTAAAAGTTTTCAATACTTCAACAAAATTATTTTCTTATATATATATTCATACTTCACCATTTGTTTTACATATGCTAGCAGAAATAATTAAAATTTTCATAAAATATATGAGTAATGAACTTTATGTAACCATTATTACTTCAATGAAAGAAAATTTTGATAAATATTTTCATCATTTGCCTCATTTATTAGGTTTAGCTATAATAATTGATCCTACATGTAAAAAAGTTGGTTTACAAGAATTTTTAGAGCGTATTTTCGCTAATCAAATATAGTTTATCCCTATTATGCAAACATGCAACAGATTATTTCAAGAATACAGGACAGCTGCAACTGCATCTGCATCTGTAAATACACCTACACACACTACACTAGCAGTCCAATCTCGAGGCGGGAGATTAAGTATTTTCACAGCAATAAAAAGTAGAAGAATATCTCAACATACAAGTGTAAGTAGTTCTGAACTACAACATTATTTGGAAAGCCCGTCAGTTGATGATTTCGATAAATTTGACATTTTGGAATAGTGGAAACAAAATGAATCTATGTGGCCTGTGCTTTCACAGATGGCCCGTGATATACTAACCGTTCCTATTTCTACAGTTGCTTCGGAAACAACTTTTACTGCAGGTGGACAAGTGCTGAGTACAGGAGCATGCTTTCACCCGAAATGGTTGAGGCACTAATGATATCCAGAGATCATATGCACACGCTTACAAGAAGACAAAATTTTAGTGAAAATGAGCGAATTCAATATGATTTGGATGACATATCATCAGGCAACGCGACTGAAATGTCTCTCCTCCGATGATTGATCAACAATTTATTTTTTACTATTTCATTTCATTTTTTTTTTTTTTTTGTATTAGATTATTGAGGTGGAGTATAATGCAAATGATTGGCAGGCTAGTAGGTGCCAACTTAGTTGGGATGCACTTGACCTATAGTGATGCAATTGTTATACCATCATCAGTAATCTACACCTAATTTATTTAATAATATCAATTTTTGTAATATTTTATTTTATTTTGAAATAAAAATTATTCATTCAATAAATGTTATATAAATAATTTAATATTGTAATATTGAAAGTTTCAATTTCATATATATAAAATTATTCATTTCGAAAGAAAAAAAATTACATAATTGCATACTTTTTTAGTTATAAGTTCACAATTAAAAAAACATAAGTCATATATAATTAAATTTAAATATCACCATAAAACATTACATAATCAAACCAAATATCTCATTAATCGTAATTAAAATATTCTAGTATAAATTTTTTTTTAATTTTTTATTTCTAATATTAAAAAAAAAAAAGCCCGACTAGGCCCGGCCCAAGCCCAGGCCCTAGGCCCTATTATGAACGGGCTTGGACTTGAGCCTGGGCCCCACTTTTTGGCCCATAGACTGGGCTGGGCAGGCTAGCTAAAAAAACGTTAGCCCACAAAGCCCGAATGAGCCAGCCCGAGCTTGACCATTATTACACCCTTAAGTGATGGAGTCCCGCCTCTGTCCATTCCTTTTTTAATACAAATTTTTTTTCTTACATTCCAAAAAAAAGTCTTGTTGGGATGACAAAGACATTGGTTATGCTTTGGAAAGTGAATTGATTTTTTTTATTATTATTATTTTAGTTTGAGATTAAAATTTTTATTTGGGTTAGGATTTTTTAATTTTTGTAAAAGAAAAAAAAATAATTATAATTTAAGTGTAATATTTTATCTTATTAATTTTTTAATTTATTTTATCTTTTTATAACTATTTTAACCCCAACTTTATTTTAGTCCCATACCAAACGTAGTCATTGTAGATTACGGCCCAACAGCATTATGATATTTTTTTATATAAAAAATATATTGCTCAAATTAATAAATTTATTTATTTATTATTATTATTATTTTTTTTTTTTTACCTAGATAGAGATAAAGAAAATTTACCCATAAGTCCTAGTTTTTGAAACGTTGAACCATTTAGTCCTAAAAGTTTTCTTATGCTCCATTTAGTCCCATTTTTACATCAGCATGATGTAAATGATGTAAATGATCTAATGTTTCATTCTATAATTTCAAAATTTATTGAAATCTGATGAACATTAGATGTTTTTCATCCTATATTTTCAAACATTATTAAAATTTGATGAACATTAGATGTTTGAAATAATGTTTGTAACATGACTCTGATGTTGTTAACATTGTATCTGATGTTATTAACATTGTAATGGAACCTTTCAGTCTATAAGAAAACTTTTAGGACTAAAAAGTGTATAAGTTATTAATTTAGAATTTATTGGTGCATCCCCCTAGACATAACTCATAAGTCATGTGAATAAGAAAAATAAAATTTATTAATTTATAGGCCGGCTCGGAGTTTTCAAAACCCTAACATTGACAAAAGATAAGTTTGATTTTATATATTACTATCAAATTATATATTAAAATTTTACTCAAATAAATAGAAAAATCATGTTAACAATAAGAAAAAAAATACTAAAACTGAACAATATAAAATTATAATACCAAATAAAAATTGAATAAATTTTAGTAAAATATCACTTAAACATTACTTCACCTCGTACTTTTTAGTTACAAAATTACTAATTAAAATCACATAATCTAACTTAACTACTAATGACTTATTTTCAACAGACTATATTAATAACTTATTTAATATTTTTTGTGAAATAATTAACCGAAGATAAGATTTTATTCACTTTAATTTTAAAGAACTTCTGTACCCAAACGAAGTGATAGTAACTAGTAAGGGGTTCACTGGTAAAAATGATACTTGACCATGCGATCTGGCCTTGATCTCTATCTACAAAATGTTTACACAAAACTAACCCCACAAACCATATCACAACTGCTTTCCAAATAAATTGTTACTGATACATGCTCGCACACGGGACCATTCTCATATGTGATCTTCGTTAAGATATGAAGTGGTCGAAGTTACAACCACCACAACAAATAATAACTCCAAGTTGCGACTCAGGAGTTAATGGAGTTACAACACAGAGTGCTTAGGTTATAACTTCAAAGGAGTCCAAAGGCTAACCATACCATAAGATGCACTTCAAAGAGTAAATCCTGAATTTCTAGAATTAAGTATTCATACAATCTTTGTTGAAAAGAAAAGGATTAATATGAAGAAACTGACATTGAGTTTGAATAATGATCCCACGGAGTACAGAATAAGAATGCCTGATCGAGCTACAATGACACGTAGACTTGGCTTCAATTCTTCTCTGTATTGTTTTCGAGCTCCCTCCTCAGCTGCAGAGAAAAGTCATCGTTGACATCATCATCATCCCAGTCGTCTTCCCACTGCTGCGTTATCTCTTTTCCTTCTTCCTTGGCCTCCCACTCTGCCATTGCCATATCGTTTTAGAAAAAGTGATGATCAATAAAAAAACAAAACATAAGTATAGCATCATACAGACAACTACATATCAGAAATGAAGCACAAGATCTGCAGTTTCAACATCATAACAGGAAAAAATGACGAGTGTGACAAGAAATGCAATCAAACAAGAACAAAACTGGCTGTAAATGTGCACATTTTGCACCACAAAATAACATAGGTGGATAAATCCCACTACATATCTTATCTCAGAAGTAATTTTGTAAATTGACACCCTGAAAAAAAAATTAAAAAAAATTAAAAAATTTGATAATGAATGTTATTGTGTCAATTTTTATGTGTGATATAACAAAATTAGCAGTGCAGAAACCTAACATCACCCAAGCATTGCAACTTGTGCCGGACTAAATAAATACCAACAACTTACTGCACTGTCCACCCCTCTATATAATGAAGCAAAATCTGTCACCCATCCAAGTGGAATCGCCCATCAGTTCATACTTCACAATTCACAGTATTAAGTGAGAGTAACCAGATCACAACATCAATCCCTCTCACAACTATTTTGTAATCAGCTCCTTCATTTTGTGATGGTGATGGGTTAAATTTTTCACCAAGGTTACATATATTGATCTCTTTTAAGAAGATAGGGGACCCCAACATAGGGCTATGTCGACGACTGCTGCGGTTTTCACTATGATCAAAATAACAGAAAAATTACCAAAGTACCCAAAAAAAATCGTACCTGGACCCTTGGAGGAAGCCCTTATTAGACTTCAGTGAATAGTACTTATCAGGGTCCACAATGGGACTTACTTCTAGGAGTTCATGTGTCGACGTGTCCTTGTCGGGTCCATACCATGTCACATATCTATATCTGTTCTTGGACTGTGAAAAGTTGTATAACAAATTTTCCTTCCAATTGAGTTATAAGGGTGACGAATATTCGCGACCTCGTGTTATGGATTCTCAAACTACCCATTTTACTTATAACAGTAGTCACTGAATAAGGATTTTTTATTATTAATTATACTCTTTCCGTCCCAAAATATTAATCCGTTCTTCCATTTTTTATTGTCTCAAAATATTAGTCTCTTTTCAAAAATCAAAGATTAAAATAATATGAATTTCCTATTTTACCGTTCTTTTAAATTCATTAATAACACAAAAATTACAATTATGACATTTGATATTCCCAAAAAAATATACTATCAAAGGGTAATTTTGAAAAATTAATATTTTTAATGTGCAATAATTATACTACCGAAAAAGTTGAATTCCCCAAAAGAGACTAATATTTTGGGACGGATGGAGTATAAAGAAATACTAGTAGTTGGAAGAAAAATAATATTGGGCCATGTATGCATTTACCATTAATTTTCTTTTATCTTAGTTTTCTCTATCTTTTTCCTCATTTCCCCAACCCTCACTCCACTTTTACCCCTTTGAACACCCAACCAAAGCTAACCATTCAATGCAAACTTTCATCATCATCTCTCATCAACCCCCACTCAAGCCAAAAATGTTGGTCTCTCTCTCTCTCTCTCTCTCTCTCTCTCTCGCCATTACACCCTTCATCACAATACAACCTCCAACAATCTATCCACTTGTGCAAACCCAAACCAAAAACACCAATGAGGAAGAAGTGGGGAAGGCAGTGGGCATAAAAGTAGTGTAAATCTGTCAACTATTAGTTTCAGAGTCTTAGAGAGAGAGAGAGAGAGAGAGAGAGAATTAACAAGACCAATGGTCCTAGTTTATGGGTTGGGGGTGGTAGATTCGGGTTGATGTTGTAATTGGGCTGCAAAATTGGTGTTGTGGCGGTGGTGTTTTGATGGAATGTTTCAGACTTAGTGTGAGAGGAAGACATAAAGAGGGAACTTAAGGAGTAAAGAGAGAGAAGGGAGAGAGAAAAAGAATGGATTCACTTTTCCATGTTAGCAAGTTAATTTCAATTAAATAAATCTTTTAAAATGGCAGGCTAATTAGATTTCAAATCCACACTCATAGCTATTATCCAAAAAATTCCAACAATGGAGGTCAATGTAATTTTCAATATCACCGGGCTAGTAAATGTTTTATAGCCAAAACCAAGGGTGATAAATGTATTATAGCCAAATCATGGTCAATGTAATTTACCATAAATTTAATGTCATCAACGGGAAAAGAAAAAAGAAAAAGAATAGGGATCAATTAGATTGTGTACACACATATACACAAATACAAATAGAGCATAATGTGCATATACAAGCAAATAACATGAAAAAATTGAGTGAAACTATTCTCACTCTACTTTTGTCCGAACATTATACAATCCATTTTTTTGTCTTCATTATACTAAAATTACAATAAACCGCTTTCTTTTACAATACTTGAGCCTTGATACATTTCACAATTCTAGGGCATAGATAGAATGTAATAGCTAGGGAAGAAGAAACAGAAACATAGAGAAAGGAAGTAACAAATTTGTGTATTATTCTCAGAAAATTACCTATCCCTCATATGCGAGTTCCCCAATTATTTATAACTACTTTACCTCACACCTCTAACTAACTAACTAATTCACAACTGACTTCCTCTAACTAACTAACTAATCTCTCAACCAACTACCTAACTGACTTCTTCTCAACTGACCCACAATTCATAACATTCTTGACATAACATTCCCTGCTGCTTGAGAAATAGCCTTGGCCTCAAGGCTGAAATTGGGGATACTTTGCTTCTATCGCAGAATGGTCAACCCAGGTAGCATCCTCTGGAAAAGAATTCGCCCATTGGACTAACCACTGAACCACAGCCTTATTACCACGCTTAACCATCCTCCTATCCAAGACAGCCATAGGTTCCAGTTGCAAAGTTCCCTCAAGACCTACTGGGGGAAGAGTAGTGTGAGCTAACACATTAGTCCCAATTTTCCTTTTAAGCAGTGAGACATGAAAAACAGGGTGAATTTTAGCAGTTGTTGGTAACTGCAGCTTATAAGCTACTGAACCAACCCTTTCCAAGACCTGAAATGGCCCATAAAACCTTGGAGATAGCTTCATATTCCTCTGCAAAGCCACTATAGTCTGTTTATAAGGTTGTAACCTAAGGAACACCCAGTCTCCAATTTCAAATTGCCTTTCAGACCTTCCCTTATCAACATAATGTTTCATCCTTTGATGTGCCTGAGTCAAATGCTCTCTTAAGGTCTTGATAATAGCAGCCCTCTCTTTTACCCAATTATCCACAACTGCTACTGAAGAAGGTGTGGAAAGGCAAAAAGTATGGTCAAGAGGTTCTTGTCCATAGGCTACAAAGTAGGGAGTAGTTTTGGTGGCAGCATGATAGGTGGTATTTTGCTAAATTGGATCTCAAGTCGGGCTATCACCAAATCAGGGTTCATTCCTCTGACATTGACAAAACAGCTTTTAGAACTCATGATGGGCACTATGAATTTTTAGTGATGCCCTTTGGACTCACTAATGCCCCTTCTACCTTTCAAAGTCTCATGAATGAAGTTTTTAGACCTTTCTTAAGGAAATTTATTCTGCTATTTTTTGATGATATCCTGGTATATAGTGGGTCTTGGGGAGACCATTTGCAGCTCACTTTACAGTTGCTTAGGCAACATCATTTGTTTGCAAAAATGACCAAATGTGTTTTTGGGAAGGATGAGGTGGAGTATTTGGGACATTTAGTTTCAGCTAAAGGTGTTTCTGCATAACCAACAAAGTTACAAGCTATCAAATATTGGCCAATCCCTTCTACTATCAAGGAATTGAGGGGTTTTTTGGGTCTCACTGGTTATTATAGAAGATTTATCCAGCATTATGGTCGAATTTGCTCTCCACTTCATTGTTTGCTCAAGAAAGATTCCTTTGTATGGTCCCCTGCAGCTACAACAACTTTTCTTCAACTCAAAGTTGCACTGCTTTCAACACCAGCCCTTGCCTTACTTGATTGTAGTAAGGCCTTTGTTTTAGGATCAGATGCCTCTGGCACAGGCCTTGGGGCTGTGCTTATGCAAGATGGACATCCCATTGCCTATTGGAGTAAGGGTACTTCAGCAAGAGACCAAGCTCTATCTACTTATGAAAAGGAATTAATGGCAGTAGTGCTGGCAGTCCTCAAATGGAGGCATTACCTTCTAGGTAGGCACTTCCTTATTAGGACTGACCACCAAAGTCTAAAATACATTTTGGGGCAGAGAGTGGGAACTCCTTTCCAGCAAAAATGGGTGACCAAACTGTTGGGTTTTGACTACACTATCACATACAAATGTGGGAAAGATAACCAAGCTACTGATGCTTTGTCCAGGAAAGAAGAGTTCACTAATACTGCTGATTCAATAGCTATGATTCATGCTTTATCTTGTGTCTCTACCAGTTGGTTGGTTGAAGTAAAGCTTAGTTGGAGTGAAGATGCTGCCATTCAACAGTTGATAGTGGACTTGCAACAAGGTCAAGCTCATGCTGGTTATGCTTGGCACCATGATATTTTAACCTACCATGGTAGGTTGGTAGTTGGGAACTTAGCCCTCAGGATGCAACTTATTCAGGACTTCCATTTTTCACCTTTCGGAGGACACTCAGGGACAATCAAGACCACAAAAAGATTGCATAGGACTTTTTATTGGAAGGGCCTGCAGCAGGATGTGGCTCATTTCATTTCTAAATGTGCTACATGTCAAAGGTACAAAAGTGAAAATGTCAAGTATCCAAGCTTATTGCAGCCCCTTCCCATTCCTAATAGGGTATGGTCTGACATTTCCATGGATTTCATTGAAGGTTTACCACATTCTCAAGGCGAGACTGTGATCTTTGTAGTTGTAGATAGATTGTCAAAATATGGACATTTCATGGCTTTATCACATCCCTATGCTGCTACAGATGTGGCCAAAGTATTCTTTGATCAAGTGTTTAAGTTGCATGGTCTTCCTTCTACCATTGTTTCAGATAGAGATGCTGTGTTTACTAGCCATTTCTGGCATGAACTTTTCACTTTACAGGGCTGTAAGTTGTGCCTTAGCACTGCTTATCACCCTCAAACAGATGGTCAAACTGAAATTTTGAACAAATGCTTGGAGAACTACTTCAGATGTATGTCTGGAGACTGTCCTAGGCAGTGGGCTAAGTGGCTCTCTTTAGCTGAGTGGTGGTATAATACCACCTATCATGCTGCCACCAAAACTACTCCCTACTTTGCAGTCTATGGAGAAGAACCTCCTGGTTGAATTTCATCCTTAAGACCACTTATGAAACAACTAATAAAGAAAGTTTTAGGGAGGTTTTGAGTTTTATTCGCCAAAATCTCAAACTGTTCTTGGTAAGCTCTCACAATAGTGGTCTGTTTCAATTTGGTTAGGTTACCCATTGCATCTTCATATGAATTTGGGCCAAATCTTGATAGAAGTCCTTGTGTAAACAAATCCCAAGTAATATGATGATGGCATCTTTCAAACCATTGAAACCACTCTAGGTACGAGTCCTCCAAATGAAGAGACGCCAATTTCACTTTATCAAGATTGTCAACAGCATTATACTCAAAAAATCTTTCACATTTATAAAGCCAACCATTTGGATTATCACCATAGAAGCGAGGAAATTCAATCTTCGCAAATCGTTGAAGAGATTGGTAGTCTGACCTGAATGGCAAATCCCCACGAGCCTGAACCCTTACTGGAGAAACCCCTGACTGTTCTTGGCGGAGCATTCTAGAATTGTCACTCCAATCTACATGCAGTTTCCCAAAGATGTGTCCTGCCATTTGATCATACTTCATACTCATGGCAGTAATCAATTCCTTGATATCCCCCAAATCTTTGAGAGAACTCCTGATTTCCCCGATTTCCTTCGCATTTCTCTCATTACCCTCCTTTTATGAGCGCAGTGTCTCCTCAATTGGGCTGCTCTAGTTCCGTCGGCCATAGTGGTTGCAGAGGATGAACAGGCCAAGAACTTGAAAGGTCTGATACCAATGTAATAGCTAGGGAAGAAGAAACAGACACATATAGAAAGGAAGTAACAAATCTGTGTATTATTCTCAGAAAATTACCTATCCCTCATATTGGAGTTCCCAAATTATTTATAACTACTTCTTTACCTCACACCTCTAACTAACTAACTAATTCACAACTGACTTCCTCTGACTGACTAACTAATCTCTCAACCAACTACCTAACTGACTTCTTCTCAACTGACCCTCAACTGACCCACAATTCATAACATTCTTGACATAACATAGAACCCATACTACCAGACCTGCACCTTGAATATACGATATGGATTTAAATTTAGTGTGGTGCGACCATATCCACAATGAATTTTATCCGAAAGATTCAAACAGGACATTTTTTGAGTATTTTGTTTTTCCTGGGCATCTTAAGGATTCACCAATTGTTAGACAGACTAACTAAATTACTACACAAATTCAAGAACAAATCAAAATAAAATAAACAAACAAATTACATTATTAGCCGAATATCTATGCCTATTAAATGAAACAAAAAAGGAAATTTACCTTGGTTGATTTCGAACTCTTCGAATTCGTCATCGTCTTCGAATAGATCGATCTTTGCGTCTTCAGTTGCAGCCTTGGGTTCAGTTGCCATTCCTGATTTCTTCAAATTGATTTGAGGAGAGAGATTAGCTCAAATCTGGAGGCTAAAACCCTAAATTTTGCAGAATCAAAGATATGTGAATGTATATATATAGATATAATGATAAGAAAATCGAGTTTTACCGAGTCGATGAATATTCGGAAAATCTCTGAATCGAAGCTAGGGTTTTTTTTATGAGCGTCCGAAGAACAACCTACTGGTACGAACTTCAATTTTGATACATAGAGGGGTGTTTTGAAAAAAAAAAAAGAAAAAGAAGAAGAAGAAGAAGCTAGCTTTTAGCTTTTTATCTGTTTTGGATTAGAAAAATGTTTGGCGTCCTAATTTTGTGGCTTAAAAGTGGTTTAAATAGTCAAAATGATGTCGTTTTGGTCATTTGAATGTTGTTTTGTACTCAAAACGATGTCGTTTTGGCCATTTGAGTCACTTTTGAGCCACAAAATTTGGGCCCTTACCATTGTTGTTTGGATTATATCACCTTTTATATTTTTTACTTACTAGCCTATCACCCGTGCTATGTACGGGATAATTATAGATATTTATATTTGTTTTAATTTTTTTAATATATAAATTAAATATATGGGGTTTGACCGAGTAGTTTGAAAGAATTTAATAAGTGTTTATTTATTTGTTTTTTCAAAAAACAAAATAAAAAAATTACATGGGTCTCTTGGGATGTTAAAAGTAAGGAAATTAGGATTTCATTTATTGCGTTATTCAATAGTGTAATTATTATAATCTTTGAACCAATCACCAAGTCAATTTATTTTTTTTAATATATAAATTAAATACATGGGGTTTGACCGAGGAGTTTGAAAGAATTTAATAAATGTTTATTTATTTGTTTTTTCAAAAAACAAAACAAAAAAATTAAGAGGGAAAAAAATTAAGAGCCATTTACACAATAATTACATGGGTCTCTTGGGATGTAAAAAGTAAGGAAATTAGGATTTCATTTATTGCGTTATTCAATAGTGTAACTTGGGATGTAAAAAGTAAGGAAATTAGGATTTCATTTATTGCGTTATTCAATAGTGTAATTATTATAATCTTTGAACCAATCACCAAGTCAATTTTTTTTTAAAAAAAATAAAAAATTAGGAAATTAGGATTGGCATGTTGGAGCTTCCACAAGTCTTGAGTTTTAAAAGACCAGTTTGCTTAATATATAGATAAAATGGTAAAATAGGTTAAAAAAAAGTCAAAAATTAACTTTTTACCAACTTTCTAAAACAGCACATACTCTCAGAGGATTCCTCCCATCAAAATTTAGACGGGAGGAGTTGTTTGCGCGATGAGCCTTATCACCCTCCGTTTTGTTGATTTAAATCGTTTATTTATTTAGTATTTTGTGTATTTTATCTATAATTATAATTTCTTTAATTTATTATTTTTATTGCCTAAATTATATATAAATTATTTTTTAAAAACATAATTATCGTCTAGTCTTTCAATAAAAAACACGATAAATTAATCAAATTATAATTATTAAATCGGTCTAATTTTTTTATAAATAAAATATACGAAAAATTTAACAAAATTAACAATTCAAATCATCAAAATAAGGCCTCGTTTGGGAACAGGCTAATTTAGTAACTTTTTGGCTATTTGGCTAAAATATGAGCTAAAAAAAACTAGTATGTTTGGGATGACTTTTTGGTTTTTTACGAAAAGATGTGCAAAAAATAGAGAGAAAAGAGAATCTTTGACTTTTTGGTATGAGTTGTTGGTTTTTTGGCTAATTTAGTAACTTTTTGACTTTTTAACTAAAAAGAAAGGTTCCCAAACGAGGCCTAAGTCTCATAGTAATCCCCACCGTCCAAACAACCCCTCTATTCTAAATTTTAGACGAGAGGAAGTCCTTCATACTCCCGCCCAAGCTATCCCAAATGGGAGGAAGAAAATCAGTTTGGCTTTAATTTTTTGAATTTAACTTTTTTTTAAATTTGAGTTTTTTATTTTATTTTTTATTTTTAGTAAATATTTTTTTAATTTAATTTTATTTTTTTTAGATGCATCGTATTTAGATTTATCTAAAAAGTAAAATATTTATATAAAAAAATATTGAAAAAAATTAATAAATACACAAAAATATGAAAAATATATATTATTTTTTTATATTTTTGGTATTTAGTAAATTTTTTAAAGATTTTCTTTCACAAATATTATATTTTAAGTGTGTTTATAGTAGATGTGTCTAAAAATTTTAAAAAAAAATTACTTAAAATATTAAAAAAATTTAATGAAAATAAAAAAATAAGAAAAATAAAAAAAAATTATATTTTAAAAAATAAATTTAGAAAACTCAAACCGAACAGACTTAACTACGTCATTCCATCTCTTTTAAGGCTATGTTTGGAAGCTGGCTAATCATAGAAATCACTAAAAAAAAAATTACAATTCTTTCTCACTTTTTTTTCTATTTTTACACGTTTTTTTTTATAAAAGAAATTAAAAATAATTTTAAATAATTTAATTTTTTCACCTCATATTTTACACAAATAAATTACTTCTCAAACAAACCATATTAAATAAAGAGTAAAATACAAATACATCCTATGATGGTTGCTTAAAATACGAATTGATTCATATTCTTCTAAAAATTATAACATGTACCTTCAAGTTTCTAATTCATAACAAATTTTTCATTTTTATTAAAAAATTATCAAGTTAATTAAATTTTTTTAATAATGTCAGACATATATTTCAATTAACAATTTATATAATTTTATTGTCATATGGGAGAGTACTTAGGAATTTTATTTTTTCTGTTATTATTAAATAAAAAATTCTTATAATAATATTTGTAATTTTCATAATCATAAGAGATAATTCGTATTTAAGCAAAATTTAAAATATATATTTATAATTTATTCTTAAATAAATCTTTTTTCCTGTTTTTTTTCTTTTATCAAAATATATAATAATCTTGCAGTCCCGTCTGTCGATTGATTCACCACTTGCAAATTATGTGAACAAATTTTCTGTTTGATCTAAACAATTGGTTCATAGATTCAAAGATGAAATCTCAGTTACGTTAACATCTAAATACTCTCTTCGTGATCATTCATACTGTTTTTTATTGAAAATTTTTAAAAATAATTTAAAAAAAAAAAGGGAAAATATGTGTTGAATTAAGTGAAATGTAAATATATTTTATTTATATTTAATCTTTTTTTTTCTTTTCCAAATCCTTTAACCAAATACATCATTAAAGAATTGCTCGAGCTTATATCTGAAGTTGTTTGCTGGCATAATCTATAACGCTTATGTTGCATTTTACCCACTAAAATTTGGTTTCCAATGTTGGCAAACTTTCGCTTTGAGTTCAATAATATCAAGTCAAATTTATTAATAATTATTTGGTAGTCTTTGAAATATTATTTCACATTATTTATCATTTGATATTTATTAATTTATTCTCTAAAATCTTAACAAAATATTAAACGTCGCAATTTTAATCAATAAATATTAAATAGAGACACCATATAATATTAAATGGGAGACACACCACATAAGGCTATTTTGAAAAGATGGTTAAAAGTCATCTTTCAATTTTTAACCTATTTTGGATCACATTATCTCTCACATTTTTAATGTATTTTTTAAAAAAAAATAAATAAAAAGTCGAAAAACTAATTTTTAACCATCTTTTCAAAACAATCCATAATTTTTTGTTTAGAATAATCTAAATAAATTTACTTTTTAACTTTTTCAAAAAAAATATAAAAAATAATATGTCTAAAAAAAAATAAAAAAACAAAAATTATGCTTATATAATACATCCCAAACAAAACCTTACTAGTGAGTTGATAGGTGATTTTAAGAGAGCATTGGATTGTTGACTCCCACATGTTCTCTTACCTTCTTACTAGCTTGCAATTTGAAATAATATATAGCTAGTTGATCTGGTCTCATATAGTGACAGCTCAAATAATTATGAGCAATTTCCATGTCAAAATCATGCATTCTTGACTATAGACCCCCTTCAAATATTTTTTTTTTTTATTTATTTATTTTATTTATTTATTTTTTTTTTTTGGTGCTAATCCAATCTAATCTGCATTCAAGCTTTCCCTCTTTGATTAACAAAGACGCCGCGACAAAAAATAACAATCAATCATTTTCGTGTTTTTAAAAAGGAAAATGAAAAATCCCCCTAAAAATACTCCCCCTAATCCCCCTAATTTCCTATTTTGGTAAACTGTTTTCTTTTTTTTTTTTTTTTTCTTTTTTTTTTTTTTTTAATACCTGATATGGGAATTCAGGGGATTCGGGGCCCCCGAATTCGAGGTCCCAATCTGCGCCGTTTTAAAAACAACTTCCTGATATTTCCTAAAAAAAAAAAAAAAACTTTTATTTTTCAATATATTTTTAGATATTTGGTTCAAAAGTCTAAATTTAATTTTTGTGTACAAACTAAAACAAAACGACCAAGATACCCTTCCATATATATCATATACACGACGGTCCCAAACCCTCTTACTCACTCATCATATCTCTCTCCCTCTTTTGCCGACGGTCCCAAACCTCTTACTCAGATCTTTGCCTCCCTGCGTCACTCATCGCCGACTTCCGGCACCCAATCATCGTCGAACTCCGCCACCACCGCCTATTCCTCTACTGCGCAGATCTGGTACCAACGTCGGACTCATCTTCGCCGCGCAGATCAGATCTCTCTCTCTCTCTCTCTCTCTCTCCCCCCTTCGTCTCTTCACAACACCTCATCTGCCGTCCTCCGTCGCGCAACACCACCACCATCGTCGTAACTTTTGAACTATCTCGACTATTCTCGATAGTATTATCTTGATCTAGATTATGACCGTTTACAGTCTCAAGCGTGCCCACACCGCCGACCTACTTGAACCGCCGAATCTCCATTCTCTTTGTTACAATGGTTGAGATAAAGTGAGAAAAAACTATGTATTTTATATATATATATATATTGAATTGAATTGAATACAATAGGAGAGCCTATATTTATAGGCTGAATACAAACTTAGATAAGTATAGAAGGAGATAGAGATAGAGAGAGAGAGATAGAATATATCTACAATACAATGAGATAAGTATAAATCTAAATCTAATATATACATTAATAGCTCCCCTCAAACTCAAGTTAGGTTACTCAAGATGGATAAGCATCAACCAACTTGAGTTTGGAAACTAGATTACCGAAACGACTAGGGAGATGAGCCTTGGTGAAAATATCAGCTGGTTGATCAACAGAAAAAATAGGAAGAAGATTAACAGTGCCACGTGTAACATACTGTCGAATAAAATGACAATCAATCTCAATATATTTGATGCGATCATGGAAGACATCATTGTGAGCAATCTGAATAGCACTCTGATTATCACAATAGAGAGAGGTGGCACCAGGGAAAGAAACACCCATATCAGCAAGAAGCCAACGAAACCATAAAAGTTCATGAGTAGTGTCAGCAAAAGCACAATACTCAACCTCAATACTAGAACGAGCAATAAGAGTTTGTTTCTTACTACTCTAGGAAATAAGAGAGTCACCCAAGAAGAAACAGAATCCTGTAGTAGAACAACGATTAGTAGGATCCCTTACCCAATCTACATCAAAAAATACATGTAACTGTAGAGATGAGTGTGCGGAGTAGTGAAAACCATGAAATATAGTTCCTTTGAGATAGCGCAAAATGCGAATCCGAGCATCATAGTACGAAGAGCGAGAAGTAGCCATGAACTAACTGACAATGTGAACAGCATAGGCAATGTCTGGACTAGTAATTGTGAGATAAACAAGACTGCCAACTAGCTGACGATATAAGGTAGCATTAGACAACATGTGACCGTCAAGAAGTGTGAGACGAGCCTGAGGATCAACTGGGGTGAAATCAGTCTTGCAATCGGTAAGACCAGCACGAGCTAAGAGATCAAAGGTATACTTAGCCTGGGTGAGAAAGTAACCAGAAGAATCATGAGAAATTTCCAAGTCGAGAAAGTAACTAAGCAAACCTAAATCTTTCATCACAGACTAGCGACTGAGGAACTGTTTCAGACTAGAAATACCCACTGTGTCATCCCTGGCGATGATCATATCATCGACATAGAGAAGAAGAAGAATAACACCACACTCTGTATTGCATATAAACAGAGCAGAATCATAGGCACTAGAAGAGAATCCAAAGTCACTAATGGTAGAACTGAACTTGGCAAACCAAGCACAGAGAGCTTGTTTCAAACCATACAAAGCACGGCGAAGTTTACAGACCTTGGTGGACGGAACTAAGGAACCAAGAGGAGGCTACATATAAACTTCCTCTCTGAGATCGCCATTGAGAAAGGCATTCTTGACATCCATCTGACAAAGACTCCAACGGCGAGCAGCAGTAATGGCAAGTAGGCTATGAACTGAAGTAAGACGAGCAATATGAGCAAATGTTTTCCTCGTAATCAATCATATATTCTTGAGTAAAACCCCCGAGCAACAAGACGAGCTTTATAACGCTCAATGGAACCATCAGAGTGGGTTTTGATCTTGTAAACCCATTTACAACTAACAACACTCTTGCCAGGTGGAAGGTCAACTACATCCCAGGTATGAGCTATATCTAAAACCTGCAGTTCATCACTCATAGCTTGCTGCCAAAGAAAGTTAGACAAAGCCTCTTGATAGGAAGTAGGTTCATAAGAAGAAAAAGCAATGGAACCAACAACGAAATCACGAAGAAGTACAGAAGGTTGTGTTACCCAAGTAGAATGACGAAGAGGTACCTCTAGTGCAGAAGATGATGTAGTAGAATCAAGGGATGTATGAGGCTCACTAAAGGTGGAGTAGGTACAAAAGCCAGCTCAGGATCAGGGAGTGGAGCAGCAGGACTAGAAGACGGAGCATAATCCTCAGGATGAGTCATCATGTCAGAAATAGTGTTTGTATCAAGCTCATCAAACAGAATAGAGAGATCTGTAAAGAATGGTGTAGTGAGAAGAGTGGACAAATGAAACTTAGATATAGAGGAGAACATTTTGTGTTCCCAAAATACTACATGACGAGAGACACGAAGACGACGAGAAAGAGGATCCCAACAACGATAACCTTTATATTCAATCCCATACCCCAAAAAGCAACACAAACGGGCACGAGATTCTAATTTGGTACGCTCATGTGGTTGAAGAAGAACAAAACAAGCATATCTAAACACATGAAGACTAGTATAGGTAGGAGGTGTGCCATACAGACACTCATATGGGGTTTGATTGTTGATGGTAGGGGAAGGAACACGGTTGATAGTATAGACTGCTGTGAGAGTAGCTTCTCCCCAAAAACATTCAGGACAAAAAGAAGAGATTAAAAGAGCACGAACAGTGTCGAGGATATAGCGATGTTTGCACTCAGCATGACCATTTTGTTAAGAGGTACCAAGACAAGAATAATAAGAAAACGTACCATTTTGACGAAGAAATTTTAAAAAATGAGTTTTTTTGTATTCCTAAGCATTATCAACATGAAAAATTTTGATGGTAGAGGAAAACTGAGTTTTGACCATGTGAGAAAAATCATAGTATATTTGATGTAACTCAGAGCGAGATTTCATAAGAAATAACTAGGTAAAACGAGTGAAATCATCGACAAAGATAACAAAGTATTAAGATCCCTCCATAGTGGTATCAGGTGAAGTCCCCCAAACATCAGAGTGTATGAGATCAAAAGGTGTATGAGACATAGAGGTACTAGTAGTAAATGGCAAGGCAGACTGTTTTGCAAGTTGACAAGATAGACAGTCTACTTTATCATTTGGAACATCACCTAACTGACCACTTGAAACGAGATAGCGTAAACGACCAAAAGACACATGACCTAACCGAGAATGCCATAAAACAAGAGGAGAACTAATAGTAGCAGAAGCAGTAGTCTCAACATTGAAAGGACTAGAGGAGGGAATGCGAAGGTGGATGAGCTTGTATAGATGTCCATGTCGATGACCTATCCCAAGGGTTTGTTCCGTCTTCAAATCCTGCACAACACAACTAGTTGAAGAAAATAGAACAGTGAGGCGAAGATCACAAAGTTGACCAATAGAGATAAGATTAAGGGTAAGATTAGGGATCAGATAAGTGTAAGGGAGAGAGACATTAGAGGTAGAAATATGACCGACACGACTAGCATGCATTTAAGAACCATCAGCAGTATGAATGCTATGTAAATTAGAAGGACATGTGGTAGAAGAAAACAATGTAGGGTTAGAGGTCATATGGTTGCAACAAGCGGAATCAAAATACCAAGAAGAGGTACCTGGACTAACTGAGAGGACAGTAGAGGGTGTACCAAAGGTAAAAATAACATTTTTGACAATAGCTTTAATGTCTTAAAGAATGTAGGGTGGTGACGGGGCAATAATAGAGAATGAACCAGAGATAACTATAGTATATGCAAAATGTGCTGAAAACTTATCTCAGCTGTATATTGTGGAGGGTCCAGAATAGCGACCGTGTTGAGAATAACTGTCTGAACGAGTCATGAGGTGTTTAAATAATGAATCACAAAGGAGAACCAGTGATAGCAGAGTAGAACTGGATAAAACAAAGTGCACCAGTGAATCCGGAACACCGAAAATAACCGGGAAAATGGAAAAATTACCAAAAAATAGGCAAAATAAAGAGAAGGGCTAGAGATGATGTCAGCAGGGCATAGATGACGTCAATAAACGGCGCGGCGTACGTTAGCAGAACGGAGGCATGGCGTAGGATAGCAGAGACGGGCGTGGCTCACAGTAGTAGGACAACGCACGAAAGGCGCATGAAGGGCTGATGTGAGCAGCAACTGAAAGGCGCATGAGGACGCGTGTGAGAGTGGCGGTGGAAGACTTGACGGGCCGACAATAAAAACGGCACGTGATGGCACGTTTGGTAATGTTTGGCGACGGGCTTGGTGGCTTTAGAACCGGAAGAGAATTGCGAGCACGATGATGAAAATTTTGTAGAAGTTTGGTCAACAACGATGACGAAACAGTGTTGTTAAACAAATAATGATGTAATCTGGAACTCTGTGCTCTGTGCTTTGATAATGCCACTGTGTATGGGCAATAAGCAAGAGAAAAGAGGAGCTAGGATTTAAGACCTGCACTCTGATACCATGTTACAATGGTTAAGAGAAAGTGAGAAAAAGCTCTGTGTTTTATATATATATTGAATTGAATTGAATACAATAGGAGAGCCTGTATTTATAGGCTGAACACAAACTTAGAGAGATAGACTATATCTACAATACAAGGAGATTAATATAAATCTAAATCTAATATATACAGTAACACTTTGTCATCCAGATTGACTTCGCAGATCGTAGATCCGAGAGATCTACCCCTAAATCCAAGAGATCCTGTTGTGGAGGAGGCCGTCATCAGAGATCACGTGAAGGGTCTCACACTGAGGTACAGTCACACAAGAAGAGAGAAGAGAGAGAGAGAGAGAGAGAGAGATACATATACATGCATACAGACTGTATATAGCTTTAGGTCTCTTAATTGATTATGTGTTATGGAAATGAATTTTGGACTATTTGTTTGAGTTTTTTTAGGGTTTTGATGAGATATGAACTGATTTGACTATTGTTTAAATATGTATATATATTTGTGATAACAGGTTCTTGAGTTTTGCATAAATTGAGGAAATTAAGTTGATCAACAGATAAGTTTGTTTTTTATTTAAACATGGGAATTTGAACAGATCAGATTTTAAATAGATAAAGAGAAGTCTACAGACAAATTTTAAACAAATACAGAGAGGATTTTGAAAAGATAGGGAAAAAAAAGAACAAATAAAGGAAAAAATCGAACAGATAGATATAAATTTAAACAGATATTTAAAAAATTTGAACAAATAAAAAAATTTGAATTGATGGATATAAATTTAAATAGATAAATATAAATTTGAATATAAAGTCAAACAGTTACAAAAATTTAACAGATAAATTCCGAGGTAGAATTAGAAACAAAATGTCTTCCAAAACCAATAAAAAGATTTTTCATCAAATTATTTTACAAAAGGTGGACACACAAAAAATCTGCAAGATCTATTGCCTTACACCCTCCTTAAATTAAATTTATCACCAATTTCTCTATATTCTTTCCAAAAACATTTTTTTAAAACAATTCGTCAGACATATTAAACCATAAAATACAATAAAAAAACAATACCAAACAAACCCTTAAATAAAGAAATTGATTACATCTTCCAAAATTCTATCACATGGGAACATAATACATTACCAAAGCTCAACAGCAATGCATACACAATATGTGTGAAGTATTCAAGAACAAACAAGAGCATCATCATTTAATGTCTTCACTGTTTTATTCAAGGATGTTACCCTTCTCAAGCGCAATCCGAGACTGTACATGCCATACTGTTTTATTCAAAACACACAACGATAAGAGCAGAACACGGTGGCAATAGGAGAGAGACTTACAACCACGCCGGATTCTTCAAAGGAGTAACGACAGCCTTCACTTGCAAGTAGTTATGGAGGCTGTAGATACCCTTTTCCCTACCAATACCGCTCATCTTGTACCCGCCAAAAGGAATTGCAGCGTCGAACACATCAAAGCAATTCACCCAAACAGTCCCAGCCCTCAGTGCCCGAGACAAGGTGTTTGCAGTATCCACGTTCTTAGTAAAAACTCCGGCTGCTAGACCATAACGCGTTGCATTTGCCCTCATAATCACGTCATGAAGGTCCCTGGAATAGAAGATTGACATATGAGAAATGTTTTTGAAATTGCACCAAAACAATAACTTTTTTCTTTCCAATGATGTTTTTAATAAGTTTCACAAGTTGTGCACTTTTTTTATTTTTTGGCATTGAAGTTGTTTTGTAGACTCTTAGCACTCATATAAGTAGATGATCGACGCGAGTTCTAGTTCGGTGTCCAGCATTCCTGCACTTCACCGGCCTTCTCCAGCCTCCTATCTCACACCCAATCCAAGAGAGCATCCTAGTGGGCCTGTTTGTTGGCGGTGAAGCAAGCAAATGTCTCATTTTGTTCGTTGCGAGGTTAAGAAAGGGAGCCAATCCGCAGAGTAATTAGTCTTATGAATTGGATATTTAATTTAGGTAATGCCAAGGTTGATTCACCGAACAGAAGGAAAAGGGTGCTAAAAGCCCCCAGTAAGGAGTTGCTGGCAGCCATGGCTGAAGCTGCTAAAGCAACGAAGCTAGCTGTCTACTAAAACAACTCCTCTACCTTAATCCCCTCTTCTCTCCCCTAACAATCCATAGGGAAGCAAGCCAAGGGTTTGGTTTTTAGAAGAGTCAGTGAAGGCAGCTTCTTCTAGATCCAGTCACGAAGCATACTATTGATCTGGAATTGGGCCAACACGATTGATAGGTAGTCGCCTTTTCAGGTAATGGGCTAGAGGAAGCAAATTCCTCTGTCCACACGTGGACTGGACCGATTGAAAAGATTGGAAGGCCAGGTAAGGCAAACAGGTATTACTCTCCTAGAAGAACCCCCGGAAGTGAATTAGAGCTATTGAGTGCCATTACTACCCAATCAGTCCTTCCCTAAGCGATTTTCCTTAGTTGCGAAGAAGTGAAGCTACTTTGTACAGGCAAGATCTATCTCTTCTCCTGCCTTACTCTAACCTTCAAGAAAAAGGAAGGAGAAACTACAGGAAACTCTTAGACGCAAAGCTGCCTCACTCATATCACTGTTCTAAAGGCAATCACAAACAAGAAGAGGTGCTTCCTTAGTACACTCCAAGTACAGGAAGGGCACTTTAGCTACATATTACTCCCAAAGGAAAGAAGAAAGATCCAATCTAATCTACTCTTTTCTTTCCTAGCTTCCCCAACCAGCTAGCTACTAGGAAAGAAGAGAGCTACTAGCAAGAGAGGGATAGATAGAAGGGCTTATAAGGCATTCTACAGGGATATAAAGTTGCAGGAGCAAACTCCTAACCTCTTAGAAAAGATCCAATAGATAGCAGCTACCTAAGCCCTAGTAATATGTTATCCAAGCTTGACTAATAGAATAGGCAGGCCTTTTAGAGAGTAGTAGAATTTAGGGTTAGCTCTGCCTTTAAGTGATAGGGTGGTGAGGGGAACTGCTCAGAAATGTAAGCTAATTATAGGATTTTGATTAGTGAACTCGGCTTTTGGTTATTATTACAAAATTCTTATCCTCGAAAAGGGAGTTTCGACACACTTCCCCTTTTTTGGACACGTTAATACAATTGTTAGACTATTTTTATGCAATGTCCAGATTCTTGACAAAGCAAGTGACGGGGAACGAGAAGAAATTGGATGAGATTAGGGATTTAATTTCATGCCATTTTCTTATTTATAATTAATAGATTTTATTTTATTTTTATGAGGCTTCAATAATGGTAGTATTTATTTTTTGTCTTTTAATGGGTTTATTCAGACTGAGTTTTCAGTACTGAATTGAGTGAGTTTTCAATATTGAGATCAAAGAATTTAGGATTTGTTTTATTTTCTTTTGATGTGCCCTTTCTTTGTTATTTATTTATTTACAATTATTTTCTTTTGCCAGCCATCCAATATTAGCAAGGGAAAAGGGAAAAAAATCAGAGATTCAATAACTAGTTATGCCATAAGTCATGCTGCAACTCACCTGAATTTCAAAATGGACTGCACTGGACCAAAGATTTCATCTTGTGCTATCAACATGTCATCCTAATTGATAAAAAAAGTCGCGATAACATAGTTACCAACAAGAAATGAAATTTCACACATTTTTAACTAGAGAAAGCATAAGTCAGAACAGAAAACACCTGAACGTTGGAGAAAACAGTGGGCTGAATATAGAAGCCTTTGGAGCCTAGTCTTCCACCGCCACATTCAAGGGTTGCATTGCTTTCAATGCCGGATCTTATGTAACCAAGAACCTTCTGGAATTGCTTTGCGTCGATCTGAGATTTAAATAAGGTTCGCAAACATCACTGACAGCCATAAGGACTTCAATAAAATTTTTAGTACATGAGAATAAAATGAACAAGAATATAGTTGTACATCAGTTTTTAAAAAAGTGTCACTTTCATAACAAATTAGGACTGCAAATGTATATCTCACAAAAAACAATAGTGAACATGTATTTGAAATATATATTTCATATCTTTTCTTCTTACTCATAAGACTTTCTGGTTAGGCAGCGCAATTGAAATTTGAATTAAAAATGGAGTTCACACGTAACATGGAAATTTGCAGGGTTATTTCCAGTGTTAAGGACAGAAAAAAGACAAACAAAAGAAAAATGCTGGGATGAGTGACATTTGTTTGAGCAGAAAACATTTTCTAAAAAATGTTTCCCACATTTTTTGGTATTTGGTACCAAAAATAACGAAAGTCAACAGAAAAGGTTGTCAGTGATAAACGGAAAACAAGCTCATTTGGGAGCAAAATGTATTCCACTAATGAAATTTGAATTAAAAATGGAGTTCACACGTAACATGGAAATTTGCAGGGTTATTTCCAGTGTTAAGGACAGAAAAAAGACAAACATAAAAGAAAAATGCTGGGATGAGTGACATTTGTTTGAGCAGAAAACATTTTCTAAAAAATGTTTCCCGCATTTTTTGGTATTTGGTACGAAAAATAACGAAAGTCAACAGTAAAGGTTGTCAGTGATAAACGGAAAACAAGCTCATTTGGGAGCAAAAGGTTTTTCACTAATGAAATATAAGGTTGCCACCCTATCACCACCACACCATCAAGACACAAACACAGACACTACAATACAACAAATACAACCACTAGTACATTAGTTTCAAGATTACAACCAAACATAGGAAAACATTTTCTTCTGAAGCAAACGGAGTTTGAGGTTTTGCCAATCAAGACAAGGTAATGCCCCAAAGAGAGTGAGGGAAGAGACAGGTGAATACCTGAGGACCTTGTTCAACACCCTTCTTAAATGGATCACCGACTACACGTCTCAAAGCACGCGCCTTTGATTTCTCCAAGAACTCATCATAGACGCGTTCATGCACAAATGTACGAGAACCCGCACAGCAACATTGTCCCTGTAAAATAGATAAGCATTTGAAATCCATGCTTTTAATTTCCATCCAGAAGACCAACTTTGAGGTCAAATTATTGATCAAACCTGATTAAAGAACAGAGCAAAGTGTGCAAGCTCCACTGCCTTATCAACATCAGCGTCCTCGCATACAATGAAAGGAGATTTCCCTCCAAGCTCTAACGTCACTGACTTAAGATTGCTTCTTGCAGCTAATTCAAGTACAACCTTGCCCGTCGCAGTTGATCCTGTGAAAGCAAGCTGCAAAGAGCAACGAAAAGGCCAAACCAAAGAACGCATTGACATCAAAATTGTGTGTCGAGGCAAAGACTTAATTTCTTCGGAATGTGAAACATCCATCATTAAATTTAGATAATAGGAAACATCATAGATGCGTACCCTTGTGTCTATCTTCACATTCTAAAGAAATTAGGAAGATAAGCGTTCTTAGATACCTTGTCCACATCCATGTGACTAGCAAGAGGCGCACCAGCGGTTGGACCATAGCCAGAAACTATATTTAGAACACCTGGTGGAAGGCCAGCCTGACACAAAGATCGCACAATGAGAGAGAGAGAGAGAGAGAGAGAGAGAGATGTAACATCGAAATAGTTCTCACCTTTAAAAATACACCCAGACAAAATTAAATAAACAAATAAATAAAAATCATCCTTGTATATTATTACAGTGCCTCATTCATCAATTAGAGATTTTTCACCCTATAAACTTGTATGAAAATTTTAATTCAGTGCAATTCACTATCATGGTCCACAAGTTTTTGACATAAGTAGGCTATATGATTTTATTGCTCTCCGGAATTCTATGATTATTAACTCAATATGGAATGTCTGCACAATCCCAGTCAAAACCCCAGTTTGAATAACAAACACAACCTCTACAAGCTACTTACAATATCCCACAGTACCCAAAAGACAGCACTATCGAAGTTCATAAACAAGAAACACATAAAAACCATATTTTTTGCAGTGTTGAAATTTACATTGAACAAATCCAAATGCAAAGAAGGAGGAAGACCGATAGCAAGAAATTAATCAGAAAACTATCATGACCTACCTCATGCAATAGCTTTGCAACATAAAGAGCAGTTAACGGCGTTTGCTCTGCGGTCTTTAGGACAATAGTATTACCACATGCAAGTGCAGGCCCAACTTTCCAAGCAAACATGACAAGAGGGAAGTTCCATGGAATAATCTGCCCTGCAACGCCAATTGGTTCGTGCAACGTCTGCACATGGTATTGTCCATCGGCTGGGACTGTTAGACCATGAATTTTATCTGCCCAACCTGCATTAGTGAAGGTCCGATTTTAGAAAACTCAAGAAAATGCATAACATAGACCACAGCTTTTTGTTCATTTGAGTGCTCTTACCAGCATAATAGTGAAATAAACGAACGAACAATGGTAATTCAGATTTAGCAGCCTGTTCATAGGGCTTCCCATTGTTCCATGTCTCAAGAGCTGCAATCTCATCAGTGTGCTTCTCAACCAAGTCAGCAAAACGCAACAGTATCCGTGACCTCTCCTGAAACCCAAATTGACAAAAAAGGCATTTGTACAAAACTGTGAAGCCTAGACACCTCTCTATTGGTCATGTACAGGAACCTAACATGTGTCGGACATAGACATGCTCAGCACACACTGGAGGGAGTCGGACAGTCTATAGACACTTGGAATAGCATACCAAGGTTGATGAAATTGATGAGAATAAATATTTGATATAGAATAAATACATAATATTTAAAAATATGACATATAATAAATATATAAAATTATATGTTTCACAAGTGTCCCTAGCGTAGCATGTCTTGCATTTTTCTAAATTTGTGTGTCCTAAGAAGTATGGACACTTTTAAAAATGTGACGTATCCGTGTCGTGTCCGTGTCAGACACTAATACTCTTTGGACACTTCCCCGACACGTGTCCGACACTCCTCAAAACGTATCCTATTTTTTAAAGGCTCAGGCACTTTTTGGATACTTTGAGAACACACGTCTATCGATTACATATATAAATGTGTCCTATTTTTTAAAGGCTCGGGCACTTTTTGGATACTTTGAGAACACACATGTCTATCGATTACATATATGTAAAACTAATTATAAGTTTAAATAAAACAACTTAAGATACAATAATAAAACAAAAACCATATAAATTTATAGATATTAGTGTCATATTGTATTTTTTTTATCATCTTTGAATGATATATTCATATATAATATATAATAAATATATATATAATTACATATTTCTTACGTGTCCCCTACGTGTCGTGCCCTGTAGTTGTTGAAAATTAGTGTATCGGCGTCTCCGTGTCGTATCTATGTCGTGTTACTTGTCCGTATCCATACTTCTTAGTGTGTGTCTATGTCGTGTCCGTGTCCATGTTTCTCAGGTACAAAGTAACTACAAAATTAAACTTAACTCACAGACAATATAAGGAGGGGGGAAATAAAAAATTTCTCACATAAGCAGTCATTCTCGGCCATGGTCCCTCGTCAAATGCCTTACGAGCAGCAGCTACAGCATGGTTTATATCTTCTGTTTCACCCTCAGCAACATGAGCAATTACTTCTCCTGTCCGAGGGTCCAAGGTTGGAAATGTTTTTCCTAAAACAAATACAACTCCTAACATCAATTCAATTGTATTCATAAATCATATACATACATGGAACATTAAAAATCATATGGTAAATAATCCAATTTGAAAATTATAGCTTAAAATATCAGCAAAGAATTAACCAGATGCTGAATCCACAAATTGGCCATTGATTAGAAGCTGAGTATAATTGATTTGAACAGGTGGGGTGATCGGTTCCTCTATCACCGCAGCAGTACTAAACTTCTGTGTGACTCTTCCGAAGCCAGAGTTTCTGCCTGAAAATTTTATCTTATTATGAAGATCAATTGTTGTTGTACTACATTTAATAAAGAGACAACTAGGGAACATAAGATTGAAATCAAGAAAGCTATGTTATGCCTAACATTTTCAAAAGGGGAAGAAAATTTATCATGACATATGAGTGCATTACATATAGTTAGGTTTGAACCCACAATCTCATACATACACAACAATTACTCTCTTTTTTGACAAGTGCATACATATTACATATATATATATATATCTTCGAAGCACGGATACTTTTAAAAATGAGTCATATCTGTATTATATCTGTATCAAATAACAATACTCCTCAAATACTCACATATACGTGTATGATACTTTATGTTAGTTTTGAGGTATCGGATATTTTTCAAACACTGTTCATATGTTTCCAAAATATTATGAAATTAAAATTGTAATAATTTTTGCATATTATAGAGAATAATTGTCAGAATAAATACAAAAATATCTTTTCAATTATTCTTATTTGTTATCGAAGAATAAAATATTGACATTGAAGTATTAAAATAATTTTTTCACTTTATCAAATAAATCTATCCACTAAAAGTAAATAAACTGATTATTAGCTCTTAAACTAATGACTGATTCCTAAAATATGATGTTTCACTATTTTTTGAGCTTATGCATAACATAATATAAAAAATTATAATTAAAAAAATTAACATATCCAATCTATACCACTATTCTATCATTTTAATTTTTATCACATTGCCGTATCCAAAACTGATTAGGGGCTCGAAAAAAAGGGCACGAATGCCCCGAAATTCCCAAAAAGGAAAAACAGAAAAACAGTTAAGGCAAAAAAAAAAAAAAAAACAATTACCCAAATTAGAAATTAGGGGCATTAGTGCCCATTTTTTTAGTGCTACAAATCATTTTTCTTGCCGTATCCCTATAGTATCTATATCTGTATTCTTACCTGTGTTTCATAGATTACGTAAAGGGAAAATTAGTGAGACATCCGCTACAACTTTGTGCAGTAGGAGAGAGATCCAAAATATTTTTTTATTAGATAGTGTCCCTCAACATTTTTACGGAAAAAATTGGATTCAGAAAAATTTTGAGACCCCGGAGAAATTTCTTAATATCTGGATCTTCAAAAAAAATTCCCCTTACATAAATGTGAATATACATATATGTATCGACACATCAAAAAATTTCAATCAGTTGAATTGGAATCACTTGATTCAATTTCTCAATCCCACAAACCCATTTTTAATTAAAATTCAATATATTTATTTATTATAATCATTTCCTTTTTTGGGTATCATAAAAATAATAAATAAATAAATAAATAAAAAGAAGTCACACAAAAACTGTTTGAAAGAATTACTAAGCCCGGTTTGTTTTCCTTGGGCTAAAAAATCACAAAAGGATAAATAATTAAAAAAAAAAAAGTTAAAAAAAAGTCAAAAATCACAAAAAGATAAAAAAAAAAATTGCCATTCATAAGTCAAAAAATCAAATAAGAAAACTAAACAAAAAAAAAAGTTTCAAGTTAAAAAAAATCAAAAAATCAACTAAGAAAGTCATTGCCAACCCATCCTAAAAAAACAAAATTCAGAAAGTCACAGACATGAAATCTGCAGATCACAAGATAAGATAATAAGATAAACAATTCAGACACAGATATACATGACCCATTAAAATCGATAGTCTAGGTGTGGATTGTGTATGTATACCGAGCTAGAGAGAGAGAGAGAGAGAGAGAGAGAGAGAGACAGCTCCGAAGATTCAGGGATACAAGCATGCCTGTACACAAACATTTGGGTTTCTACATATGTGTGCGTGTGTGTGTGTGTGTGTGTGTGTGTGTGAGGAGAGAGATAGAGACCTGGAGAGAGAAAGGAAGAAGCAGAAGGAGGACGAAGAGAGAGATAGCGAGAGAGCAAAAAGGAGATTCTGCGAGCTGCTGCTGCCGCCATGGATGTTGGTTTTATCTATCTATCTATCCATGGATGTTGGTGAGGTGAATGTGTGATTGCCCACTTTCAGCAAAAAGCTTTTGCTCACACGTACGGATACAGACAACTCTCCCGCTTTGGGAGAACTATGCAGGTCGGACTAAGGGGAGAAAATTACTTTTATATATATATATATATAGGGCATGGCTTCTGTCCAGTCCTTAATCGGACTGGACCGGACCCGTGAGGGTCCACCACGGGTCTCGTTTTGATAATTTGAACCGTCAATGTGTAGAACTTGTCGAGTATTATATGTCTGTAAAAAATCACTTTAATCAGATATTGATAGCTATGTAATCAAATCAGTTTTGTATAAAAAAAAATAGACGGTGAATAAATTAACGGTTGAAAAAAATCTGTTTTGATAACATAGCTATCGATATCCGATTAACGTGATTTTTTACAAGCATATAGTACTCGATGAGTTCTACACATTCAACGATTCAGATTATCAAAATGGGACCCGTGGTGGGCTCCCAAGGACCCAACAGTACGATCTAATCCGATTAAAGACTGGACAGAAGTCATTCCCATATATATATATATATATATAGATTGATACAGCCGAATTAAAATTTCATTATGACGTGGGTTAGAAGAAAAATAATTTTTTTTATCATATGCACAAAACACACACATATATATATATAATATATATAAATTATATATATTTAAAAAAAATAAAGATCATAGGAGTAATTTTTAATAGGATGAATAAATTTTTTTGATGTAAAATAGAAAAAAATTCAAGATGAAAGAAAAATTGTATATATATTTTATATACTGAGGGTCATTTTATATATTAACATATATATATATATATATATTTAAAGTTTTATGGCAAATAATTATGTTCACATAAACAGGGAGCCATGGCCTCCCACAGTCTTTTCCTAATTCTGTCTCTGGATGTTTGGGAAGAAGCCTTTTTAGCTTTTTTTGGCTAAGGGGTGGTTTGGGATGATCTAAATAAGTGTGCTTTTTGATTTTTTATGAGATATGGGTTAGGTAAGAGTTGGGTTTGAAGTGATGTGGCAGAGAAGTGATGTGACTTAAATAGGATAGTGACTTTTTGACTTTTTTAGGTTATGACAAACAAGGCCTAAAATAGCATTAAAAGATTAAATAGGCTAAAATAATCAATAAGACAAAATGTCATATCAAACCTATAATCATTTCACTTTTTCTCTCATAAACATCACATCTAACTACAAAAAAATCTAACTATCTTCCCAAACACAAAAATTTAATCTCCTAAAATAACCAAAAATTAAAATAGTCTATTAAAATAGTAATTTCCCAAACACTCACATAGGGGTGTGAGTGTGTTTGTAATGACGTACAAATAAAAAGTTATGAATGGGTCGTTTGGGAGTGACTTTTTTAGTTAATTTTTTTGACTTTTTTAACTTTTTTTTAGTTTTTTATTTGTTTGGTTTTCTTATTTAACTTTTTTAACTTTTTAATTTTGGAATGGCAAATTTTTTTTCTTCTTTTTGTGATTTTTATTCTTTCATAATTTTTTAGCCCCAAGAAGAAAACCAAACCAGCACCAAGTGTAAGTATCACTCTCATCTATACATAATTCTTCCTTGTAATAGTAAATTATAAATATATTATAAGATTTACTTAAAATACGAATATTATAGTTTTGAAAATTATATTTCGTTCTTTTAAAATTTTTTAATTTTATAATAAATAATTTATTTTATTAATAAATTAATTAACAATTTGAATAATATTAAAAATATATTTTAATTAATAATTTAGATAATTTTATTATTATATAAAAAATTGTTAAAAAAATTATTTTTTTAATTAATTTTGTTAAACAAAATTTTTTAACAAAAGGATATTTGTAATTTTTTTACCCTTGTATATATATGATCGTAGGTGTTTGGGATTATTTTTTGAGTGACTTTTTTTGTTAGTTTATTTTTATTTTAGTGAATTTTTTTTTTTAAACTTTTGAAGGAGTTGTAGATTTTCAGATTTTATTCATGGACCTAAATTTTTTTAGAAAAATTAAGAACTTTAAAAAAAAATTAGATAAAGACAAAAATAAGTAAAAAATAATGACTTTTTTGGGTTGTTTGGGTTATTTTATTTTATTTTTAGAATTGTTCAAAAAAAAAAAAGATTTATCTACACAAGACAACCCGAAAAAATAACAAAAATTAGACATAATTTTGAAAAAAAATTACTAAAGACAAATGGAAAATTTATCTAAAAGTTCCATCTCAGTATCTTTCGTTTTTTTTTTTTTTTTCCTTATGATCACACAAGTCCTATTGTTTTCAAAAAGTATTCCATAAGATCCTTTTAAATTTATTTTATACCATATTATGACTTTTTTACCATTTCTCAAATGTAACACTGTAATGTGGCAGGTACAATGTGATATTGGAAAAAAAATTCTCAGTGTATTTTTTTTCAAATGTAACACTTTAATGTGGCTAGTAAGTCTTTCTATGTTAAATTTCTTTCTATGTCCTATAATGCGACATTGGGTACATCTAGAAAGTCTGCTAAAAAGCTCCTTAGTGTATTTTTTCTAAATGTAACACTTCAACAAACAAAAACTCATATGGATCACAAATCCAAGATATGTGATTTATTGGTCAATTTTCCGTTCCCAAATAAGGAACTCAAAGTCTATTTGTGCAAAAAATTAAAGGGTAAATTACATTCACCTCCCCTGAGGTTTCTGACAATTATAGGGACCTTCCATGTAATTTGAATAATTACAGTAACCTCCCTTATTTTACCTAACAATGTCAAGATTCTCCCTTCTGTTGACTTTCATTTATTTGTTTCATAGAAAAAGCTGATGTCATCAAAGCCAAACACTAAAATGTCCATAATGCCCTCAAGTGTCCTCAACCATCTATGTCCGGAACAGTGTATTTTCTAAGAAAATGGTGGGTAGTTTCCTTTGACTTCATTTTGTGACTGTTAACTCCATTACCATATCTCTCTCTCTCTCTCTCTCTTAAATCTTCAAAAATGTCTTCTAAATTGTCCTCTCTCTCCTCCCTTTCCACCCCCAATCCCTAACCCTCACCCCCTGAAACCCTCATATCACCCATTCGACTAAATTCCTCAACCAAAACCCTTCAATGGATGGAAGCATTCTCAAATCGATCGGACTCGAAATCATCGAAGTCATGACCCCAGTCTCAATCTGCATGCTCTTAGTCATCCTCCTAATCTACTCCTTCACTTCCTCCTCCGCCGCCGCCACCACTGCTGCACCTATCCGCACCACTGCCAATCTGGTCTACCTCGAAACCTCCTCCAACTCCGCCACCCAGAAACTCGAAGGCGCTCTCCTTAACGCCCTCGTCTTCGTCATCATCATCTCTATCGTCACTTTCCTCCTCGTCCCCCTCTACTACTACAATTTCACCAATTTCCTCAAGAACTACACTTGCTTCTCCGCCTTCTTCGTCCTCGCCGCAATGGGCTGCTCAATCTTCCTCTCCATTATCTAACATTTCTCAATCCCAATCGATTTCATCACTTGTTTTGTCTTACTTCTCAATTTCACTGTTGTGGGTGTTCTTTCTATGTTCTCTCGTGCTGTACCTATTTTCTTGAAACAAGGGTTTATGGTTGCTTTTGGGGATTATTGTGGCGGCTTGGTTTACCAATTTGCCTGAATGGACCACTTGGGTTTTGCTAATTGCACTTGCTTTGTATGATTTGGTTGCGGTTTTGGCTCCTGGAGGGCTTTTGAAGATCTTGGCCGAATTGGCTTCGAGCCGGGACAAAGAGCTTTCGGCATTGGTGTACGAGGCTCGGCTAACTGTGGTTGGTGGGTTTTCCGATTCTGGTTCGGTGGAGCTTTAGGTAGTGCCTAGGAATAATGAGAGTGATTTAGATAATTCAGATTACACTGTTGTTGCAATTTGAAAGCAGAGTGAAGTTGGGATTGGGGGATGAGATGGGATGAGATGAGATGAGATGAGAGAGAACAAAAAATTAAAATTAAAGTTAAAAACAAAGTTGAATATTATAATCAAAGGGTATTTTCATTTTTTCAAGCTCAAATAAAAGGGTAATATGGTCATTTTGTATATAAAAGTAACGTCGTTTATGTATAATTGACGGATTTGGAGAATCTATACAATGTCAGGTAAAATAGGGGAGATTACTGTAATTATTAAAACTACATGGGAGGTCCCTGTATTTGTCAGAAACCTCAGGGGAGGTGAGTGTAATTTACCCAAAATTAAAATATGTAATGAGATATGGAGAATTTATTTGAATCATATATTGATTTTTTAAGTAATTCTTTTGGGTAAAATTTTTATATTTGCAGTACTATTGATATGTTATGGGTAAAATTTCAGTCGAATAGTTGTTCTATGTGTTATTAAATTTTATTTTTAAGATTTGATTGGCGATTGGCTGGAAACACTTTGATGACCAAAGTCAATCCTTCATTTAACAGAGAGAAAGTGTCCATATCTTTTCTTCCAAAGATGGTGCTTTAAGTTTTCATGTGAGCAATTTGGTTGAGCTGGACTTATCATATTAATTCAACTAGATTGGTTTGGGGGGAGGTTTATGTAATTTTCACCTCTTTCAATTATTATGAAAAGCCATCATATAATTTGTGAGAA
Source organism: Camellia japonica (assembly GCA_030407325.1). NCBI lineage: Eukaryota > Viridiplantae > Streptophyta > Magnoliopsida > Ericales > Theaceae > Camellia > Camellia japonica. The sequence continues at coordinate 93,455,269 of JAPPVO010000059.1, forward strand.
ACATAATGGAGTTGGGTGAATTCACATCAAAAATAGGTAGGCATAGCTTCCTTGGTTTGATAAAGATGACTACTACTCACCTCTAGACATGTGATGGGTTAGGTGTGAGATCAATTCACCCTCTTTTTTTTCAATTTCTTTTTATCTTTAATACTCCCTCTGTCCCAAAATAATGGTCCTTTTTGGGGAATTCAACTTTTTTTGGTAGTACAATTATTACATTTAAAAAAAATTAATTTTCCAAAATTACCCTTTTGATAGTACATTTTTTGGGAATATCAATGTTATAATTGTACTTTTTATATTATTTATTAATTTAAAAGAAGGGCAAAATAGGAAATTTATATTATTTTTGTACTTGATTTTTGAAGAGAGACTAATATTTTGGGACAATGAAAAATAGAATAAGGGACTAATATTTTGGGACGGAGGGAGTAATAATAAAAATTTGATTGTGTCAAAAAAAAAATTTTTTTTTTTTTTAGGGGGGGGGGTGGGGGTCCATCTAACGTAGAAGGATTTAAAAAGTAAATTTAAGAAGAAAAAAAAAAAGAGAAAAAAAAGAAGCCCAATTGACTTCTTTTTTCCATTGTTTTAGAACAAATTACAACTCAATGTACTTTTTTGAAAATAATTTTAAATCAGTGATAAATTTTATAAAAATTAATAATTATAATTATAAACTTTTTGGTAAATATGTAATATTTTGTGAAAAAATCACTAGATTGTACATTCTCCTTTTTTTTCTTTTTTTTTTTTTTTTTTTTTTAATGTCTGTGACCCACAATGGGAAGGAAACACATGAAGAATACCCTACTTCACTCCAATCCAAGGAATAGACTTCCATTTCATTATAGAATTATTCCAGCAAATATACCAAGTCAGCTATGAAGAAAATCCATTTCTTTTGAACAAACCCAAATTTTAATTTTTATTGTGGCTAGCAATTCAACAAGTATGGATATTAGGGGTGAGTAGCGGATATATCGATCCGCTTGAACAAACCAAACCGAATCGATCCGTCGCATTTTGGACGGATGCGTGATGATGAGCGGATAGTTGCGGATTGATTTTTTCTAATTCGCCTAGTTTTGGACGGATGATGAATTTGAGGTTCATTTGATCGCAACCGAACCGCCAAACCATAAGTACATCTAATAATTGTAAAACTTTGTATTTTTAATTTGTTTAGATATTCTGTTTATATTTTCAATTGAAAAAAAAGTTTAAATATTCTATTAAAAAAGAGTTTTCAATTTGAATATATTTTTGAATTGAAAGAAATAAATGTATTATTTATCTATATTTGTTAGTTTTTAAATCTAACTCTAAAAATAATAAATAAAAAAGATGATATATGCTGGTTGATTTTTGTTTTCAAAAAACGATATAGATGTAACAATATAGAGACATACAATCTCTACTACTGCTCTGTTCATGATTTTGGCGACTTGAATTGTTTTTATATTTTAATAACCACATATTGTAATACTTTATGTGAATAAGGGCATGTTGGGATTGTAATATGTGAATGAAGCATGCAGTGATTGTAATACATTTTTAAGTCATTGATTGTAATACTTTCTTTTTCTTTTTTTTAAAGAAGTGCACAAGTTGAATTATGTTGAAAATTTATAAAATTTTAAACCGTCAAACTAATTTACATCTATCTGCCAATCCGTCAATCCGCATCCGCTGGATTATTGGACAGGTGCAGATTGATTTTCTCTAATCCGCTAATTTGACGGACGGATGACGGATTGAAGATTCCGTAACCACAACCGACCTCCATGGTTGATCCCCAAATATTGGCCTGATAGGTAGATATCAAATGGGAAGGAATATGGAGTTCGGATCCCCTCTTTGAGAAGCCTCATCCACATCCTACTTGCAACGGCTGAGATCAGCCATTGCACATCCAACGGCTGAGATAAAAAAAATAAAAAATTAAATAAAAAAATTAAAATTTTGGTCGATTCCTGCCCAAACAAAACACGGCTCTGTGAGGTTATACATTCACAGAGGTTATGCGCACTCCTCTCACACAACCTACAGCCTACACTCACCCCTTCTCCTCCGTCGAACCCACCCTCACCGGCGACCCAATACCGGCGGCGACCCACTATCGACGTCGTTACAGATCCGACGACGGTAACCCAGTCTCAAATCGATACAGATTCTGTCTGGGTGGGTCCTTGGCAAACCAAAGGTTAGTCTTCTTCTTTGCCTCACACTGTGTAATTTATTATTTGAGCTTCAACTGTATTTAACTTGTATACAGTTAAATATATATGTATAGCAATTTGTAATCTTTGGATCTATAAACAAATTGCAACTGTATAGCAAACATATATGTGTAATGGATTGGACACCAATACATATACAAATTTGTTCTGGTATATGTTTGCTAATTATACAAATTTAAATATACATATATAAATTTGCTAATTATACAAATTTGCTAACTAGATATACATATATATACATGTATTGGATACCAATACATGTATATGTTTGCTAATTATACAAATTTAATATATATGTACAGCAGATAGGAAAAATGGGTTAAACAAATTGCTAATTTGCTAAATGGGTTAAGCTAATTTTCTGTTAAGCTGAACCCATTGTTAAGCTTAAATAATGTCTCTAACATAGTAATTTCAGTTTGAAGCTCAAACTGACAAGATTATTTGATTATGTTTGATTGAGCTTGAAACATATCATCTTCCCAAAAATGTGTGTTTGGAATTTTTTAAAACTAAACTTAGTCTCTAAGTTTTTATGGCTGGAATATTTTTTCAAACTGAAATTATGTTTTTATGTGTCTAAAATAAACATTTAATTTATGTATCTAAGATTTTATTTATATGGATTTTCAGTTGCATTTATGTACCTAAGATTTAATTTATCAACCTCATCCTCCCCTTCATCCTCTTCCACCATCTTTGCCCATGGGTGGTAATTCTATTCCTTCGTCATTGATGTATCCTACATATCATGTAAGTGTTAGTTTAACATTGTATTTTTTGTGTGGATATAATATGTGACGCAAACCATGATTGCGAAGCCTAATATATGACATTGTTGTAGGCGAACAATTTGCGGGAGATGTATGTAGTGCCAAATTCAATGCCTGAACGGTACTCTGCTAGATCAACATTCCAGTCACTACTTCAAGGTTCATGTGGATATGACATTGGGTTTCGATATTCTCAACAATCAACTACTCCAATGTGTAGTTAGGTTCGTCCTTGCTGTCTTTTTAATTTATAGTTGCTGAAAATTCTAGTTTTTTAGTTGATGAAAATTCTGTGATACCATGTATTTACTTGCTCAAAATTCTGTCTTTTTCCCTTTTAGGCTATGGACAAGCAGAAACAGAAGCAAACTGATGCTGAAATTGGGCTGGAAAGTGAAGTCATAGCCTCTGAAATTGTGAAGCAAACTGTTGCTGGAAAGTGATGTGCAGGAATGTGTGTTCAAATGTTAATGGCTTGTATGTGTGTTCAAAGCAAACTATGAAGCAATGTGTGAATAATGGACCACTGTGTTATTTTAGATGGACCAATGTGTTAATTTACATGGACCAATGTGTCAATTTTGATGGACCAATGTTTTAATTTAGATGGACCCATGTGAGCAAACTTCACTTGATGTTCATTTACAGTTGATGTTAATTTACAGTTGATTTTCATTTACTCAGCTTTTTCATTTGTTAGACACATTATCCCATCTGCTGCAACTGTATTTAACTTGTATTGGTGTCCATGTTTGTATTGCTTCTGGTATGCTGGTTCTGGTTCTGTATTGAACACACATGGTTATGCTGGTATGCTGTTCATTTGTTCTGGTTCTGGTTCTGTATTGAACACACATGGTTCTGTATTGAACACATGATTCTGCTGGTATGCTTCTGGTATGCTGTACATTTGATCTAGTTCTGTTGTTTTCCGTAAATTTTGAACCTTTTCGAAAGTAGATTGCTGGACACCAGTGATGTGAAGTGTTGACTTCATTATGTCTGCAATGATCTTGGCTATAGGTTTTGTAGATAGTGTTACAGGAAGACATAGGTTTGAAAATTTTCGTTGAACTTGGATTTTTGACTTCGTGGATCAGCACTACTACTGTAGAATTCCATTCCTTTAATATTCTTCTTGTTTTGAAGAAAATTAATATTGCTTTTGTAAATTCATCAACTACAAGCTCCTAATCCTATTAAAACTATAATAGGTGTTTTGTCCCAATTCTTGGCTCTGTTCCCACATTTTTTTTAATTTTTTTTCCCCCCCCTTTGTAATATACTGCTTCTACTTCATTGAAGGTGATATGCTTCAAATCTTGTTTTAATCATCTATGTCATCCTTATTTTGATCATATAATTGCTATCAGAATCTTGACACCTTGATATCCTTAGACAATTCCCTTGTATTCTTATAATCCAACTTAATAGTTAGGGCAACTGGATAGTGCTCTGAACATTTGGTGGCAAAAAAATTTGTTTCCTTTTGTCATTAATGAGTACCTTGTCCAATTTGCTTTAGATAGTGTCCAATACCTCCATTTTATCCTTCTAAGTCAGCCAAAATCCTCTAGCGTTCATCTCAAACATCTCAAACATCCCAAGTTCCCAAATTCCATTCATAAAATCCATCTAAAATCATTGCATCTATAATCATTAAATCCATAACTCCATTTGTCAAATTCCATTCATGAAAACCATCTAAAATCATTGCATCTATAATCATTAAATCCATAACTACATTCGTCAAATTCCATTAATGAAAACCATCTAAAATCATTGCATATATTCATCAAAGCCAAAATGCTAATAATACATCCGTTAAGTTCCATTACATCCATAATAACATTAGTCAAATTTTTCTGAAGCCAAACAAACAATAAGTTACATCATAAAGTACAAAAGTATAGAAAATACAATCAAATACATCATCGCCTTCAAATTATTTTCCACTCTTCGAAGCCTTCGACCATAGTCATCATGTTCATTTTCCACATCATACAGCCTTCTCCTCAGCTCGTTAAAGTCTTCTACTGTAACACCATCACGAGCTCTAGTGTTGGAACAGATTGTGGACATAACATCTTCATCATCTTCATCTACGAACTTGAAGTAATTGCAATTGGGAGTTTCAGTCTACAATGCATGACAATCAGTTAGTCGAATAACACAAATTAATTTGTCATTACTTACATATTTAATATTTCCAATACATACTTACATATTTTGACAGGCAAACAAAGAACAAACACCCTTTATTTACATTCTCATTGGTTCTTACAATATGTATGGCAACTGTTCTTCCACAATTGCACAATCTCGGTTTTAATCTTAGGTTGCTATTATTAGTAGTAAAAGAAGAAGCCATTTCTAAATCTACATACACAATACAAACAATCTCAAACCAATAGGTGGTGTAAGCTTTCATGTGTCTTTAATTCTATGGAAGGACATAACCTATTCTACTAGCTAAAAAAATTATGTTTAGCTCTATGTGTACATCAATTATGTACACAGTGTTGAAGTGTAATTCAGCATTGAAGTGTACCTATTCTACTATTCTACTAGCATTGAAATGTAGTTCTACTAGCTATTCAGCATTGTAGTTCAGCATGGAAGGACACAACCTATAATTGATTTTGTGTTCACTTCAATCTTAGTATAATTCTTTTCTGCTGGATCTTTACAACTCTATGTTGGGTTCTTACCGGTTTTGATTTCTTCTTTCACACGTGAGTATGAACTCTCGAAGTATTAATGGTGCAAAGCTTTATATAAAAATTGCTCAAGTCATGTTTTCGACATAATTATACTTTTGAAACCAATTTTGTCTCAACATGCAGCTTTACAGATGATACTTGTTCAGCCCTCGAGAATTTTGAACAAAACCCTCAGAATAACAGTCTGAGCTCAATACTTCCATGTGCAAATTCTTCATCTTTTGACAAAGTTTTCACAGACATTGGTTATACTGTTCATACTTTTATAACTGAGGTATTCAATTGGAATACAAAAACCGAATACAAAGCTGGACACAAAATATATTTATACACAAGTGTGTGAGTAATTTTCCGATCACACTGCCAACTCAGTGATCAGCTGGAGAGAACTGGCAGAATAGATGACACCTGGCTAACCTGCAACAGAAAGAGAAGATTCCGGCGGTGGTTCTTCCACCCGGGGGCACTCCGACGATCAAGTCAGTATATCTCTCAAAGATAATCAAGTGCTAAATTCACTATTCAAAGTATAAATTGCGTACCTTAGACCCATGGGGGTGCCTCTCTTTTATAGTTTACTCAATCCTAGTCCCACTAGAAGCCTGACTTCTATGGACTCCCATTCAATGCTTACTTTGGACTCTACAAGAGATAAGGATAGACTCCCTAGGAATACTATCTTTATCCATCTTGAAGTCTTTCTTCATTCTAGGACTCTTGTCCTTTATCTGCTCATCTCGGATTCCGATATCTTCAGAGGTAACCTCGGCAACACCGAGATAACCTCGGCATAACGACAAGGACACGTGGCACCTCGGCTGACACGTCGACGTCACCTTGCCACGTGCCGGTTACTCAAAAAATATATCCCCACAACTAGATTTTTTAGAAGTGGGCTCTACCATCAAATCTTGTAAAATCATGTTCATCCATATATTTTCTGTGTCTGATTCTATATTTGGTTTCTGCATAACTAGATTTACTGAAATTGATTATGGGGCACACGCACAATGGTGGTATTGTTTCATAATAGTATGAGAATGTTTTGTTGCAGTTGAATTCAAAAATAACACAGTTAAACGAATTTCTTCGATTAGATGAACAAAACGACAATTTTTCAAAAGTTCAGAAGATTTGTGACCCTTTCCCAGCTGCAACAAATTACAGCTATGCACCTGAAAAATGCCCCAGCTATGCACCTGTTAAAATTGATATATTAATAGAAGCCATTAAATTTTTTTTATCCTACAGCTACTGATGTTAATGTTAATGGCTTGTATTTAGGCAATTTAAGACAGAAAATTGTAGAAGTAATTACATATGGACAGAGATGGAAAGAAGAAGAAGAAGAAGAAGAAACCCAAATCAAAGCCCTAAATTTTTAACCGTTGGAATCCCAAATCAAAGCCCTAATTTTGAAATTCCAAATCTAAAAGCCCTAAATTTTTTTAGACGTTTCAAAATCCCAAATCAAAGCCCTAATTTTGAAATTCCAAATCTAAAAGCCCAAAATTTTTTTAGACGTTCACAGAACCCTAACTTCTTAATTTCAGACATTTGAAGACCAACCTGGTTCGTCAAGAAGAAATCTATGCTCAACCGATGATGGTCGTCGCGGTGGAGCTCAAGTTCACGAAGCGTAGAATATTAGGGCTGGAGCGATGGAGCTATGGTCGTCGTGGGGTTACGAGTGGGTTCGCTGTCTGGGTCGCCGTCGAGACTGGTCGCCGGTTCGTCGGTAAGGGTGGGTTTGGTGGACGACCACGGGTGACTGTGAGGGTTGAGTGAAAGTGAGAGTGAGAGTGAATGTATAACCTTACAGAGCCGTGTTTTGTTTGGGCGAGAATCGACCAAAATTTCAATTTTTTTTATTTTTTATTTTATTTTATTTTTATCTCAACCGTTAGATGTGCAACAGCTAGGATGTGGAGGAAGCTTCTCAATGAGGGGATCCAAACTCAGGAATATGGGACAATTATTTGACAGTGTGTCAGTAAGAATAATTACAAATTAATAAAAAATTATAATATTAATTATTAACATTTATAGTATGTTTCACTTTTTAGTAAGGTAAATTACATTGGCACCCTCACAAGTTTATGTTTATTATAGTTTCTCTCCTCATCTTTTGGAAATTTCATTCCTTCCCTAAGGTTTAAAGTATCATTACAGATTGTTCCCTCAGTTAGTTGACTTAAGTAACAAATTTTGCCCTCACTGAGTAAATTACATTGACACCTCTCACATTTTAGAAATTACAATCTCCTTCCCAAGGTTTAAAGTAGCATTACCAATTACCCTCTCGATTAGTATTAGTTAAAAAAAAATTCATTGAAAAAAAAAATAATTGGGAAAAAAAATATTTGAAAAAAAAATTTAATTGAAAAAAAATTTTGTTAGTTAAATTTTTTAATTTCTGTTTAAAAAACCGACGTAAACTCATTTTTTGAATTTACGTTTTTTCCTCAAATTTACAAACTAAAGTAGCATTACCAATTGGTCCCTCAATTAGTATTAGTTGAAAAAAATTCATTGAAAAAAAAATTATCTGAAAAAAAAAATTAATTGAAAAAAAAATTTTGTTAGTCAAAATTTTAAATTTATGTTTAAAAACCAACGTAAACTCATTTTTGAATTTACGTTTTTTTCTCAAATTTACAAACTGAGACAACCATTTATAAATCAAAAAAATTATTAAACAAGTTTTTATGACAGTTTTTAAAATTTTTATAAATATAAATTGAAAACTGAAAACGAAATGGTTACTAAATAGGCATCAGATGGTAAAAATGTCGTAAAATTAACAAATAATTAAATAAGTTACCAATGTAAGAAATGACTTATAAAAAAATTCTTACACTATGTATGGTTTGATTTTTAGAATTTTTTAAAAAAAATTAAAAATTAATTTGGTTAAGAAATAAAAAATAAAAAATAATTATTATTTTTATCTTTCGAGTGGTTAGAAATAATTTTTTATAAATTAAATATATTTCTTCATATTTATTTTTATTAAATTAGTTTTTTTTTTTTTAAATGTCAGGGAGGATCCGTATTAAATTAAAATCTCAGGACTATTAATGTAATTTACCTTCAAAGTATATATAAAGGTTAAAGATAAATATATCATTTTAACTTAAAAGTTAATATCGTCAAATAATTATACTAATAAAAGAGTCAGTGTAATTTTTTAAATATAAAAAATAATTATAATAAATACAAATCTCAAAAGTTGTCGGTTTAATTTACCATTTTAGTAAATATGTTATACTGACACCTTGTCAGTGTAATTTCCCAATATATATCCTCCCCTGTTATGAATATGAGTGCTGACAAAGAGGCAGTTTCACTAGAAACTTTGAAATGGTGGTGTAGAATCATTAGCCCCACAAAGTATTTAAGAAGTGTAAAATTTGGTAGTACATAGAACAAGTACTTGATTGAAGGCAACAGTGAAACAAGCAAGCAAATATTATATATACATATTTATTTTTTTAATAAATAACTAAAAAAGTAATTTTATTTTTTATTTTTTAGATGATATGCAGCAAACCTCACAAATACCCATTAGGCAATTTTGATTTATTAATGAGTGGTGTTATTAGTATCCCATGAATTATTTCGGACGTTCATTTCTTTGAATCTCCCTTATAAATTTTGAAATCCTTAAAATTTTTCTTCTCCCCTCAAATAATATCAAAATTATCCTTAAACATTCCATCCATTGAATGTACACCCTCCACATCTCCACACCAAAAAAAAAAAAAAGACAAATTACCAACATCCCCTCGAGGTTTGACTAAAATATGAATTCTCCCTGAGGTTTGAAAAATTACAAATTGTCCCCTGAGATTTATATTTGCATAATAAATGAGGAGATAATTTGTTATGCAAATATAAATCTCAGAAGGCAATTTGTTATACAAATATAAATCTTAATGAGTGAGATGTAATTTCTCAAACCTCAGGAGGGGAATTTGTATTTCAGTCAAACCTCAAGGAGGTGTTGGTAATTTGTCAAAAAAAAATCTCTCTTTCAAAAAATCCTAACAAAATCCACTAAAAAGAAGAAGAGTCTCATCCTTCACAAAACTCACAAAGAAGAAGAAGAAGAAAAATACTGTCTATGTTCATATAAGCTACAACATGGTATTGCCTTTTGACTAACTACTACAAAGAGAGAGAGAGAGAGAGAGAGAGATATATATATCTTTATTTTTTGTTTTTAATCTTGTTTGGGCCATCTGATATACTGACTTGTTGATCAATTGCTCTTGTTTAACATGGTATAGCCTTTTGATGTGTTTTCGTTTCTACCATAACATATCCTCCCTTTTTTCTCTTTATCTTTGTCTTGGGATTGTGGCAGTAGGTGTGGGTGGGTGTGTATGTGGTGAGAATTGAGGAAAAACCATAAACAAAACAAGTTGTTGTGTACTAAAAATTACGAGTTTCCTTCATTTTTGTACCTGCATTCCCAAATAAATAAGCTATGTTCGAGAATATATTCCTGAACAAATAAGTAATGTTTAGGCTTGTATTCCCAAACTTGAAAAAATAAAATTTCTGCAAATGTTAAGAATTTTAACTGTTGACTCGCCATCATCCTGCAATAAATAATAATACAAATTAAATTTCAAAATGTGATAAGTAAAACAGGTTCGAACATATGAATAATGTTTGGTTACTTATTTCCGAACAAGTAAACAATGTTCGGATCTATGTTCCCGAAATTCTATCATATGTTCGGAAGTTCAGTCCAAAAAAAATGACAAACATATTTTATTATTTTTGTCTTTTTTTCAAGAAACTTACCCTTACAAGACCAATTTCTTCTGAGTTAAGAATATCAAAGTTATGAATCTTTTCTAAACTTTTATTGTTATACTCCTCTCGTCTTATGGAGTGTTAGTTGCCAGAAAAACTTCTACATATTGTCATTGTTAGAGAAGTGAAGGTAATCAAATAGTTGCCACCATTACTATCGGAATATTGCCGCCAAAAGATTTTTAAGGTTTTAAGTGTGGGTGGATTTTGAAGGTGAGATTTGAAGAAGATAGATGGGTGGTGATGGAGGTAAGTACTCTCGTAAACCCTAATTCATGATGTAATAGGTGTGTAAATTTAATTGTGAGATGAGATGTCCCAAAATTAATGATATCCTTTGTAATAATTTTATTTGAGATTATTATTGTAATAAAAAAAAGTTAAAAATTGAGGGATCCAAAATAATTTATAAAGTGCTAATAGCAGCACTCTTATTAATTCTGGGAAACGTTTAACAAAAATCACACAAATTAAATTAATTCTTCAGCACACAGTTTTACAACTATTGCAATATCAATTTGAACACATGTATTTACTATCAACATCTATAATGTTACAAAAATTATCTAATGAACAAATTTTGAGGGCTTTACATAACCAGCTCAGAGCAATATCTAATCTTCCGGATTCTCGGTGATTGGCATCATTCACGTTACAAATGGGGGATTCTCCGTGTTAAAGTGGGAGCTGCCCAGATGACCCAACATAATCTTTTGGGTTCATGGACATGACACACAACCCATGGGGGAGAAAAAAGTAAATTCCTAGGAACACGAGAACTCCAAGGTCAGCCTCTTCGCCAACTGGAGCTCGGCGAGGGTTCACCAAGTATATCTGGCTTGCACACCATAAGCAGTACAGGCTTGCAATGATCAAAATAAGGCTCAAAGATTGATTCGACCGTTTTGTAACGGACTTCGAGAACTTCACTCTGTAGGATGAACAATTAGGAAGCCAAATATGTCAAAACTATGTTGAATCTAATAAGAACTGGAAAAGAATTTGGATGCGGTGTATAAAAATTGCAACCTGTTGATGTAAATGAAACCACAGATCAAGCAAATGCATAAGAAGCCGACTACAATAACTGAATCTGGGTTGATAGGTGCACGGCTTCCCCACCAACCGGTACTCAATATCCAAGTATACATAGAAGAATGACCATTTTCCTGTGCATTAGACAGTTCACCAAATTAGCACATACAAAATTGGAAATTTGCATCAACCACAAAAGATCGGAAGGACAACTTGGCATCCTTTTGACAGTTGAATGCTTTTGAATAAAAGTAAATAATAAATAATTAAGGTCTGGTTTGGGATGTTCTAAATAAGTGCACTTTTTGACTTTTTATGAGATATAGATTGGGTTTGGGTTGGGTTTGAAGTGATGTGGTAGAGAAGTGATGTGACTTAAATAAGATGATGTGACTTAAATAGAATAGTGACTTTTTGACTTTATTAGTACATGACAAACAAACAAAAGGAAGAAGAAAAAGAATTACCATTTTCAGAAGCTTCCCTGGTGTGTAAAAAATCCACTTTTTATTTTCAAAGCTTGAATTAATTATTCATTGTGAAAGATATACTGTAGGAAAATTAATCCCTAAATTGCATGAACCTGAGGAGGGAATTACAGTTGCAAGGCTACTACATAATAATAATAGTGAAACATGAAAGAGAATACAGCCATGCATTTCCCTTGCTCCCACAGGGCCTTCAACTTAAAACTATTAACTTCCTGACCCGTCACCATGGTCAACATCCTTTCAACATAACCAACGGAGCTAGCTCAGTCATATACTTCTATCTGGAAGGTCTTATGGGATCCTTTGTTAAGTTGATTGTTGGGCTTTGTTGTGTTGTTTATTTCTTCTCCAATATGGGGGCTCTTTGTTAAGTTGGTTGTCGGGCTTCTATAGGTATGTCCGGGTGTAATTTTCTTCAAATTTGTAAATAATCTCCTACTGATTGACCAAAAATATATATATTTTTTCTACATTATCCTCGGTCAATGTAACCTTCAGCTTCCCAAGAATGTGTTCATTTGTGGTTCATAATATGTTGTCTCTCATTGTATCAAACTGTAGTTTGTTGGCTATGTATTCGATCCATTAAACACAGCAATACATGGGATTTACTAAATCATCCCCTTAAAATAAGAAGATTGATTAAATAAGTAAATTACAAAAGCCACCAAAATTTCCTCTCCACTTTCACAATTTTTTGCATAAACAACATACTTCAATTTTCATTTCCTCAAATGGATAGAACAAAAATGGCCAGTCTTGAGTATTCCAAGTCACTAATCTATGCACTCGAATTCACTCCAGATTGAAAAGAAATATTTTCAAGTTCAACAACAGAACCAGCATATTAACTACAATATGTTACCTCAAACAAGTGGTCTAAGAAAAAGTGGGATAAAGAACCTGCCGACACCAACAAGAAGCATTGCCTCCTAGTTAGGGGCACCTGCACCATAAAACCCAGCAAGATAGTTAAACCTACATTCCACAATAATCAACACTTGTAATAGAAACTTATAAATTATATTGAAAAATGCATTAATAATAAGAAGCCATTGGAACCAGCACCAGAGAGCTCCTAGATAATGCATTGATAATAAGTTCCGTTGGCTGGTAATTAGATTCATTAAATGCAACCTATTTATATTGTCATGCCACATAAATGACTAGGAAAGTTCTAAACAGTTAGATATGATCCAAAAACAACACACTGTATCTGACCATTCACTTGTTTATGACGATTAAATGTTCAAATTGGTAGTTTCTTAATCGCTGGAAGTTAAGTTTCAGCAAATCTGCATGAACTCCTGACAATAGCCATCTTTAAACATATCACAGTATCGAAACTTAAACCCAATGCTTTTAGTCCCTTTTTTACGGCCTTTCCAAACCTCCAGGCAATCTCAAGACCTGATCATGAAATTGTACAGAATCATCCTGAATTTGTTAATTCAAATGTCAAGCATTTTCTCTTATTTCCGTTTCAACAACGAGGTAATCAAATTCCTTCCCCCAATTTTCATACATCTTCTTTCTGTAATAGAAAACTTTACTTCCTTTTGCCTTTCGTTTTTTGCATGATAAAGCAATGTTTTTTGCCCATCATTTTCTATTATCTGACAATATCATACACTAAATTCTAACCAATTATCTCGATATATTGATAACCATATAGAGTGAAAGAGCTGCATAGCCTATCGGTAAGACTTGCTATTAGCTTTACCATAGCATGGGTTCGAGTCACGAAAATAAATTATCCAATTACTGCATACTGCATTATTGGAGACCTCGTGCACTGGGTCACCCACCAATAACCATATAGACTATACCGCTTGGAGATGTTAAATATGTTGCCAATCCCAATATTTGGAACAATGCTCAAACCCACCATAATACCTTCCAATTTAGCCAATTAAATTCCTAATCAGAGAGTCCTAACCTAAGAGCAACTCCAATCCTTGACTCAAACCTATATATATATATATATATAGAACTTAAATTTCCTTGACCCAAACTCATACCAAATTCAGTTTTACTCAAATCAATCAAAGCAAGACTCAAATGTTGACTCAAAATTTTCAGCCATTAATGAAGCTTATACCAAAATTTATGCTTAAATTAACCATTTCCAAAAAAATCCAACAAGCTGAAATTCAAGACAGAATCAAGAAAGAAACAAACACAACACAACAGCTAATAAAAAAACTGAGATTTCTAAAAATTAAAAAACACTAACCCCAGAGATGGAATCGAGAAGCCCTTTTCGGAGGAGAAATTGAGAGAGGCAGGCGTAGAGGAGAGAGAGAGGAAACCCTAGAATGAAGATGTAGTAGAAGGGGTGGTGAACGGACGTCTCCACTAAGGAAGCGAAAGACTGGCCGAAGCTTAGAGTGGAGGCCAGCCAGTCGGAGAAGGAGCCGAGGTCGGGGCCGAAGAAGGCGTTGACGGCGTAGGTTAGACAGTGGTGCGGACCGAACCTGCCGTTGGACGTGATGGTTAGGGCTTGGCCAGTGCCCAGGGCGTACATCATGTGTGGACCTGGCCCTGGCATGGCTGCGGTGTACTGCGCACCCCTCTCTCTCTCTCTCTCTCTCTCTAACTCTACTATTTCAATGTTCCTTCTTATCACAGCTCGGGGTCATCGGCGATTTTAGCAGGGGTGTCTCCTGTTTTGAGTTGGTTAGACCATAGAAGTTGACTTGTTTGTGAGCTGAGCTCCCGTAAATTATTTATTTATTTATTTTTTGGGGTTAAATTACAGATACATTCATCAAATTTGTTTAAAATAATTGTTTTCTATGGGTCTAAAAATTATAAATACCTTTTATCGTAATTTTTTATTTAATAAAATTAATAAAAATAAAAGTAAAAAGATAAATTATACTGACACTTTTAAAATTTTTATTTAATACAAATCCTCCTTACATTTGTAAAATTATACTTACCCCTGTAAGATTAAAATAACATATTTGTCCTTAATTTTTTTACGTATAAAATAATAAAATAATATTGATATTTTATTCATGTCATTTCAAAAGAAATAACAATCATCTTTTTTAGTTTAACTCACACAAAAAAATTAGATTTCTTTATTTTTTGTGTTTTTTTTTATTTTTACTGATTTTTTTAATATTTTAAGTAATTTTTTTTTTATTTTTTAGATACATCTAATCTACATATACTTAAGAAGTATAATATTCTGTGATTTTTTTTTTTTAAATTCACCAACTACAAAAATACAAAAATTCACTAATATTGTAATAAATATGAATGGCGATGTTTGGTAATACTGTAATAAATGTAGGTGAGTAGACGAGAAAAAAAAATGATGGTGGAAATAAAAATAATTTTTTTTATTAATATATAAAAATTTATACAAAAAATATCATAAAAATATTGAGATAGTGATATTATTGTAAATATAAATCATGTTTATGGATATTTTGTTTTAAAGTGAAAGGTCACCCATTAAACTATATCATTGTGTTTGAAAATTATATATAAAATTTATGTTTGTATATCATTATTCAATAAGAATATGTTCAGGTAGAATTTAATGATGAAAAGTTATAGAACGTGTCATAATGATAGGGAGAAAAAATGGTAGGAAAAAGGGCAAATGGTCATTTAAAAAATTTTAGGGCATGTCATTAGCTATCCAGAAGGCAATTTGTAATGAGATTACAAACTTTAGGGAAGGGAATGTAATTTTTCAAATGTGATGGGAGATTCTGTATTAAACTGAAATCTCAAGGGATGTCAGTGTAATTTACTCAAAATAAAATTCATTACTATTATCCTACATAGCAGTAAAATTATCTAAATTGTTAATTGAAATATATTTATAATATTATTAAAAACTGTTAATTGATTTGATAATTTTTTAATAAAATAGGTAATTTGTTATGTGATTAGAAACTTGAAGAGAAGGGATATAATTTCTAAAACCACATAAGACAAATCTCAGAGATTGCATTTATAATTTACTCACATTTTTTTTTAAAATTAAAAGGTGCTTAGGAATTATTTTTTAGTATTTTTTTAATTTTTTAATTAAAAAATATATTAAAAAATAGAGAAAAATAATTAACTTTTTATTGTAATTTTTTGAATTTTAGATTTTTTTTTTTAAAGGTTTCCAAGCATTACCAAACTGGTTTTCGACTATTTTTTTTGGTATATTACACTCGCTTTATAAGAAAATACAGTTGCTTTTACATTTTTAACATAATTAAACTGATATTTCTAAAGGTTTTAATTTGCATAACACTCATATATTTTTTCATAAATAATTCGTTAGTCATATAAATGAAAAAATATTTCATCTTTTTTCTACTAAAACATATATTTATCTTTGTTTACTTCAGTGTTTACTTCATCTACTAAAACACTCAAATATTTCATCTTTTCATCTTTGTTTACTTCAGTGTTAAAAAAAAAAAAAATAAAAATAAAAAAAAAATAAAAAAAACCTTAGCCCCTTCTCTCTCTCTCTCTACTCTTTAGGAGGAAGATTGTGGTGTTTCTAACCTTCATCCCTTCCTTTTCTTCTCTCTCAATTTCTCTTTCTCTTTTTTAGTTTTTTATTTTCCCTTGTTCACACTATGCTAGTCACTACCACTCCGTTCGACTCCATCATCAATTTCCTACCACATAAGTTTTTAAATCTAAACTTAGATATGATTCTTGGTTGAGATCCAACACTCTTATACGCTAGGTGATTGTGGACGATGGAAATCCAAGCCTAGTCCAATGGAGACATAGGCCTAAGTAAGCTGGGTAACCCCAAACAAATAAAGCCCAAAATAGATAAAGCATTATTACTGACAAAAAGATGGTCTTCCGATCGAAAAACATCAAATGGCCAAGGACAAGTGCAAGTTGTTCTCTACCGAAATAACCTTTGATTAAGGAGTATCCATTTGATCAACTAAGATCCAACAGTCATCCTCAAAATCAAGTTGGCCACTACATCTGACAAGAAAATAATCGTTTGATAAGCAGAGATCTAACAATCAATAACACTAACAAGTTGGCCACTACTAAAGTGACCACTGACAAAAGACTGATCATCCGATCAAGGGAAAAGGCGTACAACAATAGCATACTAATAAACTATAAAAGCGAATTAAACAAACACGTAAAATGGGTGATCTCTAACTCTGTTTCCTCTTACATGTGCAGGATAAGGTGCATCATCTCGCTAATCCTATGTAGAGACAAATTCACAATCCACAACGACCATCTCAAATCCAAAATGCTTTATTTTGTAATATAGAGATGGGATTAAGATACCACATCTACTGGTTGCAACGATGAATAAATTGTGAATGTTCCCGAACTTTTATTATTCAAATCCATTACAAAATCCTTTATATTATTGCCAATTTCAAAGATATCATACACGTGCCACACTGACAAATAGATAAATAATGACATTCTCTTTTCGAAGTAATGATGATGTACAAATAAAATCTTACACAATGCCATTAGGTTTACATTTGAATAACAATTAAATGAAAAGGGTCTACCTTTATACAATACATGGCATCCAACCAACAAATAAAAGGCCCCGTGGCCAACAATTAAATAAAAGATTTCAAGTATAAACAATCCCTTCCATGTATTTGAAAAATTTGTTAACACGAAGGATGAGCACAAAGTCCAGTAGAGATCCCAATATGATCCTAAACAATAACAACCTACGGAAATCTATGATCATGAATGCATTAAGACATAAGATATAGATAATGTGATAGTTTAATAATCAGAATATACTTATATAAGTACAATTTCTCCCACAAACATTCATTTAACAACACAAGATGTAAAACCACTTGTTCACTTTCCAATTATTCCGTTTAGTTCCAAAAACATTTTTACACGACACAATATTTCCCCATTAAACGTCCATGCTAATATAAAAGAATTTCCATCTCTACACTTGTTTCAAAAACACACTCTCATATATATACCACAGCCAAACTCATAACTCAACCCACTTCACATGCTTATACAATAACATATCCAATACTTCTCACATCCACACGCCCAAGGGCAAGGAATACTCGTAATAGGATACTGATAAACAGATATTTCTAAATACAAATAATTGAACATAATACCTACTTCTATTTCAATTTCCACTAACATACAACACAGATGGCAAATGAGATAACCTACATAACACATAAAGCTTTACCGGCCTCATCCAGAGGGGAATGACCCCAAGGTCACATTTTACTGGGCACAAACTGGAAGGGACAGGGAACCTATCATAAGGCGCTATACTTTACCAGCTCAACCGGAGAGAAACAAATCTCCATTCACACTTTATTTAGCACAAACTGGAAGGAAGAGGAACATTAGTCAAGGTGCCATGCTTTACCGGCTTCACTCGGTGGGAAACGGATCCCTAAACAACATCACAAATGTTCGAAGGCATAACGAAAGCATGAGTGTAATACATCTACATAACCTATTCAACAACAACAATGTTATCTTCCACCGATAACCTAGGACAAAACCTCTAAACAAATAAATAGATACACAACTTTTACAATATAAACCAATAACTAATTCCACCTTTTTAAATTAACCATTTCTCATTTTAATTCACAAAAGAGTTACACTCGTCATTTTATTTCCAAAACCAAATCTGTTATATCAAATTTTAAACATCTCAAACCCTTAGCTAAAACCACTTTTCCTTAAACAAATCCAATTTGTAAAACACAACTATAACCCAACTCAACACAAAATTAATCAAACAACTACTAAACTCATATAAATTTTCATTTTAACAACTAAGGGGTTGTTTGGGGTGTCCTAAATAAGTGCACTTTTTGTCTTTTTAGACTAAAAAGTTGAGGTTGAAAATATGAATGTTTGGGTTAACTTTTTGACTTTTTATGGAAAAATGTGTAATAAAAAATTGTAAAAATTGGTTTGTAGGGAAAAATTTGAATTGGGAGTTGTGCAGCCGTAATTGTTGACTTTTGGTGAATAGTGATGACTTTTTAACTTTTTGAGTAACTTTTTGGCTTTTTGACTTTTTGGGGTGTTCCCGAACTTGGCCTAAATCACTAATCCAATTCTTTAACACATAACTCAATTATTTCACATCTTTACTGCTTTCTGATTAATTAAACCCATAATGATAAATTATGATTTCTTCCCACTTAGGACATAACCATGTCTAGCTGTCTCCCACTCTCCCAAAACAATCACAAAATACAATTTTGACTTCCGAAACCCAAACCTTTCATTCCGAATCATGTTTTTTGAAATTTCACAACAACTATGCTTTTAATATAATAAAATCTACCACATGTCTATCTATAGAAGATGTATTGAATATGAGCAAAAGAATTCTACCTCTTGAAGTGAATAAGAGACAACGCAAAAATCACTAGCGATGAAACGACGATCTGCTCAGATGAAATGGAAACCCTTGACAAGTTTTACGTTTTGGTATAAGGAACTAGGGGTAGAAGATGGTTAGAAATAGATGAAAACCAAGCTTAAAAGCTTGAAAAGGCTAAAAATGGTGGAAAGAGAGAGAGAACTAGAAAAAGTGACTTTTCAACACACTGCAGACTTATATAATCTTACCATCATGGCTGCGGTCTATCCTTTCACGGGCGTGATCTCACCGACACAACAGGCTGTGGGCGGGATTCCTCTATTCATGGCCCCTCGTGGACAACGCATTATTTTCCAACCAACAGACCTGAAGGCCACATTTGGTCGCGACTTGGTCGCTACCTCTCGCAGGCGTGACCTTCACACTCGCGGGCGCGACCATTATGGTCATGGGAGTAACCAATCCAACACAAGAAACCTGGGCTGTTGCTTAGCAGCCAACCCGAGACATAACAAGGATCCAAACCTCCCCGAACCATCAAATTCACCTTGGACAATCCCGTGTCCCAACCAAAAATAAAATGGGTTGGGTTTTCTGACTCGGGCCACTACAAATGTGATTGGCAATGTTTGTTTGGTGATAATTGTTTTATTTTTTATTTTAATTTTTTTGTGTTGTAGTAATGCCGGTCTGTGTAGATGTTTCCTTATTTTATGGAGATTTTTTCTCGTTATATAGAAACTAATATCCTTATTATGTAGAGGTTCTCTTTATTTATTTTGTGTTTCGATATGCTTTATTGAACAATTTATTGTCAATTGTGCAATGTATTAAATCTCATACTTTTTCATTAAAAAAAATGTGACAAATAAAAAAAAAATACTTATTGAAAAATCTAGAAATTCGCTAAATATTGATTTGTGATTATGTATCAATTTAAAGCAATAAAACAATTCCAATTAAACAATCAAGACAAATCGACACAACGATTTTAACGTGAAAAAACCACAATTGGAGCACCTCCAATTATGAAAAAAAAACCATGGGCAACAGCCACAAAACAATCCACTAAGAAGATATAAATGAATTACATAGGTATACTCTCAATTACCTAGTGAATCCACGCCCGAATTGAACCAACCCCTATGTGCCTCTTTCAGCCCCGTCTTCACCTCGGAATTGTCTTGACGATGAGCCACTCCAGAATCCACCAAAACTTCAGGCTCAAATTCTTCAAAATCCACTGAAGAACAACTCTCTCTTTTGTATAGAATGAACAAACAAACCTTTGATGTATTCTTCTTAATCCATGGGTTGAATACTCAATTAAACATCAAAGAAAACTAGCAAAATATCCCTAGATATAAACCCTAGAACCCAAGAAGAAGATCTGGAGAAGTAATCCTAGATTTGGAGCAACTTGTCAATTTATAGAATCTGAAATCGCGAGGTCCGCTCGAGCGTGGGAATTGACGCTCGAGTGGGGACTCTATATGACATGTTCCGTACTAGGGTGTACGCTCGAGCGGGGAAATGGACGCTCAAGCGTGAAAACACAGATCACAGTATATTTGCTGACTCACCAAACTTCTGAAACTCAGCATTCTCCGCTCGAGCGGGGGAATGTCCGCTAAAAATCTAGAAATCCGCTAGATATTGATTTGTGATTATGTATCATGAGACGTGGATGCATTATGTTTTTGCTCTTTGTTATCACCAAAGCCAATGCCACTCTTGTCAGAACAAATTTGTTGAGACCCAGTGATATTGTCCAAAGTCTTTGATCCTCTGTTCCAAAGACCAATGATAGCCATAGCACACTTGAGTTCTTCCTCTTTCTTGATCATTAGTTCTTCCAAAGCAACTTGAGACATCTCAAGTGTTTCAATCTTTTCTTTATATGTTGCATAGATTTGTTGCAGCTCATTCATCTTTGTCTCACAAGTCAAGAGTTTTGCACAAAGAGCTTTTCGATCATTAGCTATCTTGATGGCATCAATCCTAGCCTCGAAAATCTCCTCCTTGAGTTTGACATTCTCACTTTCACATGCTTTGAGTTTCGTTGTGAGTTTGTCATTCAATTTGGATAAGTTAAGAGACTCTTTATACAACTTTTCATAAGCTTGCTCAAGCTCTTCATCATCACTCTCCGAGGATTCATCATCAGTGGCATTCTCAACCGACCTCTTCGGATACTCTGTTCGTCCTTCAGTTTCGGAAGCTGCTATGGAAGCAAGGAATTGTTTATGTCCCTCTTCACCTTGATCTTCATTGTCACTTTCATCTTCATCAGATTATGATTTATCATCCCAAGTGATAGCGAGGGCTTTCTTCTTCCTCAAACGAGTGGGGCATTCTGAAGCAAAGTGGCCAAATCCTTGGCATTCATAGCATTGGACTCTTTCAGAGTTCCCTTGTATCTTTCATTTCTCCTTCTTGGCTATAGAATTAATTTTAAGTTTATCTTTGCCTTTAGATTTATGAGTATAAGTAGATTCCAAAAGATTAGGATTCTTTTTCAAAAAAGATTTTTTAAATTGTTTAACAAAAGCAGCCGTAATCTTGGAATCTATCTCACAATCCTCATCAGAATCCTCTCCAACTCTATGAGCACTACTAAAAGCAATAGTATCTTTTTGTTTCTTTTGAAATTCCTATGTGCCTCATAAGTTTGGAAATTTCCAACCAAGTGATCCAGCTTGAGGTTGTCAACATCTTGAGCCTCCTCAATAGCCGTAACTTTTGGTTGGAATTGATCGGGCAAGGATCTCAAAATTTGTCCCACAATTTTGGATTCTGGTATTTTTTTCACCTAAATTGAAGCTGGAATTAACAATGTCACTCAACTTTGCATAAAATTCATCAAAGGTCTCACCATCTTTCATTGAAAGGTTTTCGAAACTAGACGTGAGCCTTTGAAGTTTTGAGCGTTTAACAGAAGGAATGCCCTCGTGAATAGTTTGTAAGATATCCCAAGCCTCTTTTGTGACTTCACAATTGCAAATACGACTAAATTCTTCAGGTGTGACAGCGCAAAAAAGAGAATTGATAGCTTTACTATTCCAGCTACTATTTTGGTAATCAATTGTGTCCCACTTATCAATTGGTTTGGGGAAAGTTACTCCATCAACGGTAATCGTTGGTTCAGTCCACCCATACATGACAGATTGCCAAACTTTTTCGTCAATAGATTTTAAAAACGATCTCATCCATGCTTTCCAAAAAAAATAATTGGATCCGTCAAGTAGGGGTGGTCGAACCATAGAATTTCCCTCATGAATTGTATCCATTATCACAAATCAAACAAGATCTCGCTCTAATAGATTTGTAAAACAAAAAAAATAGAGCGACCCGCTCTGATACCAATTGAAAAATCTAGAAATCCACTAGATATTGATTTGTGATTATGTATCAATTTAAAGCAATAAAACAATTCCAATCAAACAATCAAGACAAATCGACACAACGATTTTAACGTGGAAAAACCACAATTGGAGCACCTCCAATTGTGATAAAAAAACCATGGGCAACAGCCACAAAACAATCCACTAAGAAGACATAAAGGAATTATACAGGTATACTCTCAATTACCTAGCGAATCCACGCCGAATTGAACCAACTCCTATGTGCCTCTTCTAGCCCCGTCTTCACCTCGGAATTGTCTTGATGATGAGCCACTCTAGAATCCACCAAAGCTTCAGGCTCAAATTCTTCAGAATCCACCGAAGAACAACTCTCTCTTTTGTATAGAATGAACAAACAAACCTTTGATGTGTTCTTCTTAACCCATGGGTTGAATACTCAATTAAATATCAAAGAAAACTAGCAAAATATCCCCATATATAAACCCTAGAACCCAAGAAGAAGATCTGGAGAAGTAATCCTAGATTTAGAGCAACTTGTCAATTTATAGAATCTGAAATCGCGAGGTCCACTCAAGCGTGGGAATTGACGCTCGAGCGGGGACTCTATATGACGTGTTCCGCACTAGGGTGTATGCTCGAGCGGGGAAATGGATGCTCGAGCGTGAAAACACAGATCATAGTATATTTGCAGACTCACCAAACTTCTGAAACTCAGCATTCTCCGCTCGAGCGCGGGGAATGTCCGCTCGAGCGGACAGACAACTTTGACTGCATTTTTTTCATTTTGCTTCGGGGGCGCTACCCCTTGAACCCGCGAGCTGACCAGGCAGCTCGACCTCCGTCATAATCAGCAAAGTGGCAATCTTGAAAGCATTAACATCACAAACTTCTCTGCAAGGCTCAATTCGGGTTGGATTCGCATATAATAAACTCGTAGCCTCACTGAAATAAAAGTGCGAAAACAAATACAATTGAAAGGAGTTTTGTCAAACGGGGTTGCCAAGAATAAAAACCTAACACTTATGATACTTTTGCCATATTGGCAACCACATGACATTAATATATCATTATATTTAATTTACATATTTGGCTCAAATTTAAATTCAATAAGTGTCACGACCTAAACCCGCCCCTAAGGGTTTAGCATCGTAACCGGCCAGTAATCCGTGATTACCAAAGGCCTGCTTAACAGTAATAACAATTATACAATAGGAGGGGCGGCGAAAGCCTGTAAATATTAAAACATAATGTCCAAAGAGCTGTGAGGACTTGAATGCACAAACAACTTATATATATATATATATATATACACCAATATAGACATAATATATGTAAAAACTGAAGTTCAAAACACGTCTAAGTGCAAAATAAAAGACATGTTGGGGAATTAACTCCCAAAGCCAAAACAACTTATGAAATTCACTTGAGGTGGATTTAGACCACCCAAACACAAAGCCTTGACAATAACGGTTTGGAACCTCGTGGTGAGGCACAGTAAGTTGGCTTGACAAAACGAAATTAGGCTAACGCCGCTAACTTTGCTCCGGTGCCTGACCACCTACGTATATACAATAAACTGTGAGCTAAAACCTAGTGAATAACATTAACGTAAAGGGGTTAGTGAACGAATTCCAAATACAATATCCGTAAAACAAATCATATCACAATCAATCATATCAGTCTCATATCAGAACATACTGTAATGGTACATCTCACAGAACATATCACATATCGTCTTCCGACTAGAGTAATCGATTCCGGATACCGATTAAACACATATCACCACAATGAAGTGGCTAACGAGATCTCGAAAACAATCATGTATTATGGACCCGCATTTACATGCCGTCCCCCATAACTTGGGACTATCCGTGGATGCCATAATATATTTGCAAATAGGACATTCGTTCACATGATCAAAATAGCATTTAAGAACTTATCACTTAACGGTAACAGTTAAAACACAATTCATATCAACATATCTCTACAGAAATGTTACTCACAGTGGGTTAAGTCGATATAAGGCCTCGGATGCCCACCTATATAAATCACATAACAAAAACACAATAGAAACATCATTTAATATTCATTTCATTTTAATTCAACTCTCTTTATGTGTTTCTAGTTTATTCCATGACTATGAGAGTCCAATTGGTGCCTAAGAATACTTAGAATGTCATGAGGATGTAATTATGCATTTAAAAGAGTTAGTCAAAAATTGCTGAAAATAGGGTCCTCGCTCGAGCGCTACTTTGGTCGCTCGAGAGGACTGTAAAATTTTGAAACACTTTTGGGAGCTTGATTTTCACGCTTGAGCGAGACTTTCCTCACTTGAGCGGACAGTGTGAATTCTGGAATTTCAAGAATTGTAATTGAAGTTCAAATTTGATATTCAAAGCATCAAAACTTGTATTTTTAGTACAAAAATATGGAGAATCATTGTATAATTTAGTATACACTCTCAATTGGAAATCATTTATTCAAAATCATGCTCCAATTGTCCAAATTTAGATTTAATTTATTTTCTCCATATCAAACCCAATTTCAAACTCACAAATTTTAAAACATAAATTGATCTTCCAAAACTCTTACAAATTCATGATGCATGAACAATTGAACTTAATTTCATGTTAAGACAACTAAATTCAAATCTAAAGCAATTAATTTCTAAATTAATTTCCATAAGTTTGAACATAGCTCCAATTTCTCCTTTTCTTGTCAATTTCCTAACAAACTTTGAACATATGTAATTCGGATAAAACTAATTAATTTAATATATTCCAAAATTGTTTAAATTAAATAAAATTATTAAATCACATTACTTGCATGCATGGGTTAATAATCAAAATCAAAACCCACATTTCATGAACTCATGGCTTTCACATCTTTCTTCCAAAATCAAATGTATAATAAATTTGAATGGTTCAAATCCTTCCTTCAAGACATGAAATTAAAATTATAAACATCTTAGATAATCATTTGCATGTATGGAATTAAGATCAAAATTAACTATTTTGTATTTTCAAATCATAATTTTACTTCTTGAATTGTTCTAATTTAGGTTTTCATTACTTTTCTTCATATCAAACCTAATTTAGGCTCATAAACCTTTAACTCATGAATTAAGGTCTAGAATCTTAGAAACCCACAATGCATGTAAGGTTAGACTTCAAATTTATGAAGGATGACAAAGATCAAACTTAAATATTAAATTTATAACACCAATCTCTTAATTATCAAACTCTACTCAAATTTTCTCATCTTCTTGCCAATTTCTTTTTAATTATATGTAATTGAACCTAATTATCTCTCAATTTCAGCTTTTAAATGATTTATCTACAAAATTTAAATTTTAATTTCTTACCTAAAACCATCAATTTGTTGAGTCTCTTGATCAAGTTGTGAGTTGCTTCCTTTGTCTTCAATTTCTTGCTTGAACTCTCCTACTCTCTCTCTCTCTCTCTCTCTCTCTCTCTCTCTACTCACGGTTTCTCTCCCTCTCACTCGACTGTTTTGCCCAGCTGAAAGCACAAACTTAGATGATATAGCTCTAAGGCTCAAATACATTGCTCACCTTCTTTGATTTCATTTATTATTTTATTAAAAATGGTGGGGCACTTGCCCACCTAGAAATAATCCATGTGGTGATATATTAGGATTAGTTAAGCACACTAATTACACATTAGTTTAATTAAACATCACTTAGTTTTGATTAATCATAATTGGCACATAACTTAATTAATCATACTAATTACAATTCTCAAATGATTTAATTAGTCTAATTTGACTTCCATAAAGCTCAATTAATTATATTTAAATTTATCATTCTGAATCAGATTCTTAATCAAACTCCCAAAAGGCTCCAAATATTAAATTAAACTTATTCCCATCCTCAATTTTAGATTTTTTAAATCATTTAAGCCTTCAATTTCTGATCAGACTCAAAATTTCGTCAATAAATTACATAATCAATTTAGACACCATATAAATGAATTTAACTCATAATAATCACAATTCTTAATCTTCATGACTTAATTAGCTCCAATTCGAACCCAATTAATAAAATATCAATTTTATAGATCTAAATCGAATATTTACTTAAGCTCCCATATGGTCCGATACTCGAAATTAAACTAATTCAATTCACCAATTATACTCTCTTGAGCCGTGTTGGCTTTCAATTTGTAATTTCAAAATAAATCCTCAATAGAATCATATACGAATCAAACTAAATAATTCTTATGACCCCAAATTAAATTAGAACAATGGGCGATTAAAATCCAAATTTCCTTGATTAATTAAGTGCTAATTATTATATGCGGTGGGATCGTCACAACCTTCCCCCCTTAGGAAATTTGGTCCTCCAAACTTAAGATACTTGTACCGAAAATCAGTCATATAACTTGGCCTCACTACATTTCCTCCCCTAGGTAACTTCTTTTCCAATGGACATAAGGTGAACTTATTCCCAATCACTTAATGGTTAACAACCCAAATTGGCAATTCATAATCGTCTCTATTGACATCAATCACATAACTCATACACTTTAGTTCCTCAATCTATACTTCATATACTACCAATAGTAGGAGATTTATTTTAAGCAATGTTCATGATTCTCCTTATTTTTCAAGCAGATCAAAATATTTCAGTATTGACATGTTAGATTCTTCAAATTAAATTTAATAGTCAATGCATCACTATTCAAGAACATAAGTTCTTTACGAGTCATTCACACTATTGCCGACTCAACAC
The DNA here is from genome assembly GCA_030407325.1 of Camellia japonica. Lineage (NCBI taxonomy): Eukaryota > Viridiplantae > Streptophyta > Magnoliopsida > Ericales > Theaceae > Camellia > Camellia japonica. The sequence continues at coordinate 93,482,848 of JAPPVO010000059.1, forward strand.
ATTTTTCAACATGTTCCACCTTTTGCCGGCTTGATACGGCAGGACAGGGGGCACCCAACATTCATGTTTTTCTACATTTGCCGACTTGATACGGTGGGGCAATTGGACACCCAAAAACATTTCTTTATCTCCCTCCATTTTTTTTTTTTTTTTTTTTTTTTTTTTTTTTATGCATATAATGTAGTATCCCTAAGTAAGGTTTCTCATGCTAATCCATCATAGAAAATCCCGAATCATGTGGATATGTAATCACATAGTAATGGTCTCAATTTCAACAAACATCTTGGATACCAATTAACACGAATTGTTCCAAAATAGAGGGACACATCGGATTCAGAACATGAGCGTATCAGAGTCATAACAGAAGCATATTTTATAGAAATTCATCGAGCCTTATGTAAATAACAGATGTTGGCTTGTAATCATATAGTAGCAAATAGTCATACAATTCAGAACAGAGCTTTACATACTTCTGTGAAATTAAAATTACCGTTTTTGACAATCTTTCTCATACCATCATTTCAAAGTGGTGATTCGATTCACGACAGGTCTACATTTTATGCAGTCTCATTAACTTCCTTATTTATTCAAAACCACACTTATATATATATAATTCAAATTACATTGTCTTTATGTAAATTCCTATTCGTAGACCTATATAGATATATTCATTAAGTTTGATCAATTGCCACATGGTAAATTAGGGCTAAACTTTTTAAATTTTTCCCAAATCATTACAATTAGCCGACTGAAACTCTTATGTTTCCAAAGGTCCGTTAAGGAATATACAATTGTCATTCTAATGAAGTTCATTTTCTTATTTCTCATTACAATATCCTTCTTCCGTTTAACACTAGAGTTCAATTTCTTTACAATAAGTTAGGCCATCTAAGTTAGGATTCAAAATCAAACTTCAATTATGTGTCTATAAGATCATATCAAACTTAAAATTACTTGCATATACTAGTCATGTTCTTATTGATTTCTCCATTAAGTACTCACTTATAATCTGATTGAGTGACTTGGAACATCCCTTAGGTTTTGGACAATCTTTCACTTGATGCCCTATTTCTCCACATCTGAAGCATGCTCCCGTGAGTCGATAACATAATTGCTTATGACGTTTGAGACATACTGAACATGTTGGGGCAAATTTACTTCTTTTACGACCTTGCTTAGGATTGCTCGTCTCTCCTATCACAACACTCTCAAATATATTCTTTGATCCTTTCATTGACTTCACACTTAGCTTTTTCTTTTGATCTTGTATTTTCTCATGACACGTTTGCATAGCTTTCATCATATTCTCTAACACTTCTTCTACTTTGTCTAGACACTTTGATAAGGATCCAACCTCCACTTCCTTCACACTTTTCACCATCTTTTCCTAATGACAGAAGATAAGGTTAAACGTAAGAAGATGGTTGATAACACTTAGGTTAATTTAACTGACTTAGATTATAACACAAAGCACATATCATATACAAGTAGACATACACATATAGGCATATAAGGACACGGGTAGGGTAACCTATTCATTCCCATGGAATTTACCAAGAATTTTCGATTCGAAGCTATGCTGGCCAAACGTGAATCCAATTGGACTTTCAAGGTCATTCAACAAAGGCATGAGACTCTACAGTTTAACATTCCATATAATAGGTTCCTGCCAAAATGTACCATTTTACGTATCAAATAACTTTTCTCGTCCTCAATTACCATAGTTCCACATACTACATTGATCATCAAATTCCTCAATTTCCCAAATATTCTCATAGTCCAATTTGACATATAACTCATGCAACCTTCATGGCTTCCATTAAAGATTCTAATTTCTCATAACACCATGTTCCCAAAAATCAACATACTTGTACTCCCCAATGTTCTAGTCAGAAATTATGATTTTCTTATAACATTTGTAATTTCTCAATATCTCAAGAATTCTTAGCTTTTAGCCTCATTGTCAAACTAATCAAACACATTCCAAATCCTTAAAATCATCACAATTCCATAATAGTTCATAATACCTAGTTTCAATACTTTAAACATATTACACAAACGCATATACATATTCTTGAATGCATAACTTCTGACTTACTTACTATGTGCATGAAACTTAAATCAATTCTAGACATTCCAATGCTCAATGGACACGTGTGAGATATTAACTCGTGCTCTGATACCACTCTGTCACGACTCAAACCCGCCCCTAAGGGTTTAGCATCGTAACCGGCCAGTAATCTGTGATTACCAAAGGCCTGCTTAACAGTAATAACAATTATACAATAGGAGGGGCCGGCGGAAGCCTATAAATATTAAAACATAATGTCCAAAGAGCTGTGAGGACTTGAATGCACAAACAACTTATATATATATATATACCAATACAGACATAAGTCCAAGTCCATATTCAATATATATGTAAAAACTAAAGTCCAAAACACGTCTAAGTGCAAAATAAAAGACATGTTGGGGAATTAACTCCCAAAGCCAAAACAACTTATGAAATTCACTTGAGGTGGATTTAGACCACCCAAAACAAAGCCTTGACAATAACGGTTTGGAACCTTGTGGTGAGGCACAATAGGTTGGCTTAACAAAATGAAATTAGGCCAATGCCGCTAACTTTGCTCCAGTGCCTGACCACCTATGTATATATAATAAACTGTGAGCTAAAACCTAGTGAATAACATTAACGTAAAGGGTTAGTGAACGAATTCCAAATACAATATCCGTAAAACAAATCATATCACAATCAATCATATTAGTCTCATATTAGAACATACTGTAATGGTACATCTCACAAAACATATCACATATCGTCTTCCGACTAGAGTAATCAGTTCCGGATATCGATTAAACACATATCACCACAATGAAGTGGCTAACGAGATCTCGAAAACAATCATGTGTCATGGACCCACATTTACATGCTGTACCCCATGACTTGGGACTATCTGTGGATGCCATAATATATTTGCAAATAGGACATTCGTTCACATGATCAAAATAGCATTTAAGAACTTATCACTTAACGGTAACAGTTAAAACACAATTCATATCAACATATCTCTACAGAAATGTTACTCACAGTGGGTTAAGTCGATATAAGGCCTCGGATGCCCACCTATATAAATCACATAACAAAAACACAATAGAAACATCATTTAATATTCATTTCATTTTAATTCAACTCTCTTTATGTGTTTCTAGTTTATTCCATGACTATGAGAGTCCAATTGGTGCCTAAGAATACTTAGAATGTCATGAGGATGTAATTATGCATTTAAAAGAGTTAGTCAAAAATTGCTGAAAATAGGGTCCTCGCTCGAGCGCTACTTTGGTCGCTCGAGAGGACTGTAAAATTTTGAAACACTTCTGGGAGCTTGATTTTCACGCTTGAGCGAGACTTTCCTCACTGGAGCGGACAGTGTGAATTCTGGAATTTCAAGAATTGTAATTGAAGTTCAAATTTGATATTCAAAGCATCAAAACTTGTATTTTTAGTACAAAAATATGGAGAATCATTGTATAATTTAGTATACACTCTCAATTGGAAATCATTTATTCAAAATCATGCTCCAATTGTCCAAATTTAGATTTAATTTATTTTCTCCATATCAAACCCAATTTCAAACCCACAAATTTTAAAACATAAATTGATCTTCCAAAACTCTTACAAATTCATGATGCATGAACAATTAAACTTAATTTCATGTTAAGACAACTAAATTCAAATCTAAAGCAATTAATTTCTAAATTAATTTCCATAAGTTTGAACATAGCTCCAATTTCTCATTTTCTTGTCAATTTCCTAACAAACTTTGAACATATGTAATTCAGATAAAACTAACTAATTTAATATATTCCAAAATTGTTTAAATTAAATAAAATTTTTAAATCACATTACTTGCATGCATGGGTTAATAATCAAAATCAAAACCCACATTTCATGAACTCATGGCTTTCACATCTTTCTTCCAAAATCAAATGTATAATAAACTTGAATGGTTCAAATCCTTCCTTCAAGATATGAAATTAAAATTATAAACATCTTAGATAATCATTTGCATGTATGGAATTAAGATCAAAATTAACTATTTTGTATTTTCAAATCATAATTTTACTTCTTGAATTGTTCTAATTTAGGTTTTCATTACTTTTCTTCATATCAAACCTAATTTAGGCTCATAAACCTTTAACTCATGAATTAAGGTCTAGAATCTTAGAAACCCACACTGCATGTAAGGTTAGACTTCAAATTTATGAAGGATGACAAAGATCAAACTTAAATATTAAATTTATAACACCAATCTCTTAATTATCAAACTCTACTCAAATTTTCTTCATCTTCTTGCCAATTTCTTTTTAATTATATGTAATTGAACCTAATTATCTCTCAATTTCAGCTTTTAAATGATTTATCTACAAAATTTAAATTTTAATTTCTTACCTAAAACCATCAATTTGTTGAGTCTCTTGATCAAGTTGTGAGTTGCTTCCTTTGTCTTCAATTTCTTGCTTGAACTCTCCTACTCTCTCTCTCTCTCTCTCTCTCTCTACTCACGGTTTCTCTCCCTCTCACTCGACTGTTTTGCCCAGCTGAAAGCACAAACATAGATGATATAGCTCTAAGGCTCAAATACATTGCTCACCTTCTTTGATTTCATTTATTATTTTATTAAAAATGGTGGGACATTTGTCCACCTAGAAATAATCCATGTGGTGATATATTAGAATTAGTCAAGCACACTAATTACACATTAGTTTAATTAAACATCACTTAGTTTTGATTAATCATAATTAGCACATAACTTAATTAATCATACTAATTACAATTCTCAAATGATTTAATTAGTCTAATTTGACTTCCATAAAGCTCAATTAATTATATTTAAATTTATCATTCTGAATCAGATTTTTAATCAAACTCCCAAAAGGCTCCAAATATTAAATTAAACTTATTCCCATCCTCAATTTTGGATTTTTTAAATCATTTAAGCCTTCAATTTCTGATCAGACTCAAAATTTCATCAATAAATTACATAATCAATTTAGACACCACATAAATGAATTTAATTCATAATAATCACAATTCTCAATCTTCATAACTTAATTAGCTCCAATTCGGACCCAATTAATAAAATATCAATTTTATAGATCTAAATCGAATATTTACTTAAGCTCCCATACGGTTCGATACTCGAAATTAAACTAATTCAATTCACCAATTATACTCTCTTGAGCCGTGTTGGCTTTCAATTTGTAATTTCAAAATAAATTCTCAATAGAATCATATACGAATGAAACTAAATAATTCTTATGACCCAAAATTAAATTAGAACAATGGGCGATTAAAATCCAAATTTCCTTGATTAATTAAGTGCTAATTATTATATGCGGTGGGATCGTCACAACAAGTCAATAAAGCCAATAATATATATATATTTTTTTGTTATATGATAGTTAACGTAATATTTTCTACATAATTTTAGATAGAAATTAAATTTAAAATAAAACTTAAAATTGAAGGTTCAAAGAGAAAAAATAGAACTTTTAATCACCAAATAAAATATAAAAGGGGTAAATGTAAATTACCCATAATAATATACATTTTTATATATTTAAAAACATATGTCAACGTTAATCTATTAAGAGCATGTTGAAACTTTAATGACTTTGTTAAAATTATTTTTGTGGCTTTCTACAATGCACAAAAGCCAATTTTTGACTATATCACTTGAATGAAAATTTGTCAAATTCAACTAACTTTTAGATTTATCAACAATTTAACTTTGACTATATTTCAAACACTTCAACTATCATTTTCTAACCAAACTTTCAACAAATTTTATTTTACCAACTAAAAAAACATATTGTTGGAAAAAAAAAAAATTGATTTCGCAGCCCAATGTGATCAATTAGAAATTCATTCAAATCCAGAAGTGTAAGTACTCTGAAAATGTTACAACCTACTCTAATCAACTATTTTTATTGTTGATGATTTGTGAAGTTTTAGTACCAAAAATGTTGTTGAAATCTAAAAATGGTTGATTTTAGCTCCAATTTTGTAAGATAATTTTACCAAATCTTAAGTCAAATTTAACTCAAGATTTAACTTTGTCATTTTTTTTTTTATCCTAAACTTAAATCATTTTTTGACTTGGGCATTACGAATACACAATGATATAGGAGATGCTCTGATGCTCTATCGTTCTCCATTGAAGAGAAACCAACACCATTCTGCCATCTGTCAAACCCATTACGATGGGTCCCATTAAAACCCACATACATACGCCTGCTATGTGACTGTTCACTCAAAGTCCGCACTCAAGTCTCTCACCCTCGTCCATCAGTAAAGTCTTTCCTCTCTGCCTCTTCGATTTTCTCTTCTCATTCTTTCATTTTCCATCGCGAGAAAATTCCCAATCGAATTCCCCAAAATGCGGTCCCATGAATTCATCTCCTTCATCTTCCTCGCCCTCTCGATCTTCTCTCCCGTTCAGGTAAGCTCACTTCTCTCTCTTCTTCTCAAAACCCTAACTCGAAACCCTAACTTTCCTTCATTCACACTTCGCAGGTCTTCGCACAAGCAAAATCAGTAATCGATCGCTCCATCGAACCTTCTTCGCCCTTCTCGATCGCTCTCGAAACGCTCCAAAATCATATCGGGCAAGTCTTAGTATATGAGAAACTTTCTCATCATCAGTTTTCTCGGCAACCAAGCACACTCTAATCTCTAATCTTGTTTTTTTTTTTTTTTTTTTTTTTTTTTTTTTTTTCAGCTATGATTTTCAGAGTATTGGTCTCTTGCGACGCGCGATGACTCACCCGTCGTTCTCTGAAGAGAGCAACAAAGCACTGAGCATTTTGGGGGCGAACGTGATTGAGACCTCTGTTTCGCTGCAATCTCTTACCAAAAACCTTGATATATCTTCGAAAGATCTGAACCGTTTGATATCGGAGATGTCCAACGTGGAGTCGTCGTGTGCCGTCGATGGAATGCGGTTGGCGTTGCAGAAGGTGGTTAGGGTTTCTCCGAAGACCAATTCGTCAGCTCCGTCGGTGGTGTGCGGTGCTTTTCGAGCGATATTCGGTGCTATTGCGGTCGATACACAGATGGCTGATGAAGCTGGGAATGTTTTTTGGAGGGTCCATAGTGGTCAGATTGGAAGAGCACTAGCACTCTAGTTATTGATTTGATATGAATTTCTGCAATATACACTATAAACTGCTTTTGGTGTGTGGTTGATGTTTTCACTGAAGAAGACTAGTTTATTTTGTGCTTTGTGATTGTATAGTGAAAACTTTAGTTTGAAATGCATATTAATGATGCCAATGGTGGTTGTGTTTTTGGGGAACTCTTTGGGGGAAGTTGGGAGGGAGTGAATGTTGTATTGGGGGGTCATTATTAAGGTAGGAAAGCTGCTGTAAAATGAGTTAAAATGGTTTCATGTACTAGCTGAAGGTAACCTAAAATGAAAACTTTAGTATTGATTAAGAAAAAAAAAATACTAAAGTAATTCTCTTTTTGTTGGCAAGGAATTTGTTTCACAAATGGTTCAGGAATGGCACGAAGCATACGTGAACTGCAGCTATCTCAGAACTGTTTTGAAAAAGGGCCTTGGCTTTGGTCCAGTCCTTAATCGGACTGGACGGTGCTGTTGGGCCCGTGAGGGTTCATCACGGGTTCCGTTTTGAAAATTTGAACCGTTTAATGTGTAGAACTCGTCGAGTACTATATGCTTGTGAAAAATCACGTTGATCGGATATCGATAGCTATGTGATCAAATCAGTTTTGTATAAAAAAAATGGACGGTGAATAAATTAACGGTTGATAAAAAACTGATTTGATCACATAATTATCGATATCCGATCAACGTGATTTTTCACAGGCATATAATACTCGACGAGTTCTACACATTGAACGATTCAGATTTTCAAAACGGGGCCCGTGGTGGGCCCCCACGGCCCCAACAGCACCGTCCAGTCCGACTAAGGACTGGACCAAAGCCAGAGCCTTTGAAAAACATCTTAAATTTTTCACCTCCTGTATGAATTTCTGGATTTTTCCCACCATTTTCTTGTATGAGACTATGGGTATGTTTGGTTTGGTTTTGGGAGAGTAGTTTTTAAAAATTGTTTTTGGGAGAAAATTTAGAAATTTTTTTGATTTGTTTAGTTGTGTATTTTGAAAGTAATTTTGGAGTTTGGGAGTTTGGAATGATTTGATATTTTGTTATAATTGAGTAGATATATATGAGAGAAAAAGTGATTGAGAAGGAGAGAAGAGAGAGAAAAACTGATTGAAGGGGATTCTCAATTCAGTGGTCTCGCAAAATCAATCGGCCTTCGTGGGGGGAAGGTTAATCCAAGATAACATCATTGTGGCCCATGAGGCATTTCATGCGATGAAACTTCGAAAAGGGAAGGTGGAGGATGTAGCGATAAAAGTGGATTTCAATAAAACTTATGATTGTGTGAATTGGCATTTTCTAAAGGCATTGTTGGTTAAGATGGGTTTCCACTCCCAATGGATTCAATGGGTGATGCAATGCGTCACCACAGTTTCTTTTTCAGTTATCGTTAATGGGGTCGAACGGACTAGTTTTAAACCGCTCCGAGGTCTTCGTCAAGGAGACCCCCTCTCCCCATATCTGTTTATCCTCATCATGGATGTGCTTTCGAAGTTGATTGATAGAAGTGTTCGTATTGGGAAATTGTCTGGGATGTGCATTCGCCGGGGTTGTCCGTCATTGTCACACTTGTTCTTTGCGGATGATGCGATTCTTTTTGCCAAGGCCAGCACTGTGGAATGTCTTGAGATCAGCAGAGTGCTTCATGTTTATGGTCTCGCTTTGGGGCAATCGGTTAACTTTAACAAGTCGGGAGTTCAATTTTCTAGAAATGTTCCTCTTTCTCGCCGGATGGAGGTGTGTGGTTTGCTTGGTATTCCGCAGATGCAAGCTAATGCCAGATACTTGGGACTACCGTCATGTTGGGGTCGCTTTAAGGTTGAAGCTTTTAATTTCTTATGCGAGAAAGTGCTGTCCAAATTGCAAGGTTGGAAGGCGAAGTTGCTTTCCCAAGCAGGTCGAGAAGTTCTCATCAAATCGGTTGCCCAGTCTATGCCTACCTATGCTATGGCTTGTTTCTTATTTCCCAACAAGTTGTGTGATAAATTGAGCTCCTTCATTAGGATTTCTGGTGGAAAAGGGGATCCGGAGGGGAGAGGTATTCATTGGGCCAGCTGGAACAAATTGTGCCTACCGAAATTCAAGGGTGGTTTGGGCTTCCGAGACTTTCGGGCTTTCAATAGAGCTCTCTTCGCTCGGCAAGGTTGGCGTTTAATTAAATTCCTGAATACTTTATTTGCAAAAATTATCAAAGGAATTTATTACCCCAACTCGGACTTCCATCATGCGGCGCGAGGGACGCGACCCTCATGGGCTTGGCTAAGTTTACTTCGAGGAAGGGAAATTCTGTCAAGAGGCTTACGGTGGCAAGTTCTTAATGGGAAATCTATCAACTTCTGGGAGGATCAGTGGATACCATCTAATCCCGGCTTTCGAGTCCAAACAGTGAGGCAAGGTGGGAGTTCGGTTCTTACAGTCAATGAGGTCATCCACCCTGTGCGCAAGTAGTGGGACGAGAGGAAGCTTCACAGCCTAGTGTCTGGCGTGGACTGTGATGCTATACTATCTATTCCTGTTTCTGTAGAGGATAAGGATGATGCACTTCTTTGGCACCATGACTCAAGAGGTTGCTATACGGTTAAATCGGGCTATCAAGAAGCAGTGAAACAAGCGCATCTGGGTTCCTCCCTGCCCTCCTCTTCTACGGGTTGGTCGGCAAAAGAATGGAAGTTTGTTTGGAATTTGAATTTACCTCCTAAACTCAAGCATTTCGTCTGGAGAATCTATCATAATGCACTGGCTAGTTGTCAAAATCTGCTTGCGAAACGGTGTGCCACCACGGCTTGTTGTCCTGTGTGTTTGACAGCCACCGAATCTATTGCACACCTATTGTTTGAGTATGAGTGGTCTAAAAGAGTTTGGTTTGGAAGCAATCTTGGTCTTCGATGTGACGATCTTGGCAGCCTCTCGGTCAGAGATTGGTTTAGGCAATGCTTTACATCTTTTGGAACTTCTAGTTGGGGGAAATCTGTAATCTGCTCCATAATTTGGGTGGCTTGGACAATCTGGAAGGGCCGGAATGACCACTTATTCAACCACTGCCTGGTTAATCCCGAAGCAGTTATAGCGAAGGCCAAACATGATGAAGCGGAATTCTTGGCCACCTGCAATGTGGCCTCGGCCCCTGCTATGGCAGTTACGGGTGTGCACCAGTTAGGGGCTGCATGGGTTCCTCCGCCTCGAGGAAACTGGAAATTCAACCGTGACGCGGCTGTTGATTTGCGACAAGGAACTGGTGCGGTCGCAGTCCTTCTCCGAGATCACTTGGGCAATTTGGTGGATGGCACGGTCTGCAAAATCCGGGTGAGGTCGGTTGCTCAAGGAGAATTGCTAGCCGTTCGAACCGCGTGTCTTATGGCAAGTGCACTCAATCTGAATGCAGTGGATATTGAAGGAGATTGTAAAGCCGTGATTCAACTTTGTGTCTTCGAAGGGGTCCCTCCATGGGAGCTTCTTTGGTGTCCTAGAGTTGGTAATAGCGCAGCCCACTGGGTTGCTTCTGCTTGTTTTCATAATTCTTTACCTGCTAATTGGGTTGCCCAACCACCTATGGGTCTTGTTAGGTGCTTATCCTCCAATTCAATGTAATTGTTGGGCTGGTTTTCTCGATTAAAAAAAAAAAAAAAAGATAGATAAGAGAGAGAAAGTGATTTTGGAAATTGTTTTGAAAAATTTACAAACCAAACAAATTTTTTAGAAATTTTTTCTCAAAATCACTCTACAAATCCAAACCAAAATCACTGTTACATGCTTTTCCAGTTAACAATATTTGAAATATATTTTTTGCCTATTATCATTGTAAATTTTTATTTTGTAATAGATAATGGATTAGGGAAATACTAGTGATGATTGCTTAAAGCTTTGATAGTGGAAACCCTCTTGTAATATAAATTAGAATTTTTTAATCTTTGATTCAAATTTTGTAATTTGAATTATGTTTTTTTATAAATCGCTCTTGAACCGTCGAGTCAAAATCATCATTATTTGGCAACCGAATTGTCAGTTTTGGATAAGAAAAATGACAATTTTTAATGACAATTTTGTCAATTCATCACTTGTCGTGTGGTTTTTATTTTATTCTTAAACTGTATTGACTTGCACCACGCACACTCTAATGGAGACGCGTCATGTATACTTAAATATATTACGTGTAATATGAGAGGTTAGAAATGGTTTTTTTTTACTTGCAAATATGATTTTCTTTTTAGGAGATTTGGTCAAAACTTCTTCATAATTAAATTTTAATACATTAAGGATAAACACAAAAAATTTAGCAAAAACTACTGTTACCAAAATATCCTTAGTAAGAAATTTAATTATATTATTTTAATTTTTAAATTGATATAAGTTTTGATTTAGATTTTTTTTATAAAATTAGTATTTTTAGAATTCTCTAATCAAGATCTATCAAATAAGATTTAGATTGACCATAAAATTCTTTTTAAAAAATAAAATAATCGTCAAAATTAGCATAACCAGTAACATTTTATTTTGGTACAACAACATTTTATTCCGTTTCATAGTAAAATGTTACTGACTACCAAAATAACACTTTATTGTCTTCTTGAACAGAGCATCCGTAACAAAAAAAAACACAAAATATGAAGGAAGCTCTACAAACAAAAATCAACAACAAACAAACTCAACAAATTAATATTTTTGATCAACAAATTCAACATAGCTAATTGAATTCAAACAACAATGAAACAAGTCAAACTCTTAAAATCCGATATATTGAATGAAACTCTGCAAACTGGAGGTGCCTCCGTGTTTTGTACCGCAAGCATCACATAAGAACAGAACATAGCTGGCTTTTGAAGAGATCAACTAGTGTTTGTGACTTTTGTGCTCAATCTTCGGTTGTAATTTTCTAAGCAGACATCACAAAAGTAAGCTTGGAAATTGGAGGGTGGGTTTGAAAGGAGAGGAAGGACGCATCGAGGATGAAAAGGATGTGTAATTTCGTTGGGTAGTTGTGCATAGATTTGATTCAAATCTATGAGCTATTTATATATATATATATATATATATGTGTAAGGACGATATTGTCCCCCCAAAAAATAATATATTATTCTGTCCTTGTTGAAGTATATGCTTTCTCTCTATGAAGTTTATGAAATAATGAAGGAATTTTGACCAAATTTCTCTTTCTTTTTCAAACATCTTAAAAAATTAAAGAATAAAAGTAGCTAAATTGAATTGACGTTGATAATTTTAGAAAAACAGGGAGGCACTTAAAATCAATTTGAAAGTAAATACAGAGGAGCCACTTAAAAGTATTTTTTTTATTTTTTTTTATTTTTTGTGTCAAAGTTAATATGTTAGTGAAATTAGATTACAATTTGAAGGGGCTGCCGATAATCCATCAGCTCGAATCTCAGACCTTCTACTCACCGTATCCTAAGGTACGGTTACATGCCACTTGGCCACAAGGGCTTCGGCCACTTAAAAGCAATTGATGCTCACATATTTAAGGAAAATGCCTCAGAGCTCGAAAAAGCCGGGCTCGAATTGGCTCAAATCGAAAAACGACGTCGTTTTTCGTCTTTTTTTTTTTTTTTTTTTTTGGCTTCTTTTTCTTCCACAGCTCGGCAAGAAGAAGAAGAAGAAAGGAGAAAAGAAGAAGAAGAAGAAAGGAGGAAGAAGCAGAGGAGAAAGAGAGAGAGGGAGAGGGAGAAAGAGGGAGAGAATAGAGGAAGAAGAGAGGACGTCGCTGCCTCGCCACCGCCGTCGCCTCGCTGCCGGCGATCGTCGCAGCACCAGCGATCGCCGGCTCTGCCTCGCCTCCGCCGCTGCTCGCCACTCTGCCTCGCCTCGCCTCGCCACCGCCATTTTGATGGCCCCCTCCAGTTCCACCTCCTCCTCCCCTCCTCCTCCTCCTCCTCCTCCCCCCTCCTCCTCCGCCACCGCCATTTTCACCTTCGAAAAGCTTTTCGAGCCTTTTCGAGCCCGTAGCTTTCGAGCTACGTATCAGCTCCGCATATTTAAAGTACTTTTTTCTACTATGAAACTTGGGAAATTCTACTATATACATTCTTATTATATGTATCCTTGAGTTATATCATTTTCTTCTATAAATAGAACTTTATTTTAGTTGTAACTCATGAAATCTTTAATCATACTTTATGTGTTGTTTGGTTGTGACTTTTTTTTTTCAATTTTTTTCTTTTTAGTTATAACTCTAAAAGTATAAAATTATATCATTTTCTTCTTTAACTATAAGGTGCATGTAACCTTAGTCTTTCCGATTAAACTCAGTTTCTTTTGATGCCATTTTTGGGATGATAGAATTTAATTTCTTTCTTTTTGGGATTGATTTATGAGAAATTCAAAGCAAGTTGTAAACCAAGAACTTTGCTTGCTATCCTGTCATGTTTCACTGCTGGGTTTTTGATGGAAAAGTGTTGTTTCTTGTAGCTAAAAAGCCACATGGTGGATTTCGAATTGTTTTTATGACATATTTTTTGGAAAAATAACTAATAAGTTTTATTTTACTCTTAAGATTATTAAGGAATCTTATTAAGTTTTAATATGAACAACTAAGTTTTATTTGTGATAAAAGGTTCCTAAAAGATTCATTACTCCATAATAGTGTGTTGCATCCCAATTTTACCCTTCTTATTTAATATGAACAATAATTTTATGAATAATTTTAACTCAATTAAAATTTAAAAATTTAATTGTAAAAATTATTAATCTTATACTTATAATTTTGTTTATAAAAAATCATTTAATTTGAACAATTAAAAATAATTTAATTATAAAATTTATAATAAATTAAAATTATTTATGATTTTTTTGTTCATATTTTAATAAAAATAAAATATGCTATTATGAACAATTGAATTTTTTTATAACAATTTATAAAAAAAAAATATTTATTTGTTAATATTGAAATTCGATATAACTTAATAATAATTTTCAAAACAAAATAGAATTTATTGATAATTTTTTCATTACAATTTATGATTTTTTTAATACAATATCATAATTTATACAATTAAAATATATATTTTTACTTAGATTAAAAATATTTGTGAAATTGTTATTCATATTAAATGAGGGGTAAAATTGAGATAACATCTACCATTATGGAACAATGAATTTTTTAAAAATATGTTATATTGAAACTTGATAGGATTTGAGAGCAAAATAAGACTTATTGATTCACAAAAATAAGATTTATTGATTATTTTTCTTATTTTTTGCTGGCTCATTTATTGTCATCCAAATTTATTTTAAATGCATAACCTGCTCCGAGTGGTCTAAACCTTTTGTTTACTACTCCCAAAGCCTTCTTAGTTTCATGGTAATTTGGACACTTTTCCTCTCTAATCATGTCAACATCCATCAGATAAGGTAGCAAGTTATGGGGCTGATAAATTTGCTATAAACAATCTTTTATTAAAAATGCTTGGAACTTCTAAATTGTGAATTTTCATAAAATGTTGTGGATTAATTATGTATTTATTTTTATGTTTTTTTTTCTTCTTTCTTTTTTTCTTGGCTTAATCACAGGTGAGTACGAATTGTATTTTTTTTGGTGACCTGTAACATTGTTGATCATTCCTCCACAGTGGAGGCTTGGTTGTCGAATGCTTATTTTGATTGGATATATGTAAATGGGGCCATTGTCTCATGGCTATGTCCACCAAAAGTATGAAATCAAAGTGGCTTTTATTGAGTTCAGTTTATGTACGCAACAAAATGATATCAAGGAAGAAAATTGGATCTATGATATCATCCATAAGCTGAGATGTTGTAGGTATCGATCTATTTCACCTGATTAAACTTAATTTGTTGCATATTTTCTAGGGCTGTACAGAGAGAGCGAGGGAGAGAGAGCCGATGTCAAAACACCCACCCAAATCATTAAGATCTCAGTGTATAAGCTAAAGAGAAATACAGTTTTAAAACTAACTCACTCTCTCACTCTGTTTTTCTATCTCTCTTTTCAAATTGAAGAACACCCAAGACCAATGAGAGGATGTCAAAACACTGTATAGAGAGAGTGAGGGAGAGAGTGCTGATGTCAAAACACCCAAACCATTAAGATCTGTGTATAAGCTAAAGAGAAATAGTCTCAAAACTAACTCACTCTCTCACTCTGGTTTTCTATCTCATCATCAAGATCGTCACGAAACATAATAAACCCAAGTCAAGGATTTCAAAGCAAACTCAATTGATTCTAAAGCAAGTAACAGATCGAATCAAGCTACTGCAAAATGTGGAATTCAATTCCAAACACTAACTAAACTCTGGTTGCTGAGAAAACTAAGAAAAAAAAGAAAAAATAATTAAAAAATAGAAGAAGAAGATGGTTTTGAATCCTTTATCTTGCATTGTTTGGTTTCCATTCAAATCATAAACTGTGAGAAAACGAAGCATTAGAAGTTCATATGTTTGCAATTAGAATCTCACCTGAAAATTAACTCTAATGCTTTGCAGAAATTCTGTTTTTTGCTTTCTTCGCAAGCCTTTCAAGCCAAAATCTGAAATTTCAAGCGGAAACTGAAATCATTACCCAACTAATCATCACAGTTCAAATAAAAAACGCAAAACTATTTCATTCAAATCATAAACTGTGAGAAAACGAAGCATTAGAAGTTCATATGTTCGCAATTAGAATCTCACCCCATCTATAATTATCTCTACATATAATGGTTCACTGACTGTTCTGTGTTCACTGAAAATGCATATCTCTCACTGAACAGATGGGGTGTTCACTGATGGGGTGTTTGATATTTCTATATAGTACTTACATATAATGATATCAGAACAAATGGGGTGTTTGATTCACATTTGATTAGAATTATTAGAATAATATAATTACAAAATCTGTTCTGCTTTATTATAAGATTTAGAATAATATGTGAATCAAACAAAAGCAGGGATATGTAATATTTATTTACCAAATGTTGATCAGCAGATAGAGAGAAATTGATATGAATAAACAGAAATGATATAAATAAACCACAAAGAATCCCAAAGATGCTATGAATAAACCATGAACCAGAAATGATTATAAACAAAAATGAACCAGAAACATAAATTATGATAAACCAGAAACCATGAACCATCAACAATTGAAGTATTTGCATATGAGAGTATTTAATAAAAAACAGAACCAGATAGAGAGAAAATAACAAGAGAAGAAAACGAAGGGAAATAGAGAGAGAAGGGGAATAGAGACGGAAATCTTACCTTGCACAGATAGAAGCCTCAGGTTAAACTTGCTTTATTTTGTATCTGCACTAACACAATTGAAGCAAATAAAATTAAGATATAGGTAATTAAGTCCCAAACAATGAAAAATAAATAACAATTAATACATGAAGCATAGAGAGAAAAAGAAAGAGAGAGAAAGACAGAGAGAGAGAGGGAGACAGGTAACGGAGAGCTCTAGTCGGGGTTCGAAGCAGAGGGAGAAAGAAAAGACGGCGGTGGCGACTGTGGTGGTGGGAGGAGCCAACTCAGTTTCGCGGTTCTTAATCGAAAACCCTAGCCTTCAGAAAGCGAGTGGAAGGGAGGGTTGCGAATTGAAGCCACTGAGAGAGAAGGGAGGATGGGGCAGGGGGGTGAGGCAGAAATCGGGTGAGAGAGAAGGAGAGAGGTAGCGTCGGGAGCGAGAGATAAAGAAGTTGAACAAAGAGGGAGATAGAGATAAAGAGGGAATGTGAGGAGACGTGCAACAGAGAGGGAGAGAGAGATAAAGATGGAATGGGGAGAGACGTGGGTAGGTGGGAGAGTGAGAGAGTACCGAGTGTTTGGGCGGGAATTAAAGCATCATCTCAACCATTGATGTGAATCAAAATTGATTTGAGCCCTTAAAATGAAATGTATCTCTGATATATTTTACATATTTTCAAAATCCGTTCTGGTTTATTATATAGATTGTTATATTATTTGTTCCTAAATAATATTTTTTATACATATATAATATTTTTGCAATGAATTCAAAACTATATACAATAACATACCGATACTAGTAGATACCATACCAGTGGAAAAATGGTACCTAATCTGATATGGTATTAACAACTTTGATACTCTGCCAAAAAAAATTCAATCAAATCATTAACAAATAATACCACTTAATATCAAGTGTTAGAGAAAAAATGGATCAATAATGGGAAAAATTATGATGATCTCCCATGTTGTTTCCTCATCACCTAACACATAAATGTAGCCTCCACTCTCTTAACCAATGAGAGAAGAGAAAGGTACCACATGGCACCTACTCTATTTGCACTCAAAAATTTCTCCAATAATAGACACAAAGCATTTAGAAGAGAAACAACAAATCAGTAGAAGTTTTAAAAATAAATTACAAATTAATTGTAAATTTTATTAATAGTGTAGGTAAAAATCTAGTTTAAGTCCAATCAACAATGATTTGATCAACAGACTTAAATAAATTTTAAGTAAAAATAAATAAAAATCAGACTTTGTGATTGAGTTCTTTGCCTTAAACAAATTAAAGACTTTCTTAGAAGTAATTAAATGAAAAGGAAATGGAACAGAATAGAATATGTATTAATTCGAATAAATTGTCACTTGTCATTAGTTACAAGAACGTAAACAAGAACAAAAAATTGAAGAAATACAACAATCGATAGAAAGAAAAGAAGTGAGGGTTGGAAAAAATTACTAGTTTAAATTACTCGTAGACCGTTAAGTTAAACTATTCTTAGATAAACTCTTTGCGAGTGTGATTGATGGTTATTGATTGATGTCATTTTTTCATTCTTCAAGTCCGCCCTTTATACTTGCTTGGTCACCTCATGTTGTACCTATCAATCCATGATTTTCCTTGATCTTTGCTCCACTCAATCATATCTCATATCTTCATAGGAATTACTTATAGATTTTGTTCTTTGACTTGAAATTGATTCCCCTGATTTTAACATATAGTTTCTAATTGATTTTAACAAATATCTTTATTGGCTTTATTTATCTTTTCAAGTCACATCATCACATCTTCTATGTCATGTTACTAACATACTTGTTACGTCATATCAACATACTTGTCAACAAAAATAATAAAAACAAATGTGATCAAGATTATTTTTTGAAAATAATTTATAATTTCAATCGATAGGCCATAATCGAACTTAGCTATAATTAATAGGTCACAATCGACAGAAAAATAAAATATGATATAAACAAATATTAATAATTAAAATTTTATAGGTAGTAATAAATTTTTATTTTTATTTTTAAAAGTACTACTAAATGATAATTGTCGCTACCAATCCTCTTCTCTCTAGTTTTAACTTTTAAGAGATAAAAATGTAAAATAAAATAAATCAAACATATATTGACAAAGTAAACATATATATATGTTGTTACTTCATTATCAAATTCTCCCTTCCTCCCTCATTATCACAACCCTTCTCACCTTTGATGGTGCCACCCCGGTCTTTATATATATATATATATATTTTTATCAATAAAAATCAGTAATTAATTATTAAATTAACACATTAAAAAAAAAAAGAAGTTAAAATTCACACTCATACATTTTGTAAAGAAAAATTTATCCTCTCATTTCACTCTTAAAAATAAAAACTTTTTTGTTTGGTTTGAATTTGAGAGATGAGTTTTAGAAAAAAATTTCCCAAAAATTGTTTAGTTTGAGATTTTTCTCAAAAAAATTTCAAAATCACTTTCTCTCTCTTACACATCAATTAATCACTTTTTCTCTCTCTTCTCTCATTCTCAATCACTTTTTCTCTCAAACACATCTACTAAATTCTTCTAAAATATCAAATCATCCCAAACTCCCACAAAAAATTTATCTCTCAAAATATACAACCAAACAAACCAAAAAAATTTCTAAAACAACTCTCTCAAATTTTTTTTAAAAACAACTCTCCCAAAAACAAACCAAACAAGCTCTAGATATCCCCCGGCCTTTTTTCCCATCTCTCCTTCGCATACATCTTCCTCCAACCTTCCTTCTCCTTGGTATACATCTTCCTCCAACCTTCAATCGATGACATCTTTCTTCTCCTTGAATATTCTTGATGTAAATGGAATCGATGTGATGTAGGTAATTAAAATCCTTTTATGGGACCCCCAACAATTATTAAACAATTGGAGATCCCTATCCTAAGATAACCTCCACCCATTTATCATTAAACCGCACCCAAAATTTCTATTACTCGTTGGCAACACATCTACATTCCGTATTAATTAAAAAATTAATTAACATGTGTCTTAAAAATCAGAAAATACTAAAACAATTTAAATTTTAATACACATTTTGCATATTCTTATATAAATATATATATTTTTTATACACGTTAACATGAACCACCATTTACTAGTAGTGATTATCATTTGTCAAGTTTCATTGTGTAAATATTTTTAAATTCTTAATATATAATTAAATTTTACTTATGCTGTGTTTGGTTGAAGGATTTGAGAAGAAATTTAAAAAGAAAAAGAGAAAAAATATATGAAATTATGTGAAATGTATGTATATTTTATTCATATTTTACTTATTTTTTCTCTTTCTATTTTCAAATCCTTTCACAAATCTCTCAACTAAACACAGTATTAATGAAACCTCTAAAAGGGATAAACTCCCGGAAGCGTAACACCAGATCATCACTCCACGTCTACCTTCCAATCCATTGGGAGCTTCTATTTACACACACCCATTCCCCTCTTTACACATCCATAATTGGTTCGGAAGTAGATTTCCGAAAATAAGTAATTGGTTCGGAAGTAGCTTTCCGAAAATAAACAATTGGTTCGGAAGTAGACTTCCGAATATAAGCAATTGGTTCGGAAGTAGACTTCCGAATGTGTTTATTTAATGTCTAAAATAGTAATTTCACTTGAAAAAAAATTTATAATAAAAATAATTTTTTTGAGGGATGTGCAAAGAGGGGAAGAGGGGTGTGTAAATAGAAGCTCCCCAATCCATTCCACCCAACGGCTCACAATCTTTTTAAAATTACCACAATATCCCCTGGTTGGTAGCCTCACTTCACGAGACACACACCCAGACTGGTATTACCGCCTCCAACCGGTTGCCATTCTCTTCACCATATAAATATAAAAATAATAGAAAAAATTACAAACAAATACCTCATGATTTAAGTATTATAATAAAATAAATCATGAATTTTTAATTATGTCAATTTAAATTATAATCTTTGATTTGTTTTTATTCTAAATTATTTATATATTTTCAGTCAATAAACTTATGTTCCGTTTGTTTAGACAGAAAATATTTTTCTAATATTTGGTATAACGAAAAATGAAAGTCGGTTAATGAAAAATAAGCTATATGGATAGAAAATATTTTTCACTTTGAGAAGGTAGAAAACACTTTTCAAACTAAAAATTTTCCAATGTCATCATACCACCATTGTTACTCTTACCTCTATTACCACACCACCATCACCGTCGTTATCACCACTGCCATCACCCCACCACCATGCTACCACCTTCATCTCCACATTCATTCTACCACCATCAAACATAGCAAAATGTTTTTCTCGAAAAATATTTTTTGAATTTTTTTTTCGTGAAATATTTTTTCTGCTCAAACAAATGGAGCATATGAAAAATAATATTTTAGACATTTTACATATACTTACATTAAATACAATGATTAAAATATTATTTTTCTGGTCAATTTTAATTAACGAAAAGAAGCAAATGATTTAGATTAAAAATAAATCAAAATATTACAATTTAAATTGAAGAAAATAGTGGAAAAGTCTACTCTAAAGAGGGTATAAGGCATTAGGTTCTCTAGTAGATATTTTTCTTTGGCAAGAGTCCACCCTTTGTGACATGTTATGCTGAGCATTACATTTTATTGTTTTGGAAGATATTTTGTTTCTTATTTTAACCTTTAATTTTTTTGTTGACTATTGTTCAAATTTATATTTATCTGTTTAATTTTTTTTCCTATCTGTTCAAAATTTTTCCTATCTGTTCAATTTTTTTTACCATATTTGTTTAATTTTTTAATCCTTTCAATTCAAATTTCCCTTATTTGTTTGAATATTTGTCCACAAAATATATCGGTTGAAATTTATCTGTTCAAAAATTCTACCTGTTCAAATTATCTGTTGAAATTCTATAATCTTTTTTCTATCTATTGAAAATAAACTGATAGAGGATTCCAAAAGAAGAAGAAATCAACCATATCTGGTCTCCACTCTTTTTCCAAACTAAACAAAAAGAAAATCTCATGGGATTTTATCATCAACAGAACCTATCTGTTCAAAACACTTCAATAGACAACCACCACATACAGATATATAATCACAGATAATCACATACAAAAAAATAACGAAGCCAAGATCAACACATAAATATACAGAGAGAGAGAGAGAGAGAGAGAGAATTCTATGGTTTCTGTAATGAAAAAATAAATAATCACCACACAGGTGATTATTTATTCCCCCCCTTATCTGTGATCTGTGCTTTGAATGTTCATCAACACAAAGCTCTAACGGTACACAAGCATACAAACACACTAGAGATATATTGGGTAGGTTTGGTTTGTGTTTCTGAAAAAAATTTCAGAAATTTTCTCTACAAACAAATTTCAGAAATTTTCTCTACCAAACAAATTTTCCCAAAAAAATTTCCCAAAACACACAAACCAAACAAGTTTTCCAAAACAAATCTCTCTCACACACACATCAAATCAATCACTTTTTCCAAAACTCTCTCTCAAAACAATTTTCCAAAACAAATTTTCCCAAAAAACCAAACCAAACATGTTTTCGTACTTTTTATCTCTAAAACACATCTCTCAAACACAAACCAAACATACCCATTTTTTTTCTAGAGAGAAAGTGTCATTTATAGAGAGAGAGAAACGAGAGTCAATGGGGGTGTTGGTGCCCTCGTGAAGTCGGAACTGATGTCGTTGAAGACGGCGGAAATGACGGAGAGAGAGAGAGACTTAGACCTGAGGGGAGTGACTTTGAAGCTTTGCGAAGTTAGGGAGACTATAATGTGATGAATCGCCACCGGCCCAGAGCGCTTTTGCGCCGTCACCACCGTGACCTTCTTCTCCTCTCTCTATCGCAAATCTCTTTCAGATCTAAAATCGTCGTCGCAGATCTTTGTGGTTTTAGATTTTGAAGGTAGGGGGAGGTGGACTGGTTGTTCAGCTGATGAGGATTTTGGTTCGTTGAGATCGTCTCTGGTAAGGTAAGGGAGAAACCACCGTGGCGGCGACGGAATCTGAATCGGGTGGAGGAAGGCGATCGGAGTGGTGTCAGTTTTTGACAGAGAGAGAGATGAAAAAGAAAATAATTGGTTTAGAGAGAGAGAGAGAGAGAAGGTTTGAAGAAATTGTTTAGGCAAATTACATATACCCCTCGAGGTTTATCAAAATTACAGATATCTCTTGAGGTTTGAAAGATTACAGATATCCTCCTGAAGGTATTATTTACATAACAAATTAGGGGACAAATTGTTATAAAAATATAAATCTTATGGGATAATTTATTATGAAAATATAAACTTCAAAAGGATATATGTAATTTCTGAAACCTCAAAAAATATTTATAATATAGCTAAATTTCAAAAGAGGTATATGTAATTTGCCCAAATTGTTTAAAGAGAAGACTCACCCGTTGATAGATATGCATAGAAATAGAAAGGATTATTTACCAATAAATCCTACTTTACAAACTGTTATACCAAATAGTCTCACTTTTATTCTATTATACCAATTAGTCCTATTGGTGGTTTGATTTGGTCATTTTTGTTTTTTTTTTTTTCCATTTTTGTTTAACTTCGTGGACGAGAGTGTCCTTGGTATAATGTGGACTGTGTGTAACAGTGTGTGTGCATAACATTGTGTGTGTGTGTATGTGTGTTGAAACAGCACTGTGTGTGTGCGTATAACAGTGTGTAACAGTGTGTGTGGCATGTATTATACCAAATTGTTCATCCCTGTAGCGAGCTAGTCCAGAGTATTCGATGTGAACCTGAAAACCGGGTATGGGCAGACCCTCAGAGATTCGTGTGTGCTGTGTATGTTTCATTGTTTTTTTTTGTGTGTATGTGTGGGGGGGGTGTGTTTTAGATTAAAAACCAGACTCTCTCACTCTATCTAGACACTGTTGCCGCTTCGTCACAGCAGATTGTACTCCGACTGTCGCCGCCGAATCAACGGCTGTTTCCGCCACCGCAGAACATCATCATCGCCGCCTCAGACCATCATCATCGCCGCCCCTCTCTCTCTCTCTCTCTCTCTCTCTCTCTCTCTATTCATACCAACGGTGGTGGAACCCCCACGATGGTATCCAGATCCATCGCCTGGATTTTTTAGACATGTGAAGCCGTTCTTCCAGATCGTGATATCCAAATCCAGATACGTTGCCTCATCCTTTGTGGCTTTACATAGCTATTCAATCTCCCTCGGCGTTGTAGAAAATTATCTTCAAATTTGAATCGAGTGCTTCAGCTTCTCTCCTCTACTTCAGCAATGGCGTCTTTCGATCAAGCTCCTCCTGGCGACTCCAAATCTGGAGAGAAGATCTTGAGGAGTGTAACTGTGAGGATTTGTTTTTGTGCGGTTGTTGAATGGGTTTGGATTGGAGGAGAGTTTTTTCGAGAGAGATAGAGAGAGTTTTTCTTTGATGAATGTGTGTGTGTCTGCTTGTGTGAACCCCAAACACACTAACCCAGCCCAAAACAAAACCCCTTACAGTGCTTTGCCATTCTGTGACACCCTCTCAATGTATCACATGCCACACACCACACATCGATTCACTAATCATGTACGTGAGACACACATGCACCACACCCAATTTTTCCCTAACAGCCTTATTAATAAGGGTTAAATGAGGGTAATTATGTCCCTCACAATTAAATGGGACTAAACGGTTTAGTAGAATAAAAATGGGACCAACTGGTTCATAAATTCAAATTTTGAGATTTATTGATAAATCTCCCAAATAGAAATGGGCACTTTGATCCTTTTGTGCTTATCCTCATCAATAATATTTTAGAGCGCGAATTTTGAACAAACAAAATTTAAATATGAATTTATGAACCGAATAATCTTTTTAAATTGACATAATTAAAAATTTAGAATTTATTTTATTATAATAACAAATTTTTATTATTATAATCTATAAAATATTATAAAAACATTATCCACCGGCATTTCCCGGTCACCCCCACACACCACCTTCCCTGCCCCCGTTTCCGTTACAAACCTCCCACTACCCCCCTTATATCCCATTCCCATTCTCTCTCTCTCCCCTCCTCTGTGTATAGAGAGAGAGAGAGAGAGGAGAAAATTAGGGTTTTA
Organism: Camellia japonica; assembly: GCA_030407325.1. Classification (NCBI taxonomy): domain Eukaryota; kingdom Viridiplantae; phylum Streptophyta; class Magnoliopsida; order Ericales; family Theaceae; genus Camellia; species Camellia japonica. The sequence goes on from JAPPVO010000059.1 coordinate 93,507,352, forward strand.
AGTTCTCTCTTCCTATTTCTGTAATTGAGAATAGATATGGTTACTGAAGATCGTGAATTCTCTCACAATCATGCAGAATCAAGCGAAGACATGGCCGAAATGCTCTTCCCTAGGAAACGCTGCTGCTTCTGCATACCTTGCTTCGGCTCCACCAGATCGGCCGCCGCCGGGAGAACCTGGTGGCAGAAAGTTCGGATGGCGGAGAACGAAGAGGGCTGGTTGTCCCGCGGAATCGCCGCCCTGATGAAGGTCCGGGAGTGGTCTGAGATCGTCGCCGGTCCGCGGTGGAAGACTTTCATACGGCGGTTCAATCGGAACAAGAGCGGAGGAAGCAAGCATGCAAACTTCCAATACGATCCTCTCAGTTACGCTCTCAATTTCGACGATGGATCGGCGCAAAGCGCCGATTTGGAGGACGAGTACGGGTTTCCGAACTTCTCGTCGAGGTACGCGGCGATCCCGATGACGGCGAAGTCGTCGATGGATTTCGGGAAGGACGCGCCGACTTTTACGTGATGGAGTGCGGCGGCTGCTAATGTGCGCCGGGATGCGTATGGAGGGGAATGTGAGCTTGCTGCTGGTGATGATTGGATGTTGACTTTTCTGACGATAATGCGCATTTTATCACCGGTCATCATAAACGTGCCTCTTTTTATTTTATCTTTTTCATTTATATATATATTAATTATTATAGATATAGAGATATATTTATATATATATATATATATTTTTTGGATTTTTTAGTTTTTGGGTTGTGTATAAATAAAGATAATTGATAGCGATATACAAGGTTGCTTGTAGGTTTCTAAGTTGGTTTGAATTTTGTTTTTATTATATGTTGGTTGTTTTTCTTGGTGGTGAATAAAATGATATTTTGATGTGATGATGATAATAACAGTGGTTCATAAAATTATCAAAATCTATAATAGCTTTTTCTTATTTCTTATTATATTAATGTGTGTTTGATTTGAATGATTGACTAGCTAACTTAAAGTTAATTTTGAAATTACTGTAGAATAATTGAATTTTATTCAAGAGGATATATTGATTGGGTTGGGTTTGTCATATTTGCATTTCACAGTGAGAAAACTTTGGGGGGTTCTGATAGTTATAGCGAGTGTCGTTTTTATAATCCGAGTTATAACGTGTGTCGTTTCTATAATCTGAATTATTATTTTTTAGGATGGATAGTTTGATTTCATGAGTGTAATGTTTTTATTTTATTACATTTGTTTTCGAAAAAATAAACGATAAATATATTTTTAAAAAGTAAATCATTTATTTTTTTTAGACAAATTTAATAAAGAAAGAAAAAGATTACAGTTATTACTTTGAGCTAATTTTATTTTTTATGGATAATATACATCGAAGGTAACACAATAACATTTTAGATTATTAAAAAGAGACATTTATATAATTTTTATCGACTTTAAAAAAACATATGATAGAGTGCATTAGGATATAATATGATGGGTGTTAAAAAAGAAAGAGGTGACAAAAGATTATATTGATGTGATTAGGGACATGTATGAAGGGGTGATGACCACTATTAGATCGCCTGATGGAGAGATAAATGAATTTCCTATCACTGTAAGGTTACATCAAGGATTTACCTTAAATCCTTATTTTTTTGCTTTAGTTATGGATGAGTTGACGAGAAATATTCAAGCTGGCGTATCATGGTATATGTTTTTTTGCAGATGATATCATGTTAGTGGATGAAATTAGAGAACGAGTTAACACAAAGTTGGAGATTTGAGAAAAACCTTTGAATCTAAAGGATTCTAGATAAGCAGAACTAAGACAGAGTAATAGAGTGTAAATTTAGTAACAGTAACAATGAAAGCAGATGAAAAGTGAAAATTGAGAACCAATAACTGCCTAAGAGTGAACATTGTCGTTATTTAGGGTCGATTATCACAATGACGAGGGAGACTAATGCGGATGTGGCCCATAGGATTAAGGCGGGATGACTTAAGTGGAAAAGTGCGCTTGGTGTATTGTGCGATAAACGAATACCCACTAAACTAAAAGGTAAGTTCTATAGAATGGCTATTAGATCAGCGATATTGTATGGGATGAAGTGTTGGGCAACCAAGAAACAACATATAGATAAGATGAGTGTTGCGGAGATGAGGATGCTAAGGTGGATGTGTGGCAAAACTAGACAAGACAAGACAAAATTAGGAATGAGTGTATTAGGGAATAGGTAGAAGTAGCACCAATAGAAGATAAGTTGAGAAAAAATCGATTGAGATGGTTTGATCATATTCAACGGAGATCAACAGAGGTAGTAGTAAAGAGATGCGATGTAGTGGTGGTAGATGGATGTGTTAGGAGACCGGGTAGGCCTAAATTAATGTTGACTAGCGTTGTAAATAAAGATATGAATCTACTTAATTTGACTAATGAAATGACTTTTGATAGAACTGCGTGGAAAAGAAGGAGTCATGTAGTCAATCCTATTTGATGGAACTTAATGTTTGCTTTGGTTATGTATGTTGTAGAAAAGATGAATTAAAAATAGCACTTAACAAGGTGGTAAAAAAAAAAAAAAAAAAAAAAAAAAAAAAAAAAAAAAAAAAAAACCTTGTCGAGTTGATGTCACAAAAATTAATTTAGTTTAATTGGAATGTTGTGGTGGGTGACAAAGATTAGTACTAACTTGCAAGAAAGGTGAGTCAACACTTGTGTGTTGCCAACTAATGCTTGTTTGGAAAAGAGAGTTTTTGTTATTATTGGTGGCAATTTGCATAGCTTTCTTTAATGGATTTCTGACCGTGTGAATTGTTTATGATAATAATCCCTTTACATGATATCACACTCTTTGGATTATAGAATTGGATGGCTGTTCTGATAATTTTTTAATACAATTATGATTTGATTATGTGATTATTCATGGTTAATTTAATTTTTTATATTAATGATTTGCTCAATAAATTCTATAAGATGAATAATTTGAATAATGAAAGTAAATCAAGAGTAATCAAGAGTGAACTCCAAAGAGATTTGGGCTTTCATTTTTTGTGATATGCATGTTCTTGTTTTAGGGTGTTAAAGGGAAGAACTAATTGTGTATTATTGCTCTTAGATCATACACTAATCCATCAATTTTTTAAGTTAAGAAGTGGTTAAGTACAGTTGAGACAACAAACCATGAATGAGTGATTAGTAGACAATCCCACCCTATGGTAGCCAATTCAACAAATCTTGTGCCAAAATTCCCAACCATATAGGTTACTTGGCTACTACTTACAACAAAATGATTCAAAAGCATACAAAGAGTCAGACCAAAAAAACCAGAGAGTAGGGGCATATTTGCTATAATTTATTCTAAAACTTTTAGTCAATAATTTATAAATAAAATCTAAAAGCAGCTCTCTCATTTTCAAAATTATTATTTTTACGACAAAAATTGTAAGCAGTAGTTATAGAGAGAAGTCTGTTATGTACTATCTGAGCTAGCATAGTGTATGTTATTACCTTTTAATGGCTCCTTCACTTGTATGTAGGAAGTTCTCACACTAGGGTAAACCAGTCTCACTACTCACTTCGCCATGTAACTTTCACAAGGAGATGGTTAATTAGTGACAAAAAATCCCGACCCGGTCATGCACTATGTTGAAAATAAAACTGTATTCTACGGTGTATACAACCTTTGTGTGTTGGGAATAATTGACCCACACAGGTTGATGGAAATATCTACAAACATATGAGCCACAAGGTTCCGGATATGTAAAATAGAACACTCGTTAATGCTATTTGCTCAGTGGTAGCTGGCTGGAGGGCAACTTCCATAGTTGATTTAGCTATGATTGCTTCAGATAAAGGAAAATCTAGAATCAAGAGAGTATATGTAGAGTTGAGGCATACCAATTTTCCTTTTGTGATCGTCTTTGTTTATATTGACAAGTATCTTAATGCCTAAAATTGTACAAACTCTAATTAGGTCACTGGATGGGCTCAGTTGGACCAGGCCGGGCCATCATGCTAGCTTGGTTGGGTCAAGCCCAAGGCTTTATAAATTTTCCTCCCACACTTTGGTTAATGATTTCAAAACTTGAATGTCAATTTGACTTTCTAGATCTTCTTCCCATAAATTCTCTTTTTTTCTATACCTTCTATTATAAAAAGCTTTGCAACCCAATTTTTGTTGCAAAAGTGGGTTACAGAGGTGAAGGCAGCATGCAACAAAAATGCTTTCGACAGTAACTTGTTAGAATGAATCAAGACAAAAAAGAGAGATGCTAAGAGTATGTGTTGTTACTTTTGAGCAAAGCTACACAAAAGGGATTAAATGGCAGAATCTTAGAGAAAGCCTCTATGGATTATCTTCCAAAGTGCTTCAAAGGCACCCAAAGGACCTCTTGGTGGCAGGTCTGTTAACAGACAGACCAGGTATAACCCGAATTCAATCAACCCGACCCAGAAATTAGGTTCAGCCAAGCATGTTCCGTTTAAAATCGGATTTATCCTGGGTATTACCTGATCTGAATTCAGTCGGATCCAACTAGCAAAAGCTACAAGACTGTAGTCAAAAGACACCGAAGATGTGAATTTGAACACATAGCATCTATAAGCAATTAACTAGGAACAAGATGGAAAAAATAACTATTGTATGAATAGGATTTCATCAATGTATTGCCTAGTGGTCGAGCAAATATAATTCTATAGTAATTCACCGGTCATACAATTTCGAGTTCATGAATTAGTAACTGGCTTACCAATATTTAAGCACCAAGAGAAGTCTCTGAAGAATTTGGGTACTTGGCCTTCTTTGACCAAAGCCAGATCTTGGAAACAGAGAAGCTCTCACCTCTAGCCCTGCTGGTGATCTTCTGCCCCTCCACATCTCCACTGCGTGCAGAATTCCCACCACCACCACCATCACCGCTAACCAAGGACAGAGCCACCTGCAAGTTTGAATCACCAACTACATACTGCAATGAACCCATTGAATAACATCTTCTTTCATCCAACTTGCAGCCACTACTCTCCCCTTGACATGGCTCTTCATTTTCTCCTCCTAAATTCAAGCTTCTGAACTTGCCAAGCCTCACAGGAAGGACCCTTTTCCCACCAACATTTTCTCGTGTAGCCCCACAAGAAAAATCATTTTTAGCATCACCCAAAAAGCCGCTCAATTGCTCCCTCTCCCTCGACGAACCAAGATTCAAGAATGGGCTCTCCATGGGAAGGCAAGAGCTAACTAGGGTCCCCCTACATAGAGGGCATGTCGAGTTTGATAGAAGCCATGTATCGATACAATTGATGTGAAAAGCATGGCTGCAAATGGGAAGCAATCTGAGCCTGTCTTGGTCTGAAAATTCACACAAACAAACAGCACAATCAAATGGCTCCTTCAAGCCTATAATATCCTCATAGAAGAAGACAGGTAGACCATCAATGAGAGTTTGGTCTAGACCTGAGTCGTGTAACCTAAATAGTTGTTGTAACTGTCTTTGGAGAGTATGGGAGCCAGAGGCTTCTGGGTATCGGTTTGATTGAGAGATGGATGAAAAAGGCCGTGTTTTCATGAGAAATCTAACAAGAAGATGAAGAAGACCATAGATGAAAAAGATGAGTGCTAGAATTACTATAGCTAAAAGAATAGCTGGATTGATTATGCCAGCAGAAGGTCGTGATGGGGTTGATTGTTTTTCAAAATCAGAACTACTTTGAGAAAACGAAAACGAAGAGAAAGGAGAGAGAGGTTGATGAATCAAAATACCATCTTTTTGCTCAAGTGGGTATAAAATTCTAGCCATTTTTTGAAATGGGTATAAGCTCAAAGGGTCATCTTTTTGCTCCAATTGCTATACAATTCAAGAAATTTTGGAAATGAATATACTCAGAGTCAAAATAGCAAACACCTTGAAGGCAATGCTTTCTTGCTTTGCAAATAAAGAAAACGGAAGTGCTGAAGCTAATGAGTATGAGCTTTAACTGGAACTGAGCTATGCAGTGCTCTACAAAACAACAATTATGAAATTGTTTTTCAAATTTTGACTTTAGGGTAAAAATAATTGGAACTTTTTGTCTTGATGAAGGCTGAGAACAGAAATATGATGTAATGTGCAAGACATTTAACAGGAAAAAGATGACAGAGCATGAATTTCAAGATAAGTTAAAGGTTGCAGGTAACCTACCCCTGATTTTTTTGTAGAATCACACAGGTTGCACACACACACACACACTCACACACACACATATATATAACCAATTGTATTTGGTTGGTGATAATTGGAAATTTGGAGATTATTGTTTTGATATAAAGATTGTGAGCTAACAAAGGTTTAAAGAGATTGATTTGTTTGGTTTGTTGAGGAAGTGCAGGATACTAGTGGAGACAAAGCGTCAGGATGATGCTTCTAAAATTGTAGCTTCCACTGCTAATATCACTATCTAATGTTTCATTGTCACTTATTAAAGGAAAAGTCTATGGTACCAAAAAATTGATCAGAAAAATATCAAAAATTTTAGATTAATAGTTTAAATTTGAAGTAGTTGTTGCGGGGCCACATATTGAATGAATCTTGATCATAAATGTTAATTTTTAGTATTTTTCTAGGTTTTTCTTTTGAATTTGTTGCATTCCTGTTAAAAATGCCACTCTTGTTGGGATAATATAGATGACACTAATTGCTTGGAGGATTGTAGGTATGGGATTAGGGGCTTCCCTCCCTACCCAAATTTCTGAGTAACGATATTTTTGATAATTTTATATTTATGATGATATTTTGTTCTATTTCTATGTATACATAGTTGAGGGGACAACTATCTTTGTATTTCTTATAATTTTTTTAATCATAAAGAAACCTTACTAAACATAACTCTGGTTTTGAAAGTAAACTACGTAAATCTTGTGGTATTGTGTGTGCGTACATTTGCTGTTCTCTTTTTTTTTTTCTTCATATCTCACTAATCTTGACACCTCGTCGATCTTGATTAAGTGTTACGATTTCTCTAACAACTCTATCAATATAATCATGTTTTGAAAACACAACTTGAATAGTTTGGATCATCAATACAGGTCCCATAATTGGCTTACGGGCCCAAATAACACCCTTCAATCTAAATTATGGAAATTCAACTCTAAAACTAAAAGATAGTTTGTTTTCTCTAATCAATCACCTATACAATTTCAACATATATATATAATGATACAATCACTATCTAAATCTGACATGATATAGAATTGTAAATATAACATTCTTGATATCTATACTAATATATAAAGTAAAGGTTGGAATTAGTGTTGATGTCATCGAAATTCTTTTCCGAAAATGCTCCTAAAACTTGATAATCGTTATAAACTCATTTAATTCTCTCCAGTTATCTCAGATAACTGTTATAACTATCAAATTCAATTACAATTTACACATAGAATGTGCCTTCTAATATATATATATATAATGTCAGGAACCCACTCTTATGAATCCATAAGTTACTCCGAATGTGTTTTTGTGGTGGAGATTAAATTGATGAAATGTGAGGTCCATGAGTAAAGTGAATTTGAACCATTGATTTCTTTTTTGGGTAAATTCAGAATTGATAAGGGTGAGTTTATAGTGTTGTATATATATATATACATGATATGTGGAGTTGAATATGATTGAGATGAGGAAATGTGTGTTTGGTGGACAAAGCCTAATGGATGGTGGGTCTACAATTGTAATTCCTTTCCTAAGCACGCATGCATGTAATTAGGACTCGGTGAATGTGCCCACTCATGCGGATGATTATAACTAATCATGTTCATGTTTGTAGTGTGGTTTGGTTCCTAATCCCAAGTTTTGTCAATCAAAAAAAAATATATATATATATATTTCTAACTTTTGATTTGCTTCTTGTTCTTATTACTTTCTTCATAACAATGAAGAAATCTAATCTCCATAGCTCCCTGGTGTGTTTTTCTTGATTTTCAAGTGATCATCTCCAAGAAAAAATTTGAGTCTCCACAACCATCCCAATCACATATTTCTAGTCACACTACTACTACTACTTTGTTTACATTATGAATTTATTGGGAAAAAAATTTCAAGAAAAAGAACTAGCAAGAGGAATAAAAAAAAAAAAAGGATGAAAAAGAACAAAATTTTACTTTACTTTATACACTTCATTTTTTTTTTTTTTTGTTTTTTCACAAATCCAAAAATTAAACACAATCTAAATATTTCTTAAAGGAAAATATGGCTGTGTGGTAATTCAATTGTGTCTATTACAAAGCGAGTGAAACTAGAAATACTATCGAGTCATATCTCATATTGTATCATTTTAGTTATTCATCTTTTTTATATTCAAATCCCTCAAATATCTTATTTTAATGCACTTTAAGTCATACAATCATGTTATGAGATGCTCACATCTTGAGATTACTACCACATTATGCGGTTAAGAGTGCATTAAAACAGAGAGACAATTACTATGAAACAATAATCTGTTTGGTTGGTGATGGAGGTAAAGTGGTGGTAAATTGGCAAACACAATGGAGATCAATGGTCCTTGCTTTTGAAACACACACACACAAATTTAATTGGATTTGTTAAGCAATTTTCACTCTGCTAAGATGTAATGAAAGGCTGAAATTACTAAATTTACACTAAATTACACTGACATCAACTGAAAGAGTCCATAATTACCTTAGTCTTGGTGAAGAGATTGCTTTTCTCCTTCAAGAAAGTAGCACGATTAGAGCCTTCCAGCTCCAATTTTGTCTGTTCAAATAGAATGTCACGATTTACTATACATCCTACGATTTGTTACAATCGTGTCTTGAGATTACTATCACATAGTGGCAGTGTAACCCTTAATGGATTTGTGATCCCAAAACAAGAACAGTGAGAACTCCAACCAATTGGCTTCTTGCTACATTGGAATGTAACTTATTCAATAAACTTGAAAAAATATATCTAATATAAAAATTGTCTTCCATACAAACAAGTAGTAAACCTCTCTCTAATTCTATAGCTAGACATAAATGAATTGAGTTGTGCTATATGCTCATAAGTCATTCATAAAATGATTTACAAACTAATACAAGATAGCAAGGTCCACAAATGGGTTCTACAGGTGAGACTCACCTTCTTATATATAATATGTGAATCATTCTGCGAATGAATTCTGTGCAATCAGTTTTACTAAAACAAATTTCATGGACCATCCATCAAATTGTTTGTCTTCTTAATGCTTCATGGTTCAAAGCTTAGGGACTTCTCTTCTTCTTCTTTAATAATGTTTATCATTGTAGCCACTTGATTAATGCTTGGCCTCGCATCAGGAGATGGATTTATGCACTTCAAAGCTACCTGCAGCAAATTTACCATTCTCTCCTCGCTCGCGCCTTCTGAGATGAGAGTCCTGTCAAAGACTTCAACTGTCCATTCCTCTCTGACCACTGAGTTGACCCAATTAGCCAAATCAAACCCGTTATTCTGGACTAATTTCCCTGTTAGCATCTCGAGAAGAATCACACCAAAGCCATAAACGTCGACTTTGAAGGTGCTAAATGCACGACCGCCATTTGGATCATTGTCTTTGAAACTATTTTTGGTTTGGGAAAGGAGTGGTGATTGGTCTTGACGATTTTCTACCACCATTAGGCCGTACTCACTAATGCGCGGATCCATGTCTTTGTCGAGCAATATCTTGGAGGATTTTAGGTTTCCATGAGCAATTCCATCGTCACAAAGCTCATCGTGCATAAAAGCTAGAGCTTGTGCAGTGATGGCTGCAATTCTGATTCTGCTTCCCCAGTCAAACAATTGGCTATTTTGAGATCCTGGAAAAGATACACGAAAAACATTTCAGTTGAGTTTAGTAATGCTTCAGTTTTCTATTTTTAGTTTACAGAAAGCAGGAGGAAACGTGTTTTCGTTATTTTTGCAAAGATCATTAAAAAAAATTGTTTGGAAAAAATAAATGTTTTGAAAAGATGTGAAAACAAAAATAAGAATCATGCTTAGACCATGTAATCCATTTACTGTATCTACCCCTATTTCCCTTATCAACAATCATAATGCTTGAACCATGTAATCAAAGAATTGTTACCAGGCTAGGAAATGGTCAGCCTGCTATGGACCCAAATATGAATGTGGGTTTGGGAAAAAATATCAACTGAATTGACTGATTGTGAATTTTTTAACCTACCGCCAACTCGCTCATTTTTAAAATCGGTAAGTTGGTTGAATATCTTGAGGGTTATAAATTAGCAGTTTGAGCAGATTGGATGGGTTAAAATGCAGAATATGGGGGTGCTTGCAGTTTTGGTTAAATTAGCAGTTTGAGCAGGTCCTTCCTGTGCTTGTTCTGGTCTGATTTTGATCTGCTTTGATCTACTCTGATCTGTGTTTGTAGCTTGTTCTGCAGCAGCTTCGTGTCTTGCAGTTTTGGTTCGGTGTTTGGTCTGTTCCTTTCGTTGGTTCCTCGCCAACATGGGGGTGCTTGCAAATGATAGGATGGGCTTTTTGGTGCCAATCTCGTTGGGATGATTTAGCTCATTGTGATGCTTCTGCACTCCCCCTCTTTTTTTATTGGTGTAATTCGTTTTTTGTACCTTGTACTAGCTTTTTACATCAATAAAGTATTTTTTTTTGCCATTCAAAAAAAAAAAAAAAATGCAGAATATGGGAAAAAACAAAATAAATAAACAAAAGATGACCTTAAATTTTAATTTTCAACCAAAACAATTAAATCTTTTTAAAAAAATATGATAAAAAATGAGAGACGTGTTATTTGATTAATGGTAGAAGAGTGGGTCGTTTTGCAAGCGGATTGCTAAATTTTAAAAACCAGGCCAACCGATCCATTGAATTTTATTATCTAACCTCGCCAATCCAATCTGCTCACTATCTTTGAAACCTTATGAGTTAGTTAGAGTAGCCCCGGGTTAGCTATTTGGCCCTTTTATTGCATACTTCTAATAAGGACATATACTATAAGGTTGTATTTGGATTATAAATTTGAATAAAATTTGGAAAAAGAAAGTGAAAAGGTGAGCAAAATGTGAATGAAATATAAGTTTTTTTTTTTTTTCATTTTCAAATCCCTATTTAAATTTATGATTCAAACACAACTTAAGAATTCATAAGAATAGGAATAGCAAGAATGAAATTTACCATGAAGAAGGTTGAAGAGGCTGCCATTCTGCTGAAATTCATAAACCAACAACCTCTCTTGCTTTGAACAATAATAAGCCAAGGCTTGCAACACATTTGGATGCTTCACTTGGTCTATCCTCTCCATCCTCTTCTTGAAATCCTCCTTTTGAATCCCGCAATCTTTGATCCTCTTCACAGCCAATGTCACCCCACCATCAAGTATGACCTTATACAAGCTTCCATGTTTCCCTCTCCCAACCAACTCAGCCGGGGCTTGAAGCAATTCCTCAAACTTCAACCCGTTCACCACTGGACTCAAAAGAACCACAAGAGGAGATGCAGCTGTCCCGTTTTCAAAAGATGTTATCGAATACTCCGACCTATATGCAAACTCTCCGGTCTTGAACTCGCTCAATGTACCACTAATCTTGTTGTTACTATTATCATGTAATTCTCTCCCCTCTTCAACACCAGTCTTGTCAACCGTGCGCCTTTTCTTCTTGGACAACTTGAGGGCAACAATGAACACAACAACAATGAATCCAATTATAGCATAGCCTGAGTAGACAAGGAACTGTTTGGTTGAGGATTTTTTCGCCGGTGGAGACAGTGGACATAGGTCTGACAATGGTAGTCCACATAATCCAGGATTACCCAAAAAGCTACTTGTGTCAAAACGACCTTTGACATCAGGAATCGCACCGCTAAAATTGTTGTTGGAGACATTGAACTGGGCTAGATTTGAGAAGTCAAATTTTGGTATTTCACCACTTAACTGATTGTCCTGGACAAGAAAAGATAGCAAGCCAGAGACTTTAGAGAGATTAGGAGGGACCTGACCGGATAAGGCATTTTTAGACAAATCGAGCCTTTTCAAGTTGTTTAATTGGGGGAGACTGAGCGGAAGATTGCCTGAGAAGCGATTCCCACTTAGGTATAAGTGGGTTAGATTTTGGCAATTCGATATCTCATTTGGCATGTCTCCACCAATACCGTTGTCATTTAGGCTCAGGACGAGAAGAGAGCTAGTTGTGCAAAGAGAAAGGGCATCAAGAACTCCGGTTAGATTGCGCTCATCAAGAACTATCTTTTTCACAGATTGTGATTGGCTATCACAGGTCACACCTTGCCATTTGCCGGAGCAAGGGTCTGTATTCACATCCCAACCGAAAGTTTGGCCTATTACTGCGTTCCCGGGAGCGAGTTTTTCCATGAAGCGGACTAGCGCCTGCTTCACTTCTTCTTCCTCAGAACGCGCCATCACAAAAAGAAACAACAAAACTGCGACTAACACACAGGTGGGTAGCACTCGATCTATCATTTCTCACAAATGTCAGTGTAATTTGCTGCTAATCCTTTTCATGAAGTTGGTTTTTGGGATATCAGTGATGAACAATATTGAAAATGTTTGCTCAAGTTCATATTAGGATGCCAAATGGCTGAATTTATAATCACAGTTTTGTTGGGATGTCAATGGGATTGCCAAATGAGACTCAAGTACTAACTAAAAAGCTGACAAGGCAGGGATTAAAGTATTGAAAGCCGGCATAGAAATGGTCAGTTTGTGAATGTTGTGTTGTTTCTCTGTTGGATTTCTCACCAGATTCAGTGCTTTGATGTTATAGTAATGTTATTGTAATCTTTTGTGTTTGTTAGTATTTGAAGAGATGATACATATGCTGATTAATATATGTGACTAGAGAACACAATGGATGGTTCAGATTTGTTCTTAAGAGTTTTGCACGCACTGTTCACAATTGATTGGTTTAGTTTTAAGGTGTGCATAGTGCGGTTCAAGCAGTTTGAGTGTAAGATTATAAATCAAATCATGAATGAGGGATTGACAAATAATCAAACTGTGGTTTGGACGGTTTCAATTTTCTAGTTAATTGAAGAATATTATTAAACAATTATATCAAGCATTTACATACAATATAATACAAATTTGCATAATATATAATACTAATTTATATAATATTTTTCATATACATAACTATTAATTTGCAACAAATTTCACATCTTAAATCTTCTTACACTCATTTTTACATTGATATTTCATTAAATGTTAAAAAAAATATATGTATTAATTATAGCGGAGCGGAGTGATTTCGAAAGCGAATTATAAATTTTAAAGTTTAATTGAGATTAGTGGATAGATTAGTGCGATTTTAGCAGATTGGACGGTATTTTGTACAACCCTAATTACTTGTACAAACAAGTTGTACAAAAATGTACATAGAACAGAGAAAAAGGATGGGCACCATAATTTTATAGGCTCTTACCGAACTGAGATCCTCTCTATTATATCATCTAATGACTGTTGCTTCCTTAATTTTTAAAAAGAGACTAATATTTTGAGATAATAAAAAATCGAATAAAAAATTAATATTTTGATATAGAGGAAGTTCTTGATGAAAATGTTTCCTCAAGAACTTCATCAAGAACTTCCTCTATACCAAAATATTAATTTATTTATTAAAATGCAGAATATGGGAAAAAACAAAATAAATAAATAAAAGATGACCTTAAATTTTAATTTTCGACCAAAACAATTAAATCTTTTTTAAAAAATACGATAAAAAATGAGAGACGTGTTATTTGATTAATGGTAGAAGAGTTTGGTCGTTTTGCAAGCGGATTGCTAAATTTTAAAAGCAGGCCAACAGATCCATTGAATTTTATTATCTAACCTCGCCAACCCAACCTGCTCACTATCTCTGAAACCTTATGAGTAAGCTTGAGTAGAGCCTGGTTGGGTATTTGGCCCTTTTTTTGCACTCCTAATTAGGCTCAAGAGTTTTTTGCCCTATTCAAACTCTACTCTAGTAGGAGTGTCGTGCACTAAGCCGCTGTATTTTAGTTTTTACAAAGAAATAGCTTCCTTGTCGGAACACTTTTATGTTCATCCATGAACCACAACACCCATGGACATATACCATAAGGTTGTATATGGATCATAGATTTGAATAGAATTTGAAAAAAGAAAGTGAAAATGTGAGCAAAATGTGAATGAAATATAATTTAATTAATTTTTTTTTTCATTTTCCTTTTCCTTTTCCTTTTCCTTTTCCTTTTCAAATCCCTACTCAAATTTATGATTTAAACACAACTTAAGAATTCATAAGAATAGGAATAGCAAGAATGAAATTTACCATGAAGAAGGTCGAAGAGACAGCCATTCTGCTGAAATTCATAAACCAACAACCTCTCTTGCTTTGAACAATAATAAGCCAAGGCTTGCAACACATTTGGATGCTTCACTTGGTCTATCCTCTCCATCCTCTTCTTGAAATCCTCCTTTTGAATCCCGCAATCTTTGATCCTCTTCACAGCCAATATCACCCCACCATCAAGTATGACCTTATACAAGCTTCCATGTTTCCCTCTCCCAACCAACTCAGCCGGGGCTTGAAGCAATTCCTCAAACTTCAACCTGTTCACCACTGGACTCGAAAGAACCACAAGAGGAGATGCAGCCGCCTCATTTTCAAAAGATGTTATCGAATACTCCGACCTATATGCAAACTCTCCGGTCTTGAACTCGCTCGATGTACCACTAATCTTGTTGTTACTATTATCATGTAATTCTCTCCCATCTTCAACACCAGTCTTGTCAACCGCGCGCCTTTTCTTCTTGCACAACTTGAGGGCAACATTGAACACAACAACAATGAGTCCAATTATAGCATAGCCTGAGTAGACAAGGAACTGTGTAAGTTTTTGACAGAAATAAAGTGTAAAAGCTAGCAAAAACAAACTTAATTCTGAGACTTCTTCTTTCATTTTATTTATTGATCATCAAAGCACTTATTTATACAACTTATCAAAATAGAAAAAGCATAAAGAATGCAGCCAAATCTGCTGCAGTGTCACGACCCAAACCCGCCCCTATGAGTTTAGCACCGTAACCGGCCAGTAATCCGTGATTACCGAAGGCCTGCTTAACAGTAGAACAGTAAAACAGAGTACAGGGGCATGGCGGAAGCCAATACAGTAAATAAACAATGTCCAATGAGCTGTGACAGTCTGTATGCAAAAAGACTTTTCATACATATATACAGTCGGTGACCAAACAGTATGCACATCATAACAGGACAGTCTATACATACATGTACATTCAGAACAGGGATCTAATCCCTATTAAACAGGACAGTAACAGTCTATACAGTCTATACAGTAAACAAAACAGTTACAGAGACAGACGGGGAATATTAAAACACCCCTAAGCCAAAGCTTGAACAGGCTTGGAACCTCACGGTGAGGCACAGTGGTTAACTGACAAAACAAAAGCTTGCCTGACGCTCCTAGCAGCGGTCCGGTGCCTGAACACCTACATATATATATGAGCAGTGAGCTAAAGCCCAGTGAATAACATAATGCGTAAAGAGGTTAGCAAAGAATGTCCCTTCAGTATTTTAACCAGTCGTTTGCCTTGGTAAATCAGTTATACGATCGGTGGCTTACATTTCATGCCATATCAGTCATTTAGAAATCATAGTAATCGTACGTGGCACATCCGTTAGCAGAACAGTACAGTAGTAGTAGTGTCAGTACAGTGACAGTATAGTAGCAGTAACGGTACAATGCAGTAACAGTACGGTAGCAGTACAGTAGCAGTAACAGTAATAGTAACAGTAACAGTAACAGTAACAGTAACATTTCAGAAAATAGTACAGTTCTTATGGACTCAAGAGGTGTCTCGCACGGGTTCTAGAGGTGGCTCACACTGTAGCACTTAGTTCCGTACAACACTTTGTTCCAGGTTTCACAGATTGGCTTTAAGCACAGATTTTACATATGTATGGACTCAAGAGGTGTCTCGCACAGATTCTAGAGGTGGCTCACACTGTAGCACTTAGTTCCGTACAGCACTTTGTTCCATATTCGAAATACAGAATGGCCTCTGGCCTAACAGATCAAACAGTGAATGATGACCATCATAACAGTAAACAGAAGTTCCAAGATAAGAACTGACAGAGATATCTATGACAATAGCAGTATAGTACAGTAACAGTAAGTTGCTATGGATGCCACGAATACAGTCCATAATTAAGACATTCAGTTCATTCAGTAGACAGTATTTCCTTCAGAAACAGTTCAGTTGGTCGTTCATAAAATAATCATAATTGAACACATCTTTATAACATTGTTACTCACAGAGTTCTGGGCTACAGATGAGCTAGAGCGTCTCCAGATGCCAACCCTACACAATTACAGATTGAACACACACTAAGCTACACAGTTGGGAAAATCAATAACTTAATCCCTAATTTGCCTTGGTGTGGTTCTACATCAATATCCTCCTTAAGATGCATAAAACATGCCCTAGGAATGCCTAGGATGGAAAGAGAATGCAAAGATGCACTCAGAAAACATTTTCAGAATTTTCAAAAAACAGGGGTCCCGCTCGAGCGTGACTAACTCCACTCGAGCGGACATGCAATAAAAGGTTTCCGCTCGAGCGTATACTTACCCGCTCGAGCGTACTTCAAAACAGTCAAAAGTGCTGGGAGCACGAATTCCACGCTCGAGCGCCAGTCACCCCGCTCAAGCGTGAGTCCAAATTCTGGAAATTCCAGATTTGAACCTCAAGCTCAAATTCAACTTTTGAAACACCAATTTCGATCCTCTTGGGCTAATTTTCTGGAAAACATTTGTAAATCCATAGAATAACATGATTCAAAGATTAATTTGAGAAATCAAAGCCCAAAGGTAGTTCAATTAAACATGATTTCAAACCAAAATTCAAGAACATGATGAACATGCAATATCCATGAATTCAATCAACTTCAAAGCTTCAAACACTTGCTCAAATGAGCCAATTCTTCTTAAAACATGATGAAACCATGGACTTAAACATAAACATGTACATGCATGCAAGATTTCTATGAAATCAAACCTCCAAACTCAACAATGTATATATGCATGCGTGCTAGAAACTACAATTCAACATTTTTGAACCAAAGCTTGACTTTAAACCTCAATATAACATGAATCATGTAAGAACTAACTTAAATGTAAGTTCAAGAAGATGGTTCCTCTACCTTATGCTTTCAATTTGAGGTATAAAGGCTCAAGTTTGCAATTCTTCCATGATTCTTCAAATCTCCAAGCAATTCAAGATGAAATGTTGATATCAATATTTCTCCTAATTCTCTCTCTCTAATCGGCTATGAGCTCAAGAATGGGCTGATGAAATGTTATCTCTAGAGGCTCAAGTGATGTGTAAAGTAGGCCACTAACATGGCGAAGTTGTAATTAAGGCCAAAATCTTGTAATTACATTGTTTGATCTAATTTAACCATACCAAATAACATTTTAATTAAATATACCATTAAATCATATTAATTCCAATTGGCATAAAATACTAATCGATTTCAGATTCGGCCGCCGACAAGGCCTTCAATTTGCAATTTAATGCATAAAACATGAACAGATAGTTCAACAGTCAAACAGATAGACATGCATTTCAACAGATACAGTCAATCAATCAGTTTTGAGTTCAGTCAGTCAGTTCGGTATTTCAATCAATTCAATTATCAATCATGGTCAGTCTCAGTTTAGCAGTAATCAGTGACAGTATCAGTAATCAGTGGTCAATCAGTGATCAGTGATGAGGGTTGTTACATACAGTTACATAACATAAACTTTCCAAAAAAATAGCAGAAGAATAGGTCAAGCCTAACAGACTTTGACAACTTCAATTCAGCATGTGTTTTTATTAAATCTCAACATATCTCAAACATCAGCAGCTCCTGGGGCATCATTCAACACTCCTTCTTGGATCTGGAGCTGCAGACTCCAAGCCTTTCCCTCAAGAGCTCATATCTAGCTTTGGGAAGTGCCTTGGTCAGGATGTCAGCATTTTGATTTTTTGTTTTGCAGTAGATCAGTTGTATTTCTCTTTCTCTTTGTACCTCTCTTAGGAAATAGAGTTTCAGCTTGAAGTGTTTTGTTTTGCCATGGAATACTAGATTATTTGCAATTAAAATTGCAGCTTGCTTGTCTACAAGTATCTGTGTGCTTTTTTTTTTGCTCCGTATGCAGGTCTGCCATCAATTTCCTAATCCAGAGAGCCTGATTCACAACAGTAGCAGCAACTACATATTCTGCTTCTACTATGGATTAAGCTATGACTTTTTGCTTCTTAGAACACCATGAGAAAATAGCAGAACCAAAGCTAAAACAATAACCCGAAGTACTTCTCATGTCATTAACACAACCAGCCCAATCACTATTAGAATAACCATGGAGTGTGGAATTTTTAACTTGACAGAACCTCAGACCATAGTCAATCGTACCCTTGATATATCTAACAATTCTTTTTGCTGCTTGAAAATGAATTTCACTAGTACAGTGCATGTACCTTGAGAATAGACTTATAGCATTCATAATATCTAGTCTTGTTGCAGTCAGGTACATCAAGTAGCGTATTAAGGTTCTGTAAAGCTTTTCATCAACCTTTGTAGCTCCATCTTCTTTGCAAAACTTCTCCTTTTGATTCATTGGGGTTGTTGTTGGCTTGCACTCCTCCATGTTGAAATTTTTTCAGAATCTCTTTGGCATATTTATGTTGACAAATGAAGATCTCATTCTGCTTTTGTTTAATTTCCATGCCTAGGAAGAATGTCATCTTTCCAAGATCAGTCATCTCAAAAACATCCTTCATTTCCCTTTTGAAAGTGTCAATTTGCTCCGTACTACTTCCTGTCACAAGCAAATCATCAACATATAGGGATACCACAAGTATTTCATCACTAACCTTCCTAAGATAGAGAGTAAATTCATTTAGGCATTTTGTGAAGTCTAAGTCTAACAAATGTGCATCAATCCTGCTGTACAAAGCCCTTGGTGCTAGCTTTAAACCATACAAGGCCTTTTTCAACAGATAAACTTTCTCATCTTTTCCTTAGACAACAAAACCTTTAGGCAGCTCCACAAAAATTTCTTTCTCCAAGTATCCATTTAAGAAGGTAGATTTGACGTTTATCTGGTGTATATTCTAGCCCTTTTGACCAGCAAGGGCCAGAAACATTCTTATGGTATCCAATCTAGCAACTGGGGCAAAAGTCTCAGAGAAATCCACCTTAAACATCTGAACATATCCTTTAACGACCAGCCTTGCCTTGTGTTTGTTTATAGAACCATCAAGATTGAGTTTGGTCCTGTAAACTCACTTGACTTCTATGGCCTTTTTGTGTGCAGGTCTGTCTACTAGCATCCAAGTCTGGTTTTTCTCAATCATCTTAAGCTCGTCCTTCATTGCAACCATCCATTTTTTATCTGTTGCAGCTTCTTTATATCCTGCCGGCTCTATTATAGCAACATTGCACCTCTGATAGATGTCAGAGAGTGATCTGGTTCCCCTGACAGGTTCGTCATCAATGTCATCTTTCTCCTCCTGGAAATCAAGGTTCTTATCATTCTCCCAGCTCTAGCTATCTGACTCAAAGAATTAGATATCCCTGCTAATAATTACTTTGTTGTTTTGTGGAAGATAAATCTTGTATGCTTTTGAAACTGAACTATAGCCTACAAAGATCCCAGGTTCTGTCTTCTTGTCCAATTTGTGTCTCTTAACCTGAGGAATATAAGAGAAACAAAGGCAACCAAATGTTTTTAAATTTTGCAGCCTTGGTTTATAGCCATACCATGCTTCAAATGGAGTTCTTTGTTGTAAATCTTTTGTTGGTAATCTTTTCAGCAAAAAAATTGTTGTGTTTGCAACCTCGTCCCAGAGTTTTTTTGGCAGCCCTTTGTCATGCAGCAAACACCTTGTCATCTCCATAAGCGTTCTATTTTTCCTCTTAACCACCCCATTTTGTTGAGGGGTATAAGGTGCTGTCAGCTGGTGCTCAATGTCTTTATTCTCACAGGACTTGTTAAATTTTTCGAAGGTGTATTCAGTTCCATTATCAGATCTGATCACCTGCATTTTTCATCTTCTTTGATTTTCCACCCAAGCTTTAAACTTCCAGAAGATGTCAGCAACCTCAGATTTAAATTTCATGAAATAAATCCAGCACATTCTTGTGTGATCATCAATGAAAGCAATGTAAAACTTATTGCCATTCAATGATGGTGTTTTCTGAGGTCTTCCTACATTTGTATGTACTAACTGTAGTTTCTGTGTAGCCCTCCAGGCTTTTTTTTTTTGTGGAAAAGGAAGCTTTGTCTCCTTCCCGTACTGACAAGCTGCACAAGTAGGAAGCTCCTCTTTTAATTCAAGCAAGCCTTTCCCAAGATTTTTCTTCTTCATAAAAAGTAGGTTGTATGATGAAAGTGCCCTAATCTCCTATGCCAAAGCATTGTATTGCTATTTTCTTTGTGTACTGCAGCTTGCTCTTCTTCCATCAAATTCAAGGCAAAGCTTTTACCTTCCATTTGGACTTTAAACACCTTTTTGCCTTTTGCATCAGTAATCAAGGAATGATTGTCCTCAAACAGCACCTTATATCCTTTTCCAGCAGCTGACCAACACTCAAAAGGTTTTAATTAATTTCAGAAACATATAAGACATTAGAAATTAATTTCAAACCTGTGTGGCCTTCGATTGCCACAGTTCCTTTGCCTTTTACTGCAAGATATGTTCCATTTCCAATTCTAAATTAAGAAATGGCAGTTTTGTCAAGCTCTTTGAAAAGCTCTTGATCATAAGTCACGTGGCTTGTACAACCACTGTCTATAAGCCATCTTTCTGTGGAGCTACTGGTAGCAAAGCATGATGCCACAAATAGTTGCTCCTCTTGAGGTTGTTCAACAATAGTTTTGGCTTCTCCTTGTTGTTGTTGAGATTTGCATATCCATTCCATGTGCCCTAACTGACCACACTTGTGACATTTTATATCCGGCCTCCACCAACACCTATTCTGTGGATGATTGGATTTTTTGCAGTAAGGACATGGTTGAAATGTAGTGTTGTTGCTGCTGTTATTGTTGTTGCTTTGCTTCTCTTTCTTGTACATATTGTTCTGTGATATAGCTTGAAATGCACCCTCCATAGATCCTTCTTGTCTCATAAGTCTCCTTTGTTCCTGAGCTTGTAGTGCATTCAATAGTTTTGCCAAGGTAATACTTGACACATCTTTGAGTTTTCTATTGATGATATTGTGTTGGAAATGGTTATAAAATTCTGGGTAAAACCAGAATTTTTTTCCTAAGTTTGGTCTATTTTTTAGGTGGGCCATGCGCGTCGATTTACGCTGGTCAAAATGGTAACGCGTTCTATGTCGCGTTGTGATTCACGTGGTATATTTGGTTGCTCAAAATGATTACCGAGTTGTAACACGTCCGCGGGGGACCTCGCTACAGTTACCGTTCGGACTCGATTTGGTGTCACGGTTCTTAATCTTGAACCAAAGAGTCCAAATCTGGCAAATCGTTTTGAGAAAACAGATTTTTGAAAAGAAGTGCCAAACATGGACTGCTTTGCCAGATACAGAGTCGCCACCTAAATATTTTAAAATGGGGGAATTTAGGAAACCCTAACTCGGTGCCGAAGGCCACATGTCCGTCATCACCAAATGTCTCGGCTCAGGAGCTTGGGTACGATCGGGGAAGGTCAGCTATGAGCACCCCCTTTCGCCCGGTCCGAAGACCGGCCTCTACTAACCGTGATATCCGATTTTGAAAACATTACATGTTCTTATTCCAGTTATTAACCTAGAATTACTATGTGATGCGCACAACACAAAAGTATAGACTAGATCGCCTAATTTGGGAATAAACATTGCCTATCCGTTTTGTCTCGAAAAATGTGTTGGTTTTTTTTGCTACTCACGAGTAGGCTAAAACACGGATTTCAATGAGTATTCCCAACTCAAGTAATCCAACCTCCACCCACAGGCATTCAAGCAGTTTATCACATAAGCACTTAGCCACATGGCAGGCATACTGTCATGTTAACATTCACACGCATGCGACATGCTAAAGCATAAAAAAAAAAAACTTACATCGTACTCCGTGCCAAAAACAATAACCCGGTTAGCAAACATGCATGACCTAGTTCATGTTAAGTGGCTAATGCAACACAGGCATAGATACAATTTAGAGTAGGCTCGGCTAACCCTAAACATGGCATATGAAATGTGCAAATAGCACGTATTCAATTTGGAATTGAAAGTACGATGCAGTTTGTATGATGTGCCGAGCCCGGTGCATGTCAACAAATGCATGGATGCACGCATGCATTGCATAAGGTATGCTAATTTAAATGTGCCCTAATCTACCATCAAAAGCAGGTAAATAAAAGGGAAGAAAGAAATGGGGATTGGAAGACATACACCCACTCACCCACACTTATTACATTTTTGCGCCCTCACTCGGAGGGACCAAAATAATAATACAGTCCAAAAATAAATGAATAAATATTACAAATTCTAATTACTGAATAAATAAATGTGAAATAAAAGGGGGCCACAGCCCCTCGCCTCGGGATGTGCGAATGATGCATGCTCGATGTCCGCCTTGCCCGGGAAAGCCGCACCCTAACACTGCTGCCTCTGTTTTTACTGCTCTGCCTCTCCAAAAATTCTCAACATTCTGGAACATCTTCCAAATAGTCTGAAATACCCCACCGGCTGGATAGAGTGATCATCGGCTGATCCATTTGACCACCGGCTGCTTTTGATGTCTATCGGCACTATTTACTGCCGGCCGGCAGAAAATTCCTGCAGAGGACAGATTTTGACAGCAGCAGCAGACAGCAATGCAAGGCATGGTTTTTTGGGCATATGTCAGCATGTCCAATACCTCCTATCATATTTAGGGACTCAAGGAGGCATGGCTCTTGATTCTAGGGCTACCAATTATGCATTTGATGCATGATAGCCTAAGGGACCAAGATTGCTATTTTGGTGTAAAATGCATGCAACACAAACAAATGAAGACTAAGTCCCTATCATGTGGAGGTTAAGGGCCTTAGTGACATGAGGATTGAGACAAGTTTTCACCACTTAAAGTGTGAACTCCTCTCAATCTTCATGCTTGGTTTGACAACCCCAAACCAAGCCATGGAATGCAACTCATGCAAGCATGCATCAATAATGTATATGGCATAAAGATGCAAAGCATGCCAAATGCTATATGACTAATACAATAAGCATGCAAAATGCTAGAATACACAAGACATAAAGGTCATGCAAAGAGAGACCAATTAAGCATAGGACTAACATGCATTCAAAGCCTCATTAATCAAGCATACAACAACTATAATGTAAACATGCAAAGGTGGACTAAGCACAATGAGGCAGCCCTCAAAACTCCCCGAAAACAGTGGCGAAATGGATTGAAATCATGGACAAGATGGTATGCAAACATGCAAACATAATGGCCCAAAACAAAGGCATGAACAAGAGGCTTCCCATCACCACTAACATGACCACTCATGGCACATGTTGAACAACCAAAAAAAAAAAGATTTTAAGCATGCAAAGTACACCCAAATCCCATCATATGATAGTCCAAAATACACTAAGTATGCGAGCATGCACAAGGCCAATTCCTAAGCATACAAGAGCATACCTTTAAAGCATGAACTAAGCCACATATACCAACATATAGACATGACTAATGGACTGAAATAGGGTCTAATATGATGCCAAATCAATAGATCAAAACAAGCTAAACATGCTAGAGCTCCATACAAGCAAGGCTTACAAGCCTAACATGCAAAATACACACACTAAGCATACCAAAAGTGTCAAGAACAGTGGCTCACAGCCCTTTTTTTATGACAAATAGATGCTAATATCTTCATGAGATCAAGCTAGAACATGCAAAGAAACATGGCTCAAAGGCATGACATACTTCTAAGCATAGAGAGCGCTTCAAAACAAACATGAGAGGCATGCAAGAGGCCACGAAATCAACTAAAAACAGAGATCAAACATGACCTAAAACACATAATAAAGCTCTGAAATGAAGCTAAAACAAGCATGCATACATGTTATGCTATGAGCCTAAGACAAAGGCATGCAAAGGACCAAGGGGAGAGGGGTGTCTCTCCCTTAAATGAGGCTCGAAAATAACTCCCTCACCACTGAAAACCCACTGGTTTTCAGTGGTGAGAAGGCCAAGAATACCAAGCAAACAAGGTCTTAAGCAAAGGCTCCAAAAATGGCCATACAAGGCCTAATAAGATGGACCTTTGCTCAAACCAAGAAAAGGCCTTAATGAAGGTTCAAGAACAAGTAAAAACAAGACTTTTACATGTTAAACACAGATCCAAAAACACAAAGTAAAGAGGGTAGAAAGTTGTTGCAAGAAAGGGGAATAAAAAGTAAAGTGTTTACCCTTGAAGATCCCTTGAAGCACAAAGGTTCCAGCCACTCTCTAGTGATCAAAACCAGCTCAAAACCACAGCAATCAACCTCCCAAGTCTCTGAATCTCAAGCTAAGGTGTAATGGTGTGTGTAAAGGAGCAAAACTAAGACAAAATCACACCTTTTAGCCTTAGATCACACACACAAGGGGAGGGAGATGATGATATAGATATATGACAGAGATATATGTATCTAAGCTCTGGTTTTTGACTTTCAAGAGCTAACCCTTGGCCAAGAGGAGGAACTCTCCTCTTATAGGCATTGTAAAGCTTGTCAAACAAGCTTGGAAGGAGTGCATCCCCTCCATACACGTGTATGGAGGGGAGCAAAAGCTACAAAGCTGTCTGAAAATATCCCAGAAAGAAAGTGCACAGTAGTCGGCAGGGCAAAATGGTCATTTCGGCAAACATAGTGCCGACCGGCACAAAATAGTGCCGACCGGCACAATATAGTGCCGATGGAAAAATCAGCCAGCCGGTGGCCTCTAGCCACAGCCGGTGGTGTGTGGGGATGCCTCATAAAGCATTCCCTGCCCTCCCAAGGCAAAACACAAGTGTTTGGTGCAAAACCAGACACAAAACGATCGAGTTCGGAGGTCCTGAGGCAAGGCGCGCGAGCCGAGAACTCCGGGAACTCCAAACGAACACAAACATGGATGATCACCGAGTGTTCCAACGGTGACGTCCAAGTCTTGAGGACGGTCAAAAATGGGGTGTCTACACGAGTGAATGGGATATTGAAGCCAAAGTGTGCTCCATGGAAATGGAGTTTTGGTGGAAAATCCTTAAAGGTTTGAATAAGGCTTGTCCCATATTGATTTGGTAGGAAGTTTTGAATGGGTTTATAAGGCATGGGTTTGGTACTTGGGGTGTGCTCCAAGGAGTACCCAAGTGTTTTAGAGAGGGAGGTTATGGGCAAAATGGGCTAGACTCATTGGACTCAAAAATCACCACACACGCGCGCGCCGCCACCGCCGTCCGGTCGGGCGGGTTGGGCTGGGCTGGGCGCAGGTGCGTGGTATGGGGTTGGGCTTGTTCTACCCAATACCTATCTTTTTGGGCCAAAAACATTTGAATTTAATTTTATTTTTGGTAAAATAAAATCCAGAATTCAAATTAAACCAGAAATAAACTGGTCCGGTTTTACTGTACATCCAAACATAGCCTTTCTCGTTTTTTATCTGTTTGAATTATGAACCCAACAGATTCAAATCTATTTGAATTCAAACCAACAGGTTCATACCTGTTTAACTCAAAACCTACAGCCACCATTACATCTATAAATAGGACAACCCTCATTTGATGTTTTATTGATTCAGAAATTTCGTATTTCACCTCTGCAAATCCTATTCTTCATTTTGCTGCATTTTATTTTTGTGAGAGAGAGTATAAACACTTAGTGTGTTCGACGAACGAATAAATTGTAGTGCTGCTTTTATTCGTTGATAAATCATTTCATCTTGGGAGATAGACGTCCACATTCTGAAAGTACCGAGGAGATGACGAATCTGTCTTAAGGACACAGTGTCAAACACTGGACTTGATCAGATTATAATTCAAAGAAATTAATCAAGTAAGTTATTTAATTTATTTTCGGTGTTTTATTATTTATTTAAATCAGATTTTAATTTTGTTTTTGTAACAAAATAAAATCTGTTTTTATTTATTTATTTTTATTTCGAGTTTGATTTTTGTAATCAAACAAATTCTTTCCTTTCCTTTATTTCTTTTATATTCTGTTTGTTGTTAAGTACACAAACTGAATTATTTAATTACAGTGAAGATTGTCCTACAATCTTAAGACAAACCCATTTTTTGGTATCTTCATTGTATTTAATTTTCTGATTTCATAAAGACATATTCTGGTTGGAAAAACAAATAGTGATTTATGTTATTTGACAGATAGTAGTAATATACTGTCTCTTTTCTTTGACAATAAGTAGTAATATACTGGTGTCATTAACAATTGCAGAATATTAATTGTGTTACAGAAAATTATTGTGATATTTTATTTTTCTAGTTTTAGTAAGAAGGAAAATAAAATTATTTTGTATTATAATTTATTTTCTGGTTTTAGTAATTAGAAAAATTAATTTGAGTTTTAATTTTTTCTGATTTTTGTAATTAGAGATTATGGCTACTACAACTAAAGCTGCAACTGGTAGTGGTACTCCGATTGTTACACCAACATCGGTCCCTATCTAGAATCATGTTCATGTACCAATCAATCATGGAGAAAAAACCGGAAAAATTTAACGGTACTGAGTTTAAGAGA
Source organism: Camellia japonica (assembly GCA_030407325.1). Taxonomy (NCBI): domain Eukaryota; kingdom Viridiplantae; phylum Streptophyta; class Magnoliopsida; order Ericales; family Theaceae; genus Camellia; species Camellia japonica. The sequence continues at coordinate 93,534,047 of JAPPVO010000059.1, forward strand.
TGGCAGCAGAAGATGTTGTTCTATCTTACAACCCTAAATTTGGCCCGGTTTCTCCATGAAGAGGCTCCAGCACTTAAAGAGGATGAAAGTGATCGGCAAGTTGTTGCCGCTGTAGATGCTTGGAAACATTCAGATTTCCTGTGCAGAAACTACATCCTTAATGGCCTTGACAACATGCTGTATAATGTATACAGTCCTCTGAAAACAGCAAAAGAATTATGGGATTCTTTGGAGAAAAAATACAAGACAGAGGATGCCGGCACGAAGAAATTTGTCATCGGTAAATTTCTGGACTTCGTTATGGTTGACTCCCAAACGGTAATTTCTCAAGTTCAAAGTTTTCAATTAATTTTACATGATATTCATTCTAAGGGTATGACTCTAAGCCAGTCTTTCCAAGTCGCTATTTTAGTGGAAAAGTTACCACCGGCTTGGAAAGATTTCAAAAATTATTTAAAACATAAACGCAAAGAGATGACCATGGATGAGTTGATTGTAAAATTAAGAATTGAGGAAGATAACCGAAAGGTTGAAAAGAGGAATGGGAAAAATCCCATTGAGTCCAAGGCTAATGTGGTTGAACAAGTTCATAAACCACATAACAAAAAGAGGAAGTTTACTGGAGATGGTCCTAAACAAGGCAACAACAATGGCAACAAGAAGTTTAAAGGAAAATGCTATAACTGTGGTAAGACTGGACATCGAGCTTCTGACTGCCGCCACCCTAAGAAGGATCATGGAAGTACAAGTAAGAAGACCACCAATCAGGCCAATGTAACAGAATTGGATTACATCTCTGACGGAGTGAATGACATCAACCTCTTTGCTGTGGTGTCTGAGGCTAACTTGGTTGGAAATCCCAAAGAGTGGTGGGTTGACATTGGAGCAACTCGTCACATATGTGCGGACAAGAAGATGTTCACTACCTACAATGAGGCTGCAATTGGTGAACAACTTTTCATGGGAGATTCTTCTACTTCTACTGTGGCTGGACAAGGAAAAGTTATCTTGAAGATGATATCAGGGAAAGAACTGACCCTTAACAACGTACTGCATGTACCTGACATCCGGAAGAATTTAGTTTCTGGTTTTTTGTTAAGTAAAAATGGTTTTAGGCTTGTCTTTGTGTCTGATAAATTTGTATTAACAAAGAGTGGTATGTATGTTGGTAAGGGATACATGAGTGATGGTCTCTTTAAGTTGAATGTAATGACAGTTATACCGAAAGTTGCTATGAATAAGAATAACACATCTTTTGTTTATATTCTTGAGTCAAATTTATGGCATGGTAGATTAGGACATGTGAATTTTGATGCTTTGCGTAGATTAATTGGTTTAGATTATATACTGAAGTTTGAAATTAATCCTAATCATAAATGTGAAATTTGTGTAGAAGCGAAACTAACTAAGGCTCCATTTAAATCGGTTGAAAGGAAAACCGAACCTCTAGAATTAATTCATATTGATGTATGTGATCTAAAATTTATTCAAACTAGAGGTGGCAAAAAGTATTTCATAACATTTATTGATGATTCCACAAGATATATTATGTTTATTTACATAGAAGTAAAGATGAAGCCTTAGAAATGTTTAAACTCTACAAAACAGAAGTTGAAAATCAACTTGGTAAAACCATTAAAATGGTTAGAAGTGATAGGGGTGGTGAATATGATGCACCATTAAATGAATTTTGTGCACAACATGGCATTATTCACCAAACTACAGCCCCTTATTCTCCATAGCAAAATGGAATTGCTGAAAGGAAGAATAGAATCCTAAAAGAAATGATGAATGCCATGTTACTAAGTTCAGGTTTACCACAGAACTTGTGGGGGGAAGCAATATTGTCTGCTAATTATGTTCTTAATAGAATACCCCACAAGAAAACTAACAGCACTCCTTATGAATTGTGGAAAGGTCGACCACCTTCCTACAAATACTTAAAAGTGTGGGGGTGTTTGGCAAAAGTTGAAGTTCCTGTTTCTAAAAAGACTAAGATTGGACCAAAAACAGTAGATTGTGTGTTTATTGGTTATGCTCAGAATAGTAGTGCATATCGGTTTCTGACTTATAAATCAGAAATACCTGATATAAATGTGAACACTATTATAGAGTCAAGAATGTTGTGTTTTTTGAACATGTCTTTCCTTACAAGAAAGGACAGGAATTAAGTTCACAGAAAAGAACTTATGATTGTATACAAAGTCAAGAGACTAATGACAATCAAACACAAGAGACTAGTAATGGTCTCGACCAACAGGATTTAACTGATGATGAACCAAGAAGAAGTAAGAGAGCGAGAACTTCAAAATCCTTTGGTCCAGATTTTCTGACATACCTGTTAGAAAATGAACCTCAAAACTTTAAGGCAGCAGAATGACAGGTCATGAAGCACCTTTGTGGAAAGAGGCTGTTAATAATGAAATTGAATCCATTATGCAAAATCATACTTGGAATTGGTGGATCTTCCACCAGGTTCTAAACCTCTTGGATATTCAAGAGAGAAAATGAAAGCAGATGGTTCAATTGACAAGTATAAAGCAAGACTTGTAGTTAAAGGTTACAGACAAAAGGAAGGTCTGGACTATTTTGACACATATTCCCCTGTGACAAGATAACATCCATTCGCATGCTTATTGCTATAGTAGCGTTGTTTAATTTAGAAATACATCAAATGGATGTTAAGACAGCTTTCTTAAACGGTGATTTAAATGAAGAGATCTATATGGAGTAACCCGAAGGGTTTGTAGTATCAGGGCAAGAAAAGAAAGTTTGTCGACTTGTAAAATCCTTTATGGATTAAAACAAGCACCTAAGCAATGGCATGAAAAATTTGATCATGCAATGCTTACTAATGGGTTTAAGATAAACGAATGTGACAAATGCGTCTATGTTAAAAACACTGACCAAGGATATGTCATAGTTTGTCTTTATGTGGATGACATGCTTATCATTGGAAGTAGTCAAAACATGATCAAATCAACTAAGCAAATGCTTAACAAAAGATTTGATATGAAAGATATGGGGGTTGCAGATGTTATATTAGGAATGAAAATTACTAAAACATCTGACGGATATGCATTATCTCAATCACATTATATTGAGAAAATTCTTGGTAAATTTATCAAGGATGATATGAATTTAGCTAGAACACTTGTAGACGTCAATCTTTATTTATCGAAAAATAAAGGTGATGCAGTGTCTCAGTTAAAATACTCCCAAATCATTGGAAGCCTAATGTACCTAATGAATTGTACTCGTCCTGATATAACTTATGCTATCAGTAAATTGAGTAGGTACACTAGTAACCCCGGAGAAGACCATTGGAAAGCGATCATTCGGGTTCTTAGATATCTAAGATTCACCCGTGATCATGGTTTGAACTTTACTCAATATCCAGCAGTACTTGAAGGTTATTGTGATGCAAATTGGATATCGGATACTAAAGATTCAAAATCCACAAGTGGATATGTCTTTACTCTAGGAGGCGCTGCTGTTTTTTGGAAATCCACGAAACAAACATGCATCGCACGATCCACAATGGAATCCGAGTTCATTGCTTTAGACAAAGCAGGAGAAGAAGCAGAATGACTTCGTCACTTCTTAGAAGACATTCCAATGTGGCCAAAACCTGTGCCAGCTATTTGCATTCATTGTGATAGTCAATCTGCAATAGGCAGAGCACAGAATCATTTGTATAACGGTAAGTCACGACATATTCGTCGTCGACATAATACCGTTAGGCAGTTGTTGTCAAATGGAATAATCTCAATAGACTATATAAAATCTAAAGAGAATATTGCGGATCCGTTAACAAAAGGTTTGACAAAAGAGCTAGTGTATAGTTCATCGAAGGGGATGGGATTAAAGCCTATTACATAAGAGTCGCCATAATGGTAACCCTACTTATATGACTGGAGATCCCAAGAACTAAGTTCAAAGGGACAACTAAGTTATGTATGGCTCGCCAGAAATCACCAAGGGATTAAAATTCCCTACCCATTCCTATGGTGAGTGTGATATCTGCAACATATGTTGTATGCAGGGGCATAAGGATAAGCTTTGCTTTTAATGATTACTTATATCTTGATTGAGGCATAAAATCAAGACGAGTATAAGGAGATACTCACAATAAAATCACTATATGAGTGTTGAACTGGGCCGGTTCTATGAGAATGAAGAGGCTAAATTCTCTAGAAACACTTATGAAAACCAGGCGCGTTCAAGGCCAAAATGAACACCACAGTGAGAACCACGATGTGTTAGAAGATATTTTGTGTGAAATCTATTGTCTTGGCTTACACAAACGGCTGAACAATTCAAGGCATCGCGTCCATTGGTTAGCCAGTAAGTCTGATAGGTTATCACTAGGGAAGGTTCAGGCCGAAAGTTACCTATCCTGATGCAAGATATTTTCGACTTATACTCTTTCGATAAAGTCTGCATATTGTTGCATTTCCGTTGTCATCAAATTCCATTCATGGTGGGGATTGTTGGAAATGGTTATAAAATTCTAGGTAAAATCAAATTTTTTCCTAAGTTTGGTCTATTTTTAGGTGGGCCCCGTGTGTCGATTTACGCGGGTCAAAGTGGTAACACGTTCTATGCCGCGTTGTGATTCACGTGGTATATTGGTTGCTCAAAATCATTACCGAGTGAATGGGAAATTGAAGCAAAGTGTGCTCCATGGAAATGGAGTTTGGTAGAAAATCCTTAAAGGTTTGACTAAGGCTTGTTCCACATTGATTTGGTGGGAAGTTTTGAATGGGTTTATAAGGCATGGGTTTGGTACTTGGGGGTGCCCCAAGGGGAACCCAAGTGTTTTAGAGGAGGGAGGTTATGGGCAAAATGGGCTAGACCCATTGGACTCAAAAATCACGACACACGCGCGCGCGCCGCCGCCGCCCGTCCGGTCGGGCGGGCTGGGCTGGGCTGGGGCGCGGGTACGTGTGGTGTGAGGTTGGGTTGGGTTTGTCGGCCCAATACCTATCTTTTTGGACAAAAAACATTTGAATTTAATTTTATTTTTGGTAAAATAAAATCCAGAATTCAGATTAAACCGGAAATAAACTAGTCCGGTTTTACTGTACATCCAAACAGGGCCCTTCCCGTTTTTTATCTGTTTGAATTATGAACCCAACAGATTCAAATCTGTTTGAATTCAAAACCAACAGGTTCATACCTGTTTAATTCAAAACCTACAGCCACCATTACATCTATAAATAGGACAACCCTCATTTGATGTTTTATTGATTCAGAAATTTCGTATTTCACCTCTGCAAATCCTATTCTTCATTTTGCTACATTTTATTTTTGTGAGAGAGAGTATAAACACTTAGTGTGTTCGACGAACGAATAAATTGTAGTGTTGCTTTTATTCGTTGATAGATCATTTCATCCTGGGAGATAGACGTCCACATTCTGAAAGCACCGAGGAGATGACGAATCTGTCTTAAGGACATAGTGTCAAACACTGGACTTGATCAGTTTATAATTCAAAGAAATTAATCAAGTAAGTTATTTAATTTATTTTCGGTGTTTTATTATTTATTTAAATCAGATTTTAATTTTGTTTTTGTAACAAAATAAAATCTGTTTTTATTTGTTTATTTTTATTTCGAGTTTGATTTTTGTAATCAAACAAATTCTTTCATTTCCTTTATTTCTTTTATATTCTGTTTGTTGTTAAGTACACAAACTGAATTATTTAATTACAGTGAAGATTGTCCAACATATTGTAGCCTCAAATTTTTCAGGAACTGTTACAAGGATTTTTTGAACTATTCTAGAATCACAAAAATCAGTACCAAGAAGCCTTACTTTGTTAACAATGTCAAGGAGTCTGTCAGAGTAATCCTTGATTGTTTCTGATTCCTTCATTCTTTGCATCTCAAATTCTCTGATCAGATTCAGAACTTGCATGCCTTTGACTCGTTCATTTCCTTTATACTCCTTCGTAGGAAGTCCCAAATTTCATTTCCTGTCTTTAGTGTCATGATTCTGGTGAAAATTGAAGATGAAACAGCTGCAAATAAGCTAGCTTTCGCCTTTGATTTCCTTTGCCTCATCTCCTTGTGATTTTTTATTTGAGCCATAGTTGGATTGTCAGGCAAGGAAGGAACTTCATACGTATTTTCAATGGCTTTTCACTGATCATTAGCATCAAGGTAGGCTTCCATTCGGACAGCCCACACTTGATAATTCGTTCCATCAAACACTGGAGGTGCTATTGCATTGAAGCTCCTAAACTCATCATGCGTTGGTTGTAGGCTTTTGTGTTTTGGATAGGGGAGATGGTGAGTGTTTAAGGCAGGTGTTTAAGGTAAGGGGTTAGGCTCACTCAACCTCACAGGTCTCTCAAGAACATATGTAGCTCTAATACCAAGCTGTAAGTTTTTGACAGAAATAAAGTGTAAAAGCTAGCAAAAACAAACTTAATTCTGAGACTTCTTCTTTTATTTTATTTATTGATCATCAAAGCACTTATTTATACAACTTATCAAAACAGAAAAAGCATAAAGAATGCAGCCAAATCTACTGCAATTACATAACAAAAACTTTTCAGAAAAACAGCCGAAGAATAGGTCAAGCCTAATAGATTTTGACAACTTTAATTCAGCATGTTTTTTATTAAACCTCAATATATCTCAAACATCAGCAGCTCCTGGGGCATCATTCAACAAATTGTTTGGTTGAGGATTTTTTCGCCGGTGGACATAGGTCTGGCAATGGTAATCCACATAATCCAGGGGCATCATTCAACAAATTGTTTGGTTGAGGATTTTTTCGCCGGTGGACATAGGTCTGGCAATGGTAATCCACATAATCCAGGATTACCCAAAAAGCTACTTGTGTTGAAACGACCTTTGACATCAGGAATCGCACCACTAAAATTGTTGTTGGAGACATTGAACTGGGCTAGATTTGAGAAGTCAAATTTTGGTATTTCACCACTTAACTGATTGTCCTGGACAAGAAAAGATAGCAAGCCAGAGACTCTGGAGAGATTAGGAGGGACCTGACCGGATAAGGCATTTTTAGACAAATCGAGCCTTTTCAAGTTGTTTAATTGGGGGAGACTGAGCGGAAGATTGCCTGAAAAGCGATTCCCACTTAGGTATAAGTGGGTTAGATTTTGGCAATTCGATATCTCATTTGGTATGTCTCCACCAATACCGTTGTCATTTAGGCTCAGAACGAGAAGAGAGCTAGTTGTGCAAAGAGAAAGGGCATCAAGAACTCCGGTTAGATTGCGCTCATCAAGAACTATCATTTTCACAGATTGTGACGGGCTATCACAGATCACACCTTGCCATTTGCCGGAGCAAGGGTCTGTATTCACATCCCAACCGAAAGTTTGGCCTATTACTGCGTTCCCGGGAGCGAGTCTTTCCATGAAGCGGACTAGCGCCTGCTTCACTACTTCTTCCTCAGAACGCGCCATCACAAAAAGAAACAACAAAACTGAGACTAACAAGCAGGTGGGTAGCACTCGATCCATCATTTCTCACAAATGTCTGTGTAATTTGCTGCTAACCTTTTTCATAAAGTTGGTTTTTGGGATATTAGTGATGAGCAATATTGAAAATGTTTGCTCAAGTGCATATTAGGATGCCAAATGGCTGAATTTATAATCACAGTTTTGTTGGGATGTCAATGGGATTGCCAAATGAGACTTAAGGACTAACTAAAAAGCTGACAAGGCGGGGATTAAAGTATTGAAAGCCGGCATAGAAATGGTCAGTTTGTGAATGTTGTGTTGTTTCTCAGTTGGATTTCTCACCAGATTCAGTGCTTTGATGTTATAGTAATGTTATTGTAATCTTTTGTGTTTGTTAGTATTTGAAGAGATGATTCATATACTGATTAATATATGTGACTAGAGAACACAATGAATGGATGGTAATATATGTGACTAGAGAACACAATGAATGGATGGTTCAGATTTGTTCTTAAGAGTTTTGTACACACTGTTCACAATTGATTGGTTTAGTTTTAAGGTGCACAGCGGTTCAAGTAGTTTGAGGGTAAGATTATAAATCAAATCGTGAATGGTGAATTGAAAAATAATCAAACCGTGGTTTGGATGATTTCAATTTGCTAGTTAATTGAAGAATATTCTTAAATAATTATCAAGCATTTACATACAATATAATACAAATTTGCATAATATATAACACTAATTTATATAATATTTTTCATATATATAACTATTAATTTCTCTACACTAATGTATATAATATTTTTCATATATATAACTATTAATTTCTCTTTCACTCATTTTTACTTTGATATTTCATTAGATGTTAAAAAAATATATATATTAATTATAGCGGAGCGGAGTGGTTTCGAAAGCGAATTATAAATTTTAAAATTTAATCCAAGATTAGTGAACAGATCAGACGGTATTTTGTATAACTCTAATTACGTGTACAAACAAGTTGTACAAAAATGTGCATAGAACAGAGAAAAAGGATGGGCACCATAATTTTATAGGCTCTCACCGAACTGAAATCCTCTCTATTATATCATCTAATGATTGAGGAACAATCATAAAAATTAATAACTATTTTTAATTTTGAATTTCCATTACAACTTTAAAATGAGAGGATCACAATATTACAAATTCAACAATTTTATCGAAAAAAATACTCAAAAACATCAATACCTAGTCAAGTTCATTCTACATAATCTAGATTATATTCCATGCCACATTTTTTTGGGGGGCCATTTTAGGGAGAACGAAAAATTTCATCAAATCCAGCAATATTAGGCCATCTCCAACGGTTCATCAAACCTTGCATCAGATTTGAAATTTGGTGAAAAAGTCACTTTTTGGAGCTCCAATGGTTTCAACAAATTGGTATCAAATTGAGAAAACATCAAAGGTTTCACCAAACTGAGGACGGCTTGCTCCTTTCACCAATTCACTGTATATAGCCGTTAAAGTAGAAATTTGTGAAAATTTTACACTAAGTGGTCGACCACCAGGTTGACCAACCGGTCGCCCAGGTCATGCAAAAACTGTGTTCGATTCTGGTTCAAACGGTTCAAATTAGTAGTTCAAACGGTTCAAAAAAATTTTTACAAAAAAAAATTGGCCTTACCGGTCGACCGGCCGGTCAACCAACCGGTCGACCACTTCCTTTTTGATGCACGGTTGGAGCAAGCCATATCAGATTGAGAAAATTGGCTTTTTTTTACTCAAATTTGGTGAAAAATTTGGTTCACCGTTGGAGATGCTTTACAAGTTCAAAAAATTTGTGGAGTATTTACTTGTAAGTTTTAATAGGTGAACTTATTATTTAAAGGGTTGTTTGGGGTGTCCTAAATAAGTGCACTTTTTGACTTTTTGGACTAAAAAGTTGAGGAAAAAAATATGGTTGTTTGGGTTAATTTTTTGACTTTTTATAGAAAAATGTGTATTAAAAAGTTATATAAATTAGTGTGTAGGAGAAGATTAGGAGTGTGAGTTGTATGGTCGTACTATCTGCGTAGCTGAATTGATGCCAAGAAATGATTGGCTACTTTTCGGGCATTGTACTGGACGGTGTTGTTTGGCCCGTGGGGGCCATTACGGGTCCCATTTTGATAATCTGAACAGTGTAGAACTCGTTGATTACTATATGCTTGTAAAAAATCACGTTGATCAGATATCGATAGCTATCTGATCAGATTAGTTTTTTTCCAACCGTTAACTATAACACCATCCATTTTTTTGTACAAAACTGATTTGATCATGTAGTTAGCGATATCCGATCAATGTGATTTTTTACAGACATATAGTACTCAACGAGTTCTACACATTGAACGGTTCAAATTATCAAAACGGGACCCGTGATGGGCCCCCACGGGCCGAACAATAGTGTGTTAAAATTACACCCCAATTGTGCAATTTTTCTTACAAAATGCAGCCACATATCCATCACTGGTTAGATTGACTTGTAATTTTGTATGTAAAATTAATTTTTTCATATTTTTTTTTGATGAATAGTGATAACTTTTTAACTTTTTGACTTTTTATCTTTTTTTACACATGCCAAACTAGGCCTTAATAGATCATATGATAATTAATGACATTTCTTATTAAACACTATTAAAAAAAAGTCACTAATTATTAATTTTCAACGACAGTTTAAAATTTTTATCACAAAAAAGTCACTAATTAAGTTTTAGCGACAGTTTAAAAAAATTATCACAAAAAAAGTCGCTAATTTTTAATTTTCAACGATAATTCAAAAAATTCGTCACGAAAAAATGTCACTAATTGTAAATTTTAAGAACAATTTATAAAAATCGTGATAAAAAAAATCACTGACTGTTAATTTTTAGCAACATGCAAAAAATCGCCGCAAAAAATTAATTTTAACAATAATTTTACTATAATTAACTTTCAATAAGACTATAAAAATTAAATCTAGTTATCAAGGCCTATTAATAATTTATCCAAAATTCATCCAGAACCGTACTCATTCTACATAATCTAGATTATATTCCATGCCACATTTTTTGGGGGGCCATTCTACGGAAAATAAAAATTTCATCAAGAAATTTATCACCAAAAGCACAAATTAGGTGGGCCACTTCATTTTAAAAATAAATAAATAAAAAATAACAAGCATGTCACCGAACTTCCCCTTTTTGGGCACAAATTTTCTGTGCAAATAAGTATTTCCTTTTCTGATGAATAGAAGGGATAGTTAACCCCTATGACTTCTTAACTGTGTGAAAGAATTTTCATCGTTGCCTACACATTCCATGTGATTGTTGAGATAGAAAGTCCCAAGAAAAGAAAAGAAAAGAAGCCTTGATTATAATCCAACAAATTTCACCGCACTGCATAGTAAATGACATGCAACTTTTTATATTTTTCCCCCAAAAGGCAAACTTGGGTTTTCATTGAACACATTAATTTGATTCAATATTTCCACCATTAGAATAAAATTTTCTCGAATTCTTGATTAAATTTTAATTCAATAAACAAAATGACGGCCATTCAGCAAAACTTGGTACACAAAATGTTCTGTCTTCCACGAAATTGTTCAGTCATTCACACAACAGAAAAAGATAAATGAAACTAGACCAAAAAAAAAAACCCACAAAGACATGGTCACAATTTTCATTAGATCGATGAACAGATCATAAATCTTGATTGATCCAAGTTCAATAAAGACACAAATCTATAAAGTATATTCCATTTTCACAACTGCAATGTGCTTAAGCAACGTAATCTCACAGCTCATGATTTCAAGACAATTAAATACAAGAAACAAAGAAATCCTTCATAACTGGCTTCTCACCAATGTTGTGAAAGTCCCAAAGGACACCTCACCTGAGCCCGCTCGACTTGCCAAACTTTTACTCGACTCAAGCCCTCAAGCAGGCTAGCTGAGCCTCAATAAAGTTTGGGTTGGGCTTCGACCTAGGTGTTGAAGTCCAGTTCAACCCTTTGACCTGTGAGAGAAAATCTGCCAACACGTTAGCCCATCTAGGCAAAACCCGTTGGACAAGACTTGGGCCTAAGATTCCTAGCCTTGGGCCAACCTAGCCTGTTAAAAACAAAAACTCACCAGGCTTACCCCTAGACAAGCTTGGACATCATTTTGCAAGTCAGCCGGCCTATATTTGCTGACAAGCCAAAACCATCTCTTCCGACGAGCTCAAAAAAGAAAGAAAAAGAAAAAGAATAAAAAAAAAGGCACCAAGTTAAGGATCACCAGATTTAGATCCTCCATCCTCCCATGCTCCCACATGGAGCCCACAAAAATAGACGATTGTGATGCATTTGTGGCATTACCATTTACAACAGTGAATAATTGTCGATTTTTAAGTAAGTATACTTTACACCCCCAACACCTAGTGAGAAGACTATCTTCAAAACTACCAATAACTTCTTTAATTTTCTCCAAGGTTTATATAACTTCGATGACTAGTATATCTAATATAAGCTTAAAAAGGAAAGAAAATCAAAATTTGGGGGCAAATAGGGAGACCGAGGTGGAAGACTACGTAATACACACCCGCTAATGACGTGCTCATGACTTGAGATCATCGGACATGGCAGAAGGTATACAATGCGTTGCGAGGATGTCTAGTGTTGCTGCTTTGGCTGCCTTTGTTCGAAGGACCACTATCTGCATACAACACAACAGATACACGAATAAGCAAGGCAATCTCGAAGCAGTCTTGCCGACTTGAATGCACTAAGAGTGAGGTTGAGATACTACCTGTTGGTATTCCAAATCAAATTTCAAAAACTCGTCGTCACAGCTCTCGACCATGCTGGCCAAACTTTTCAGATTCTTCACAGGCTTACCATTACAAGCACGAACCTATACATGTACAAAAAAGGGGAAGAAAAAAAAGAAGAGCATTTAGAAAAATGGTTGTCAAATCACAAATCGTAAGGTTCACTTTATTTAGCATAGTTTTGTATCTGTACATACATATAAAAATACATGTGTTTAAAATGAAATAAATATCAATATAACTAAATTGTATGCATGTATATACCTATAAAACTGAAGTAAATCAATATAATTAAACTGAACTAAATTGCGAAAACGATGGTATTTCATGCATTATGCAAACAAAATAATTACAGTGAATCATAGTGAATCGCAATTGAATCATACGATTCACTAAATTTAAGATTCAACAACACAATTTGAATCGTGAATCGCATGATAGTAACAACTATGTTTAGCAATTGCAGATTCAAAGTATTCATTACGAGCATTTAAAAACATTTGCATCCATTAGCAATTCCTGACCTGAGTGTTGACAATTTCCTCATATCCAATGTTGATGTCGGCCACAAGAACCTTTTATAAATTCGACAAGAAATGTCAATACAAATGTGCACACTACTTATGTCATAACATCGGAGGTACATAAGCATAAAAGAGAACCTGAGAAATCACAACAAGCTGCTCATCTGGTGATTGGGGCATTTCGTGCATTAGTTTGTCCAACAGCTTGACAGGAGCATCATATTCATAATCTTTACCATACTGCCAACAAGATGCAGAAAAGATTTAAGACAATGTATAATAATGATAAACCTCTGAAAAACAGTTTGTAACTCATTAGCAACTATAGAATAAACTGATAGATTGTGTGAATGCTCGTGCAAGTCTTTTCTTAGTTGGCATTAACAAATAGTAAATATGAATGCAGCTAGAAGTAGCAAAATTATATACATAATATCAGAAACTTTATGTAATTTGTGACTTGTCACTGCTCTAACATCACCTTCTTATCTGATATATTCATCATTTCAGAAAATTCTTCATTCCAGTAATGCTTCAGGTTAGCATTTGTGGAGGGTTTGACTGAATGGTTAGAGGTTAATCACAGCATGAAAAACACGTCAGAGGCATTAGAAACAAAGGGCATGATTGGTAGAGTGATGAACAATCTAGCTGAGAGAGAGCAGTTTGGATGTCAAGTTGGCAAGGCTTCATAAAAACAAAGTCTTAGGACTTAGGCATATACCAAGATGCCGCAAGTACTTTGATCTTATTCAGTTAAGGTAGAACATATATGTGTCCTTCTAAAGCTAACACATGTAGATCTTTATTCCGATGTTGAAGGCATATGTCACTGCCTACATGTCTATGACGTGTGGTGGTAAAAAGGGTATCTACATTTGCTCCACTACATGCGTGTAGTGTGGAGACACATGTAGATGATATGCAAGAGCTATCTTGGTTTCAAGTGTTGTTTGAGCATTTGAAAGTAAATAGGAAGAGAGAAACACAAAAGATGAAATATAATACCGCAAAGACCTTAAAGGATTATTTGAAACTTTTTTTTAACCAAAAACAAAAGGACAAAAAATCGAATTAGCAAATTGAAAGTGAATCGATCGATTCATGATTCACTGATTCATCCACAATTCAGCGCTTAGATCTCACACCAGATTTCACAAAAAATCCCAAATAAGGAATATAACATAGATAATAGTCATATTTCTCATGAGAAATTAAACAAGAGACACTGAACTTAAAGTAAGAACTCAAGTTCAGTTTGTCTGCTAAAGAAGGAGCTCAAACAAGCCTTTAACAGAGCTGAGTTCAAGTTGATCATGAACAACTCACTTTATCTACAACCCTATGCTATCACAAAATTGGGACATGAGGCCTGTTTTCCAAGAAAGATGACTTTTACATTCAAAGTAATAACTTGTGGAAGTCCTCGAATTAATATCTTCTTGAGATTCATATAACTACAAGAAATTAGATCATCTCTTAAAGCAATGCATCTAATCAAACATGGAGTAAGCTCCGCATATCTTCTCTGAATGCCACGATGGTCCATGCATAGTCTCCAAAAAATTGCATCAATTACTCCTTGATCATTTCTCTTGGCTATAAATTTTATTTACTTTTGGAATGAAAACTTTCGATGATCACCAACTTACAAAGTAAACAGATGCTTTTGGCTACCCAACATCAACAGAACTGAAGAATTGCATTTGAAACATAATAAACATATCAATGATACAGAAGTGTGAAAATCATGCATGCACAAAAGCTTCAAAGTGAAATACTTACCTCAGAACGCAGATATGGAACAGACACAGTAGTAAAAACAAGTCCTGCAATAATGTAATATGAGGGAGGTTTGCCCTTGTTGTGTGCTGGAATGAGCCTTTTGTGACTCTGAAGTTTGACATTAAATTCGAAAGCTTCAGAATTGCGAAGAACTTTAACTGTTGCAATATCTCCAGTATATTTTTGGGATATAAGGTAACTAAAACCAATGCGCTCCCCATGCCTAAAAGGAACTGAAGAATAAAAAAATAAAAATAAAAAGAAGAAGAAGAAGAAAGTCAATCCTACAGCCAAGGAGCAAATCACAACATAGAGGAAGAATAGCTTGAATATGACAATCTCCAATTTAAGTGTTACATATTAACATTTTGATGATTATGACAACATATGGCTGTAGGAAGAATCTTTTTCATTGTTTTTTTAACAATCAATAAGAGGGGAATAAGGGAAGGGTAAGCTTCATCACACGATGGTGAGACTCGAAACTAGGCACCACGCTCGGCAAGGGACCACCTCATTCCACCAAGCCAACACCTTGGTCTCTTTCGTTGTTTTCATTAAGTAACATAATGGCATGGAAAAAAAAAAAAGAAAAAAAAAAAGAAAAAAAGAAAAAGGACCACACCTTTAAAAAAATAAATACACCATGAAAAATAAATTCAGCAATTAAACACAACTCAGTCCAAAATTTCCAGTCTACAAACACACTTCCAACAAATCCAGTGACAGCATAACAAGAAGTCAACAGAACAAAATAAGACACTTACATCTCATAAAGAAAGCTACAGCATTCAATTCTATAATTTAAAAAAAAAAAAAAAGAGTATAAATATGGAATCATATCCCCCACCGTGCCAAGTGCAAATTAAGATTACTCCTAAAGCTCCACATTAATTTGAATTTTGCGTAAAATGAACTACCAATAGTTCAAAGTTGAAACATGTCTTGATGAGTAGTTTCAACTATTGGATAAGCTGCGTATCCCACAATGCATATTGATTATAATTTTTCTAAGCTATTACATCAACAGACCAAGGTTTTAAATCACAACTGCAAATCCATTCCATTCATGGTACCAGTGACACACATGTAGGAGTGACAAACATTACAGAAATCAACCTAGATACCAGCGCAATGACTTTTTTCTTATTGCACAGCTTCAGATAGTCGGGATACATATATTTGAACCTCATAATCCTGTAAACTAATTTTATTGATGTTTCTTAGTCAATTTTTCCAAGCAATAAAGAATTAAGCAAGACAAAGGACATCAACAAGCAACGATAATTTAATATTTCATCAAAATACAAAAATGAGAAATAAAAAATAAATAACAAAAAGTTCTTTTTCTTATTTTTCGAGGGGTGGGGGCAGCAAGACACCATTACCTGTCCCATCATTTGCAATATCAACCCCATCAAAGCTGAGTATAATATCTGATGGCTTCAGGACTGCAGATTCTGGAGCAGTAGGGTCAACTCTTCTTATGCGAACACCCTTCTGATCAGGTCTCATCCCCATTGACATACGCATATCAGGATTTTCCATCTTCTGCCACTCAACCCCAAGTATCGGAAATCCTAACAAATAACATATAATAATCACAATACAGCCACCAGCTTGTTCCGTAATTAAGAAAAGAAACAGGGAAAAAGTGACTTCTTACAACAAAGAACAACATCTGGAATAGACAAGACAAGACTGTTATTACCATAGACATGGAAGTAAAATATGATAAACCATATGCTCCTCACTCAACAACCTATAAAAATAGGAGCAAATGCAAAAAACATGCAGAGTGATAATAGATTGGCCCTCTATCAGTTATATTGCTATTATAGAAGGGCATTATGCACATATATCTTCACCTATATGTGATATAAAGTTCAGGATAAGATGACTGAAAGCGAACTGTTCCACTTTTCCATTCCTATCTACTTCTTTCTTTCTAATTCACATTAATTTTTAGCCATTTGGAGCCCATAACCAAAATCTATTCTTCTAATTGGTACCAGACACTAAGTCACAAAATCTACCCAGTTGCATTCTAATTTATAATGTTCCCTGTGCTGATTGGGGCAACAAGTATTCCCTGCACGCATGCAAGCTGAGAATCCACAATCTGCAAAATAAAAAAAACTCAAGTCTGCACACTCAGTATCTACACTCTCTCCCTTCCAGTGCTGATAGTCTCATGTGTTTTCTGCACAAGCTACTTCCAAAAACTTCCCTTTGAGATCAAATTTCTGCAGGTAGTAGTTGATTAACAGTAGAAGAAGAGCAGCATAAGGCTTATTTGACAGCAAAGCAGCTTAAGCTGCTGACACAAGGCATGGGTTCTCTATCTGTGTGTGCATGCACACAAATGTGCACGCATGTGTTATGTCCATTGGTCAAATACACCACACCTTCCATCCCTATTTGACTTCACTTATTTTGCACTTTGAGGAATTTGTTGCATTTACCCAGACAAATTTTCTTCATGGTTATGCATAGCACCAAATTTTGTCGTTCCTTCATCATTTATCCTAATGAAACTGAACAATACAGAAAAACAATATTACAATATAAGAGCATAGAGCAGCATATCTATTTCCACATTTTAGCTATCTTGGAGAGCATCAACACCAAAAACACAACTCCAGCAGTCTCAATCCCCAGCAGCTATTTTAGCTGAGTGCTACAGTGCCTAGACAAGTTTAACTAGTGGATCACTGGCCAACCAGTTGTTGGAACCTCTAAACCAACTACATCTCATAGTCCACATTATCATCCATTCCTTTTTTTTTTTTTTTTTTCTAATTTACCTTTTCTCCCTTTAAAACCATTAGTTCTGTATTTATACCATTTAGTCAACAAGTGACTGATATACCAATATGCTAAGCTATAAAAACCAGACCCCTAGCACAAAATAATCAAATGTTGCAAATAAACATACCAGTATATGCTCCATTCTTCTCGTAATCCTGAATGAAGTGCATGATAACTGGTGTTGGTATGACATAACCAATATTCTCCACGTCTTCATGTTTAAGGGACTGAAATGCAATACCAACACAATTGCCCTTGTCATTGAAGGCAGGCCCACCAGAATTACCCGAGTTTATAGCAGCATCTATCTGCAAATGAACCGTGTCCAAGAGACATCAAGATTGGATAATGGGAGAGCAATGAATACAATGAAATAGGCATGATAGGCCCCAACCTGCAACCCTAGAAGCTCAGTGGATCCATGAACATAAGAAAGAATCTCTATGCGTGAAACAACCCCACTTGTTACAGAAATTGTGTCTCCCCCAATTGGGTATCCCACAACTGTCACCGCAACTTGAAGTGCAGGCAAATCCCCAAACTGTACAGGTGACACCCCTTCCCAAAATTCATCATTCCCTACTGTAAGCATAGCTGCAAAATCACATACACTAAATGTACATTAACAAAAAAAAAAAAGCTGCATCGTTTCAATTTGCATAATTAAAAATGATTATCAACAACGTAAGTGCAACTAAAAGCAACAGTTACAAGAACTAGACAAAGCAGTCCATCTTTCCAAACTCATCATCATTACAGTAAGCATAGTGATAATGTCATATAATCAATAAATGCCTTCAAAAAAAGGAAGGTTAATTTCACTTTTATCTCCTTACTATCACAATTTTTTCTATTTCATCCACAAACTATTAATTTCATCAAGTCTCTAAAGTTTCAAATTTCATCTAACATGGTCCAATTGGAGATAACTGTCCAAATCAGTAACCGTTAAAAGCCTAATTTGAGGGGGAAAATGTCATTTCAAAACTTGAACCTCAATTTTTTATTTTATTTTTTTATTCACTACTTGGAAATGAGGGGTGAAAAAGAAGATGGGTGTTTGGTTTTAGAGTGTAAATCATCTAATCTAGTGTGGGCAAAAAGATGAGTGTTTGGT
The DNA here is from genome assembly GCA_030407325.1 of Camellia japonica. NCBI lineage: Eukaryota > Viridiplantae > Streptophyta > Magnoliopsida > Ericales > Theaceae > Camellia > Camellia japonica. Next base: position 93,552,533 of record JAPPVO010000059.1, read on the forward strand.
TATATGATTTAAGCTGTCCAAATTGTAAAATTACATTTTAACCCAATAGGTTAGGTTTCCGCCAGATTTGGATAAACTGTCTTCAACTACCATATGAGCTGAAATAGGAAATTAAGAACTAAATAGATGAAATTGATTATAGTCTAGGGATGAAATAGACAAAATGACAATAGTTTAAGGGGAAAAAAAAGTAAAATCAACCCAAAAAGGAATTTCCAAGGAATTCCCATGATCATAATCTACAGAATTTCATTGAACTATAAACATTTTCTATATAATATACGGATTGACACAAACAAATTTATACGAAAGCACATGATCACAAGCAAATTCTTCCCAAACACTAGTTCTGCACAAAATTTTCCAATACAGAGAAGCTGAAATTCTCACCAATATCACATTCAGTTCCAATCGCGAGTACAGTGGCCACATACTTCGTATCAGACCCACGCTTCTTCAACTTCACCTGCGTATAATGCTCCACGGAATGCGCATTCGTCAAAACTCTCCGCCCACCAATCACAAACCCACTACTACTCGAGCTGTACTGCCTCTTCCTCTGCCATGGCAGCGAGAAATTGGGCTCGGTATGAGTACAGAACACCTTCACGACGGCATCCATCGACGGCAAAGCCCTAGCCACCGATTCACTCTCCCACCTCGCCGTCACGGCCGCCGGAGCGTCAACTGAAGCCGAATTATGGACCACGATTGTACCATTGTTGTCGATTCGTCTAGCCGGAGAGGTTGCTAGGGTTTTTTCGGGCTTGTCGGAGTGTTCGGGTATTTTGCGGGGGCGGCCGCGGCGACTGTGGATGGGGGCGGGGTTGTCGATGAGCTCAACGTTTCCGACGGAGAAGACGACGCCGTCATCGGCGTCGTCGGCGGCGGCGGTTTGGAAATCTAGGGTTTCGGCGACATGGGGTTTGGCCTTTCGGCCTCGCTTGCGCTTGTTGTCTCCCATCTGTATAATGAGAACGTTCCAAGAAAGAGACAGGTACTCAAAAAAATATTTAATCACACGTACACTTATGCTTAAAATATAAATTAGAAAAATGTCTCGTAATTCAAATTTTGTGGCTAAAAAGTGACTCAAATAGCCAAAATGATATCGTTTTGGCTATTTTTATGTTGTTCTGTACTCAAAACGACGTCGTTTTGGCCATTTAAGTCACTTTTGAATTACAAAATTTGAGATACGTAGCATTGCCGTATAAATTATTACTACCTTCTTTTGAAAAAAATAATGAAACTTAACTTTGTGAAATAGGAGTGATTTACAATAATATATATATATATATATATTTTTTTTTTGTTAGTTAAGGTCTTTGAATTGTATTTTATGTTTGTAAAATATCTAATATATCCTTTTTTTTTTTTTTATAAGATACGATGATTTAGATTTTAGAAAATTGAAAATTTTATGACTATTTTGTTGGAGATTGCGTAGGGATTTCAAATTTGATGGAGATTGCTCTGATCGACAAGGTGTTGCAGTGGAGTTGATTTCGTTGGAGATTACTCTCATTGTAGGGATTTCAAATTTGATGGAGATTGCTCTGATCGACAAGGTGTTGCAGTGGAGTTGATTTCGTTGGAGATTACTCTCATTGTCAAGGTGTTGCGTAGGTTTTCGAGTGCATTTTGAATTATGTTTTTGTTTTGATTGTGTTCGTTGTTCCGGTGGAATTCATTTCAATGTGTTTTGATTGTGTTCGTTATTTTGATTGTGTTCGTTGCAGTGGAGTTGATTTCTGTTTCGTGGAAGTGTGTGCCGTGGAGTTGATTTTTGATTGTGAAGGTGTTGCATTGTTTTGTTTTGATTGATTTTGATTTGCGTTGGAGTTGAATCAAGAATGTCTTTTAAATTACTAAGCTGTTATTTTTGATTGTTCGTTCTATATTATTGATGAATCAGGTGTTGCATTGTTCCTTCTGTGTTATTGTTCGTTCTGTGTTATTGCTTCTAGTGGAGAGTTCAACATGCCTATCATTTATAAGTTTGTAAATTTCTCTGGTCTTTTTATTTGTAGTCCTGAGAAAATTATAAGTTTGTTATTATAATCGAGAGAAAATTAGAATTTTATATGGACATGTAATTATAAGTTTGTTATTTTTTATTTTTAATTTTCTCTAGATTAGATATATGAATTCAGAAATTAATTGAATGCTTTATGAGCAAATCAGATTTGCTCTGTGTTTTTGTGGAATAGTTAGAATTTTGTGTTTTTGATGTGAATCTGTTTTGTGATTTTCAAAATGAATTTAAGTTTGAAAATTTCTTTGGACTTTTATTTGTAATCTAGAAAAATTTACAAGTTTGTTATTGTATTCCAAAGAAAATTATGATAGCGTTTGGTAGAGTTTTAGAATTATGATTTGATAATAGAGTTGTATTTTGAGTTTATGAGTTTTGGAATTATGATTTAAATCTGGAAAATTTGTTTGGTTATGAGTTTTGAAAATAGTTTGAAATTTTTAATGATGTGACATATGATATTTGATTCAAAAACTTACAACTCATAACCAAACGTACAACTCAAAATTCTATTCAAAGTTCATAAGAAATTTAAAAAAAAATTCTGAAAATATTTTTTTATTTAAAATATAAAAATAACAAGTGCCAAAAAAAAAAAAAAATCGAACACTGTTCCAATCAACTAGTCGAACGTTTGGGGGGACGTCCGGGAATATGACCGAGTAGACGTGTTTTCAAGAGTGGATATGGAATCAATTTTTGAAAACTGTAACCAAACACCACACTCAAACCAAAGAGTGGAATTAAAATAAAGCCTAGAATTTTATATCTACATGTTATTATGAGTTTGTTATTTTTGTTTTTTAATTTTATTTGGAATAGATATATGGATTCGAAAATTAATTGAATGCTTTGTGAGTAAATCACATTTGCTGTGTGATTTTCCTTATGTTTTTGTTTAATAGTTAGCATTTTGTGTTTTGATGTGAATGTATTTTTATTTTTGTGATCTTCAAAGTGAATTTAAGTTTGGAAATTTCTTTGGATTTTTATTTTTAGTCCAGAGAAAATTAGAATTTTATATGTACATGTTATTATAAGTTTGTAAATTTATGTATATTGAACAAGTTATTTTTTGTATTTTTTTGCAATTTTGATGGATAAAGAGCAGTGTTGTTACTCTGCAAATATGGGAATGATACTATTGTCATTAATGTTTCATGTGAATTGAACTTTGAGGAATTGGTTGGATTTTGTGTAAAACATGGGAGAGTTTATATAGCGATTCCGGTTTTGACCCGTCACTTGTTGTACTCCGGACTCGGGTTGGTAGTTATTCATATCTTGTTTTCATTGTCTTCCCTTTATTTTGGTTATCGGGTTGTAGTTATGTGTTTGGAATATGTTAGTTGCTTGTTTTTTTTCAAACCTATGATGCCCAGATTTTGGCTCTTCTGCTCGAGCGGGCTTTACAAATTTTGCTCCTCCGCTCGAGCGGTCATTCTTGTGCTCGAGCGGGATTCATCAACTCTCAGTGTTTTTGCAGGCCTGCAAATACTGGGAGAGTGCATTGGACGCTGTAGACGCGCCCCGCGTGAGGGCCTCCGTGCTACAGTTCGGACTCAATTTTGTCACGGTTCTTAATCTAAACCAAAGAGTCCAAATCTGGCAAATCGTTTTGAGAAAACAGATTTTTAGAAAAGAAGTGCCAAACATGGACTGCTTTGCCAGATACAGAGTCGCCACCTAAATATTTTTTAATGGGGGAATTTAGGAAACCCTGACTCGTTTTCCTAAGGCCACGTGTCCGTCATTACCAAAGTTGCCTCGGCTCGGGAACTTGGGTACGATTGGGGAAGGTCAGCTATGAGCACCCCCTCTCGCCCGATTCGAAGATCGGCCTCTACTAACCATGATATCTTGTTTTTGAAAACACATGCGTTCTTATTCCGATTAATTAGCTAATCTTACTATGTGATGCGCACAACACAAAAGTATAGACTAGATCGCCTAATTTGGAACAAAGCATTACATATCCGTTTGTTTTGGAAATGGTTTGAAATTTGCTACTCGCAAGTAGGCTAAAACACGGATTTTAATGAGTTGTCCCAACTCAAACAATTCAACCTTCACCCATAGGCATTCAGGCAATTATATCACATAAGCAATTAGCCTCATGGCAAGCATGCTGTCATGTTAACATTCACACTTATGCGAGGTGCTAAAACATAAAACACTTACAGTGTACTCCGAGCCAAAACAATGAACATGTTAGCAATCATGCATGATCCAAGTCCATGTTAAGTGGCTAATGCAACGCATACAGAATGTCACTAGAATAGGCTCGGCTAATCCTAGGATGGCATGTGGGATGCAACAAGTAGCACGTATTCAATTTAGATCTGGAATACTATGCTGTTAGCATGATGCGCCGAGCCCGGTGCATGCGATACTGATGAATGATGCACGCATGCATAGCATAAGGATGCTAAATTAAACATGTCCTAATACTAACCATCAAAGCAGGTAAGTAAAAGGGAGAAAGAAGTGGGGGTTGGGAGACATACACATACGCACCCACACTTATTACACATTAGCCCTCACTTGGAGGGACCGAAAGAATAATACAAATTTAACTAACCTACAGGCTAATTAAATATTACAGACCAATTAAACTAGTTAAGCGAATTAACTAATCTAATAAAACAGTAAACAGCCTCGGGAAGAGGGCTCAATGCAATGTATGCTCGGCTCCACTCGGAAGTCCACTGCCATGCACAAGCTTGCCTCTGTCCACACTGTTTTCCTTCTCTGATCATTGCAAAATTCCCAAGGTGCACTCTATGAACCCTGAAGGACACCACCGGCCAAGGAAATTGGTCACCGGCTAGAGGAAATGATCACCGACCATCAATTGTTGGTCGGTCAGCATTAAAGATAGCCGGCCGGCCAAGTCTTCCTGCAGAATCCTATTTTGACAGCAGCAGAGGGCAAAACAAGGCATAGCAATGTATTTCAAGCAATGTTTGCACCAAACACACCTCTTATCATGTTCATGACTTAAAGAGGTATGTTCCTTGATTCTCGGGCCACCAATCGCGCATTTTAATGCGTGATGGCTCGAAAAACCAAGTTGTGCATTTTGGTTTTACATGAAATGCGCACAAAAGCACCCAATAAATCCTAACCTCTATCATGCTCAATCAAGAGGCAAGGAATGCATGCTTGATGCGATGAGGCCTAGGCATGGAGCTAGTATGCAACATGAATATGCAACTAAACATACAAACATGCAACTAACAAGCGTGCAAAGTACAATGTCAACATGCACACGTGCAAAGCATATATCATGTTAGACAATTTAGTAAGAGATGCATGCCAAATGCACTACCACCTAAGCATGCAACAACATACCAAAGGGGTCAAGTATTCACCAACACACAAGTTAAGCATGCAATCAACATGCAAAGGAGGGACCTAAACTGATTTAGGCAGTCCTTAAACAAGCCTAAAACAGTGGCTAAATGCCATGGGAATGAAGACGAAATGGCATACAAACATGTATGCACACATAGTCCAACACTTAGGCATATAGAAGCAACCTTTAAGCACACTTAAAAGAAGATAAATATAGACACATGGCAAGCATGCCAAACTCTGAAATTGCATAAAATAGAGGTGTCAAACCAACTAATTAAGGCAAACAAAGCATGCTCATGACATCCCACATTCAAGGCCCACAAGCTAGAATGCAAAGAGACTATGCATAGCATGTTGAGCATGACCAAAGCAACTGAAAACAGAGCTAAAGCAAACTAAAACAAGCATGAAAGCTTCACAAAGCTAGGCCTAAATCATGCTAGGACAAGGGTTAAAGCCTAAAGCATGTTAAGGCAAAAAGATGGCATTACAAGACATGTGTGCTAAGCAAGCATGGTGTGTCTAAACCAAGTAAAAACAGAGCTATATTATGACATAATAAGCACAAAAAACAGCTAAGGCATGGCCATCATACACTTAAACATGGTGCTCACACATGAGGCAAAAATGACCCTTTTCAAGGACAACAAGGAGAGGGGGTGGCCCTCTCCTTCTTGGGACTTCAAGGCACCATCCTTACCACTAAAATCCCTCAAGATTTCAGTGGTGAGGAGGCCCAAACAAAGTGGTCCCGGAGCTCACCAAAATAGCACAAAAATAGGGCCTAACAAGGCTTATGAGGGGTCAAACAACCTCAAAGCTCAAAACACCCTTAAGTAACTATTTAAAGCAATGAAAAACAAGACTTTTATTTGTTATACACAAAGTCTAAAAACAGTTGCAAGATAGGCTAAAAGACTATGCAAAAATGGGGTAAAAAGGAGTAAGTTCTTACCCTTGTTGACCCTCTTCACAAACAATGCTCCAGCTGGTTCTTTGAGCTCAAAACCAGTCAAGAACTTCAAGAACAGCTCCCTAGCACCTCAGTAGCCAAGGCAAGGTGTAATGGTGGGTGTTTGTGTGCAATAATAAGACCAAACACACACTTATACACAAAAGAGAGAGAGATATAGAGATGGGGGATATGCAAACCCTAACCCTAAACGCCAAAACAAGAGAGAAGAGGCTCCCTCTTATAGACAATCCCTCTTGTAAAGCTTTCCAAACAAGCTAGTCAAGAGGGAGATCCCTCCATACATGTGTATGGAGGGGAGCAAAGTGTATGCCAGCTAGCACAGCTGGCATAAAAATATCTGCAAAAGCAGATGAACAGTGGTTGGCCAGCCAAAAATGCAATTTGACCAAAATAAATGGTCGGCCGGCCACAAATAGTGCCGGCTGGCCAAACATTTGGCCGGTGGCAACAAACCAATGGCCGGTGGCCTCAAGCCATGGCCGGTGATGTGTGGAGATGGCCAACAAGCCATTCCCTACCCCTCAAAGGCAAAACACAAGTGTTTGGTGCAAAACCAGACACAAAACAGTCGAGTCGAGAGATCCTGAGGCAAGGCGCGTGGCCGAGACCTCCGGGAACTCAGGACGAATACAAACATGGATGATCATCGAGTGTTCAAGCGGTGACGTCCAAGTCTTGAGGACGGTCAAAAATGGGGTGTCTACAGACGCTCTAGTGTCAAGTCTCACGCTCGAGCAGGGTCCTTCATTTATAAAACTTCTGGAAGTGTATATCCTACGCTTGAGCGCCACTTTTTACGCTCAAGCAGAACTTTGTGTCTGACACTCAAGCGTCACTTTCCACACTCGAGCGGACTGCATGTATAACAGTTCGTGAAAATGACATTTTAAATGACTTTTTCATATATCTCTCTCTAAAACTCACATTCTCTCTACTATTTCACCTAGATCCATTGTGTTCTTCACCCTAGTGCCTTTGAGAAAAAGGTAGAGTGCTTCAAGATCTTCATTTTGACCCGATTGAAGTTGGATTTCGGCTTTTTCAAAGTTCCATCCTTGCTTGGCTCATCTTCTCTCTTTGAGGTAGGGATTTTCTACACTTTGTTGTGATTTTTAACTTAGTTATTTGTGGTTGTGTAACAATGGTGGTATTTGGGAGTAATTTGAGCAAACTTAGGGTTTGGGTGAGATGTAAAAGAGGAGTTTTTGGTGGAAATGAAATAAATGAGCTTAGGGTTTGAAAATGAAGTCTTGTTGGGTCAAAATGGGTTATTTTGGTACTTGGATTGATATTTTAAAAAGGAGGATTTCTTTTGCCCTAAAATGACTATCATACCTATTTTGTATAAATAGTTGAAATTGGTGTTGTAAACATGGAGTTGAGCGAGTATTGGAATGGACGGTGGAATTGAATATGAAATGCTTCATATCCTTGGAAATTTTGATTAAATTATCTGTCTTGAGATTGTATAGCTGTTTAGAAATATCTGTATTGGGCTATCGATGGAGGATAGCTTTGGTTGTTGTAGAAATTGCACGTGGACTTGGTAAATTGAAACTAGTCCATGATTGATTATCATTGAATATGATCATGTTATGAATACATTGTATATGTATGATTATTTGGGAGGAGAAAGGGGATGTACTCCATATGTGTGATTATATGTTTAAATACATTGCATATGTATGATTGTTTGGGAGGAGAAAGGTGATGAACTCCATTATAATTAAGTTGGCCGGAGTGTCCTGGGTGAAAGTCTCAAAATTTATACATGGGTGCCAATCTCGCGGACGAAATATCCGTAAAATGGCAGTTGGAAGTGTTTGTGTGTAAATTGTGAAATTGACAAACCTTTGAGGAGTTGTCTCATTTGGGTTATTGAGGAATAATGAAATTGACTTATATATATTGCAATGAATCGGAGGAAAGTATAATGAAATATGAAATTGGTATTCTATGGCAATGTAAAAGTATGAATGTTTTATCCCGGGCATTGTATATGCACATTTCACCTATATCTTTGTTAAATCTCATATATCGTGTTAGATTATTCGTATTGGACTATGGCTCACCTTATTTGGGAAAAATATTTTCAGGTAATGATGGCATACCTCCACCAAGGCAATAGCATTGGAGGGATCTTTGGAAAGCAAGAGCTTCTCGTTTTGTTTTATTTTTTGTATAGCCTAGGGCTAAACTTGTATGAGCTAGTCTCCTTTTGTTGTAACCAAGCCAAGACTTGGAAATGTGTAAGCCTGAAGGGCATTTATTTATGTTAAACTCTTTTGCATCATTAACTTTATGTAGTGAAAAGACTAATACTCTGATTTATGCTGTTATATACATACATGCTTTTGGGTTGTATTTATTGTAAAATTTTGGGGGCGTTACAGTTTGAAACCTAAAACAATATGTATTTCATATACTATTGTGAGCCATCCGAATTGTATGGTTCAAAATAATATTGATTTTGTGAATATGCCAAGGGTTGTTTGTACACATGGTGTTGATATAGTTGATGTTTCAGTTGTTAGGTGCAGTACTTTTGATCAAGAGGATGAAGTAGAGTCTAATTGGGTAGATGTTGCGCATGGTGAATGTAATAAGGTTGTGAATAATGAAAGGAATTCTCTCTCTAAGTTTTGCTCACACCAAGAAAATGTGTTATTGTCAGTTGGTTGGCAAAATAATATTAGAAGTGTTGGACAAAAGTTTGAGGGTGGCGTGGTTGAGTTCTGTACTATTTTGTGCAAGTATGTTATTGAGGTTGATTTTCAATTTATATATGTTAAAAATAACAAGGTAAGGGTTACTGTATAATGTGCATATAAGGAATCAAGGGCATGTATGTGTGTAGCTGGTTTTTCGCGTGCCTCGGAGGGTTTTAGTCTCCTAGGGTACGATAGCTCTACAGTTCGAACTCTCGTGGTCTTGAATCTAGTTCCACAAGTGCAATGTGAAACAGATAAACTAATAAGAGTCTAAATTTGGCAAATCTTAGAAAATCCATTAATCATCAGAGATGCCAAAAATTGACTGCATTGCTAGATTTTAGAATCGCCACCTAAATATTTTTAGAAAAATTAGGAAACCCGTGACAACTTGTCCATTATAACCAAAGTGTCTCAGCTCGAGAACTTAGGTATGAGAGGGGAAGGTCATGAATTAAGCACCTCACTTACTCGATCAAAGATCGGCCTTTACTAATCATGATGTGATTTTTATGTACAATATATGCTCATATTTTGGTTATTTTGTTAACTTACTATGTGAGGCACACAAGTATAGACTATTTCACCACTTTGGAATGTTTTGTTTTCATGTTTGTTTGAAAAGATTTTTGAATGTGTGCTACTTGAATGAAAAGCAAGCTCATATGTACATTTATCAAAGTCATTCCAACTTAAGCGAAATGGCCTTCATCCACAGTATTCAAAGAGATATTTCAAATAAACACGTAGCCTCATGGTATTATGCTTGATATGGTAACACAAACACTCATGCAATATGCTAAAGCCAAAATGCTCACTTAGTACTCAACCGATGCAAGCCAAAGGAAATAAAATAATTAGAAAAATGCATGCTCCTAAATATGCAAAGTGACTAATGCGACACATATGAAAATGCAACTACTAAGTTCAGTTTATTAACATGTCATATGGATCAACTCAAAACATGCGATAACACACGTATTCAAGTAAATAAGAAATGACAATGATATTATAATGATGAACCGAACTCAATGCATGCAAAAATAGATACAAAGCATAGCCATGATATGAAACGAAAAATATAATGTTACCATGATAAGCATATAAATAAAAGGGAGAAAGAAATAGGAGTTGGAAAACATATAAATATTACAAGTTTGCCCTCGCACAAGAGGGTCCGAATGAGTGTTGTAATTAACTAATTACCACAACATAATTGAATAAACTAAATCAATTAATTATTACAAGTTCAAATGAAAGTAAAGCAACTAATTAATTACAACATATGAATCTAAAAGCTGTTAATCTAATGGATTTGAACGGGAGGTGAGGAATAGCATGTGCGCAACTGAGAACATCCTTCGGAACCTCTTTGTCTGCTGCCAGAATCTGCTCTATTCGCAGTCAAAAAATAATTATGTTTTTGGTTTTAGATTATGTTCTGTTCTGCTGTAAAAATGCCATTGCCTGTACAAAATAGATGGCCGGTCTTCCTGATAAAGTGGTCGGCCGTACAGAATGATGGTCGGCCAGCCATTACTTCTGGAGAATACCCTGTTGCAACAGCGCTAAAACGGAGCAAAAACAGAGTGTTTCCAGGGGATGTTTATCCTCTCTGCCTTTCCCTATCATGAAGATGATCAAGAGAGGAGTAAATTCGATTTTCAAATCATCAATCATCGCAAATTTGTTGTATGGTGACCTTAGGAATGATAGGATAAGAGCTCAATAAATGGAACGAAAGATAAACAATACCTCCTCCCTATCATGAAGTTTTCACAATGGAGAGAGTAGACTTGCCTCATGAATCATCAAACATCACAACAATAGTATGTGATGATTCAAGATGCAATAGGTTCAGTATAACGTCCGACTGAACCTAACCAAATTTTATTGCCTTTTTACCTCTTTTATTCTAATTTTATTAGCTTTTTTTACTTTACTTTTCCATTTTCTTATCTTTTCTTCATTTTGGTCCAAAGGTGATGATTACATCCATTAAGTCCAATGCAATAAAGAAGTAACAAACACAACTTAACCGAGAAATGAGCTTTTTAAGCCCTTTTTCTACGGGGGAAACTACAAAGGAAGAATCAAACTCATTTACAAGCGATAATGAATTCGGAGTCAAACTCGAAATGAGCGATAATGACTCCAATTCCAAACTCGATAATAAGCTATAATGACTATTTCCCTTGTGATTTCCAAGGGTCTAACTAGAAAATTAGTCCCTTAGAAGTAATGCATCGGCAATAAAAAGAAGTGTCAAATAAGAGATTACACTTAGCATAAGAGAGATGTAATGCCTTGGTAATGAACCTCCGAAGAGATTAAATCATTTAGCATGAGGGGTCTTTTTCTTATGCCTAGAGCGGTAATTTTTAGTTTGATACCAATCTTAATCAAAAGAAACAAAGAAATGAGGGAGGTTGAAGATTGTGAATGAAAAGGTGGATGATTATAAAGACATGAATATATGTATGAAAGCTAGAATGAATGAAAGAAAAGACTATCAACTCAAATGGATTGGAAGCTAAGGCCTATACACCAAATCCATGAGGACTTACAACAACACACCTATAATATTCAAAGCATAAATTAAATAAACACTTAAAACAAACCCAAAATAGCACAAAATAGTACTGAAAATCAATTTAAAAAGATAAAAAATATGAACAAAAATGGAAGAGAACGAGCCTAGTAAGCAAGCCTAAAGAAGGGTGGCTAACCCCTCCACTTTTAGTAACTTTAAATCACATATTTTAGCCCTTGAAAATAGTTCAAAACAGTGTATAAACACAAGAAAAGAAGAGAGAAACAAGAAAGAAGATGCCAAGGATTATGCCTCTTGAAAGAGAGAGTGAGCTTCCTAATTAATAAACCATAAGCTAGACATTCTCAAGGAGCTAAAATTGTATTCAAGAATCTCAGCCAAAGCCTCAAGTTCAAGCTTAGAAGGTGTATGTATAGTGTATGTGTATTGCAAGAGGGTAAAGAAGATGGTTGGTCAAGCTTTGTGCTCTTGGCAAGTTTTTTCTAACCCTAAACCGTTAGGGGAGGCCTTATATTTATAGGAAAACAGGTTCTCACGTCGGAAAATATCAGCAAAGGGATAGCTGGTGCAAGGCATGCACATGGGGACAGCTGGCTGCTGTAAAATATCCACTGTCACTGAACATGGCCGGTTGGCCATGAGGAGGTACGACCGACCCAATGAAAATAGCCTGCCGGCCATTTGTTGGCCATCAATTCTCTGAGTGGTTAGGCTAGAAAAAATAAGGTTTTGGTTCAAAGGGGGTACAAGGTTTAGGTTTTAAAGCTTGAAAACCAAGACCTTTTGCTGAAGAAAATCGAAGGATTGCACAGCGTAACAATTCATCATTGAGTGTTCAAAGTGTGGCGCCCAAGTCTTAAGGGCGGTCAAAATGGGGTATCTACAATGTGGCATATGCATGTTTCAATCGAAAAAACTAATGGGTTTTTTTACATAAGAACTTTGAACAATGAGTATACGTGTGGTGTGATAATTTGTACTAGTAAACATTGTAGGATGACTTCCAGCTTAGTTTCTGGGATTATACTTGAAGAGGTAAGTGCAAAACCTTTAACTCGTCCAGTAGATGTTGTCAAATAAATGAAAGATAAGTATAGGGTCTCAATCAGTTATAATTGTGGTTAGTTGGAGGTTGAAAAAATAAAAGGTAATACATATGGAGATTCTTGTTTGTCATTTGATCAATTACGGCGGTATTTTGATGAGGCGTGGAAGAACAATTTAGGTAGTCATTTTGAGTTAGATTTTGAAGATAACAAGCATTTCAAAAGAGTGCTTATGGCTTTTCATCCATGCATTGCTAGTTTTAACTATTGTCAACCATTGTTGTTTCTTGATGGAACTTTTTTGAAAGGATGATACAAAGGAGTTATACTTGCTGCAACAGAGAAAGATGGCAATGAAAGTAATTGAAAATAATCTAATTTTTCTCAGTCTGTTACCACTATGTGTAATATAGTGGATTTTCTCTTATTATTTGGATGTGGAAACTGTGTTAATTTTCTCTGTTTGTGGTAACTTTTTGTAATTTTGTGAATTTTCTCTGGCTGTGCTCAAGTGTCTAAAATTTCTTTGAATGTGTGAATTTTCTCTAGATGTGGTTATTATGTGAATTTTTCTCTGGTTGTGGTCACTATTTATAATTTTATGAATTTTCTTTGACTGTGGTCACTATGTGAATTTTCTCTAGTTGTGTGTATATTTGATATGTATCTTCCTGTTTGTTTTGTAGGTTTTTTTTCTTTAGCTTTTGCTATTGTTGACTCTGAGAATAAGGACAATTGGTGTTAGTTTCATGAACATTTGTGCCATATATTGGCATCAGAGAGGGTGATAAGTTTCATATCATATCGATATTGTGGCGTTGTGGAAGGAATTGCAAGGTTTTTCCCTAATTGTTATCATGCATTTTGTTTTGAACATCTAAAGAGAAATTTGAGGGATATGTTATCAAGTGGATGCACAAATTTGGTTAGTGAGACGATTGTGTCAAAGTTTTCAGAATGTGTATATGCTCTAACAAAGGCGTTGTTCCATTTCAAGTTGAATGAATTAAAAAGTGAGAGAGATATTATAAGTGGTTTCTTAAGAAGTTTACAATATGATAATTGGAGTGATGCATATTTTGAGGGGAAACATTATGGGTGTGTTTGATTGGGGGGATAAGGGGGGGATTATTTACTGTGCGGATTGTAATCCGCACAGTAAATCCAATCCGATGTTTGTTTTTTTTTTAGTCTGCCGGACATGGAGTCCGGCCGGACTCTTTATCCCCCATATGGAGGATTATACTATCCTAGGGGGGGGGTGTGGAACAATTTTGGGGGGATTATTTACTGTTGGGATTAGATGGTGAAATGACCATTTTGACCCTCTACTATTTAATTATGTATTATATTTAGTAAAATTTAATAAAATTTAAATGTCTCAATTTAAAAATAAAATAATTTTATTTAACTTTTTATTGATGTTTTATTTTTTAAATAATTTTTTATAGATATTTTATTGATGTTTTATTTTAAAATTTTGTTTATATTTTATTTAATTTCATTATTTAAATGTTAATATATGTTTTATTTAATTTCATTGGTTAATTATTATTATTTTTAAAAACAAATTTATTTAAAATTTTAATTAAAAAATAATATAAATTTTTATTGATATTTTATTTATTTATTTATTTAATTTTAAAAAAATTAATTTATTTAATTGTGTAAAAAATAAAATAAAATAAATTTTTATTTAATCTAGCTAAAATAATTAAAATATTAAGGATATGTTTAATATTGCTATTACTTAGCAAACAATTGAAAAAGGGTAAAATAGTCTTTTGTTCATTTATCCTATCCAGTCCGTTCAACCAAACGTTGGATTCACTAAAAATAGTCCTTTCCAGACATCTAATCCCATGAAAAAACAAACACAGGATACATATCCAATCCAATCAAATAGTCCGAGGGATTCACAGTCCCAGGACTCAAGTCCTATGGATTCTAATCCGCCCTTATCCAGTCCGTCCAATCAAACACACCCATATGGGGAAATGTATTCATATGTTGCCGAGTTATTCAATTCATGGACATGAGAAGCTCGGCACTTACCGATAACAAATTTGGTTGACATGGTATGGTTGCAAATCATGAATATGAAGGCTGGTAGGAGGTTACTTTCTAATAAATGGAATAAAGTTCTTTGTCCTCGTATGGATTGTGTGTTGGAGAAGGCTTTCATGGATGGGAGGACATAAAATGTGAGTTTATCATCCGAGAATGTGTTTGAAGTGCATTATTTTCCTTTAATTATGGTTGATGTTGGTTTGCAAACTTGTTTATGTTACAAGTGGGAAATAAATAGGTATCCATGTCAACATGTTGTTGCTGCGATTTTTAGGAGTGGAAATAATTTGAATTCATTTGTTGAACCATTTTTTCATGATAATATGTATTGTTAAGCATACTCATTTTCGATTGGCCTAATTCTAACTGTTGAAAAACCTGTTTGTAGCATTGATGATGCTATGATTTTACCTGTAGTAAGAGACCAGCTGGAAGGCCGAAGAAGAACAAAATTGCTTATACTGGAGAGTTTAAAAGGGTAATAAAGTATAGTCAATGTAGGAGTATTGGTCACTATAATAAGAGGACATGCAAGGAACCTTTAGTAAATAGTTGAGGATATCCATCCGTTTTAATTGTTTACATTACATATTATTGATTGACTAATACATTTTTGTTTTGGATGTGATGTGATTGCCTTAATTGAGGATGTTAGAGAAATGTATATTATATTGTTTGATATTGGTTAACAGATAGAAATTTGTATGCGTATGGATCATATTACAAGACAATGTGTATGTTTGTACATTTTGTTTTGTAATTTCTTCTGAACTTTTTTTGAATTTTCTCTGTAATTTTTGGATTAGTACAACACATACTTTGTGCACTGTGTTTATAATACTAGTGAAATTGATCCAGAGAAATTTACATGGCAGAGAAAATTACTTTATGCATTGTGTTTTCTGTATTGGATAAGTACAAGACATACTTTGTGCACTGTGTTTTATAATACCAGTGAAATTCATCCAGAGAAATTTACATACCAAAGAAATTTACTTTGTGCTTTTGTGTTTTTTGTATTTAGATGGTATTTTTCATGCAGTTGATAGTGAATATTTAAATGGTTGTTTTGGTACTAGAGAAAATTACTAATGTAAAAATCATATGATCAAATAGCCCCCTTTTTTGCATCATACCGGAGAAATTTCTCTATGAATAGAGTTTTTTCTATGAAATTTAGGTAACTTCAAACCAGATAAATTTCTTTACAAATAGAATTTTCTCTCTGTATATTGTTGACAATCAACAGTTAGAATGCATTACCAACAATATATAAAGAGAAAATTGGTAATCAAGAAAGAAACACAAAAAATAAAAAATATATTAACCATTTATATAAATGATATTTTGAAGTTTACTTTGTTCTATAGAAATTTACATTAGTCAATATATATATATTTACACATACATATATCAACTATTATCATTTTTTCAATATATGAAAAAAAATATTGAAGGACATTCCTAATTATATGGGTCATTTACTAGATAGTCTTCCTTTCACCAGTGTTCTTTTACTATTGTACCTGTGGTATTTTTTTTGGTGATATTTCGATTAGTTCTGTCCATGACCAACTTTAGACACTCCATTTTTGACAGCCCTTTAAGACTTGTATGTTTTTGTAGGTACATCCAATGACAAGTCTGATTGCTCGTCAAGCGCTCGAAGCCCTCAGCGGAACGCCGCAGGTTTGAACCTTTCAAACCCTTTATCCATTTTGTCTCCTTTTTGGACCATGTCTTAGTCTTTCCCTCCTTCAGTCTCTGGTGGCCTGTCGGCCATTTATGAAGGCTGCCGGCCAGAGCTTCTGGTCTGCCGGCCATTGATGTGCCTTGTCGGCCATCACTGATAGCCGGCTGGCCACCAGTATTTTCTACAGATATTTTGTGCCAGCTATGCCAGCTGTTTGCACAGATGCTTGTATCTGTCCACACGTGGAGGGCTGGATCTCGTTGTATAGATTTCATGTTTTCTATATATAGGGACCCCTCTTTCATGTTTTGAGGTTAGAAGATTTCAAACTCAAAATTTTCTCTCTCTCTCTAGATTTCTTTCTCTCTCTCTCTCTTTTCTCTCTCTCTTGCAGTTCTCTACACTTTTGCCTACAATTTCTACACTCTTGCCTTTACTTCCTTAACCAAACTTGATCACCTTTGAGATGAGGTTCTTTGAGGCCTTCTTGGAGCTCTACTAGTTGGTTTTAGCTTGAATTGTTGCCTAGAATCACTCTTCTCTTTAAGAGGTATAATAGTTATTTTGTTAGCTTACTTTGCATACTTGTTTTCCTTTCTTTTTTTTACTGTTTTTGGGCTATAAAAACTCTGTCAAAATGGGCTGAAATTTGTGGTTTGAAGCCATTTTAAGGTAGGGAGTGGTTCACCCTTCTTTGTACCTTGTTTGTAAGGCTTCTTCACTTGTGTTTCCCATCTTCAAACCATCTTTTTTTGGGCCTTTAAACACTGATTTTCAGAGTATTTTCAGTGGTAAAAAACATGTTTTGAAGTCCAAAATAGGAGAGGTTAGCCTCTCCTCCTTGTGTCTTATTTGTTAGCCTAGTTAGTTCTATATGTTAGCATGATTTTCTAACTTTTTGTAGCTATATCCCAGCATGTTTTTGCCTTTGTTTTGAACTGCTTTAGCTCTATTTTGGATTGTTTGGGTCAATTGAGTCTTGTTTTGCATGGTTGTAGTGTAAAGGTCCTCACAAGGGTGGTGTTTTAGGCCATTAGACACCCCTTGTTTGAGTTGATTGCATGTTTTGGTATTGTTTTGCACTTCATTTCAGCACCTAAAGCTCTGCAACCTCCCTCATTTTTTAACTTTTTAATTTACTTTGAGGGTTATTTCAAACTTGGGATTCTTTAAGCTTGAGATTGAAGTCCATGTTTAATGGTTTAATCCTCTTTTGAGGGTTCATTACCAACGGCATAAAGCTTCTCTCATGCCTTAAACCACCCATTGGTTGACATTTCCTTCTCTTTAGAAAACTTTCACCAATGGACTTAATTGACTAAGTAATGATTGGTAAGTAAAATATGTAATTAAAACTTATAACTAAAAGTGAGCCAAGATAAGCATTTGGTTGTGTTTTTGATATGTTCAATCGGGCGTTAATTGAACACGTGGAACTTGGACCATTTCATACTTGTTAGTGATGAAATGATCCAAGTTTCCAAGGTTGACTTTTTCCCTCGATCCTTCATGAAATGGAGGAGGTTTGTGTCTCATCTTACATTTATTGAGCTTGCATATCTTGAATCACAAGCCATCATGCAATGAAATTGCTTGAGTTGGTAATTTGTGGTTTAACGTCACAACTCCTTGGATTTATCTATGAAAAGGAGGGGTGAATTGTGCAGACAATCCTTGAAAAAACCCTCTTTTTGCTTTGTCTATACTCTGTTATAGCATGGTGATCTAGTGCATCAGTGGTCGGTAGGCCACCATCCATGGCCGGCAGTGCACTATAGATGGCCGGTAGGCAACCTTCATGGCCGGCAGATGGCGGCAGCATTTACCAATGGCCGGCTGGCCACTGATGCAAACTTTAGCAAAGAATTGGTAAGGTGGGGCAAATTGGTTCTGGAAATGTTCAAACTCTACAAACAGAGACTTCCAAGAGCAGAATGGAGGTCTTTTCAGGTGGCATCCGAGCATGTGCATCTTCTATTTCCCGAGGAGGAGTAGTGGCAGTGTAGTTATAGGTTTTAATTACTTAGCTTGCTTACATTTGTGTTATAACTTAATTTGATTAGCTTACTAGTTAGTTAAATTAAGAGTGTTGTAATAATTAGTTAATTAGTTTAGCTATTTATTTTATTTGGTTTGTAATAATTAGCTTAATTAGCTTAGCTCTAATTAGTTGCTAGTTAGTTTTGCTTTATTCATTCAGACTCTCCTTCGTGAGAGCAAAATGTAATAATGTGTATGTCTTCTAACCCCACGTCTTTCTCCCTTTTATTTAATCACTTTTGATGGTTAGATTAGGGACATGTTTCAAATTAGCATACCTCATGCTTTTGATACATTCATTTTGTCTTGCATGCACCGAGGCTCAGTGCATCATTCAAACCGCATTGTCATTTCAAATACTTATTTGAATACGTATTTAACCGCATGTTATCAAATCGATTCATATGCCATGCTTAGTAGCCGAGCCTATTAATTGCATTATTGCATGTGTTACATTAGTCATATTGTATAGTTAGGAATCATGCATATTTTTTTCTAACTCATATCTTCTTAGCTTGGAGTACTAGGTGAGTTTTTATGCTTTAGCATACTTGCATGAATGTGAATGTTGCCATGATTAGCATGCTTTCCATGAGGCTAAATGCTTACTTGCTAAACTACTTGAATGCCTATAGATGAAGGCTTGTTGCTTGAATTGGAATAATTCAATAAATGCACGTTTTAAACCCACTATGTTTGGTGGTAAATTCGCAAACTTTAAGCCCACTTGAGGTGGTAAACTTGAACCTTTTTCGCAAAACAAACATGAAATTGAATTGTTCCAAGTTGAGCAAACTAGTCTATACTTGCTTGTACGCATCACATAGTAAAGCAAGCTTAATAACTGGAACAAGAGCACATAATATTGATAAAAATCATATCATAATTAGTAAAGGCCGATCTTTGATCGGGCTAGCGGGGGTGCTCAATTCATGACCTTTCTCTCTCGTACCTAAGTTCCTGAGCCGAGGCAGCTTTGGTGATAATGGACACATGGCCTTTGGCACTAGTCATGGGTTTCCTAAATTTTTCCAAAAATAAAATATTTAGGTGGCGACTTTGTATCTGGCAAAGCAGTCCAATTTTGGCATTTTTGATCCAAAAATCAATTTTCCAAAAGATTTGCTGGATTTGGACTATTTGGTGTTTATCAATTTCACATTGCACTTGTGAAATTAGATTCAGAACCGTGGGAGTCCGAACTGTAGGACTTTCTTTCAAACCTTCTGAAAGGGGGCGCGAAAAAGCCGAGCCACACCAGCTGACGTTCGTTGCAAATCTCTCTATGATTTTTGCACTCAACAATCTCACTTGGTTTGTTGACAATGTAGGGCAGATAGGTTCATGATTGACGTATTGCCTTATTATGTAGCATACAAAGATATCACAATCCACACTGCATACATATTATAAGCATAGTTAGTTTTGATAAACATTCAAATTAAATTGTCTCATTTTTAAATGTTGTATGAAACTTGCAATTCACTAGCTTGTTGTGGAGCATTCTTGACATATTCCAGTTCATAATTTGTGCTTTGCGAGTTCATCAATTTGAATGTTAGTTGTGATGATGCCTCTCTTTCATTGCATGCCTTCAAAAATTTCTCCACAGAATCTTGCTGCAAAAAATTTATTAATTTATGTAGTTGTGTGCATGTGACTAACTCACATAATCAAACTACTAGTCAGAGAAAATTATTGGAGTCTAACAGAGAAAATTTAAGACAGATGCAGACAGAGAAATTTAAAATATTAGAGATATATGGATTTTTTAGAAGTCAAATGTGAAATGTGTTGGTAATTTCATGTGTTATGGATCAAAAAGAGTTGGATTTGTTACCAATTGTTTTGCATCGTCATGATATTTGTCTTGTGCATTGTCCCTTCTTGGCTCAATGAGTTGTAGTATACACCGTTCTTTTTGTCCAAGACTAACAAGGTCTAATGATTTCTAGCAGTTGACTTCTCGTCGCCACCACTATTTATTGGAAAATTTCGGAACCGATAGGTACTCCACATATGTTCAAGATATTTATCAAACAATGAGATTAGGAAAGACTCATTTTTCATCATGTTGATGAAGTTCTGTGGTCAAATAAAATCAAATAAGGCTCATAAATTAATGGTAGGGACATGTGGTCAGAGAAATTTGAAATAACAGAGAAAAATTCAAACACACACTGTAGACCGCCCGAGAACTCCCGGCTCCGTGCGCGAGGGCGCGAATTCGTTTGTTCTTAGCTACTACAGTTCGGACTCGCGTCACGGTTCTGAATCTAATCTCACAAAGTGCAATATGAGACCGATAAATCACCAAAGAGTCCAAATCCGGCAAATCGTTTTGGAAAATCGATTTTTAATAAAGAAGTGCCAAACATAGACTGCTTTGCTAGATACAGAGTCGCCACCTAAATGTTTTATTTTGGGAAATTTAGGAAACCCTGACTCGTGCCTAAGGCCACGTGTCCGTCATCACCAAAGTTGCCTCGTCTCGGGAACTTGGGTACGAGAGGGGAAGGTCATGCAATGAGCACCCCCGCTTGCCCGATCAAAGATCGGCCTTTACTAACATGATATTTTGTTTTTGAAAACACATGCGTTCTTATTCCGGTTATTAACCTAGAATTTACTATGTGATGCGCACAGCATACAAGTATAGACTAAATCACTCAAATTGGAACAAAACATCTCATGTTTGTTTGTTTGAAAATGGTTTGAAGTTGCTACTCGCAAGTAGGCTAAGACGCGGATTTTGCCACCCTTAAGTGGGCTTAGAAAACATGGTGATTTGCCACTTCAAGTGGGCTTAAAACTCGCATTTCGATGAATTGTTCCAATTTAAGCAATCCAACCTTCATCCACAGGCATTCATGCAGTTAAACACTTAAGCAGTTAGCCTCATGGCAAGCATGCTATCATGGCAACATACACATCTCATGTAGTATGCTAAAGCGTAAAAGCTTACCTAGTACTCTGAGCCAAAAAAGAAACTAGTTAGTAATCGATGCATGATCCTAGCTATGTCAAGAATGCCTAATGCAACACATGCAAAAAATGCAACTAAAATAGGCTCGGCTATTTAGAATGGCATATGAATGCGACAATTGGTATATGTATTCAAATTGGTATTAAAATACGATGCAGTTTGTATGATGCGCTGAGCCCGGTGCATGCAAGACAGATGAATGAATACAAACATGCGAAACATAAGTATGCTAATTGAAACATGCCTTAAAACTAACCATAAAAAACTAGTAAATAAAAGGAAAAAAGACGTGGGGTTGGAAGACATGTATCACACACATGCATACTTATTACAAAGTTCGCCCTCTCGACGGAGGGTCCGAATGAGTACGCTAAGCTAGCTACGCTAAGCTATTCTAACTAATCTAATAATCTAATTAGACTAATTATGACATAATCAAATTGAATAACTAACTAATACTAAGCCAATTATTACAACTTGTTAACTAATTAACAAATTAGCTAGTTTAATTACAAATTCAAAAGCTAACTAACAAGTATAGCTAACTACAAATTACAAAGCCTCAGCTCAGTTCTAAGAGTTCGAAGATGCATGCTCGATCGCCTTGCTCGGAAATCCGTTACTATGCCTCATGTTGCCTCTGTTTGCACACTTCTGCACCTCTGAAAATTATGCCAACTTCTGTGATGCTTCTGACCTATCTTAAGAACCATCTGAGGGGTAGTCGGCCAAAAGGTATGGCCATCGGCCAAAGAATAATGGTCATCGACCAATTTTAAGGCTATCAGCCAATTTTGATAGCCGATCGGCACACTTGATAGCTGATCAGCCACTTCTTCCTGCAAACTTCTCATTTTGCTGCAACAGAGCACAAACAGAGGCATGACAATGTATTTGCAAGAAAATGTGTGTGCAACTACACTCCTTATCATGTTCAAAGCTCAAAGGAGTGTAGTGCTCGACTCTCGAGCCATCAATCACGCATTTCAATGCATGATGGCCAAAGAGGCCGAGTTGCACAAATCAATATCACATGAATGCACAAAAGACACAAATGCCTTAACCTCTATCATGCATGATCAAGAGGGTCGGCGACCGAGAAATGAGGCACGTTTCGTCACTTCAAGTACGAAACGTCCTTCGTTTCCCGTGTTTGGACTAACTCCCTATCCAAACACAACGCAAAGCACACAACATGGAAATGCAATGCAACTCAACATAAGCATGCCAAATGCAATGCAACTTAAGCATGCAAATGCCATGCAATGCAACAAGCATGCAACAACATGCTAGATGGATTTAAACCGGATATGGGCAGACCTTAATCATGTCCAAGACAGTGACCAATAACACCAAAACTAAGGCACCAAAAGGCAAAATATGCATGCACACATATTGGTCCATAAACAAAGCATGAAGGCACCAACTCTTAAGCACATTGAAGGAGTGGAAAGTGTGGGAATGTGGCAGTAAAATAGGCTCTGAAATCACATTCCAAATGAGGCTAAATCATGCACAAATGACAAACAAAGCATGCTAGTGGGCTCAAAGCTTAAAGCTAGCAAAGGGACTTACACCATGACTAAGCAAGACATGAAACATATAGCCAAGGCAACCTAAAATAGTCCTAGATCATGCCAAAATGAGTCTAAAACATTCATGGAGCATCACCAAAACAAGCTAACATGAAGGGCATGAGGCATGAACTTGCAAGGCTAATAAGGGGTATTACACTACACCTATCAAAACCAAGCATGAGGTGACTCCAACAACAAAAATCAGAGTTATATCATGGCAAAATGAGACCAAATACACACTGATATGGCAGCTTACAAGCTTAGGCAAAATGGCATATGCAATGGCCCATTCTTAAGGCATAAAGAACCAACCCTACAAAGCATTGAAAGAGTGACAAATGCAAGTGTATGACCACACTACATGTACTGAAATCATATTTCAAATGATGCCAAATCATGAAGATAGTCTAAGTAATGCATACTCGTGGCTTGGAAACTCAAAGCTAGTGAGCTAGATTGAACCATGGCTATACAAAGCAATGCATGCATGACCAAAACAACACAAATTAGAGCTAGAGCATACTAAAACATGAACAAAAGCTTCTTGGAGTTGAGCCAAAACATGCTAGAATGATGGTCTAAACACATGATGCATGTTAGGTTAGTGAATGGAAATGCACTACAAGTGCATGGAGCATGCATGGGGCTATCAAACCAAACCTTAACAGAGGTATTATCATGCTAGAATGAGGCCAAAAACATGCTAAGATGGAGCTAAAACAAGCTTGACAAACATGCTCAATCATGAGGCATACAAAGCAAGTAACCAAGCAACAAGGAGAGGGGATGACCCTCTCCCATTTGGGACCTCAAAACACCCTTTCCACCACTGAAATTCCTCTGAGTTTCAGTGGTGAGAAGGCCAAAAGAAGGTGGTCCCAATAGCTTAAAAGAATAGCATAAAAACAAGTCCTAACAAGGCACAAGAGGGGGTAGACCACCCCCCAACACAAAAGAGACATTAAACAAACATTACGAGCATGCAAAATCAGAACTTTTTGCAGTATGAAGTTAGGCCTAAAACAACATGCAAGTAGGGCCAAAAGCTTAATCAATACAAAGGGTTAAAGGGCTAGTTGACTCACCCTTGTAGAACCACTTCAAAGCTACAACTCCAGCAGCTTTTCTGAGCTCAAACTAGTCCAAGAACTCCAAAACCAACCTCAAGGCACCTCAGCAACAAAAGGATGGTGTTTCACTAGGTGTTTGTGTGCAAAAGTGTGAAGAAAAGTCACTTTCAAGCACAAACAAGCACAATATAGAGAGAGAGGAAGAAAATATAGAGAGAGAGTGATATCTAACTTCTATCTCCAGATTTCAGAACCTCTGGAAAGGGAGAGGGGTCTCCCTTCTTATAGAAAATCAAATCTCAAGCTTGAGACTTGTTTCAATCCCTCCATACACGTGTATGGAGGATGAAATCTGTGCTCACCAACTGTCACAGCTGGCACAAAAATATCTGCAAAAGTAGGTGGAAAGGTCTCGGCCAAAAGATATGGCCGATCGACCAAAAAGGGTGTCGATCGGCCAAAAAGAGTGCCGATCGGCCACCACCGATGGCCGATGGCAAGAAGACAAGGCCGATAAGCACAAGGCTTGGCCGATGGGTTGTAGGGATGGCCAACAAGCCACCCTCTTCCCTCAGAAGCAAAACCACAAGTCCTTGGTCCACAACCAAGCACAAAACAGACAAGTTGAGAGATCCTAAGGCAAGGCGTGCAGCCGAGACCTTCGGGAACTCAAAACGAACAGGAGCATGGATGATCATCGTGTGTTCAAACGATGACGTCCAAGTCTTGAGGACGGTCAAAAATGGGGTGTCTACACACACACCTAGAGAAATTTTAGGCGCATACACACACAAGCACACAGGTAGTTAGAGAAAATAGTACAATCAACATAAATTAATGGTAGTAAACTGTAGTTTGAGAAATTTGAAATGATAGAGAAAATTTCAGACACAAAAACGAGAAAATTTTAGACACATGCACACAAATAGTAAGCAGAGAAAATTTCAATAGTAGAGAAAGTTTTAGGGTTTAAGTAAATTCTAGAGAAAATCAAATGAAAGAGTATTAAGTGGCATACCAAGCACATGCATGTGAAAAAAAAATGAATTTGGTGGTTGTCCTTTTCTCCTCTGGTTAACAAAGAGTATCTCTTCATAACCATCAATAACCTGAACATATCATTTATAATTGTAAAATTAGTTTATAAAGGCTTATGCAATATGACAGAGAAATTTAATGAAAGACTTACATGGTTGGCTATTTCTTTTTCCTTTATTAGGTTTTTAATATCTTCAAAAGTTATGATATTTAACTTGCTTTGCCAAATGAAAGCCCTACAAGATGACAAAGAAGGAATTTAACAGTTGTTAATGCAATATAACTTAGCAAACTGTTATTTGTTATCTAATATTTTAATTGTTGTACTTCGTTTATTCTAGACACATTCGATATGTGCTACAAGATATCTTTCACATGTTCTTTCACGAGTTTTGCAACCGGTAGACTTGATGGAAAAATCCAAGATTTTTTGATATTTGTTGGTTGAGGCAATACATAGTTATCGACATCAAGAATTTCTTCATCTTTGGTGGTTTACTCTATTGGCTTTGTATCTTGTTTTGATGCTTTAGTCGTCTTCGCAACTCTAGGATATTCGAAGCTAGGGTCTTGGTTTGCTTTCCTTTCCTTCGCCTTCAATTTTTTTTTTTAATCATGGATGTAGGATCTTTTTTCACTGCAGTAAGCTACTGAAATTTCAATAAACTATAATTTCTCTGAAGTACCACAATCAGAATTTGATAATGTAAATTTATTGAAGTCAATATTTTTAGTTACCATAGACTTTTGTTTTTGCTTTTACTTGTTGTTTGTTTGCCAGGCTTTCTTCTTGTCCTTTTGTCTGTTGTTTCACTTGCATCCAACTGTACACAATGAAATTTCAAATAATTAGAGACTAATGTGGTCAGAGAAATTTCAAATTCTAGAGAAAATAACACACACACAACAAACTTCAAGAAGAAGCTTAATAAACACAGTGAAATTGGTGATATGGACCTAATAACATAACTTTCATAGAGTTAAGATTATGAGTTACCATTGTCTTTGTCATTTTGTGGTTCTTCTTGTTGCTTTCTTTCCTACACTTGTTGGACTTGTTATTGGTCTACTGCTAGCTCTTGTTGCATTTTTGTTTTAACTGTTTCACAGAGAAAATTTAGTAAATACAAATTTCTCCAAGTTAATATGATAGCTGCTAATTAAAACATAATTTCTGTGGTTCAAGATTTTTGAGTTACCATGGTCCTTGTCCTTTGTTGTTTCTTGTTGTTGGTTCCCCATTTGCATATGTCTTGTTTGCTCTTTTTGTAATTGCATTCCAAATATTCACAGTGAAATTTCAAGAGCATAACATTTCTCTGAGTTAATATGGAAACTTCTTATTTGTAGGTAAAATTGATTTTTCACTAATCTTAGGGGTGAACTTGTTTCGGTGTTCGGTAAGGTTTTGTTGCTAGTTGGACAGATAGTTCTTCAATTTGTCATGCAATTTAGTATTTTCAGTTTCAAACTCTGAAATTGAATCCTTCAACTGTTGTATCATTTTTTCATTATATTGTTTTTCAACATCCAACATCCTTAGTCTCAGTTGGTTTGTGCTATCTCTTTCTTGAAGCTCTGAATTCTTTGTTGTCAAGGTTCTTATGGCAATGCCCTTCTCTTCAAGTAATTAATTCCATCTTTTCTTTTCTTGTATTTTGAAGTCAGAAAGTGACATTAGTCTTTGACGTAGATCAGCAATTCGAGCGCTCTTTGTTGCTTATATTCTTGAGACTGTTCCATTGTTGAGCCACAAATGCTATCATGATGTTGGTTCATGCGCTCAATGTTATCTTTTTCATCCATTTCCTCTTTGTTTTGTTCTTCACTCCCATGTTCTTCTTCAATGCCTTCATCTTCTTCATTGTCTTCTTTTTCTTTGCCTTCATTTTCTTCATCTTCTTCTCTGGCTTCCTTTTCTCCATTGCTTGCTTCTTCTTCTTCATTGGCTTTTCTTTCTTCATTTCCTTCCTATTCTTTAAATGAATCTTCAACTGTTTGCTTGAATTTGGCTAATGTTTTTTGTGCTTCTTTCTTCTTGTTTTTTCCAAGACAATTCTCTTTAGATTGGGTTTTAGTTAGCTCCTCTTTATCTACCTGTAATAGGAAGGTTTTTTATTAGAGAAATATTGACATTTCATTGAGAGAAATATTGAAATTTCACTGAGACTTGAGTGGTGATGCAAATGTAACCTGTCAAGTTATAAGAGACTCGATTGACGTTTTCTGCAACTGTTTGGTCAAACTTTATAGGCTCCACTTGGCACACTTGGGAATTCAGTGGTGTTACTGTCTTTCCAGTCGATGATATTTGTATGTTCATATAGCTAATACTGTGATAAGAATTGAAATATTTAAATTTCATTGAACACACAAAATTATAAGTATCATAAATGTAAATGTAAATGAAAATTGTACTTACTAGCAAGGCAATCACACACCCCGTAACTTTCTCTGGAATTTTATGCAATGCTTTTATAGAATTGATCAATGTTGTTATTGCTTCTGGCCAATCATATTTCTTTATTGCTTCAAGGGGTTCTATATACTTGACAAAAACCCACTTTGTTGAGTTCCCACTTGTTGCAAAAAATAGAGATAGACACAAGTACATGGTAACAATGATCGCTATATCTTTGAAGTCATTTAGTTGCTTCCCTTTCATTGCTTTGGTCAATGTTTGCTTCAGTATAGGACCAGTTAGCCTTGTTTCCTTTAGGAATATTTGCCTTATGAATGGTGTGTTTGGCTTCTTTGAAAATCTTAATGACAAGGCACCTTTTCCACCTTCTAATGCAAAAATCAAGGTCATGTCATTGGTTGAGAAGGTCAAATTCTTTTTACTAATTGTGAATGCTTTGGCTTTTTTATTGTATCGTTGGATGATTGCAGCTACATTATTTGACTTCCTACATTTCTTTGCATTCATCATTCTCGTGATTAGAGTTTGGATCAAATACCAAAATGGGGTCTTTTGGAGCTTTATAAATTGGTTTGAATTGAATTGAAGAGTTTCAAAAAAAGACACAATAGATAAGAGGTTTGATCGGTATTGAATGCTGTAATTTGCTCTCTTCCTTTGAAGTTTCACATGTCTTTTTCCCTTTGAGCTTAAGACCTTTGGAGTTGGTGTCTTCTTTTTGATGCTTGTTGCCTCTTGGATTTGGACTTTCTATTTCGTTTGTAGTGTTTTTGGTGTTTTGTTACTGCCTTTAGATCTGAGTTCATAACTGGAAGCCACAGAGACTTTTTGTTTTGTTTATAGTGTTTGTGGTGTTTTACTGCTGCTGCGTTTTGATCTTAGCTCATAACTAGAAGACTCAGCGATTTTCTGTCTCTTTTGTGGTGTTTCTGGTGTTTTGTTACTGCTACTTTTTGCCATTTCTAGACAATGAAAACATAAAGATATCAACAGGAAATTTAGCACAAGGATAGAAAATTCAGCATTAAGATGTCAAATCCTAGAGAAATTTTAAAAAATAGAGAAAATTACATACACAAGCACATAACTAAATAGAGAAAATCAAGGAAGCCACAAAATGTAATTGGAGTCTAGTGTGGTTAGAGAAAATTTAGATGCTAGAGAAAATCAAAGAAACAACTAGTCAGAGAAAATCAAGAAAAGAACATAGAGTAAGGGAGTCCAATGTGTTCAGAGAAAATTCATATAAATAGGTGTAGCTTGACTTTTTCGCGCCCCCTTTCGGAGGTTTGAAAGAAGCCCTACAGTTCAGACTCCCGTGGTTCTGAATCTAATCTCACAAGTGCAATGTGAAATTGATAAACACTAAAGAGTTCAAATCCGGCAAATCATTTTGGAAAATCGATTTTGAATCAAAAATGCCAAAATTGGACTGCTTTGCCAAACACAGAGTCGCTACCTAAATATTTTATTTTTGGAAAAATTTAGGAAACCCATGACTCGTGCCAAAGGCCACATGTCCGTCATCACCAAAGTTACTTCGGTTCGGGAACTTAGGTACAAGAGGGAAGGTCATGAATTGAGCACCCCCGCTTGCCCGATCAAAGATCGGCCTCTACTAATCATGATATGATTTTTATCAACATTATGTGATCTAATTTCGGTTTATTAGGCTAGCATTATTATGTGATGCACCCAAGCAAGTATAGACTAGTTTGCTCAATTTGGAACAATTCAACTCATGTTTGTTTTGTGAAAATGGTTTGAATTTGCCACCTCAAGTGGGCTTAAAATTCACATTCGTTGAATCGTTCCAATTCAAGCAATAAGCCTTCATCCACAAGCATTCAAGCAGTTTAGCAAGTAAGCATTTAGCCTTATGGCAAGCATGCAAATCATGGCAGTATTCACACTCATGCAAGTATGCTAAAGCATAAAAACTCACCTAGTACTCCAAGCCAAGAAAATATAAGTTAGAAAAATATGCATGATTCCTGACTATGTAAGATGTCTAATGCAACACATGCAATATGCAATTAATGGGCTTGGCTATTGTGATAACCCTGGTCCGTGTTGTGCTAATTAATCCTGATTATGATTGTGATTATGTGTTTGATATGATTTTGAGTACCATTTATATGAATATATGTGGTTTTGAATTTCTATCTGTTCACCGTAGGAAAATCTGTTTGATTATCTGCTTTAGAATTTAAATTGAAGGCCCTATCGGCCACAGAACCGAAATTGATTACGCCATTGTGATTAGCGTAATTTTTAGAACCTACGGTGAAATTTAATTAAAAATTGATTCGGATCAAAATAATTAGATTCAAAACGATTAATTAAATGCTATTAATTAGCTATAATCAAATTGGATCAAGAGAAGGACTATATAAGGGCCTTATTACACTTAACTCTTCATTTTTGATGAGCTCAAATCCGGTTATACACTCTAGAGAGAGAGAGAGAGAGGCCGGTTCTAGAGAGAAGAAGAGGGAGAATTGTGTATCTTGGCTTAAAGTTGTGAATTTGGAAGCTTAAACTCCAAGAATTAGCTAGAAATGGGAAGCTGGAACTCCAAGGTGAGTATTTGAGCATTAATTCACAAATTGTAGTTGTAATTTTGATTTGAAGCTAGATTGTAAACAAAAGTGTGAATTAAGTTATATATGAAGTTAGATTGAGCATGCATGCATAGAATTGCCATGAAATTGCATAATCAAGCATGTAAGAAGTTGAATATGAGAAATTGAGTGTTGAATCATACATACAAACATGGTTTTGTTGAGTTTCATGAGAATGGGCATCATTTGTGCCATTTGAAATGATATTGAGATCTATAATACACATGCATTAATGATCCATGAAGTTATGGAGTTTGGTTCTATGTAAATTGAAGTTTAATCATGAAGCAATGTGTTTTGGTGGTAAACTTGAGAATTAAAATCATGATTTTGAAGAATTGGTCTTATATTGCTATTGTCCTCATGTTATGTAATGTTTTCCATGCTTTTGTGTCAAAAACATGAGTTTTGATCCTTTGAATATCAAGTTTGAACTTCAAGAACAGTTCTGGAAATTCCAGAATTTTGCATGTCTGCTCGAGCGGGGGAAGGGCCGCTCGAGTGTGAAATGCTGGTTCCCAAAAGTTTTGCAGACATGATGTCTGCTCGAGCGGGGAGATTCACGCTCGAGCGCCAAGCCATGTAGTTTGAATTTCAGCTCGAGCGTCCGAAGTCATGCTTGAGCGTAAATTTGAGGCAACCAATACTTTTGCAGACCAAAGGGGTCCGCTCTACGCTCGAGCTGGGAGCCCTGTTTCAGAAAGTTTGTAAAGATGTTTTGTGTTTCGTTTTCCGTTCTCTTTCATTTCTAAGTACTCTTAGGCATGTGTTAAGCATTGTAAATGAGTTAAAAGAATAAGAAAGAAGCCTAAGAGGGATGTATGAATTAAGGGCGGATTGGATCGTTTGTGACCCATTGTGTTATGAATTATGTAGGGTCAAGTGCAAGGGCAAATCCACCGGCAGATCACTGTGAGTAATATCTTAGTAAAGATATTTTCAAGTATGTTGCTTTCCAAATGCTACTTCTGTATAAACTTCATGGATTTGTTGATTTGAAATATGAATGAGTATTCTATATGCCTAATTTTGTATAAGGCCGTTTGATACGTTTGATGTATTTGAATTGGGCCTAAGGCCGTTTGCCGTTTACCGTTTGCCGTTTGCCGTTTGCTGTTGATGTGTTTGATATACCTGAATTGGGCCAAAGGCCGTTGGACATGAACGATTGGGCCAAAGGCCGTCGGACATGAACGAGTGGGCCAAAGGCCGTCGGACATGAATGATTGGGCCAAAGGCCGTCGGACATGAATGAGTGGGCCAAAGGCCGTCGGACATGAACGATTGGGCCAAAGGTCGTCGGACATGAATGAGTGGGCCAAAGGCCGTCGGACATGAACGATTGGGCCAAAGGCCGTCGAATATGAACGATTGGGCCAAAGGCCGTCGGACATGAATGCAAAGATGGGCCAAAGGCCGTTTGAATATGTCATTTGATATGTTGGAATACCTTGATGGGCCCAAGGCCATTTGAATGAAAGGGATCATGATCATGAATATGAAATACGCATGGATATGAATATAAAGAGAATGGGCCCGAGGCCGTTTGATACGCCTGATATGTTTGAATTGGGCCCGAGGCCGTTTGACGTGTTCGAATTGGACCAAAGGTCGTTTTGAATAGAGAGTTGGTTGGACCAAAGGTCGTTTCGTATAGATGGACCTGAGATGGTATTGTTTTATATAAGAATTGGACCTGAGGTCGTTTTGCATATGGACATGATGTGTTGGACCTAAGGTCGTTTTGCTTTGTTGAGATTTGTAAATCTGGTGTGAATGAGAATAGTGGTTCAAATATGTACATTATAAGTATGATTCATTTATGAACGAATCTCATTCATTAACCTCTTTATTTTGATATTATTCACTAGGCGTTAGCTCACTCTCATTTATATGTATGTAGGTGAGCAAAGGGACGTTCAACTCCAGCCTTAGTGGAGTTTAAGAAAGGAACCCGAGTTTTGTGAAGTCAGCCCAGGTGCCTCACGCAAGAGGCTTTGGTTATGAACTTTTGTATTCCTTTTTGCTATTTCTATTGGTCGTGATAGACCGTTTATGTGTATAAGCTTTTGGTTTAGCTGACTATGTGTTTGAATGATCCTGGGTATACAAGATGTTGACTACTGATATATGGTGTGAGTTATTATTAAGTACATGTGAAATGTTTTGATATGCCATGTAAGCATAGCTCATTAGACAAAATTTTTAAGTCTGCTTCCATTTGGCCCCTTAACTTTGATGGAGTATATTCTAATTTGATTTGAGGCCATAGGTAATCTCATGATTACTGGCCGGTTATGACCTTAATCTATAGGGGCGGGTTCGGGTCATGACAGCTACTAATATGGCATATGAAGTAATCTGATAACATGCGGTTAAATGTGTATTCAAATAAGTACTGAAATAACAATGCAGTTTGAATAATGCGCCGAGCCTCGGTGCATGCAATACGAATGAATGGATGCAAGCATAAGGTATGCTAATCGAAACATGATGCTAGTCTAACCATCAAAAGAGGGTAAATAAAAGGGAGAAAGACGTGGAGTTGGAAGATATACACACACGCACGTACACTTATTACAACATTACGCCCTCGCGAAGAAGGGTCTGAATGAAACAAGTTAAGCTACACTACTTAACTAATTATTACAACACTTGAAATGAATTAACTAATTATTCTAAGCTAGTTAATTATTACAATTAAATAATTAACTATCTAAGCTAATTAAATACAAAGCAAACTAAGTAACTAAATACTTAACTAATTAGTTACAAATCAACTAAGCTAATTAATTACAACATGAATCAATTAACTAATCTACTTAAATAGTTACAACATTTGCATGAATTAGCTACAACTAATTAACTAAGCAAATTAAATGGCCTCAGGGAATGAGGGATGCATGCATGCTCGGTTTTTTCACTCGAAGAACATCCACTGTCTGCTACGAATTGCCTCTGTTGCACAATACTTACACTGTTTTCCTCCTCTAGATCAACACTGCTTTGCTGCAAAAGCACAATACTGAAATTTTCACTGGTGGCTGGCTGGCCACAGATGAGGGTTTGGCGGCCAACACTGAGGGGTTGCCGGCTATGGGAGGTGGCCTGCCGGCCACTAATGAGGGTTTGCCGGCCACCGAAGCCAAGTTTTTCCTTGCTCTTGAAGGGAAGACACAAATGAGACAATAAATTAAGCCAAAACCACCTTCTAGAGCTCAAAGAGGGTTCCAAGTAACCTCAGCCCAAAGATAAGCAACTTTATTTAAGGGTTGATATGCAAACTTGAAGTGTATCTACACTTGTATGCACAAAAGTTCAAGAGAGAGAGAGAGAAATGTAGAGAGAGAGAGACTCCCAAAATTTTTCTATCCTTGAAATATGAGAGATAGGTCATTTATATATAGAAAAATGTGAGCTTTGGTCGAAAATATCATCAAATGGACAGTTGGAACTTTGTGCAAATAGCTGGAGGTAAATATCTGCAAAATCTAAGTTTTTTTACACCAGTGGCCAGAAGGCCACAAAAGTGGACGGCATGCCACCAATGATGGCCGGCAGGCCACTAGTGGCCGGCAAGCAAAAAACTAGTTTTTGGCCCCAACTTAAGACAGATATATCTCCCTCGTCTGGACTCCGTTTTAGGTCATTCTTGAGTCTAAATTGAAGCCCCGGAAGCCTACTTTCCAATGGTGGTAGCCTCACATCAAAATTCCAAGTGTGCAAAAAGATATGCCTATTTTAGTAAAGACTGCTCAGTTTTGGTCCTAACCGGATTGATGCCTAACTTCTCCTCAACTAGTTTTCTTTCCTCCCCTCATATTTTCTTTAACTCCAAACCTAAAAATAAGATGTTTTGAAAAATTTTCAAAGAGTTCACCTCTCTTTCATTTATTTCCATTTTGTTCTTGCTCGGTTTACCGAAAAGTGCAACATTTAACAAAATGCGAGCCTTGAAACATCGTAGAAACATTTTCAAAATTTTTTGAAAGAGAGGGTTTTAAGGTATAAAATAATTTTGGTCAAAATAGTTTTGGTCCATAAAAAATGGGGTGTAAGGTTGGGATTGGAAGCTCCTTTTGCCGAAGAAATCAAACATTTGCATAGCTTAACTTTCACCACCGAGTGATCAACCTGAAATGCCCAAGTCTTAAAGCCAGTCAAAAATGGGGCGTCTACAATAGGATATCTTAATGTCAAAGAAAATTCATCTTAAGGGAAAAGTTACACATAAGGAGACAACTAATCAATAAAAATCAAACAAGTAGCCTAAATTGATGGGTGTTGAATGTGGTCAGGAAAAATTTAAATGTCAGAGAAAATTCAACTCAAGGGAGACAATAAACCATTGAAAATCACACAAGCAACATAAATTAGTGGGAGTTTAATGTGGTTAGCGAAGATTGAAAAAACAGAGCAAATTGGAGAAAAAATCAAATAGACAACTAGTTAAAGAAATCAAGCAAAGGACATAGAGTAAATGAAATCCAATGTGTTTAGAGAAAAATGTAATGCCAAATAAAATTCATCTCAAGGGGAAAATTACACACAAGGAGATAAGTAACCAGTGAAAATCAAACAAGTAACATAATTTGATGGTTGTTTAAATGTGGTCAGAAAAAGTTGGGATTCGAGAGAAAATTCATCACAAGGAGAAAACTAACAAGTGAAATTCAAAGAAACAATATAAAATTGAAATGCCAAAGAAAATCAAAGAGACAACTAGCCATAGAAATTCAAGCAATGCATAGAGAGTAAAAGGAGCCTAGTGAAAATTGTAATGACAAAGAAAATTCATCTCGAGGAGATATCTTAATGCCAAAGAAATTGCAGAGAACATACAAGCTTCAAGAAACAAACACAACCAAACTACTAGCTTCAACATGATCAAGCAAGCAAATAAAGTAAAGTAGACCTAATGTCATCAAAGAAAATTACAGACAGAATCAGATAATAAGCTTCAAGAAGAAGTTAACAGGCATAGAAATTTCATTTTTAGAAATTTATCTGGATATTATTACGAAATCAAAACCCTAGTTAATGGAACGGTATTATAAAATGCAATGAACTGTAGATACAGAGAAAAACTAGTTCAGGAATAAAAATACTAGCCTGTCATGACCTGAACCCGCCCCCGTGGGTTAAGGACATAATCGGCCAGTAATCGTGAGATTACCTACGGCCTCAAACCAAACCAAATGTATTTTAACAGAGTTCATGGGGGCCAAACGGAAGCAATTTGAAACTTTGTCCATAGAGCCGTGCTTATATGCACATCATTATATACATATGTTAATAACTCATGACAGAAAGTACAATGACATAAAATTCTGTACAGACAGGATCATTCAAATCTAAGTCAGCCAAACAAAACTATACACAGACGTACTTAAAACTTCGCCAACATAACAGAACAGAAACAAATGACAAAAGGCGAAGGCGGGTCTCGTGAGTGAGACACAAGGGCTGACTTCCCCAAAAATCTTTGTTGTTTCACACTGACTTCACTGAGGCTGGCTTTGGACTTCTCTGGGCTCACCTACAAACACATGAATGAGCATGAGCGAAAGCCCAGTGAATAATACCAAATAAAGAATATACATTGGAACAATATACATCAAACGGCCTTGGGCCCAATTTGCATTTCCAACTAATACATACATACATAGACATATGTAAGTTAAGTAACTGAGGTTCCAACACAACGTACGGCCTCGGGCCCAATTCATTCATGTCAAAACGGCCTTCGGCCCACATACACTTTCGTACCAAAACGGCCTTCGGCCCACATTTTATCAATCGGCCTTCGGCCCACATTTATATCAAACGGCCTTCGGCCCAAATATACTTTCGTATCAAACTGGCATTTAAACCTTTCAAGCTTGTCATATCAGACTGGCATATCAAACGGCCTTCGGCCCAAATATACTTTCGTATCAAACTGGCATTTAAGCCTTTCAAGCTTGTCATATCAGACTGGCATTTAAGCCTTGCAAACTAGCATTTAAGCCTTTCAAACTGGCATTTAAGCCTTTCAAGCTTGTCATATCAAACTGGCATTTAAGCCTTTCAAGCTTGTCATATCAAACTGGCATTTAAGCCTTTCAAACTGGCATTTAAGCCTTTCAAGCTTGTCATATCAAACTGGCATTTCAGCCCTTATATCAGACTGGCTCTTAGGCCTTTATATCAAACTGGCTCTTAGGCCTTTATATCAAACTGGCACATAGGCCTTTATATCAAACTTGTCCACCATTCAAATTAATGAACTTTACAAAACTTATATAAGAGTAAGCAAATGGGACAATAACATAATTTAGATATTACTCACAGTGATCGGTTGGTTGAATTGCCCTGGAGCTTGACCCTATATATCACATAGCACATATGGGTCACAAATAATTCAATCCGTTCTTTAATTCACATATTCCTCTTTAGGCTTCATTCTTATCCATTTAATTTAATTACAATGCTCAATGTATGCCTAAGAGTATTTAGAAGTGAAAGGGAACGGAAAACAGAACACAAAATGCATTTTCAGATTTCCAGAAAACAGGGTCCTCGCTCGAGCGTGGACTTCCCCGCTCGAGCGGACCCTTAAGGCCTGCAAAAGTACTGGTTGCATGAAAAATACACTCGAGCGTGTAATGGGACGCTCGAGCAGAAGGCCTGTCCAAATAGCTCCCTCGCTCGAGCGTGGCCTTCCTCGCTCGAGCGGATACCAAGTCTGCAAAAGTACTGGGAGCACATTTTTCCCGTTCGAGCGGCCATTACCCCGCTCGAGCGGAAGTCAAAATTCTGGGTTTCCCAGATTGAGTTCTTGAGCTCCCTTCCAACATTCAACCCAACATTCTTACATTTTATGGCTCCAATTTCGCATATACTTGTACTAACATGGTATAAACACCAAAACACATCATCATGGACCTCAATTTCATGAATCAAACACATGCATGTCCCAAATTAATTCAAACTCAACACCAATATGCTCAATTTCAACATTCAAGCCTTACACCCCCATGATTTGTACATGCATGTGGGAGATGCTCATCATTCTCAACTTAATTGGTGGAGAGGTGATCAAAACATGAGCTTCAATTAAAATTGCACATGGATTATACATTTTTATGTTCAAACATGCAATTTCAAGGTACTTTCTTACATGCATGTGCATATAGACTACCAAATCAACAAAACCAACTCAAATTCATCATGATCAATTCATTTTATGTTCCTTATCAACATTCAACTTGAATTCACAAAAATTACAAACTAATATGCACAAATTCACTCACTCAGGAGCCTTAATCTTCCCAATTTATGATTAAATCTTGAGTTAGCCTCCAAATTTCCAAGCCTCAAAACCAAAATTGCCCAATTCTTCTCTCCCTCTCTCTATAATCGGCCCTCTTTCTAACCTTGAGTTCAAATCAGCCAAATGAAGCAAAGAAGAGAGAATAGAGGGTGTAGTGCCCTCACACAACAAATTCCACTAATGCCAATATAATAATAATAAAGTAATTGGGCACCAATTCATTAATTTAATCAATTTAATCTGACCCAAATCAATTTTCAATTAAATTTCACCGTAGGCTCTAAAAATTATGCCAATCACAATGGCGTAATCAATTTCGGATTCTGTGGCTGATAAGGCCTCCAATTTTATTTCCAAAGCAGATTATTCAAACAGATATTTCTACGGTGAATAGATAAAATTTCAAAATCGCATATATTCACATAATGGCACATAAAATCATGCTAAACACATAATCATACTCAAATTAAGGACCAATTAGCATTCTACGGAACAGGGATATCACATAACCAGAGTAAGGTGGTGAGGACGAAACCCTAATTGTGAACCAAGATTAACTAAGATTAACAGACTTAACGATGAACAGTAAAATGCGTCAGAGAAATTTGTGAGGAAGAAATTTCAAAGATTTTCGAGGAAGATGAAACCCTAGCTTCGCTAAATATGATGAAACCCTAATGTCGATTGTAACGATGATGAAACCCTAGTTCGCTCATGTGTAGCTTGTGGATGTTAGTTGGGGATATCAGGCATTGGAATACTAGTTCGTTTTTCTCTGATGAGTGTGGAGGGTATTTTTCGTCCAAAAACTGAATAAAAAGCGCGCGCTTTTGTTTGAGGGACTTGAGGCATCATGCTATTTTTAGTGTCATTTATCTTCTAAATTGCTATTATTAGGGACCTTAAAAAAAATTTCACATCTTATTAGAATTTTTAATTTAACAGAATTAATATAAAAAAAGATTTCTAACTAATTTTATATAATAATAAAATTATTTGATTAATTAAAATAAAATTTTACATTATTAAAAATTATTAATTAACTTGATAACTTATTAATAAAAGACTCATTTGTTATGTAAGGTTGAATGTAATTTCTAGAATCACAATAAACAATTTGTATTTTAAATAAATCTTAAAAAGTGTATTTATATATTTTTTTTAAAAAGAAAAATTGTTAAATGTACCTTAGCAACTCTTTTTTTTTTTCTTTTTTCTTTTAAATAAATAAATAAATAATTAATTAAGGGTCTTGGATTTTTTTTTTGTTTTGTTTTTGTTTTTGTTTTTGTGGGAAAATGATTTTTTGGTGTTTCCTAAAACCTTAGTTGTTTTAAAGAAATTAAAATAATAAATGCATTAATTAAAATAATAAATTTTAGGTTCTTTACGTGGTGTAAAATAAGTATTATATTAAATTATTGGAATGCTATCTAACATTAATTTTAGAGAGATTATTTTTTTAAAAGTATTTTATCAATAAAAATTAAGTATTTTTTTGTGTGCATTAAATGATTTAATAATGTCGTAACAATTTAAATATTTTATTTAATATTGCATGGAATTTAAGAGTTTTATTAAATAATGGTAAAATATGTATGGATTTTTGATAATATATATGCAAAACCTCAGGGGAGATAAGTGAATTTCTCATTTGAATGATAAAGTAATTAATGGCCAATTTCGTTATTTTCAGTATTACATCAGCATGGCATCAACAAATTCTGTTAAATAACCTAATAGTGGAGGAAATTTTGATAATAGTTTCAAACATAAGGGAGATTAGTATACTTGTTGAAACCACGTGGGAGGTTTATGTAATTGTTAGAAATCTCAAGAGAGGTGATGTAGCGACCTTAATTTTTTATTAAGTAATTATTTATTATTATTATTATTACTTTATTTTATTTTTGGCTTTATTAATTGCGTAAATACATGAGAATTTAATGTGTTATTTAATTATACATAATTAATCTGAATATTTATATATATATATATATATAAGGTCTTAGGGTGATAATAGGAAATTAGGTTATATAATAAGTGATTAGATTATAATCTTAGGAGGCAAAGAAAAGAAAAGAGAAACAAAAAGGATCAAAGCAACCCCAAGAGAGAGTGAGAAAGTAGAGAGAGAGAGAGAGAGAGAGAGAGAGCGGAAAAAAGAAAAGAGAAACAAAAAGGATCAAAGCAGCCCCAAGAGAGAGTGAGAAAGTAGAGAGAGAGAGAGAGAGTGAGAGAGAGAGAGCGGAAAAGAAGAGAGAAGACAAAAAAAAGAAAGGGTTAGAGTTTTATTTTGGTGGCTTCATTAATTCTTCAAGTGATTTTTTGATCTTCAAAAATAATTGTGAGTGCAAAACCCACTTCCCTTGATTTATGTTAATTTCGTTGTTTTTATTTATTTGATGTTAGTTTGATATTATACTTGCATGTAGATGATTGATTGATTTCAACTATTTTGGTTAGTTTGTGTATGCAAGGTTTAGGGTTTTTATATATATTTATTTTATGGTTGTAATCACAATCATGAATATATATGAAATTAAAATAAACTTGGAACCCATAGATAAATTCCAAATACTTCACCATGACTTATGAATTGTTATTTTATTTCAGTGTTGTTGAGAAAAAGTGTATAAAAAAAAAGTGAGGATTATGAGATTTATTTGAATTCCTTAGGCTCGGCATTGTTATGTTTGTTCTCATGAGTAGATAATGGGTTGTGTATATATATTGCGTACATATATACCAACCATCTGGGGAGTGTGGGTCAAACTCAGGACAATATCCTCATGCAAGTTTGACTTCAGAGCGGTGTTAGGTATACGGAAGGCACATGAGATATATGTGTAGGCCGAAAGTGAAGGGCCGAAGTGGTGGAGTTAAGGTACAAAGAATTAAATATGGACTTATTAGTATAGTTTGAATTGTATTGATTTGTACATCTTGAAAAATAGTGAACAACCTCAATAAATTACGAAATTTGGACAGAGGCATGTATACGTAATTGTAGACACCCTATTTTTGACTGCCCTTAAGACTTGGGCGCCACTAATTGATCATTTAATGATGAATGTGAACGCTTGTCAAATGCTCGATTGCTTCAGCAAGAAACCTCAGTCCACAAACCTTGTACCTTGTTTTGGACTAAAACAGTGGTTTTTTTTTTCAAGCCTGAGCATCTAGGGACCTACAGACCCACTAGTGTGGCATGCCGCTCACTAATGTGGCCTGCCGTCCACTAGTGTAAAAAACCAGATATTTTCTGCCAGCTGTCTCCATAGACACATGCACCATTCCAGTTGTGTTTGTATAGATATTTTCAAGGGTCTCTCATATATTTCTATATATAGATGACCCTTTCTTTTGTTAGAGAGGTTAGGAAAATTTTTTGAATTTAGAAAATTTTGGAGAGAAAAATTTTGGAAAATTTCTCTCTCTCTCTCTCTCTCTTTCTCTTGTAACTTACATAACCTTTGCCTAAACACTCTAAACCAAACCTAGAGAGTTCCTTGCTGAGGTGATTTGAGCTTGCATTTCAGCTCTTGAGGCTCTTAAGAGTGTGAAATAGTGGTTTGGAAATTCAAGGGATCATTCCTCTTCAAGAGGTATATTGTCACGACCCAAACCCGCCTCTAAGGGTTTAGCATCGTAACCGGCCAATAATCCGTGATTACCAAAGACATGCTTAACAGTAATAACAATTATACAATAGAAGGGGCCAGCGGAAGCCTGTAAATATTAAAACATAATGTTAAAAGAGCTGTGAGGACTTAAATGCACAAACAACTTATATATAAATATACCAATGCAGATATAAGTCCAAGTCCATGTTCAATATATATGTGTGGGAGAGTGGTTCTGGAAATACTCTTTTGATCCAACGGGGCACTCGAGATCCTCAGCAAGAGACCTAAAAAAGAATGAACATTCCGGCCGGGGGTGCCATAAGTCAGTATATACTCTCTGGATTGCTTGTATCTTAAGCTAAGTGTACTAGATCTCACATACCTCTATTTGGCTGATGTTCTTCTATTTATATCTTTTCTATCTTAGGCCTCAGGGCTGGGCCCACCTTCAATTCGCCGTATAATTATTTACTCGGCTCCTTTTGTTGCAAACCGCTCTTCACTCGGCCCCTTACTTAACTGGTTATTTGGCCGAATAGGGGAGGATTTGTATGTATAAGACGGGGCTGAATGCGATGTATATATTTCGACTCTCCAGGTCCAATTATGCGGCCTCTATACGTCTCTCAATAATCGGCCCCCACAATTGCCCCCCAAACACTCCACTAACAACAGTTAGCTGGTGTGTTTGGTTTCGAACTCGAAAAGTCAGAGTCGAAATTCGGCGGCTAACCTCATTCTAACGCGGATGTCAAAGCTCACGCCTTTCGGTCATCATTGCAACTTCTCGCCCCTTCGTACGCTTCTTCCATTTATTGTGATTTAAAATTTTGTCGTCTTTTTGAATACATACACATTTTTAGACGCTTGAAGCTCTTGGAGTGCCTTCCGACTCACCTCTGCAACTTCATTTTATCCCTCATTGTCCTCTCCGTCTCTTGTAAGTTCTCTTCCTCTCTGCTTTGAATCCCTTTTCCTGGTTTGTTTTTAGTTTAGCGTACTCTCACAGGCTGATGAAAATGGCAAAGCATTTGAAAAACCTCCTCTCCGCGGATCGAGTCTCTGGCTTTCGACGCCATTTTTCTATCCCGGATGACGTCCGTCTGTCACTTGTGACAGACAGCACCCTTGATATGGAGAGGGCTGATGAAAGCACAATCATCTTCTCTCTCTTATCAATTGCAGAGGGCGGAGTCCGTTTCCTCCTTCACCCATTCCTTAGGGCTGTCCTTCGCCATTGGAGTCTAATCCCTTCCCAACCTAATGTAAACTTTTTTTGAATCGTAACGGGGATTTTAGAGTTAAACCGTCACCTTAGGATTAATCTCGGCATACCTGTTATTCGGCATTGTTATGCCTTGGCCAAGTCTTTTGGCCGGCATGGGCGTTATTTCCTTAGGGGCAAGGACACCGACCATCAATTAGTGACTATGCTTTCCAGCTCTGGCAAGCGAGTCGATGATGTCATGGTTGTTGTCCGAGGTAACTGGGAATTCGGCGAAGGCGAGGGCTGCCTAGATCCTATTCCTAGACGGAGGGGCGAACCAGGTGGCCATATAGCTCCTTGCGTTTATTTTTCTTATATTTATAACGCTTTATTTTTGCGGTCTCATGGTTTTTCTTGTGCAGGAAACGATTTGAAGAAAGTTTTGATTTCAACCAACGACGCCTTTTTTGCGAAAATTGAAGTCGCGCTCAAATACTTCGGTCGTCCAAGCCTTCAGAAACAAGGGAGGGCGACCCACATTCTTCTTCAATACGAGCCGACGTATACGACGTTTTCGGCGGCAGAAAACATCCCAATTCCGAGGGGTGAAGAGTTTCTTACGGCTGTTGTTTTAACCAACTTCAAAAACTTGCGGCAAGTTGGTTTGGACGAATCCAACTCGGAGCAGGCGGAGGTAGCTGAGGAGGTCGCTGAAGAGTCAAACCAATCCGAAGTCAAAGTAGACGAGGCTTTGAAGTTGGCCTTTGAGGAAGCCGGCCTCAATTCAGCCAACCCTCCGTCCACTTCGGGCCAAGGGGACGTTTCCTTCGACGGCTTCTTTACTGGTTTAGAAGACCTTCTCGGCGCGTACCTTGAGGACATGGCCAGGTTGTCACTCACGCAACTCGCCAAAAAGAAAAACGCCGAAAGGATGGCCGTGCGGCTGAGAGCGGAGGCCATTCGATCGGAAGTGCCACCCGTCGCTGATGCTGAGCCCTCCCTTCTTGTTATCGAGGTGGTGACGGCTCAAACCCAAAATACTGAGTCGGAGCCGGTAGAGCAGGCGAATCAGGAGGCTGAGCGAAGGGGGGAGAAACATCCTGCCGAGGTCGAGGCCGGCTCTAAAGAAAATCCCACTAACAAACGGCTGTGCTTAGAGGAGTCGGATGTGGTTGTGCCTTTTGTCGTTCAACCAAAGATAAAAAACATGCTGATCTCCTCTAATGCGTCGGCTATGAAAGACCCAGCCGTGGCGTTGAGCATGGCTTCGTCGATCTCATTGCCAGCTGACAAGGCGGCTTTCTGGGCAGAGCCGGATCTGTTGGCAATAGCATTAGCCGTTCAATCGGCTCTTCTGGTATATAACTTGATCTGTCTTTCGCTTTTATGCGTATATTGTTTTGGTTTTAATTTCCTATTTTGCAGATGGTCGGAAGGATAGCCGAGATAGGCCAGCGCCAGCATGACGCCATCAAACGAATTGGCCGTTTAAAATCAGAAGTTAAGGGCCAGAGGAGCAGGGCCGAGTTCGAAGTGGCGAGGGCGATGATGGAAAGTGCAAGGGCTGAGGTCGAGATGGAAAGGGCGAGAAATTCTGACCAGCTCAGATTGGCCGCCGAGGAGAGGGAGAACGCGAGCGAAGGTGTGCTCAAGTTAGCCCGAGAGGTGATTGCCAAACTGGAGGCTGACTTGGGAGAATCGAAGAAGGCGAAGGAAATAGCCGACTCCAAGGCTTCCAAGGTGTACAAGGCTGGGCAAGGCGCTGCCCTTGCAAATTTTGTGGAGGAAGTCCCCAAATTTGAGAATCGGGGATTCAAACATGGTTGGCTCAAAGCCCTTGCTGCTGCAAATGTGACATTGGCTATGCTGATTCCATACGAGCAAGTGAACGTTGAGCAGCTGGAGTCTGACCTCGAGGATTGATTAGGGCGACACTCTAGTGGTTTCTGTTAAGGATTTTGAATGCCTTGTTGTAGCTTTTCATTTAGTAGTTTTTATGTGTAAAATGGCTACCGTTTTTAAGTTTTTGCTAGGCATCTTCCATGCAAAGTTGTAGCTTTTTGTTCAGTAGTTTTCATATGTAAAATGGCTACTGTCTGTACTCAATTTACTAATGAAAATTTCCTTTGTGCTTTGCTATTATTTGTGCTTAATTTTGCTAGTGATGAATAGTATTGCTTTTTGCTACTTTGGATAAAACATCCGTGTACACTTGCCGATTAGATAACTAGGCAATTTAGTAATTTATCC
The DNA here is from genome assembly GCA_030407325.1 of Camellia japonica. Classification (NCBI taxonomy): domain Eukaryota; kingdom Viridiplantae; phylum Streptophyta; class Magnoliopsida; order Ericales; family Theaceae; genus Camellia; species Camellia japonica. The sequence goes on from JAPPVO010000059.1 coordinate 93,597,139, forward strand.
TTCAATTTATCCAAATAAGTGAAACGGCTCAAGACCTCGTCGAATAGCCGATTAGCTTCATGAATCTACCCTTACAGTGGCCATTAGTTCGAGTGGCTACGGCACACGTTGATCGGCATCGGGCCTAGATATCTGGCCGATCAGATTAATAAATCTGCCCTTACCCCAGCCAATGTATGAACTCCGAAGGCTGAATATCATTAGTTCATGGAGTGACTGCGATACACGTCGATCAGCATCGGGTGTAGATATCTGGTCGATCAGATTAATAAATCTGCCCTTGCCCCAGCCAATGTATGAACTCCGAAGGCCAAATATCGTTAGTTCATGGAGTGGTTGCGGCACACGTCGATCGGCATCGAGCCTAGATATCTGGTCGATCAGATTAATAAATCTGCCTTTGCCCCAGCCAATGTATGAACTCCGAAGACTGAATATCGTTAGTTCATGGAGTGGCTGCGGCACACGTTGATCGGCATCCGGCCTAGATATCTGGCCAATCAGATTAATAAATCTGCCCTTGCCCCAGCCAATGTATGAACTCCGAAGGCCGAATATCATTAGTTCATGGAGTGGCTGCGGCACATGTCGATCGGCATCGGGCTTAGATATTTGGTCGATCAGATTAATAAATCTGCCATTGCCCTAGCCAATGTATGAACTCCAAAGGCCGAATATCGTTAGTTCATGGGGTGGCTGCAGCACACGTCGATCGGCATTGGGCCTAGATATCTGGCTGATTAGATTAATAAATCTGCCCTTGCCTCAGCCAATGTATGAACTCCGAAGACCGAATATCGTTAGTTCATGGAGTGGCTGCGGCACACGTCGATCGGCATCGGGCTTTTGGAGTTTTAGCATTTATGAAATCGCCTCGGGGGCGCTGCATGCATTAGGAATAAATGGGGTGAGTTCTTCGTGCCCATAAATCCACTTATTGTGTTCAGACTCAATTTAAACTAGTTTGTTGCGAGAGGTTAGATAAGTGCGAATGTCGAATAGACTATTCTTCAACAGCAGAGGAGAAGGGCGGACATTGGCTGAGCTTGACACTGAAATGAAGCGCAGCAGCGAGCCCACACGCATGGGAAGTAGGACGTCGAGGGAACGTGAAAAACGTCAGCCCCAAAGTCATCAAAGTAGATCACCCAGGAGGGAAAAATAGCAACGGGGCAGCTCCCCTCGACCGCGACCGAGAAGTGAATTCGACGCGACACCGCGACCGTTGAGTTTTGCGATTTTTGTGGGGAATAAACCGATGACGGAGGCAGATTCTATTGTTCACAACCTAGGTGTAGCAGTCGAGTTCGCTCGATAGATTTTTCCACCGGAAGTCCAGCAGTCAATGGTTGGTCGACAGGATTTCGAAGTGTTTTGAGAGGGCATCCCCGGAGCAGTGAAAGGGCTGTATATCGCCTATGAAGTCGGCATGCGTCTACGTGCCACGCGGCGAGAGATAGAGCAGAAGAACGAACGAATTCGAAACTTGGAGGCTTGTGCGGAGAAGGCCGAGCGTGAGTTAAGGAAGGCCCAAACTACCGAGCTGTGTGCGGCCGGACAATCTAACCTGGTCGTGGAGGAAAGAGTGACCCAACGGCTGATAAGTTATGCGATTGCCGATCGAGATACGGCAAGCATGTTTGCAGTAGAGACTGCAAGGTCCATGGGTTATGAAAAAGACTTTCACGACGGCCGGAAAGTCGGGATAGACAAGACCAAGGAGAAACTCGCTGAGGAAGTGTGCCGATGCGAGAATCGGGGTTTTAGGCACGGGTGGATCAAGGCTCTCCAAGCCGCAGAGGCTCTCCAAGAAGCAGGCGTTGAATCGGCGTTGCCATTATACCAACATCATCATTTTCCTTTTGGTGCTTTCGAAATCGAGAAGAGCGATGACGAGGGTGATGCCGAATAAAACTGAACATATTGTAGACGCTCCAACGCAAATTGGGCGCCAACTATGTATTTATTGGTTAATTTAATAAAATACTTTGTTTTAAATGTTTGCATGCTTCAACTAATCTTCATACGATTTGTGCCAGTTCAACTTAATGAAACATTTCATTTTGAATTCTTGCATGCTTTAATTTATGTTTATGTGGCTTATGCCAGTTCAATTTAATGAAACATTTCATCTTAAATGCGTGCATGTTTCCATTTTCGCCGTATATTGTGTCATGCATGAAGGGCGCTCCGAATCCAGAGTCTTATTCGGCCCAAACGTGACCTGCACGGATGGGGCTCCAGATTAGGAGGCTTTTTGTCTTGGCCAATCGTGACATCCACGAAGGGCGCTCCGAATCCAGAGTCTTATTCGGCCCAAACGTGACCTGCACGGATGGGGCTCCGAATTCGGAGACTTTAATCGGAAGACTTTTGAACTGAGTTTCACAATGAGAAAATATGAAACTTTGCATTGCAAAAGTGAAATTTGTACATGGTGAATCATTCAAAACAAATATCATGCCCCACAGGTCGGGTTTAATGATAGAATTTACGCAAATGCGAGGAATTCCAAGGGCGTGGAAGACTCCTGCCAGATATATCTTTGAGCCGATAAGCCCCTGTTCCCGCAATAGAGTCAATCTGGTAGGGGCCGTCCCAGTTAGGACCCAATTTTCCATCAGCCGGCTTCCTGGCAGCTTAAAGCACTTTCTTCAGGACCAATTCGCCTGGTACATAGCGGCGTAGCTGAACGCGTTGGTTATACAACTTAGCAAGCTGCTGCTGGTACCGTGCCATAGATGCAAGGGCACGGTCTCTTCGTTCTTCAATTAGAGTCAAATCCAAGGCCAGCATCATGTCGTTTCGGCCCATATCAAGAACTTTTGATTTCAAGGTTGGGAGGTCGATCTCCAAGGGGGTGATTGCCTGCGTTCCGAAGCACAAAACGAACGACGTTTCCCCGGCGGACCATCTCGGGGTAGTGCGATGAGTCCATAATACACTCGGCAATTCTTCGATCCATCGGCCTTTCGCCTTCTCTAGCCTCTTTCTGATGCTGTCCAAAATGGCTTTATTGGAGGCTTCAGCTTGGCCATTACTCTGTGGATAAGCCGGGGTGGAGAAATAGGGCCGAATACCATACTTGTTGCACAGCTCTCGGTAGACACTGCAATCAAACTGGGTGCCATTGTCTGATATAAGGGCTCTGGGAATGCCGAATCGTGTTATGATATTTCTCCATATAAAACGTTTCATGTTGGTATCTCGGATGTGCGTTAGTGCCTCCGTTTCTACCCATTTTGTGAAATAATCTGTCGCGACAATCAAAAATCGCTTGTTACCCGGGGCACGAGGCAGTGGTCCGACGATGTCAAGTCCCCATTGGACGAACGACCAATGATTGGTTATAGAGCTTAACTCTTCAGTAGGCAGGTGGGTTAAAGGAGAAAACTTCTGGCACTGTTCACAGTTTTTCACGTAACACTCGGCATCGGCTCTCATTGTCGGCCAGTAATACCCCTGTGTCACAGCTCGATGAGCCAAAGAGCGCCCGCCAAAATGGGCGCCACAACTGCCTTCATGTATTTCGGTCAGAAGTTCTTCGACTTTGTCCGGATGAAGGCATTCCAAGTATGGGCCGAAAAGGGATTTTTTATAAAGCTTTCCTTGCGGATCCAAGTAGTATCGCAGGGCTTTGTTTCATAGCTTGTGCGCTTCTTTTTTGTCCGCTGGGAGCTGTTCGAAAGACAGGAATGCAGCAATGGAGTCCATCCAACTCAGTCCTGACTCTATGACATTGACCTGGACCTCCTTCGAAGGGCCAATGCTCGGCTTTGGGATGAAACCTACTTTAATGGTCCGTTTAATCTTTGAGTTAATGGCGGAGGCTAGGCAAGCCAGGGCATCTGCGTGTGTGTTCTGGTCACGGGTTATTTGGTTTAATTCATGATGGTCAAATTTTGCCAGCAAGGAATTTGTCGTTTTCATGTAAGCTGCTATACGGTCGTTTTTGGCCGCGTACTCCCCTTTAGCTGATTGATCACCAGTTTTGAATCGCAAAATACAAGCAAACACCGAGCACCCAGAAGATGTGCATTCTGCAAACCGGTTAATAGGGCTTCGTATTCGGCCTTATTATCCGATGCTTCGAAGCCAAGTTTGATGGCTTGCTCAATTATTGCGCCGTCGGGAGCCATGATTACTACTCCGGCTCCACTGCCCCGTTGGTTGGATGATCTGTCACAATACAACTGCCAAATGTCCCTAACATAAATTCTCCAATTTGGTTTGGGCTGAATTTGGTCGGACTTGAAGTCGGCAAGACCCCCCATGAATTCGGCCACAAAATCAGCAAGTACTTGCCCTTTGATTGAGGTTCTAGGCAGAAATTGAATATTGTACTGGCCGAGTTCAAGAGCCCACTTTGAAATGTGCCCCGATGCTTCTGCACTAAGTAGTACTGACCGGAGGGGGTAATCTGTTAGTACCCCGATGCTATGCCCCTAGAAGTAATGCATCAGTTTTCTTGCTGCCATGACGAGGGTTAGGATGAGTTTTTCCAACGGAAGGTAACGTGTTTTGGCATCAACCATTGCCTTGCTCACATAATACACTGGTCGCTGCTCTCCAAGCTCTTCTTTTAACAGTACGGCGCTGACGGCCCGGTTGGAGATGGCCAGATATAAAATAAGCGGGTCGCCTGTCGATGGTGTTGTCAATAGTAGAACTGATTGGAGATAAGTCTTCAGACCGTTGAAAGCGGCTTCGCACTCAGAGGTCCATTCAAAAGCTTTACCCTGCCGTAGGGTATGAAAGAATTGTCGGCAGCGGTCCGTGGAACGACTGATGAACCTATTGAGTGCGGCGGCCATCCCCATCAACTTCTGAACTTCCTTGACTGATTGAGGGGAGCCGAGTTCCAGAATTGTTATGATTTGCCTCGAGTTGGCTTCGATTCCTCGGTGGTTAACAATGTAACCCAAGAATTTGCCAGAACCGATCCCAAACGCACATTTGGAAGCGTTCAGCTTCATTCTGTATTTGCGTAAAATGCCGAATGTCTCTTCCAAATCGGCTAGATGAGTTTGCTCTTCTTTGAACTTGACCACCATATTGTCAATGTACACTTCCATAGTGTGGCCGAGTTGCTCCTTGAACATGGCAGTGACTAGTTTTTGGTAAGTTGCCTCTACATTCTTCAGCCCAAAAGGCATAACCTTATAGCAATAGGTTCCTTTTGGGGTGAGGAATGCAGTTTTGTCTTGGTCCTCTGGATGCATGGCAATTTGATGGTAGCCTCTGTAAGCATCGAGGAAGCTCATACGCTGATGACGTGCCGTAGTATCTACAAGTTGGTCTATTTTGGGGAGGGAAAAACAATCCTTGGGGCAAGCTTTGTTTAGGTCCGTGAAATCAACGCAGACTCGCCAAGTCCCATTTTTCTTCTTCACAACCATAGTATTCGAGAGCCATGTAGGGTAGGTCACTTCCCTGATTGCCCCGGCGTCAAGCAACCGGTCAACCTCTTTAACAACGGCGGCAGTGTGCTCTGCGGCTGACCGCCGACTTTTCTGAATAATCGACTTACATTTAGGGTCAACGTTTAAACGGTGCTGCGAAACAGACGGATCCACACCCGGCATCTCATATGGTGTCCACGCAAATACATCAAGGTTGCTGAGCAAGAAGGAAATTAGCTGCTGTCTGTCGGCTTCATTCAGGGAGGCACGGACCATGAAGAACCTGTCTGGATTTCCGTCAATTTCAACTCGATCCAGGGCTTCCATGGCCTTTTCACTTGGGAGCCGCCCAACATTGTCGAGGCTCTCTCGATCCAGCACCTCAATAGAATTCACTTCCAACTCTTTTGGTGTCTTTCCAGCAAGGAGATAACATGCTTGTGTCGATTTCTGGGAGCCACAGATTTGCTCAATGCCGCGTTCTGTCGGGAAGCGGAGCAGTTGATGATAGGTGCTTGGCACAGCCTGTATGGTATGCAACCAAGTTCGCCCCATGATGAGATTATACGGCGAAGGTAGCTTGACGACCAAGAATTCCACATCCACTGTTCGGGAGCCCGCTCGAACTGGTAGTGTGATTTTGCCCAACGGGTATTCTGGATTAGCGTTGAAGCCGAATAATGGATAAGGAGCTGGAGAAAGATCCGATTCGGTGAAGTCGAGTTTGGTGAATGTCTTGTAGTATATAACTTTCGATGTGCTCCCCGGATCAATGAGTACGCGCTCAACGGTGAATCGGTTTACTCGTAACTCGATTACTAAGGGATCAATGTGAGAAAGTGTCACTCCGACCAAATCTGAATCATCAAAAGCAATGCTCGCAGCTTCATGGGGCCGTTTAGCCGGAGTGAGTTGATTTTGAGGGTCGGGATGCGACTGAATCGTATGCACCGCGGATGTCATTAGCAGGCTATATATCATGTGGATCATGCTGAGTGGAGGTGAATTCTGCCGTAAGGCTATTGCTTTGGTTGAGTTACCTTTTCGAACATACTGTTGTAGCCGACCATCTTGTACCAATTCCTCCAGGTGATCCTTTAATGCATAACAACTCTTAGTATCATGGTCGTGGTCCTTGTGATACTCGCACCGCCTATCCCGTCTTCTCGTGTCGGGAGGTCCCACCATTTTGAACAGCCATTTGAAGAATGGAAGATGTTGGACTTTAGACATAACCGCGCTGATCGGCTCTAACAACTCCGTATATTTCTTGTCCGCGCGCCTTGTGCGCCTAATATCTACTTGAAGTTGTTCGCTAGCTTGGTGGGAACATTGGTCGTTTGATTGGCGTGAATCCCGTCTCTGGTCTCGTTTAGCCCAATGCCGTGGTTCGGGGCTCTGAGGTGGTACAAAATTTACCGGCTGAACAATTTCAAAAAAGGCCGTCTTGTTGGCCTTGTTCCCGGCTTTAACCCGCAAGGTGTCATCTTCCACTTTGCAGTATTCCCTGACTTTCTTCATCAACGACCAGACTATTTTGGAAGGTCTTCTAGTCAAGGAATTGCGGAGAGCACTATCAAGATGCAAACCCATTTTAAAGGCAGTGATGGCCATGGAGTCGTTGCAAGCGTCATCGACAAGATTAAAGCATTCCCAATAGCGCGCCGAATACGCTTGTAAGGTCTCTCCTGGTTGGATTTGCATTGCCCAGAGAGAGTCGGCTTACTTCGGCTGGACCTTGTTGGTGATGAATCTTGCCCTGAAGGATTTCTGTAATTGATGGAAAATCTTAATCGACGCCGGCTCTAACTTATAATACCATCTGACGGCCAATGGTCCCAAACTGCTCGGAAATATTCTGCACATGAGAGCCTTGTCGTCTGCATGCAGCATCATGGCTTGCTTATAATGACGGATATGATCAGTGGGGTCCGATTTCCCGTTGTACAGAGTGAACGACGAGGCTTTGAACTTCTTGGGTAGTACTGCCTTTGCGATCCGTCGCACAAAGGGATTGTGCTGGTCTTCTTCATCTGAACCATTTCGTTTTCGCTTATGCCTTACACGTGGACTTTCTTCAGAGGAACTGGTAGTTTCGAGTCGTTCCTTCTTTTTGGGCTCTGGAGATAATGAGTCAGAGTCGCTGTCACTGTCTTGTCTCTGAACTCGAGGTCTTAGACCACCCGCTCTCATAGGTCGTCCCGGATCTTGGCGTGTAACTTGTTTAGACTTTGCCACTTCCAAGGCCAAATCCTGATGGAGGCACTCGTTCTCAGCAATCATGTTTTCCAACCTTTGTTCGTTTTGCTTCGCCTGTTCCATGATCACTTGCATTGTCTCATGTGCTGAAGTTGAGGGTGAGGTCTGGGCAACGGAGTCGAAGTTCAAGGTGCGTCTCATGGTGATGTTCTCTGGTCCCAGCATGTTCGTTGGAGTGAGGTCATCTCTCTGGGTGGTTTCGTCAGCGACTATCGAAGGATCTTCCGTTACGCCCGCCATGGATGTAGTTGAGTATTCCCACAGACGGCGCCAATTGTGGGAGAGTGGTTCTGGAAATACTCTTTTGATCCAACGGGGCACTCGAGATCCTCAACAAGAGACCTGAAAAAGAATGAACACTTCGGTCAAGGGTGCCAGAATTAGCACTCTGACGGATAAGTCAGTATATACTCTCTGGATTGCTTGTATCTTAGGTTAAGCGTACTAGATCTCACATACCTCTCTCTGGCTGATGTTCTTCTATTTATATCTTTTCTATCTTGGGCCTCAGGGCTGGGCCCACCTTCAATTCGCTGTATAACTATTTACTCGGCTCCTTTTGTTGCAAACCGCTCTTCACTCGGTCCCTTACTCAACTGGTTATTTAGCCGAATATGAGAGGATTTGTATGTATAAGACGGGGCCGAATGCGATGTATATATTTCGACTCTCCAGGTCCAATTATTTGGCCTCTTTACGTCTCCTAATAATCGGCCCCCACAATATGTAAAAACTGAAGTCCAAAACACGTCTAAGTACAAAATAAAAGACATGTTGGGGAATTAAATCCCAAAGCCAAAACAACTTATGAAATTCACTTGAGGTGGATTTAGACCACCCAAAACAAAGCCTTGACAATAACGGTTTGGAACCTCGTGGTAAGGCACGGTAGGTTGGCTTGACAAAACGAAATTAGGCTGACGCCGCTAACTTTGCTTCGGTGCCTGACCATCTACATATATACAATAAACTGTGAGCTAAAGCACAGTGAATAATAAATGTGTAAAGGGGTTAAAAATGAATGTCCTTTCAATAATTAAAACAGTCAATTGCATCTGTAGATCAGTTATTCAATCAATGTCTCATATTTCATATCGTATCAGTCAGTTAGAAGTCATAGCAGTCATACGTGGTACATCCAATAGCAGAACAGTACAGTAGGTCTTAATAGACCGAACAGTCAGTTGATGGCCAGTAATACAGTAACAATAGTTCCAAGGATAGGAACTGACAGAGATCTCTGTAATAGTAGCAGTAACAGTAACAATAACAGTAGCAGTAGCAGTAACAGTAGCAGTAACAGTAGCAGTAGCAGTAACAGTAACAATAACAGTAACAGTAATAGTAACAGTAACAGTCAGTTGCTATGGATGCCACAAGTATAGTTCGTAAAATAGGACAAACATTCATTTGGTAAACAATGTCATTTCAGAAAACAGTACAGTCAATCGTTCAGAAAATAATTATAATTGAACATAGCTTTACAACATTGTTACTCACAGCAGGTTAAGTCGACATAAGGCCTCAGATGCCCACCTATATAAATCACATAATAAAAACACAATAGAAGCACCATTGAATATTCATTTCATTTTAATTCAACTCTTTTTATGTGTTTCTAGTTTATTCCATGACTATGAGAGTCCAATTGGTGCCTAAGAATACTTAGAATGTCATGAGGATGTAATTATGCATTTAAAAGAGTTAGTAAAAAATTGCTGAAAATAGGGTCCTCGCTCGAGTGCCACTTTGGTCGTTCGAGCGGACTGTAAAATTTTGAAACACTTCTGGGAGCTCGATTTTCACGCTCGAGCGAGATTTTCCTCGCTTGAGCGGACAGTGTGAATTCTGGAATTTCCAGAATTGTAATTGAAGTTCAGATTTAATATGCAAAGCCTTAAAAAGTAGACACTCTCAATTAGAAATCATTTATTCAAAATCATGCTCCAATTGTCCAAATTTAGTTTTAACTCATTTTCTTTATATCAAACCCACAAATTTTAAAACATGAATTAAACTTTCCATATTATTGAAAAATTCATAATGCATGTACAATTGAAACTCAATTTCATGTTAAGACAACTAAATTCAAATCCAAAGAAATTAATTTCCATAAATTTGAACATAGCTCCAATTTCTCATTTTCTTGTCAATTTCCTAGCAAACATTGAACATATGTAATTCAAATAAAACCATCTAATTTAATATATTCCAAAATTTGTTTAAATTAAACAAAATTCTTAAATCACATTACTTGCATGCATGGTTAATAATCAAAATCAAAACCCACATTTCATGAACTCATGGCTTCCAAACCTTTCTTCAAAACCAAATGTATAATAAACTTGCATGGTTCAAATCCTTCCAAAACTCATGGTGCATGCAAATATACATCTCATATATATCAAGGTTTATATCAAAATTATTTATTTTTACTATTATTATTTATTTATTTATTCATTTTTTTATTTTGCATGTACAACCCAACCTTAAATTATGATCATAGAGCTTCCAAAACATGTTTAAATTGAATAAAATAAAAATCCAAAATCAAACTAATTCTTAATTTGATCTTCAATTTCAAATTTAAGAATCAATCCGTCTATAGAATATTATAACCTAAAAAAACATTTGTCTACAAAGAATTTGGGGACTAATTGAATTAAACACACTTTCCATGAAATTTTCTTGAAACCCATTTTACCCCAAAACCCCTTCAACATTTATCTTTAATCATCTCAAAACTCATCTTAAATCAATTTCTATCTACATTATTTAAACAATAGAAGAAAGAGGATGAGATTTCTTACCTTAGGATGATTTTTTTCACAATTTTAAGCTTAAATCTTGGTACCCTACAAGGCTTTCTTCTCCCCCCCTTTTTTTTTCCTCCCGATCTCTCCCTCTCACAGCCGTGCTGCCTCTTTCTTTCTCTTTTTCTAATTCTGCTTCCAGCAGATTGAAGGCCACCCTTATGACTTCATTCATCATCTCTTTTCTTCTTTTTTTTTTTTTTTCATTCATTAGTGGGACACTTGTCCTTATAATATGAACCTATGTGGTGGTATGCTAGAATTAGTTTAGTACACTAATCACACATTAGTTTAATTAAGTATCACTTAGACTTGATTAATCATAATTAGCACATAAGTTAATTAATCATAACTAATTACAATTCTTACATGATTTAATTAGTCTAATTTAACTTCCATTAAGACCCAATTAATTATATTTAATTTTACCAATCCGAATCAGATTTTTAATCAGACTCTCAAAAGGCTTCAAATATTAAATCAAATTTATTTCCATCTTCGATTTTGGTTTCTTAAATCATTAAGGCCTTCAATTTCAGCTTAAACTTCAAAATCTTTGTCAATAAATTACATATTCAATTGAACACCTCATAAATCAATTTAATTCATAGAAATTTTAATTCCTAATTCGTATCACTTAGTGGGTGTTTGGGAAGTGGGTTTTTATGTAGGTTTTTTTAGTTGTAGGATATTATTGGAGAATTTTTTTTTTGTGTTTGGGAAGGTAATGGGTTTTTTTGTGGTTAGATGTGATGTTTGTGAGAGAAAAAATGAAATGATTATGGGGTTGGATGTGATATTTTGTTTGGATGTGTTTTTTTTTTTTTTTTTTTTGTTTTGCAAAAGGTTTGTCTTTTTGTGAAAAAAATAAAAAAAAACCCCCAAGTCCCAAACTTCCCAAACACCACCTTAATTAACTCCGATTCGGACCCAATTAATCAAACCTCAATTTTATAAATTTGAATCGAATATTTAATTAAACTCCCATATCGTCCGATACTCAAAATTTAAATAATTTAATTCACCATTCGTACTTTCTTGAGCTATTTAGGCTTTCAATTTCTAATTCCAAAATTAATCCTCAATAGAACAATATATAAATCAATCTCCATAATTTTCGTAAATCCCATATTAAATTAGAATAATTGGCAATTAAATTTCAAATCTCCTTAATTAATTAAGTACTAATCATTATACGTAGTGGGGTCGTCACATATATCTTCTAGTTCTTTTGTACCATTTTATTCTCATCTTTTCTTGCTTTTTTTGAGCTGTTTATTACCTGTATTTTTGGGCTGAAACTTGTGGTTTAAGGACATTAAAAGGTGGAGGGGTTGACAACCCTTCTTTGAACCTTGCTTCTAAGGTCTTTGTCCTTGTGTTTCCCATCTTCTCATCAACTTTTTTTGAGCTTTTTACCACTAATTTTCAGAGGTTTTTCAGAGGCTAAAATCATGTTTTGAAGTCCTAAAATTGGAAGGTTTAGCCTCCCCTCCTTGTGCTTGTGTGCTAGTTTTAATCCCTCAATATTTTAGCTAGTTGTTGTAGTTGTTTTTGTCTTAATTTCAGCACTTTTTTGGACTGTTTTAGGACTACTTTAGGACCTTTTTTTTATTTTTTATTTTTTATTATTTTTAATTTTTATGAGTTAGCTTCATTTATGCTTTGTATAGTATACTTGTAGTGTAATGGTTTCATAGGCTTGGTGGTTTAGGCCTTAGCCACTAACCTATTTGAGTTGATAATATTTATTTTTTGCTTTCCATACTTGTGTCCACTTCTAAGCATCTCTGCAACTCCCTCCTTTCTTGGCTTTTTTCTCTTTGTTTTGAGAGTTGCTCCAAAATGAGTGTTTTTAAGCTTGAAGGGGTGATATTGTGCTTAATGGTTTAATCCCTTTAGGGGTTTATTACCAACAACATGATCTCTATCTCATGCCTAAAACAACATTTGGTTTGGTACTTCTCTCCATTAGTAGACTTAAAGCTCATTATTGGACTCAATTGATTAATGAATGAAAGGTAATTAAAATGGAGTAATAAAATTGGGGTTAAAATGAAGCAAGATAATAAAATGATTTGGTTATCAATCTTACGTTAATTGAACACATGGAGACTTGGCTCATTTCATACTTGTTAGTGATGAAATGGTCCAAGTTTCCAAGGTCAACCGTTTCCCTTGATCAATCCATGATAGGAGGAAGTTTTGTTAGTCTTTCCTTACCATTTATTGAAATTGTATCCCTCGGTTCATAAGTCATCACACAATGAAATTGCGTTGATTGCTGGCTTGCGAATCAAGCCTACCCCTCCTTTGACCTGTTTGTTGATAAGGAGAGGTAGGGTGGACAAACATCCCCTGAAGAATACTCTGTTTGTGCTCTGTTTGTTCTCTGTTACAGCAGGAAAGAACCAACATTAGTGGTCGACAGGCCACTTTTACTAGTAAGTAGGCCATTATTAGTGGCCAGTTGGCCACTACTTTTGGGTTGCCGGCCACTTTTTCCAGCTAGGCAATGTCCTTTTTCCAGTAGAACAGAACAGAGCAGAGGGTGAGGTGGAAAAACAGTGTAATCTTCTAACTGTGCAATAGAGGCATTCCTGTAGCAAAACAGGGGCTTTTTTTCCAGGTGGAAATCTGCATCCATGCATGAACCATCTCTCGATTCTCGGGATTCGTGAAATAATATTGTAATAGTAGCATGTTGTAAATAGCGGACTTGTAATTAATTAGTTAGTTTTGTGTTGTACTTAATTAATTAGCTATAGTAGTTCGTTAATTTGTTGTTGTAATAATTAGTTAAGTAGTTTAGTTAATTTACTTCATTTGGTTTATAATAATTAGTAAATAGCTTAGCTAGGGCATTTATTTGGACCCTCTTGTGCGAGGGTCAAACTTGTAATAATATGTATGTCTTTCAATAATGGGTAGTTTAGAACATCATGTTTCTTTTAGCATTTCCCATGTTTGCATCTAATTGTCTTGCATGCATCAAGGCTCGGTTCATCATTCTAACAAAGCATTGCCGTTTATTACTTCGTTGAATACGTGTTTAAACCGCATGCTATCAAATTGATTTACATGCCATAATTAGTAACCGATCCTATTAATTGCATTATTGCATGTGTTGCATTAGTCATGTTACATTAGTTAGGGGCATACATGTTTTCTAACTCTTTGTTTCTTTCGGCTTGCCTTGGAGTACTAGGTGAGCATTTCTTACTTTAGCATATTGCATGCGTATGATTATTTCCATGTTTAGCATGTTTGCCATGAGCCTAGGTGCTTAATTGATATACTTGCTTGAATGCTGTAGACGAAGACTAATTGCCTAAATTGGAATAATTTGAGTAATGTACATATGCGATCACTTTTTCAAGTGGAACATATTCGAAACAATTTTCAAACAAACATGAATCAAAGTGTTCTAATTTTTGCAAATTAGTCTATACTTGTGTGCGCATCACATAGTAACAATAGCCTAACAACCGGAACAAGAGCATATAATGTAAATAAAAATCACATTATGATTAGTAGAAGTCGATCTTTGATTGGGCGAGTGAGGTGCTTAATTTATGACCTTTTCCTTTTGTACCTAAGTTCCCGAGCCGAGACAACTTTGGTGATAACGGATAAGTGGCCTTTGGCACAAGTCCCGGGTTTCCTAAATTTTTCAAAAATATTTAGGTGGCGACTCTGTATCTGGCAAAGCAGTCCATTTTTGACATTTTGATTCAAAATCGATTTTTCAAAAGATTTGCCGGATTTGGACTCTTTTGTGTTTTTTTCTATTTCACATTGCACTTGTGAGATTAGATTTAGAACCATGTGAGTCCAAACCGTAAGGCTAGTCATATCCGAAAGAAGCATGAAAAGTCGAGCTACAGTAATTCTAGACAACTTTTTTATTTTAAATTTTTACTAAAAAGATCGATTAGAACTTGTAATCGGATGATCTTGGTTAAAATAATTTTTATTCATTTTAACAATGCAGATTTTAGATGCTGTTTTAACCCACGAAACGAGCTCATTTTTATTGATTTCGCAAAAACTGAAATAAAACATTATTCTGAACACTTTTTGTGTTTTCAACTTTTCTAAAAAAAATCATCTTAGAGCAGTTTCTTTTCATTTTTAGCTTCAGATTTTTAGGTCGAATTTCGTCTAGGTTCTTCTATCGAGTTTTCCTATCAACCTGTTCAATTTCTACTAAATTCGTTCACTTTGCCTTTTAGGAAATTTGATTCTGTACAACTTTTGTTCTTTGAGTTTTGGTCAATTCGAATGATTTAAGGATGAAACGGTATATTTTTGTTTATACTTCTTCAGTAATTTACTTATGATTAAATTATACTAACTTTTTTTTTTTTTTGTAGAATAGTGGGTCTTACTAACTTTTTATGCAGGGCTAACCCACCATATTTATTTTTATTTTCATTATTTTTTTTATATACTCAATTTATATTTAGTTGTGTACGGGCAAGAAACTAAATGTCACCGTATCTTGGAAAACTATCCCTTCGTCTTGGTGCGGGTGGAACTACTTGTCTTGTCCCGTAACAAGAATTAAATGTACTTTTGTTTATGTCTGGTGGACATCTGGGTGTCAAATCTTATACTTATACCAGATTAGGGTTGATATTAGTTTATTTATTTATTTATTTATTTTATGACTTTAGTATTTTGATAGTTTGGCATTGTGGGTTATTTTCTAGCTTTACATTATTTAAGTTGTTTTGACTATCTATTTGTTGCTACTTTAATGTTGAAGGTATTGGATAGTCATGAATTTATAATGGATGGTTTGGTTGGCTTTTGTTAATTTCTTATCCCTTGTATTTTTTTTAGCATTGAAATTTACTTAAACCTTATGGAGACGAGAACATTTAGATTTTGTTTCACCCTTAGGATTTAGATGATGGAATATTGATTGGGATTTAGTCCTAATTTAATATTTAATTGTCCAAATTTTATTGTGTAACAGTTAGGTATCAGAGCTCTAGGTTACCCTAGATTTGTGAGAGTTTAGGTTATCCTCGGATTGTGGACACATGGGTTAGCTAGTTTAGTTTGGTGGTTGAATTTATTCTAAGTATTTATGAACGAATTCATTTTGTATGTTTAACTTGAAGGTGATGGTTGGAAGGTATAATTTCATAAATGTTGAGCCTAGTGGCACAAGGGAACAGTGGCGGTGACTGTTACTGGGGCAACCAATACTGTGCAGGTTAATGTGGGGGAGATGATGTGGGAGATCCCTTTGCGAAGAGAAACAAAGATTTTGGTTCTTTGGGAGGTCAAAAATTCTCTAGAGATGGAGGACCCACTGTAGCTGACGCCTAAGTCCAGAAATGTGAGATGGTGTTTGGTTGTATGTAGCTCATCAAGGTCTAAAAACAGGAGTTGGCTACACATCAACTTAAGGGAGCAATCCTATTTTGGTGGAACTCGTAGAAGGAGGGTTTAGATTTGCCGACTTTTATTTGGGCAGATTTCAAGACCCGTTTTGACCGGAAGTTTGTTCTTGCTGCTATTCGGTCTCAACTGAGTGATGAATTTTTGAAGTTGACCCAAGAGGGTAGAACAGTGATCGAGTATGTCACCAAGTTTAATGAGTTGTCTCGTTATGCCCCTTACTTGGTTGACACGCAGGAGAAGAAGAATGAGAAGTTTATTAAGGGATTAAATCATTACCTGTCTAAGTCCCTTATTCCCTTTGATGCTGAACTGTTTGACAAAGTTCTCGACTTGGCACTGAAGTATGAGGAAAAGGAGAAACAGTTTCAAGAAGGGAAGGCCAGGGTTAGGAGACTTCCAGAGTGAGTCACTTCTAGTAGCGTGATGGGAACAGATATCAACCCTACGATCAAAGGCATATGGGTCAGTAGTTTCAGAGGTGACAATAACAGTGTAGTTAGGGAAATTTTAGACCTCAGGGTAATTTCAAGCCTCAGTGCAATTTCCAGCCCCAAGGGCACTATTATCAAAGACAAGGTGGTCTGCGCCCACAAGGTTATCAAGGATAGCCGTAGCAGGTGCCACAGATGGGTTATTGTCCTCCCGTACCTCAGTTGGAAGGACCCCCACCTATCAGAGCAGTAGCACCTCAATAGATCAATAGGAAGTGTTTTGGGTGTCAGCAGTTGGGACATGTAGTCAAGGATTTCCTTGAAAAACAACAGACGCGATAGGGTCAGACAGTTCCAGCCAGGGCATTTATAGTGATGAGTACTTTTTGATACTGGTGCCTCTTATTCTTTCATATCTAGACAGTTCGTAGAAAGAGAACATCTTGTAACTACTTGTCTGGACCTATTCGTGTTGAGATCGCTTTGGGAGGGGCAGTTACTCTTTATGAGATGTGTAAAGATTTTGAGATTGATTTTGCGGAAAAAGTCTTGTATGCGAACCTAATTGTGTTAGGGTTTGATGGGTTTGTAATTATTTTGGGTATGGATTGGCTACGAAAACACTTTGTGACTCTAGATTGTGCTGGAAGGACTGTGAATATAGATATTCCTAGTATGCCACGGC
The DNA here is from genome assembly GCA_030407325.1 of Camellia japonica. Classification (NCBI taxonomy): domain Eukaryota; kingdom Viridiplantae; phylum Streptophyta; class Magnoliopsida; order Ericales; family Theaceae; genus Camellia; species Camellia japonica. The sequence continues at coordinate 93,614,147 of JAPPVO010000059.1, forward strand.
TTACCCACACTTATAGCGATGGAGGAGAGTCGGTGATGACGAGTTTTCTGTGATCGGTAGAAATCCCTAAACAGGATATTAGTGAGGTAGATGTGGTACATGAGTTTGAGGATGTATTTCAAGAGATACCTGGACCTTCACTTTGACGGGTAGTAGAATTTCGCATTGACTTAGTGCTGGGAACTGCCCCGATTTTTAAGGTGGCATACAGAATGACGCCTAAAGAGCTTGTGGAGATAAAGAAGCAGCTGGAAGAGATATTTCAAAAAGGGTTCATACGTTCAAGTAACTTCTCGTGGAGAGCACCCATGATCTTTGTTTCCAAGAAAGATGGCACTCTTCGTATTTGCATAGATTACAGAGAGCTGAACAAGGTGACTATCAAGAATAAGTATCCGTTACCTAGAATTGATGACTTGTTTGATCAGTTGAAGGGGGCAGCTGTGTTCTCTTAGTTTGATCTCAGAACGGGTTACTATCAGATGGGTGTGTCAGAGGAAAGTATGCCGTTTACTGCTTTTTGAACTCAGTATGGGTTGTACGAATTTCTTATAATGCCTTTTGGTTTGACAAATGCTCCTGCCTATTTCATGGACTTGATGAACATAATTTTTTAACCGTATCTAGATAAGTTTGCGATTATCTTCATAGATGATATCCTGGTGTATTCTAAGAATGAGGAAGGGCGCAGAGAACACTTGAAAGTTGTGTTGTAGACTTTGAGGGGGCAATAGTTATACACTAAGTTCAGTAAGTGTCACTTTTAGGAGAAATAAGTTTGATTTTTGGGACATGTTGTATCCAATCAGGAGATAGTGGTAGATCTTGAGAAAGTTGTTACAGTCAAAGAATGGAAGCAACCCACAAACCCTTCAGAGGTGAGGAGTGTTTTTAGGACTAGCTGGTTATTACATGAGATTTATAAAGAAGTTTTCCACTATTGCAGCACCCATGACCAAGTTGACCCGTAAGAATATGAAGTTCATATGGACAAATGATTGTGAGAGAGCTTTCTAGGAGTTAAAGCAGCGTTTGACTATAGCTCCAATATTGACTATACTAGTACAAGGGGAAAAGTTAGTAGTGTTCATTGATGCGAGTGGAACTGGTTTGGGATGTGTGTTGATGCAGCATCAGAAGGTTGTATCTTATGCCTTACGATAGTTAAAACCTCATGAGAGACGATACCCTACTCATTACTTAGAGCTGGCAGCAGCTGTTTTTGTGTTGAAAGTGTGGCGACACTACTTGTTTGGGGATTGCTTTGAGTTATACACAAATCACAAGAGCCTTAAATATCTTTTTTCTCAAAAAGAGTTGAACATGAGGTAACATAGGTGGGTTAAATTCATCAACAGTTATGATTTCGAGATCCTTTCCTACCCGGGGAAAGGAAATATGGTCGTAGATGCACTTACTCGAGAACATGGGATTATAGCTTCTTTGATGATTCAAGAATGAAAGTCTTTGGAGTTAGTTTCGATGCATGATGTTCAACCAATAGAGAGTGTCAAGAGGGCATACATTGGTAGTTTGACCGTGCAACCGATGTTATTGGATAAAGTTCATCAGATGCAGTATTTAGATAGGTTCCTCGTCAGCAAGCTTGATGACCTTGTAGTGGATTTGATCGATGATTATCCTATCGATTGGTCTATGGACTCAGTGGGGGATTGCGATTCAGGGTCAGGTTATGTGTACCTAACATTGTTGAATTGAGGAAAAAGATTATGGATGATGCCCATAGGTCTTGATATACCATTCACCCTGGTGGGACTAAGATGTATCATGACCTGAAAAGGACATTTTGGTGGGAAGGTATGAAGAAGGACACAGGAGAGTAATTTTTTGGATGTTATGTGTGTCAGCAGATTAAGGCAGAACACCAATGACCGTTTGGACTTTTGTAGCCTCTTGAGATCCCTACTTGGAAATAGAAATATATCTCTATGGACTTCGTGGATGAATTGTCGCGGTCTAACCGAAGCAATGAATCTGTTTGGGTGATAGTAGATCGAGTCAACAAGTCTGCTGATTTTATTCCTATCAGTGTTCATCGAACTACAGATAAACTGGCTAAACTATATATTCGAGAGGTGGTGCAACTTTATGGCACGCCATTTTTTGTAATTTCGGATCGTGATCTGTTGTTTGCGGCAAAGTTTTGGGAGAGTTTTCAGCATGCTTTGGGTACTAGGTTAGACCTGAGCACAACTTATCATCCTCAGACGGATGGTTAAACTGAGCGGGTAAATCAAATCTTGAAGGATATGTTGAGAGCATGTGTCCTCGATCTTGGTGGTAATTGGGAAGAGTACTTGCCATTGGTGAAGTTTGCTTATAATAATAACTATCACTCAAGTGTCGAGATGGCACCTTTTGAGACTTCGTATGGGAGGCCATATCGATCACTTGCTTGTTGGATGGAGGTAGGAGATGCGCCGTTGTTAGGGCTACAGTTGGTGAGAGAGACCACAGAGAAGGTGAACATTATTCGGGAAAGTATTAAGATTGCACAGAGTTGTCAGAAGAGTAATGTTGATAGAAAACGTAAGAGGGTTGAGTTAAATGTTGGAGATTTTGTGTTTTTGAAGGTCTCACCGAAGAAGGGTATCATACGGTTCAGAAAAAAAGGAAGGTTGGCACCTAGATTTGTGAGACCATATAAGATCACTGAGAGGATTGGTAATGTGGCTTACAAATTAGCCTTGCCACCTGCTTTAGTTATGATTCACAATGTGTTCCATGTATCTTTATTGCGGAAGTGTGTGCAAGACCCTTCCCAAGTAATATCAGTAGAAGTGTTGGAGATTAGTGACGATCTAATGTATGTGGTGCGACCGGTTACTATTCTAGATTGGGATGTAAAGCAGTTGCGGTGCAAGAAAGTGAACTTGGTGAAAGTGCAATAGAGCGAGGATGAGAATGATATCACTTGGGAATTGGAAGAGAAAGTTCGGTTTATGCACCCGGAGCTTTTTGCTTAGTACTCTCTCTTATCGAATCTCAGGACGAGATTCTTTTGAGGTGTGTATATTGTATCGACCCTAATTTTTTCTTAAGTCATTATTTATTATTATTATTACTTTATTTAATTTTTGGCTTTATTAATTGCGTGGATACATGAGAATTTAATGTGATATTTAATTATATATAATTAATCTGAATATTTATATATATATAAGGTATTATATATTCATCTTATATATATCAAAGGTCTTAGGGTGATAATAAGAAATTAGGTTATATAATAAGTGATTAGGTTATAATCTGAAGAGGCAAAGAAAAGAAAAGAGAAACAAAAAGGATCAAAGTAGAGAGAGAGAGAGAGAGAGAGAGAGAGAGAGAGAGAGAGAGAGAGAGAGATTGAAAGAAAAAGAAAAGAAAAAGAAAGAGAAAGAAAGAGGGCTCACTGTGTGTGAGAAAGCACACACAGAGAGAGAGAGAGAGAGAGAGAGAGAGAGAGAGAGAGACGGCATGAAAGAAGAGATGAGGAAAAAAAGAAAGGGTTAAAGTTTTATTTTGGTGGATTCATTAATTCTTTAAGTGATTCTTTGATCTTCAAAAATAATTGTGAGTTCAAAACTCACTTCCCTTGATTTATGTTTATTTTGTTGTTTTTATTTATTTATTTGATATTGGTTTGATATTATACTTGCATATAGATGATTGATTGATTTCAACTATTTTGGTTAGTTTGTGTATGCAAGGTTTAGGGTTTTATATATATATATATTTATTTTATAGTTGTAATCACACTCATGGATATATATGAAATTAAAATAACTTGGAACCCATAGATAAATTCTGAATACTCCACCATGACTCTATGAATTGTTATTTTATTTGAGTGTTGATGAAAAAAAGTGTACAAAAAAAAGGTGAGGATTATGAGATTTATTTGAATGCCTTAGCTTCGGCATTGTTATGTTTGTTCTCATGAGTAAATGAGAGGTTGTGTATAAATATAGTGTTGCCTCGTTCTTAGGAGTAGACGAATGCTTTGCTTTACGTGTGTACGTATATGCTAACCGTCCGAGGAGTGTGGGTCAAACTCAGGATGATATCCCTGTGCAAGTTTGGCTTCGAAGCGGTGTTAAGTATACAGGAGGCATATGGGATATATGTGTAGGCCGGAAGTGAAGGGCCGAAGTGGTCAAGTTAAGGTACAAAGAATTAAATATGAACTTATTAGTATAGTTTGAATTGTATTGATTTGTCCATCTTGAAAAATAGTAAACAACCTTAATAAATTACGAAATTTGGGCAGAGACATGTATACGTAATTCTAGGCAACTTTTGTATTTCAACTTTTTGCTAAAAAAATCGATTAGAACTTGTAATCGGATGATCTTGATTACAATATTTTTATTTATTTTAACAATGCAGATTTTAGATGCTGTTTTAACCTACGAAACGAGCTCATTTTATTGATTTCTTATAAACTGAAGTAAAACATTATTTTGAACAATTTTTGTGTTTTGAACTTTTCCGAAAAAAATCATCTTAGAGCAGTTTCTTTTTGTTTTCAACTTCAGATTTTTCGATCGAATTCCGTCTGGGTTCTTTTATAAAGTTTTTCTCTCAGCTGGTTTAGTTTCTACTAAATTCGTTCATGTTTCCTTTTAGAAAATTTGATTTTATACAACTTTTATTTTTTGAGTTTTGGTTAATTTGAATGATTTAAGCATGAAACAATGCATTTTTGTTTATACTTCTTCAGTAATTTACTTATGATTAAATTATACTAACTTTATTTTTTTTAGAATAGTGAGTCTTACTAACTTTTTATGTAGGGCTGACCTACCATATTTATTTTTATTTTCATTATTTTTTTTTGTGTACTCAATTTATATTTAGTTGTGTACGAGTAAGAAACTAAATGTCATTGTATCTCGGGAAACTATCTCTTTGTCTCGATGCAAGTGAAACTACTTGTCTTGTCCCGTAACAATAATTAAATGTACTTTTGTTTGTGTCTGGTGGACACGTGGGTGTCAAATCTTTTACTCATACCAGTATACTTGTATACTAACCTGTTTTGTCTCTTGGCATCTCGGATGCGATCTGTTTAAGCACAACTGAGCCTCATTTTCAGGATTAGTTGGGATTACGGTGGTGACGAGAAATAACTACGGCTGTAGGATATGTCATTCAGACTTCTTTTGTTTTCTAGAGTTTATGGTTGACATTAGTTTATTTATTATTATTTTTATGACTTTAGTATTTTGATAGTTTGGCATTGTGGGTTATTTTCTAACTTTACATTATTTAAGTTGTTTTGACTATTTATTGTTACTTTAATGTTGGAGGTATTGGATAGTCATGAATTTATGATGGATGATTTGGTTGGCGTTTGTTAATTTTTTATCTCTTGTATTTTTTTTAAGCATTAAAATTTACTTAAACCTTATGGAAACGAGAACATTTAGATTTTGTTTCACCCTTAGGACTGGGACGATGAAATATTGATTGGGATTTAGTTTTAATTTAATATTTAATTATCCAAATTTTAGGGCGTGACAGGTGAGTTTAATTTTACCTTATTTTTATAAAAAGTTTATGGAAAAAATAATAATTATCAATAAATTTTTTATTAGTTAGTAGCTACAAAAAAGTTTCCTTACACATATAATCATTGAAATTATAAATTAAAATTTACTTTCATATATTAAGATACGAAAAATCAATACAAAGACTCAAAACGGATCAAATATAGTTTTGTTGTCTTATAGTTTAGTAATAATCAACACAAATAGTATAATCCACTGATATCTTATAATGAAATGATTATGTTGTTGTAATCAAATATTTGATAACACAATCGTAATTCACACATATCACAATCCATTGAGTATTTGATAGCAAAAGACAATTTATTGGGAAAAAAATTAGGGGAAAAATTAAAGAAAATTTATTTAATTAAATTATGATAAAGAGAAAGGGCAAAAAAAATTAAGAAAAAGAAATTAGAGTAAAATTATTCAATTAAAATATGATAATGACAGAGGGAAACAAAATTATTTATTCTATTAAAATCTTGACATGAGACTCTATTTCGACTCATTATATTATATATATTTAAATATATTTATTTGAACTCATTATGTAAATTTTTAATTGGGCCTAACAATAATTATACATACATTTTTTCAATTGGGTGCAACAAGTTTTTTTTGAGGCCTCATAGACTGGGCCTTAAACGATAAAATAAGATTAGGCTTACAACTTTCAGGGGCATTCTATTTGAACCCAAAAAATATCTTAGTACGCCCAATTTAAATTTATAAATTTTAATTTTTATTATATCTTAATATGAATTTACTAATAAGGACAATCCATATTAAATCCTAAAATATTTTTTTTTTCTCATGGTACACCCTAATCCATTATTCCTATTCAAATCTCTACATCTTCTTCCCCAAGAGATCAAAGTTAGTTTGTTTTCTTCTTCTTCTTTCTCACTCCAAAACTCTAATCCACCTTACCAAAACTCACCATTATCATTAACATCATTGGTTTTTATTATTTTGAAACCCTAAACCCTAGAACAAAGTTTGAACAATCAAACAATGGTAGATTAGAGTTTCAAAACTTGGGGTTTCAAAACTTGTTTTCCTCCATTGTTTGATTGTTCAAACTTTCTTCTAGGGTTTAGGGTTTCAAACTAATAAAAAACAATGATGTTAATGTTAATGGTGAGTTTTGGTAAGGTGAATTGGAGTTTTCGAGTGAGAAAGAAGAAGACGAAAAAGAAAACAAATTAACTTTGATCTTTTGGGGGAGAAGATGTAGAAATTTGAATAGGAATAATTGATTAGGGTGTACCATGAAGAAAAAAAAAATTTATTTTAGGGTTTAATATGGATTGCCCTTATTAGTAAATTCACATTAAGATATAATAGGAATTAAAATTTATAAATTTAAATTGGGCGTATTAAGATATTTTTTGGGTTCAAATAGAATGCCCCCAACTTTCAATATATAAAACTAACAAATTTGGAGGCCCTATTTTGGGCCAAAATTTGGAGGCCCAAGGCACAAGTCTTACTTGCCTTAGCTCAAAGCTGCCCTGTGCATATCATATGAACCTTATTACAAAATGTGTAGTTTTATTATAAAATTTTATAAATCAACAAATTAACATAACAAAAAATGTCGTATCGAGTCACAAACTTCTACAACATCAACTATAAAATTTTGGACATTTTATTACGTTAATTTGTAGTGAGTTTATATATTTTGTAATTAATATTACAAAATTTTATGATAAAATCATACATTTTTGTAGTATGGTGCATATGGTATGCACTCCTAAAACGATGCACACCATAAGGTTATGAAGAGTTATTTGTCAAATGCATAGAGTCTTTGTAGAATATTATCGACTATACTAGTTATAGTTGCTTGTAAAATAAAAATAACAATAATAAAACAAATTCAAAATTAAAATTGATCAAATCTTGGATTCAATCAACCATTAGTTATCTATCTATATTTCACTAGTTTTCTACCATGTTATGCACGGGTTTTTTATCCACCCAAAAAAATGCACGGGTTTCTTTTTTTAACAAATTTATAAATTGATTAAGTTTGATAATTTATGCAAATAAGAAGTTTGTTATTAGAATGCATTTAAGTAGAAAATCTTGATAAAAAAATTCAAAACCCAACGTTTTGTATCAATTTCATTTTTTTTATTCATTTCTATTTGGTAGAATTCTTAACATAGTTTAAAATTATTCCCTAAAAATTGGTTATTTTGAAGGAAAAAAATGTGACTAAAATAATTTCAGAAATGCATTATAGGTATTGTTTTTTTTTTTTTTTTTCAAGAATAGAAGACAATTTCGAAAATGGTACCAAATGAACCCCTTTTTTGGTTGAAAAAAAAAATGAGTGCAATTTTATAATTTGGACAGCTTTAATCATATAATCAAATACCTATTAAATTGGCTGTGAGGTGTAACTTGTTCAAAATAATACTAAAAATATTAAATGTTATGGGTTATGATTTTAAGTTCAAATCTCAAACAACATTTTTTTTTCCCATTAAATTAGGCTTCAATGGTTATTCAGAAACCGTTTGGAAAGTGGCATTTTTAGTAACTTTTTTGAATTTTTAACTAAAATATAAATTGAAATAAATAAATATGTTTGAAAATGACTTTTTAATTTTTTTATAAAGAAGGTACAAAAATGTATATGAATGTGAATGAATTTTGACTTTGTAGAAAAAAATTAGAAAGAATCTTTAATTTTTTTGTTTGTATAAGTTGGATGTTTTTTTGTCTTTTAAACTTTCTAGTGACTTTTTGATTTTTGAGATCAAATAGCCACTTGTCAAACACAGCCTGATTTGTATAATCGTCTCCAATTGAACCCTATGAACATAAATTAGAAATTTTAAAGACTAAATAAACGAAATTAATAATTTGGGGATGAAATAAAAAAAAAATAATAATTTATGGAATATAAGAAGAAATTAACCCTATAGTATATGAGCACACAAAGTAAGGGAGTGAGATTGAAATTAATTAACCTTTATCGAAAGTGTCACACTTCTATAACACTTTCATAAGATGCGGTAGTTAGGAGTTGCGCAATATTCAACTCAATTACAAATCTTCAATCCAATAAAAAAGAAAAAGAAGAAGGAAGAAGAAGATAGATTATAACATATACATCCATCCAAATTCCAACATATTTAACAACTTTTGTCATTAAAAATAAAGAGCAAAATGGGAGAAAAGTTAACCTCTGAGTTCTGGAAGAGGCACAATCTCCAAATAATCATTAAAGAGAGAAAAAATAAAAAACAAAAATGTGCCAACTATGTGAAGGATGATGATTTAGAATGAGTATTTTTTGATAAACTATTTTGGTTCAAGAATTATTAAGTTGCTAAACTTTGATATAGTTTTTGATCTTATAGGTGAGGAGAAAGCTACTTTTGGATAAAAATATTTGAAAAATAATAGATTGTCAATCGTTAAAAGAGATCGAAAAAATAGTGAACACATCAAGAGTTGCAACAGTCGTAGAGTTAAGATTTTATTAATACTATTATGATCAAGGGGTACTTACCAATTAGTCCTATTAACTAGACTTATTTACCTACAGGTCCTAACTAATAAATTTAACACTATAAAAATAAGAGAGTGATAAATTTATCACTAAAAATTTATTCATAAAAACAAAGAGACTGATAAATTTATCACTATAAATTTATTTATAAAAATAAAAGACTGATAAATTTATCTTTATCACTTAATAAATTTATCAATAGGACTTAATGGGTAATAAGTCTCCAAAGTAAGACCTATTGAGTAATAAATCTCTAAAGTAGGACCTATTGGTAGTTTATCCTATGATCAAAAGCAGTCCTAAATAATGGAGATACATTGATTGCTTATAATCATTAATTGCTGAGTATGGAAGTCTGACCATTACTAAAAATACGCCTTGTATTGGAAGTCTGACGATTACTAAAAATACACCTTGTAAAAGAGAATACCTGGGATGAGGCATTAGGAGAAGAATGAACACAACTTGGAAAGAACACATGTCAAATATCTAAATGGACACATGGCAAATTTTTAGAAAAAGCTAAAGAGAGGCACAACTTTATATATATATATATATATTATATTATAGACTAGCGACCGAGCATATGCGATACATGTGCAAACTCATTTACAATTATAATATAAATTTCATATTATTTTTCTAATAATATACATATGAATCATATGAATAATTATGTACAATTAATGTAATATTTGATATTAATGTATTTGATAAATAAAGCATATGTACAAATCTTTTAACAAATACGTTATTTACTAATCTTAACTAAAAAAATTGTACAACAAAAATTTATATAAAATCTGAATTAGGTAACATGAGACTGCAGATCCTGCAAATCATGAAAAAAAATATAAGATATATGTAAAAATTAGTTTGCTAACCATGTACATTGATTAAATTAAAATTTTACGTTCTTAAAGTGAGCCAAAATTGTACACATGCGTATTTTAACTAATAGAGTACAATCATAACTTTGGTTTTCTAATTGACTTATTATGTATAAAGACACAAAATGTAAATATTGTGAAAATTTTTTATAAACAAAATTAAAAAATTTAAAACTTATATATATAAGTAAATGTAGTGAAACATGAAAATTCTCCAAACTTTCAATGCTAACCTTTGCATGGCTTTCTCTCAAGTCTAGTCCACCCATTTCTCTAATTTTTAATTATTATTAATAAAAAAAATTAAAAAAAATACAAATAAAATCAATTATAATTCTCTTGAGCACGTTTGGTGCGATAGAATGTGCTGGAATGGAATGCTCATTCTACTTTTGCATTCTCTTTCCCTTATTTGGTATTCCTTACAGTCATTCCATTGGAATAGCTATTTCAACAAAATGTAGGAATGCCTATTCTATCCTCCAACTTAAGGAATGACCATTCCATTCAATCATAAAATCACCATAAAATTTTATTTTATTTTTTAATTTTTTTGGTATGTTACAAAAATATTATCATTTAGTTACCACCGTTTCCTTCTAGTATCACTCATTCCACCACTCTACCACCGCCGCCGCCACCATTACCACCCTATTGCCACCACAACCATTACTACCACCACCATCACCACCACAATCACTTCCACCACCTCCACAACCACCACACTCCCATACTACCGATGTTGCCAATACCACCACTGTCGCCACAACCACTACCAAAACATCTACAATCATAAAACCACCACATCACTATTCTTAGAATCACTACCCTACTACCATCACTGCTTCTACTGCCACAACCACTACATTACCACCACTACTACCACTTTCACAAACATCACACTAGCACTATCAACATTGCGAGAACTACCACTCTACTACCGTTGCCCGCTATTACCACCACCGCCACCACTACAACCACCACCATCATAACCACAACACCACCTTATCACCACCATTAATGCCACAATGACCTACCACCATCCTACTACCACTCCTATATATCACCACCACTAATGTTGTTATCGCTGTTACCATCACCACTTCCACAACTATCAACATTATCATGATCTATATAAATTTTTAATTTATTTGTTATTAACTTGTTAAAACATAAATAAATAATAAAAACTTATTCCATTGCATTAGTTTAATAGGCACAACCAAACATGAGAATGAGAATCATCATCCTATTCTTATGTCATTCCATGTTGGCAATCACATTAGTTTAATAGGCGCAACCAAACATGAGAATGAAAATCATCATCCTATTCCTATGTCATTCCATGTTGGCAACTAAACAATGGAATGGGAATAGATATCCCATTTCATTTAACATTGTATTTCATTTTCACTCTCATTCCATCGTGCCAAACATGCTCTTAGGCATTCTTTCTCCTGCATGACATTCTCTTAAGTCCACTTCACCCATTTCCATAATTTTTAATTGTTATAAATAAAATAATAAAAATATATAAATAAAATCAATTCTAATATGATATAAGAAACCAATAAAATTAATAAATTCTTAAAAAGAAATAACTAAATTGTTTTTTTTTAAAATTTTTAAAGTAATTCCTATCTATCTATACTATCAAATAAAATATTAAAAAATATTTAAATAAAAAGGTTGTAATCTAGATAATTTTTAAAATAAAAAAGATAACTACTTAGATATGAACAACAAAGAGATAGAGATAAAAATATATACAAAAATAAAAATATAACTATTTAGATTTGAACCACAAAATGATATGAAAAGTCAAATAAAAGATAACAACATATTTAAATAAAAAAGATTCCGATTGAGATATAAATTTCAAAAAGATGAATATGAAGTGCTGCTATCATGCCTCAGAGGCTGACGTTGTTGCCATTTTTGCCTACTTGGCGACCGATCTCATTCATAGCGTGGTGACAGTTGTTGGGAATTCACCAACTCTTGATGCAGGCTCTTTTTCTCTGCTGCCATGTCCTTGAAACACTGTTCATCATATTGCATTTGATTCATCAAAGTTTGCATGGCATACTCTGCGGATGTTGAAGGCTGAAATGGGGTTACTAGGTCAAAATTCAGAGACCTCCTTGCGGGGGTTTCTTCTAGACCGAAAGTTGCTCCTGTTGTAGTATAATCAACTCCAGCGACTGGAGGATCTTTATTTGGGTTTGCCGTGGACAAGTTTGAGTATTCCCATAAATGGCGCTAATTGTGAGGAAGTGGTTTTGGAATACTTCTTCAATCTAAACAAGCCCTTGAAAAATCTTCCAATCATCACCTAAAACAGAAGAAGAACTCCGATTGGTGGTGCCGAAATTAGCACTCCGATGAGCAAGTCAGTTTCTCTTCAAAGAATAGTTTTTGATTCCTTAAGGTACCAATTGTTTAGAACATACCTTTTTCTCTCACTTTCTCCTCCTTTTATAGTCATTCTTTTGAATCTTTTTTTTCTATAGCTTAGGCCTTCATCATCACTTTATCAGGGCCCATCTCACTACTATACTCTTTGGGAAAGGACAACCCAGATTTGCCTAACGTGGTCTAGCTGACTTATCTGATGTACTCGGCTTAGACGTGTGGCCCAGGTACCCCTAACTCGACTTGCTCCTCATTCTGTTTTTTTTGTATCTATTCGACAATGACTTTGAATCTAGTGGGCTTTGTCCTCATTTGGCCCATCTCAGATGGGCTTAGATGTACTCTGTTTGCCGTTTTAAGTATATTTTTACTCAGCTCCCACAAAAAATATATCTTATATGTTGTTTACTTGGTTAAAGTGTTCTGTATTACGTCAATGGGCATAGACATAGGCTCAAATCTTGTGCCTCTCTTATAAATTTGAATAGAGAAATTGACACTTGGCCTAAGAAGAGAAAGTCATTTGGAAAAGGGTGATTATTCGGTAGTTCGGAAGTATGGATACATGGCATTCCATAGTGGTGGAGAAGATGAAATATTGATTATTTGTGTTGGGTGATTGAGTAATAGAAGGGGACATAATAAATAGTGATTGATGAAGGAGTATAGCCACGTATTACTCTGGGTTCCTTTGGAAAAAAGAAGAGAAGAATCATGAACATCAGGTTAGTCGTTCAATTTTAATAATAATATAAATATATACATTTGATTTTTTTTGAACGATATATATTGATTGAGCATGTCATTTTGTGCTTTTTATATATTGGGTCCTACCATACCAAAGTTTTTTTGGGGTTTCTTAACATTATTAGGGAAAAATATTGGGTGTGCATTGCATATCATGTAATTCTGCACAAAATTACATAAGTTTTCAGTAACTTAGATAAGTGGTCTCACAAAAATACGTAAGTTCAATATAAATTCGTGTAATCATATGCATTTTCATGAATTTACATAAATTCGTATTCAACTTATGTATATTTGTATAATCACTTATATAAATTCATGAAAACTTACATAATTTTGTATGAAATTGCATACGATTGCACACTGAGCATTTTCCCGAGGTTAGAGCTTCACTACAACATATAAGACTTTTGGCGACCAATTATTTTAGTTTCTAAAACCATTATTTTGGTCTCTAAATGCTTGTAGTGACAAAAATAAATTGGTCACTAAAAATGTCAAAATTGACTTTTAGCGACAAATTTTGAAAAGTGTTACTGAAAATGACAATCAGTGATGAAATTTATATGGTCACAAAATGTTTGATTTTGCAGAACTAAACATTTGGTCACTAATACTTTGTCTCAAAATGCCCTAATTTGGTCGCAAAAAGCAAAATAATAGCATTTTTAACCACAATTATACTTGGTTGCTAAAAGACAAATGACTTTCTCTACCATATTTTGTTGCTAAAAATCAAAGTTGGGAATTTTGTAACCATTTAATTTCATAACTAAAAATGCACAAAAATCAAATGTCATCCAATAATATAGAAAAAGAAAAAAATTGACATCCACACATCAAAGACACTCTATTCCCAAACCATGAGTATATAGAAAGTATAATTCTACAAAATTAAAACTCAAAGTTTCCAAATTCAATATTCAAATAAAATTAGTTCTTGTTTTCCAATTTCAAATAAAGAATAGCAACAGTTCCTTCAAAAGAAAATTTCTCAAAATGTATCTTTGTTAGCTTCTTTGTATTCTTTCTCCTTCGCATCCCTTTCAACTATCTTTGGCTTAGCAGATGATGCCATACCTTAATAACAATAAATTCCAAATGTTAAAGGAATTAGATTATAGAATAACTGGAATTAGATTAAAGATGAACAAAACTGAAAGAATTGAGCTTGCACAACAATTAAAGAATATCAAGCGTCGTTTTTTCTCTCTATAATTCTGTAAATTTCCATCCTCAGATCTGGGTAAACCAATCAAATATGGTTCTATAAATTGATTTCCAGCTAGTAAATTTCCTTGGGTGTGCAGACAAGAGGAAAGCTATTCGCAGTTTCGGTTGTCTATGGCAAGCTTTCCATGGCAATGTGTCATCATTCATTTGCTATTAGGCCAATCCAAACTAGAAGTAGGTAACATAACATTAGAGTGCAAAAACAAAAATTTCTAGTATCACACATACGAATACAGGTATTAAAATCAGTGTCTACTCCCGCAATGCATCATTATCAGCATGCATTCCAAGGATTAATAATTCCCTATATTCTGGATTTGAATATGGTCATGTTCATGCTGAGAAACACAATTTAAACTCACCCAAATAGAACATTTTCATATTTCTATCAACTATTTTACTTCAAAAGCACTCACAATGGTTTTCAGTATTCTGATTGTCTAAGAAATTTTTGGTGCTACTTTTTAATTCAAATGAGTTGCCAAGCTAATGTAGGACCTTTCAAACTTCAGCACAATAAAGAAGAAGCAAGATCAGGTCTCAACATAAAATAGACATTGTAGACGCCCTATTTTTGCCCGCCTGCAAGACTCAGACACTTGGTTTAATGCACTCAGTGATGAAAGTTGAATTGTGAATCCGCAGCGATTTGGAATCAGTCAGGCTTCCGAAATAACCTCACATCTTCAACATTTACCTTGTTTGAACCCTCGGGTTTCATTTTTGGACCATTTCTCACCCTGAGCTGAGTTTGAACCAAAAAAACAAGGGAGGCCATCAAGGCTGGGTCGTGCATTAGTGATGGCCAGCCATGGCTATGAGTGGTCAGCCAGCCTTCGATGGCAATAAACACTGTTCTGGGTGGGAGGCCGCCAGCTGTCCATTTTCGAAGATATTTATCACCTTTTCAACCTGAATTCTATAAAAGCAAAGCTCTGGGATTGTTTTGAGGGTTGAAAAAAATTCAAGAAGAAATATATCCACCTTGAGAGCCCTTCACTCCTCCTTCTTCCATTGCAAGTTACCTTGGAGCTAACCTAGTTTGCTTACACCGCCTACATACATCATATACAACCTTGTCTTACCATCCTAAAACCTTGGTTAATCTTGAGGAAGTGTGATTCAAGTTTGAGAATGCATTGAAACCAATTTTGAAACTCCAAGAACAAGTTTACTTCTTGAAAGGTATAAGCTGTTTTCTTTTTTCTTACCTTCATTTTTGTCCTTTACTACCTTCTCATTTTCACTCTTTTTCTTTGGTTTTTACACTGATTTTCAGAGGTTTGAAAAGGCTGAAAACCATGCTCTGAAGCTTCAAAAATGGAGGGGTTAGCCACCCCTCCTCATCCTTCTTTACTAACCTTAATTATCATCTTTATTGTCTAGCTTTTTAACCCCTTTTCGTGCATGTTTCACCTCTGATTTGCATGTATTTAGGATTGTTTTAAGGTTTTCTAAGCTTTTCCAATTGGTTCATGCCTTGTTTGTTACACTTGAGGTCTCATTAGTTGGCATACTTCTTGTTTAATATGCTTTCTTTGTTCATTTTCTGTGTTTTGGGCCTTAAGTTTGCTAATCAATCAATCATTCCATATCTTTCATTCATGAGAATGGTTTCAAGCAATTGAGGTTGCTCAATGCATGTAAAGGAGACTTACACTTAATGGCTTAATCTCTTCGGAGATTCATCGTCAATGGTGTAGTCTCCTTCTCATGTCTTGGAAGGACCTCTACTTTGACATCACTTCTCGTTTAGAGGACTTTAACATCACATTTGGAAAAATGGACTAATGAATGGCAAGGCCTAAAAAAATTGTTTTAAAATTTGGATCAACACACTTAAAGAAAATGGCTTAAATAGCTTGAACATGGCCGGACGTTATGCCAAGTTCCTTGTGTCAAGGGTCATCAAGCATCAATTCATGGTGTTTTTGATGTCCTTGAAGCGTTTCAACTTCCTTTTTTGAGTTCATTCCATGACAAAAAGGGAGGGGTGGTCCATTTGCATTACATTCATTGATTTTTGGTCCAAGATGATATCCAAGATCATCAAGCAATCATATTGCTCATTGATGGTTTTGGAGTTAATCCCAACCTTCTCTTGAGGTTTTCTTATGACAAAGAAGGAAGGAAGGACAAACAGAGCTTGAAAATGCTTTATCTGCACTGATTTCACCTCAGAGCACAAAAATAGAATTTGCAACAAATCAATGCACGGCCGACCCTCTATAGGCCCGGCTGGCCATCAGTAATGTACGGCCGGCCCTTGATGTATGGCCAACAGTGTAGTTTTGTAGAAACAGAGGTAGTGGCTGAAGGTGAAACAGAGGCAGTTTGGAGCAGACAGAGCAGCTTTCAAGCGACGTGCATGCAACCTCCATCCATCTTCCATCATGCTCATATCAAATGCGCTTGGTTATTTAATTGTTTCATTAGCATAGCAAATTGTGTTGTAATATTTAATTAGTCTAATTAGTTGTAGCAAATTAGTTGATGTTGTAATATTTAATTAGCTTAGCCTAGTTAATTTCTTTTAATTAGCTTAGATAGTTAGTTAAATTATTCATTTAAGTGTTATAATAATTAGTCTAGTTAGCTTAATTAGCTTAGCTTAGTAATTAGCTAGTTAGTTTATTCATTCGGACCCTCCTTCGCGAGGACATAATGTTGTAATAAGTGTGTGTGCATGTGTGTATGTCTTCTAACCCCATGTCTTTCTCCCTTTTATTTAATCGCTTTTGATGGTTAGATTAGGGACATGTTTCGATTAGCATACCTTATGCCGTATGCTTGTATCCATTCATTCGTATTGCATGCACCCAGGCTTGGCGATTCATTTAAACTGCATTGTTATTTCAATACTTATTTGAATACATGTTTAACCGCATGTTATCAAATCAATCCATATGTCATATTAGTAGTCGAGCCTATTAATTGCATATTGCATGTGTTGCATTAGACACTTAACATAGTTAGGAATCATGCATAAAAGGCCCTTTACGCGCAGCTCCAATGCAACCACATGTTGTAGCACCTCCACACGGCCTTCGGATGTGAGTATGGTCACCACCACACCTAAAGCTGCCAACCGTTCACCAACACCTCCAAGACAACTCCACAAACCTCAACCAGCTAGGCCCGATCTCAAAGGGTCTTTACCCCGCTCTACACGCATTTATCCAAAGCCCTAGGGGTCTTGATCAAAAAAAGGCATCTTAAACCACTAGAGCCTCACCCTCTACCCGATCCTCTCCCCCCGAGACACAACCCGGCCAAATACTGCGCTTTTCACCAACAGCACGTTATGACACTGATCAATGCTATAGGCTACGTCATGAGATTCAAGATCTCATTGATAATAAGGTGATAGCGCCTCCCCAAAAGCCAAACGTCACTACAAATCCTCTCCCACCATATAACCAAGTCCCTCCACCTCGGCATATAAACCTTATCCACACACTGACCGTCCCTTATGACCCTAGTAGATACATCACCCCTTTCCACCTACCTAAGCCGGCATTGTTCATCATTGAGAGCACAGACTTGTGCATGATGAGCACATCTTCACTCCAACCTGAACTAGTGGTGGTGACAGTGGAATATAAATGGAGGTCCGCCTTGGTGGAATATGTCAGTCCGTTGCCTGAGAACTCTGAGGATTTATCTGAGGGGATGTATAACCCATACTGCTATATCGTGCCAATCAATCAAGCTAAGCCAGAAGTGGTGTTGCCGACTGGGATTTAGGTCAATGTAGTTCGAGAAGATGGACCAAGTCAGGGATTAGATGATCTAGCTGACCTGGAGGAGGATATAGAGAATTTGTAGTTCTTTGATGAGCAAGATCAAAGGGATGTGCATATTGATTGGTTTGACTTGAATGGGTCAACAGACAATTTTGGGTGGCTAAGTGATGAACCCGATGGAGATGAGAGAATTGAATCAAAGTTGGAAGAACAGAAAGCGGGAACCGTTGTAATGGTCGGAATAGCCGATGGAAAGGGTAAATAGTCAAAAAACACCGGTGTACAATAATTGGCTCAAGAACTGGGCATTGTTAGTACTATACATACAGAACAAGAAGCCGCGCAGGAGCAGTTTGGGCAAGAAATGAATGAAAACGATCAGAAAGCTAGAAAAGCTCAACACTTTGCGGGGAATGTTTGTGATAATAGAATGATCTGAATGGAGCCGGACGAGTGCTTGTCGGCTGTTGAAGGGGCCTGCTGGGATGACGACGACCTACACTTGGCCCATATCGATGAGGATTGGGGTGAAGACCTTGCTGACAATACTTGGTATGTGGAAAAGGTCGACCATATGACATGAAGTGGCCGATACTTCAAACCACCGCATCTGAACCAACCCGAGGCATCCGGGAAGGATAAAGAAGTTGAGAAACAAAAAGAAAAACAGTTAGAGGAAGAGGCTGTGCAGAAATAGTTGAAGAAGATTCAAGCTAATATATCATTCTGGGGTCTGCTTATGGCTTCGCGAGCGCACAGATAGGCTGTATTGTCAGTGATGGATAAAGCTAAGTTATCTATTGACACCACCCCGGAACAACTGGTGGGATTAGTCTTCCCGGGAGGCACTGCGCCAATTTTGACCTTTTCAGACAATGAATTGCCGCCAGAAGGCTCTGCACACAACAAGCCTCTATACATATTTGTAGAATGCCGAGAGAAGTGGATACCAGTGGTATTGGTCGACACCGAGTCAGTAATCAACATTTGTCCTTGTTGTACGGCTTATACTATTGGTCTAAAATCGGCCGATTTTTTGCCTATAGCCCAGGTGATCCGGGCGTATGACAATACAAGCAGAGAGGTCATGGGGATAGTGCAGATCAGAGTATAGGTTGGCCCAGCTCAACAGGACATCGAGTTCCATGTTCTGGATGTTCTGGCCACTTTCAACTTACTACTCAAGCGACCCTGGCTGCACCAAGTGAAAGCTGTCTCTTTCACCCTCCACCAAATGCTGAAGTACCCCCACGGAAAAAAGGGTAGCCATAGTCTTCGAGAATTCATCTATACATCCTTCGCCAGAGGTCACTACACCTGTGCTGGAGATCGTGCATGGCGAAGAGGATGTTTTATGTTCTGGGTTTACCTTGACTGAAGCCCGGGCAATGTAGAATATCTTGGCCATCGATGAGGGCTTGTATGTCAACGCCCAATCTGTATACCTCATGAACAAGCTACAGTACATGCTCGGAATGGGATTAGGAAGAATTGGCCGAAAGGGCATTACTGCATTGGCTAATGTGCCACATAACCCTCATGCCTTTGGTCTTGGCTATACGCCCACCAAAGAGGACTAGGTAAGGAAAGAGAAAGAGATGGCAGGAAGAGCCAGAGCTAAGCAGACCAAAAGCACTACAAACTTGTGCATAGACCAATCCGGGGAGCCCTGAATGGCTATTTTGTCTGGGAGGGTGAAGACTTCCCAATTTGTGGTTTCCCCGAGCCCTAGTTCAACTCTGAGAGGCAGCGGGTTCTCGATTTTGAGATTTTCTTTAACTTACAGCTGCAAGACAATGATACAAAGGAACAGATTGAACTAACCGCTGAGGTTGCAAAGAGCACAGGAAGTGATTTCGACAGCAGTGAGCTTCAAATAAGAGCAGCACTGGCATGTCTCCTTTCGGACCCCTCGATCGACTCAGAGAGCTTAGGGGATAACTTGACCGTTTCCATGATCGGGGACCAACTAGGTGTAAACCTTTCTAGTAGCATCTTGGATGCATCTGATGCACCATCTCTCATTTGGCAGCTAGAGGAGGGCTACATGTCTAGCAGTTCTGAGTCAGGTAGTGAACCAGAATCTAATTCCATAGAGTCTATGGAGTAAGAATCAAATTCTGGTTCTTTTGAGTCTGGGTCCGATATTCCTAGGGTTGATAACCCGGATGCCGAGGTTTTGTCCAGGTCATCCTTTTCTTTTTCTCTTGATTCAGTTGTAACCAAGGAACTGGATCAGCTTGACCTTGTGAATGAGAATGCCACTGCAGATTTTGAGTATTTCTCTGTGCCTCTTGTTTATTGCATTGATCATGATTTTCAAAATTTTGATGAAAACGATAAGGAAGGAATTCCTCTGGTTTTGAAAATTTTGATTAATTGAGAGGAGGAGAGGTTTGCAAAACCCCTCGTTGACGAAATCATCGCTATTAATGTGGGCATTGAGAAGGATCTACGTTTGGTCCAGATCGGGTCCACGTTGTCTTCGGAGGAGCGTGAGCGCTTAGTCGCTTTATTAAAAGATTTCAAAGATGTTTTCAAGTGGTCCTACAAAGACATGCCTGGAATCGATCCTGAGATTGTACAGCATCGGATCCCTCTTGACCCCAAGGCCTGACCCATTAAGCAAAAGTTGTGGAGAATATGCCCGGATTGGGCTTTGAATATTAAGGAAGGGGTCACCAAGCAGATAGACGCAGGGTTTTTGCTAGTATTTGAGTATCCGACTTGGTTGGCTAATATTGTCCTAGTGCCAAAGAAAGACGGTAGAATTCGGGTGTATATGGACTTCAAAGATCTGAACAGAGCCAGTCCGAAGGACGATTTTCCTTTGCCACACATTGATGAATTGGTGGACTTCACCGCAGGCCATGCATTGCTCTCCTTCATGGATGGATTTTTCGGGTATTACTAGATTCTGATGGCACCCAAGGACAGAGAGAAAACTACTTTCACTACACCGTGGGGAACCTACTGTTATCAGGTGATGTTGTTTGGGCTAAAGAATGCCGGGGCTACCTATCAACGGCCTGCAACCACAATTCTACATGATATGATCCATAAAGAGGTCGAGGTATACGTGGACGACATGATTGTCAAGTTCAAGGAAAGAAAGGGCCACTACACCGCCTTGAAGAAATTCTTTCAACGGATCAGAGAATATCGGTTGAGGTTGAATCCACATAAATGTACTTTCGGTGTAATAGTAGGGAAAATGTTGGGTTTCTTGATCACACAAAGGGGCATCGAGGAAGATCCTTCCAAAATCAAGGCCATCCTAGAAATGCCACCACCAAGGACTGAAAAGGAAGTGTGAGGCTTTCCAGGTAAAGTGCAATTCATAAGACGGTTTATTTCAAAATTAACCTTGACTTGTGAACCACTTTTTGGTCTCCTGAAGAAAGGAAAAAAATTCCAATGGGATGATCCGTGTCAATTCGCTTTTGAGCAGATCAAGAAATACCTTCAGAATCCGCCTGTGTTGTCGCTGCCAGAACCGGGGAAACCCTTGATTTTGTATCTGTCAGTAACGGACACAACGATAGAATGCATGCTTTCTCTGGAATCTGAGGATAGGGTGGAGAAAGCCACCTACTATCTGAGCAAGAAAATGCTGGATTATGAGACCCGCTATACCCCGCTAGAGAAAGCTTGCCTAGCCTTGGTATGGGCTACCAGTAAATTGAGGCATTACCTGTTAGCTCACTCCGTAATTTTGGCTTCGAGATTAGATCCCATCAAATATCTCTTTGAGAAATCGGCGCTTACGGGTAGGCTAGCTGGTTGGTTGCTTCTCCTCTCCGAATTTGATTTGAAGTATGTTACTTGCAAGTCTATCAAGAGGAGAGCGGTAGCTAAGTTCCTAGAAAATCACCTAGTGGAAGGGGATAAAGCGGTAGAATACCTGTTCCCAGATGAAGTTATTTTGCAAGTCGAGGAAAAGATTTGGACAATGTACTTTGATGGAGCGTCTAACCAGTACGGTTATGGGATAGGGGTGTTGCTAATAGCACCTGACAATTCTCATATACCCTTAGCCTTCAAACTCCGGTTCAAGGTATCCAATAACGAAGTAGAATACGAGGCGTGTATTGCTAGTTTGGAAATCGCCCTGGAACTAGGGGCAAAAGGTTGGACGTCATTGGGGACTCGAACCTAGTTGTGTCTCAAGCAAAAGGAGACTTGAAGGTCAAAGAAGAAAAGATGAAGATCTATCACCAGACCCTGGATGTTCTGATTCCTAAGTTTGAGAAGTTAACCTTCATGCATCTACTAAGAAAGAACAACAGGTTCGCTGACGCCTTATCAACTCTATCTTCCATGATAGACATCCCGTTTGTAGTCCAGATGCGTCTGATCATCATTAAGCAGAGGTATACGCTGGACTACGAGTCTATCACCGCAATAGATGAAGTGCAAGATCAAAGCCCTTGGTTTTATGATATCTAGAACTTCTTGGAAAAGGAGGTTTATCCACCAGGGGCAAATGCCAAAGATAAGAGGGCAATACGGCAGATGGCCGTTCAATTTATCATCTACGGAGGTAAATTGTACAAGAGGGGTCATCTGAGAATGCATAAGTTGTGTGTCGACGTAGAGGAATCAAAGCGCCTAATGGAGGCCATCCATGGAGAAGAGTGCGGAGTGCACATGAACGGAGTAATGTTAGCCCGGAAAATTCTCAAGCAAGGTTACTATTGGTCTACTATGGAAGAGGATTGTATCGGTTTTGTTCGGTGATGCCACAAATGCAAAATTCATGCCAATCACATGAATATTCTACCGTCGAAATTGTACAACATGACTTCACCATGGCCTTTCTCAATCTTGGGAATCGACGTCATTGGCGCAGTCACATCGAAAGGGTCAAATGGGCATGAATACATTCTGGTGGCAATTGATTATTTCACGAAATGGGTGGAAGCTCAGTCTTATGCAGTGTTGAAGGCAGCGCATGTGGCTAAGTTCATCCGAAACAACATCATTTCCCATTATGGAGTCCTAAACGAGATCATCTCAGATAATGGCTCCCATTTCAAAAAAGAAGTGATCGACTTATTAGAGAAATACAACGTGGCTTTTCATAAGTCATCCACATACCGGCCACAAACCAATGGAGCTGTTGAGGCCGCCAACAAGAACATCAAGCATATTCTGCAGAAGATGGTCGAGACCTATAGGGACTGGCCAGACAAATTGCCATTTGCACTTTGGGGTTATAGGACTTCAATCCAGACGTCTATTAGGGCAACTCCTTACTCTCTGGTTTATAGGATGAAAGCTGTTCTGCCAATCGAAATAGAGGTTTCGTCGTTGCAAGTTATGGCTAAGTGTCAGATAATAGAGGTAGACTGACAGCAAAGCAGGTTCGAAGAACTGATGTCGTTCGATGAAAGAAGGATGAAAGCATTGTACCATGTTCAGGGTTATCAATGCAGGATGGCCAAGTCTTTTAACAAGAAGGTTAAGTCCCGAAATCTCAAAGAAGGGGATTTGGTGCTGAAAGACAACCGAGCTCCCATTGATGACCCTATGGGCAAGTTCATACCCAATTGGACTGGTCCTTATATCATCAAAACTATCTGGTCAGGTGGAGCTGTTATTCTTATTGACCTGGATGGCCTAGAATTTTCTCAACTGATCAACATGGACAAGTTAAAGAAATATTACCCCTAAGAGGCTCGCTAGGTCGAAAACTCAAAAGGGCGATCTAGGCAAAAGTTAGAGCACAAAAAATTGGAAATAAAGAAAAACTGAGCTCGCAAGGTTGAAAACCCTAAAGGGCGGCCTTGGCAAAAGTTAGAGCACAAAAGGAGAGAGTTAATACTCGAGTGAACCCCGAACTGAACTACGTAAGGCCTGATTCCCATCTTCGAGATACGTAGGCAACTTCATCCTGAAGTTCGGCCATAAACACCTCTAACTCAATTGTTCTCTCCGTGTGTTTGATCAGGTCATCTTTATCTAATCTTTACCTAAAAGTTCGGTTGTGATCCCTACTCTGAGAGAAGAGCTGGTTACAGTGCTGAGCAGTGTTATTCAATCAAGGGGCAATTTGTTATCTTTGGATTCGGGGTTGTACATCTCAAGGATAGATTCTGTGTGTGTCAAGTAGTGATCTTTATCGAAAATGGTTTTGAAAAGTTTTGATAGCGTTGACTTTGTTCAAAATTTACCTTTTACAACTTAGACCATTTGTGGACCAAAAGGAAAATTTTTAGTGCTCACAACTTTAATTTCATTGATTTCAATACAAACTTCTCAAACTCTCGATACAAATCAAAGCTGCTTTTATTATATGCATAAAACTTGAAAAGTAAGATCAAGGCAATAAACTAGGGACATAGATGAGTCAGGTGTTCCTGCGTCCCCTGATTGTGCTTGTGGAAGCCTCTGATGCTAAAGTGGGCCCGGATTGTGCCTCATCTTCGAGCCAAGTCAAGCACTCGTCAGAAAGGGCGTAGCTGAAACTAGGGGTAGGGGCCAGAAGTTCTCTCGTTCTCCAAGCAGTGAGGTACCTAGCCAAATGTGAACCTCGGACGGGGAATGAAACCGGGTACTCTACCGCCTTCTCTAGGCAAGTCTGATCATGTCCAAACTGATGTCTGAACCGGAACGGAAAGTAGAATGCACAGTGTGTCAGGCCAATCAACTCAATGCCAGGTTGCCGAGTCATGCGGTAGTTGATTTCGGTCAGATTAAGCCAGGGGCAACGCCAAGCAATGTCAGTAGCAGACCTGGCACCACATCTCTCATTTGGGAAATTCACTAGCTATCGGCGGAAAAGGTATGCTCGGGCTGAGTATGCAGCGCAAGAGTCCACTACCTTCAGCTTGTCCATTAGCCATATCTAGGAAGGGATGAAAAAAAAAGAGATTAAAGAATATAGAGGTGTATGTTAAGAGAAAAGTGAGAAAAGGGATTTGAGTACACTATCGAGGATCTTCTGTTACGCCCGCCATGGATGTAGTCGAGTTTTCCCATAGGCGGCTCCAATTGTGGGAAAGTGGTTTGGAAATACTCTTTGGATCCAATGGGATGCTCGAGATCCTCAGCTAATAACCTGAAAAGGAATGAACACTCCGGTCGGGGGTGTCAGAATTAGCACTCCGATGGATAAGTCAGTATATACTCTCTTGATTGCTTGTATCTTAAGTTAAGCATACTAATTCTCACCTACCTCTCTCTGGCTGATATTTTTCTATTTATATCTTTTCTTTCTTGGGGCTCAGGGCTGGGCCCACCTTCAATTCGCCGTATAACTATTTACTCGGCTCCTTTTGTTGCAAACCGCTCTACATTTGGCCCCTTACTCAACTGGTTATTTGGCCGAATAGGGTACTTCTGGATTTATATGTATAAGACGGGGCTGAATGCGGTGTCTATATTTTGACTCTCCAGGTCCAATTATTCGGCCTCTTTATGTCTCCCAATACTCGACCCCTACAATTGGCCCTCAAACACTCTGCTAACAACAGTTAGCTGGTGTGTTTGGTTTCGAACTCGAAAAGTCAAAGCTGAATTTCGGCGGTTAACCTTATTCCAACGCGGATGTTAGAGCTCACGTCCTTCAGTCATCATTAATACTTCCCGTCCCTTCGTACGTTTCTTCCATTTATTGTGATTTAAAATTTTGTCTTCTTTTCGAATACATACACATTTTTGGACGCTTGAAGCTCTTGAAGTGCCTTCCGACTCACCTCTGCAACTTCCTCTTATCCCTCACTGTCCTCTCCATCTCTTGTAATTTCTCTTCCTCTCTGCTTTGAATCCATTTTCCTGGTTTGTTTTTAGTTTAGCGTACTCCTATAGGCTGACGAAAATGGCAAAGCATTTGAAAGACCTCCTCTCCGTGGATCGAGTCTCCGGCTTTTGACGCCATTTTTCTATCCCTAATGATGTTCGTCTGTCACTTGTGACAGACATCACCCTTGATATGGAGAGGTCTGATGAAGGCACAATCGTCTTCCCCCTCTTATCAATTGTAGAGGGCGGAGTCCGTTTCCCCTTCACCCATTCCTTAGGGCTGTCCTTCGCCATTGGGGTCTAATCCCTTCCCAACCTAATGTAAACTTTTTTCGAATCGTAATGGGGATTATAGAGTTAAACCGTCACCTTAGAATTAATCTCGGCATACCTGCTATTCGGCACTATTATGCCTTGGCCAAGTCTTCTGGCCGACATGGGCGTTATTTCCTTAGGGCCAAGGACATCGACCATCAATTGGTGACTATGCTTTCCAGCTCTGGTAAGCGAGTCGATGATGTCATAGTCGTTGTCCAAGGTAACTGGGAATTCGGCGAAGGCGAGGACCGCCTAGATCCTATTCCTAGATGGAGGGGCGAACCAAGTGGTCATATAGCTCCTTGCGTTTATTTTTTCTTATATTTACAAGGCTTTATTTTTGTGGTCTCGTGGTTTTTCTTGTGCAGAAACGATTTGAAGAAAGTTTTGCTTTCAACTAACGACGCCGTTCTTGCGGAAATTAAGGTCGCGCTCAAATATTTCGGCCGTCCAAGCCTTTAGAAACAAGGGAGGGCAGCCCACATTCTTCTTCGATACGAGCTGACGTATACGACGTTTTCAACGGCAGAAAACATCCCAATTCCGAGGGGCAAAGAGTCTGTTACGGCTCTTGTTTTAACCAACTTCAAAAACTTGCGGCAAGTTGGTTTGGATGGATCTGACTCGGAACAGGCGGAGGTAGCTGAGAAGGTCGCTGAAAAGTCAAACTAATTCGAAGCCGAAGTAGATGAGGCTTTGAAGTTGGCCTTTAAGGAAGCTGGCCTCAATTCAGCCAACCCTCCATCCACTTCGGGCCGAGGGGACGTTTCCTTCGACAACATCTTTACTAGATTAGAAGACCTTCCCAGCGCGTACCTTGATGACATGGCCGGGTTGTCACTCACACAGCTCGCCAAAAAGAAAAACGCCAAAAGAATGGCCACACGGCGGAGAGCAGAGGCCATTCGATCGGAAGTGCCACCCGCTGCCGATGCTGAGCCATCCCTGCCTGTTATCGAAGTGGAGGCGGCTCAAACCCGAAATGCCGAGTCAGAGCCAGTAGAGCAGGCGAATCAGGAGGCTGAGCGAGGGGCGGGGAAACGTCCTGCCAAGATCGAGGCTATCTCCGAAGAAAACCCCGCTGACAAACGGCCGCGCTTAGAGGAGTCGGACGTGGTTGTGCCTTTTGTTGTTCAATCAAAGATAAAAAAACATGTCGATCTCCTCTGACGCGTCGGCTATGAAAGACCCAGCCATGGCGTTGAGCATGGCTTCGTCGGTCTCATTGCCGGCTGACAAAGTGGCTTTCCAGGCGGAACCGGATCTGTTAGCAATAGCATTAGCCGCTCAATCGGCTCTTCTGGTATATAACTTGATCCTGTCTTTCGCTTTTATGCATATATTGTTTTGGTTTTAATTTCCTGTTTTGCAGACGGTCGGAAGGATAGCCGAGATAGGCCGGCGCCAGCATGATGCCATCGAACGAATTGGCCGTTTAGAGTCGGAAGTTGAGGGCGAGAGAAGCAGGGCCGAGTTCGAAGCAGCGAGGGCGATGATGGAAAATGCAAGGGCCGAGGCCGAGATGGAAAGGGCGAGAAATTCAGACCAGCTCAGATTGGTCGACGAGGAGAGGGCAAACGCGAGCGAAGGTGCGCTCAAGTTAGCCCAAGAGGTGATTGCCAAACTGGAGGCCGACTTGGAAGAATCGAAGAAAGCGAAGGAAATAGCCGACTCCGAGGCTTCCAAGGCGTACGAGGCTGGGCAAGGTGTCGCCCTTGCAAATTATGTGGAAGAAGTCCCCAAATTTGAGAATCGGGGATTCAAACACGGCTGGCTCAAAGCGCTTACTGCTGCAAATGTGACATTGGCTATGCCGATTCCATACGAGGAAGTGGACGTTGAGCCACTGGAGTCTGACCCTGAGGACCTCGAGGATTGATTAGGGCGACACTTTAGTTGTTTTTCTTAAGGATTTTGAATGTATTGTTGTAGCTTTTCGTTTAGTTGTTTTTATGTGTAAAATGGCTACTGTTTTTTAAGTTTTTGCTAGGCATCTTCTATGCAAAGTTGTAGCTTTTTGTTTAGTAGTTTTCATATGTAAAATGGCTACTGTCTGTACCCAATTTACTAATGAAAATTTTCTTTGTACTTTGCTATTATTTGTGCTTAATTCTGCTATTGATGAATAGTATTACTTTTTGTTACTTGGGATAAAACATCTGTGTACACTTGTCGATTAGATAACTAGACAATTTAGTAATTTATCCTTCAATTTATCCAAATAAGTGTAACGGCTCAGGGCCTCGTCGAATAGCTGATTAGCTTCATGAATCTACCTTTGGTTCATGGGGTGGCTGCGCCACATGGCGATCGGCATCGGGCCTAGATATTTGGCCGATCAGATTAATAAATCTGTCCCTGCCCCAGCCAATGTATGAACTCTGAAGGCCGAATATCATTAGTTCATGGATTGGCTGCGGCACACGTCGATCAGCGTCGGGCCTAGATATGTAGCCAATCAGATTAAGAAATCTGCCCCTGCCCCAGCCAATGTATGAACTCTGAAGGCCGAATATCATTAGTTCATGGATTGGCTGCGGCACACGTCAATCGGCGTTGGGCCTAGATATGTGGCTGATCGGATTAATAAATCTGCCCGTGCCCCAGCCAATGTATGAACTTCGAAGGCCGAATATCATTAGTTCATGGATTGGCTGCAGCACACGTCGATCGGCGTCAGGCCTAGATATGTGCCCAATCAGATTAATAAATCTGCCCCTGCCCCAACCAATCTATGAACTCCAAAGGCCGAATATCATTAGTTCATGGAGTGGTTGTGGCACACATCGATCGGTATCGGGCTTTTGAAGTTTAGCATTAATGAAATCGCTTTGGGGGCGCTGCATGCGTTAGGAATAAATGGGGTGAGTTCTTCACGCGCCGTAAATCCACTTATTGTGTTCAGACTCAATTTAAACCAGTTTGTTGCGGAAGGTTAGATAAGTGCGAATGTCAAATAGACTATTCTTCAACAGTAAAGGAGAGGGGCGGACATTGGCTGAGCTTGACACTGAAATAAATCGCAGCGGCGAGCCAACATGCACGGGAAGTAGGACGTTGAGGGAACGAGAAAAATGTTAGCCCCCAAGTCGTCGAAGTAACGGGGCAGCTCACCTCGACCGCGACCAAGAAGTGAATCTGATACGACACCACGACCGTTGAGTTTTGTGATTTTTGTGGGGAATAAACCGATGACGGAGGTGGATTCTATTGTTCACAACCTAGGTGTAGCAGTCGAGTTCGCTCGGTAAATTTTTCCACCAGAAGTCCAACAGTCGATGGTTGGTCGACAGGATTTCGAAGTGTTTCGAGAGGGCATCCATGGAGCAGTAAAAGGGCTGTATACCGCCTACGAAATCGGCATGCGTCTATGTGCCGCGCGGCGGGAGATAGAGCAGAAGAACGAATGAATTTGAAACTTGGAGGCTCGTACGGAGAAGGCCGAGCGTGAACTAAGGAAGGCCCAAACTATCGAATCGTGTGCGGCCGGACAATCTAACCCGATCGTGGAGGAAAGAGTGACCCAATGGCTGATAAGTCATGCGATTACCGATCGAGATATGACAAGCATGTTTGCAGTAGAGAATGCAAGGTCCATAGGTTATGAAAAAGGCTTTCACGACGGCCGTAGAGTCGGGATAGACAAGACCAAGGAGAAACTCGCCGAAGAAGTATGCCGATGCGAGAATCGGGGTTTTAGGCACGGGTGGATTAAGGCTCTCAAAGCCGCAGAGGCTCTCCAAGAAGCAGGTGTTGAATCGGTATTGCCATTATACCAACATCATCATTTTTCTTTTGGTGCTTTCGAAATCGAGAAGAGCGACGATGAGGGTGATGCCGAATAAAATTGAACATATTGTAAAGTTTCCAACACAGATTGGGCGCCAACTATGTATTTATTGGTTAATTTAATAAAATACTCTATTTTAAATGTTTGCATTCTTCAATTTATGTTAATACACTTTCATTTTAAATGCTTGCATGTTTCAGCTAATGTTTATACAGTTTGTGCTAGTTCAACTTAATGAAACATTTCATTTTGAATGCTTGCATGCTTTAATTTATGTTTATGCGGCTTGTGCCAGTTCAATTTAATGAAACATTTCATCTTGGATGCTTGCATGCTTCTATTTTTACAGTGTATTGTGGTATCATCGAAGGGCGCTACAAATTCAGAGTATTTATTCAACCCAAGCGCGACCTAGCCAATCGTGATATCCACAAAGGGCGCTCCGAATACAGAGGCTTAATCGGCTCCGAATCCAGAGTCGTACTTAGCTCAAAAGCGTCTCGTGCTGATGGGGCTCCGAATTCGGAGACTTATCTCAGCCAATCGTGATATCCACGAAGGGCGCTCCGAATACGGAGGCTTAATCGGCTCCAAATTCGGAGTCTTACTCGGCCAAAACGTGTCATGCACGTATGGGGCTCCGAATTCGGAGTCTTTTTGGGCCAAAACGTGACCTGCATGGATAGGGCTCCTAATCCAGAGGCTTAATTGGCCCAAAAGCGTCTTACGCTGATGGGGCTTCGAATTCGGAGACTTATTTTGGCCAATCGTGATATCCACGAAGGGCGCTCCGAATCCGGAGGCTTAATCGGTCCAAAAGCGTCTTGCGCTGATGGGACTTCGCAGAGACTTATCTTGGCCAATCGTGATATCCACGAAGGGCGCTCCGAATCTGGATGCTTAATCGGCCCAAAAGCGTCTTGCGCTGATGGGGCTCCGAATTCGGAGACTTATTTTGGCCAATCGTGATATCCACGAAGGGCGCTCTGAATCCGGAGGCTTAATCGGCCCAAAAACGTCTTGCATTGATGGGGCTCCAAATTCAGAGACTTATCTTGGCCAATCGTGATATCCACGAAGGGTGCTCTGAATCTGGAGGCTTAATCAGCCTAAAAGCGTCTTGCGCTGATGGGGCTCCAAATTCGGAGACTTATCTTGGCCAATCGTGATATCCACGAAGGACGCTCCGAATCCGGAGGCTTAATCGGCCCAAAAGCGTCTTGCGCTGATGGGGCTTCGAATTCAGAGACTTATTTTGGTCAATCGTGATATCTACGAAGGGCGCTCCGAATTCGGAGGCTTAATCGGCCCAAAAGCGTCTTGCGCTGATGGGGCTTCGAATTCGGAGACTTATTTTGGTCAATCGTGATATCCACGAAGGGCGCTCCGAATCCGGAGGCTTAATCAATCCAAAAGCGTCTTGCGCTGATAGGGCTCCGAATTCGGAGACTTATCTTGGCCAATCGTGATATCCACAAAGGACGCTCCGAATCCGGAGGCTTAATCAACCCAAAAGTGTCTTGCACTGATGGGGCTCCGAATTTGGAGACTTGGCCAATCGTGATATCCACGAAGGGCGCTCCGAATCCGGAGGCTTAATCGGCCTAAAAGCGTCTTGTGCTGATGGGGCTCCTAATTCGGAGACTTATTTTGGCCAATCGTGATATCCACGAAGGGCGCTCCAAATCCGGAGGCTTAATCGGCTCAAAAGCGTCTTGCGCTGATGGGGCTCCGAATTCGGAGACTTATTTTGGCCAATCGTGATATCCACAAAGGGCGCTTCGAATCTGGAGGCTTAATAAGCTCCGAATACGGAGGCTTGAGGGTTGCAACAAGTTTAATTTCTCAGTGAGGAAATAAGAGACTTTGCATTGCAAAAACGAAATGTGTACATGGTGAATCATTCAAAAAAAATATCTTGCCCCACAGGTCGGGTTCAATGATAGAATTTAAGCAAATGCGAGGAATTCCAAGGGCGTAGCAGACCTCTTCTAAACATGTCTTTGAGTTGATATACCCCTATTCCTGCGATTAAGTCGATCTGATAGAGGCCGTCCCAGTTAGGACCCAATTTTGCATCAGCCGAATTCCTGGTAGCTGGAAGCATTTTCTTCAGGACCAATTCGCCTGGAACATAGTGGCGCAGCTGAACGCATTGATTATACGACTTAGTGAGTTGTTGCTGGTACCGTGCCATGGATGCAAGGGCACGGTTTCTTCGTTCTTCAATCAGAGTTAAATCTAAGGCCAACATCATGTCGTTTTGGCCCATATCAAAAACTTTCGATTTCAAGGTTGGGAGGCCGATTTCCAAGGAGATGATGGCTTGATTTCCGAAGCACAAAGCGAACGGCGTTTCCCCAGTGGACCGTCTTGGAGTAGTGCGATGAGCCCACAATACACTCGGTAATTCTTCGACCCATCTGCCTTTAGCTTTCTCCAGCCTCTTCTTGATGCCGTGCAGAATGACTTTGTTGGAGGCTTTATCTTGGCCGTTACTCTGTGGATAAGCTGGGGTGGAGAAATAGGGCCGAATACCATACTCGCTGCACAGTTCTCTGTAGACACCGCAATCAAATTGGGTGCCGTTATCTGAGATTAGTGCTCTTGGAATGCCGAATCGCGTTATGATATTTTTCCATACAAAACGCTTCACATCAGTGTCTCGAATGTGCGTTAGTGCCTCCGCTTTTACCCATTTTATGAAATAATCTGTTGCGACAATAAAAAATCGCTTGTTGCCCGGGGCGCGAGGTAGCGGTTCGACGATGTCAAGTCCTCATTGGGCGAACGGCCAAGGACTGGTTATAGAGCTTAACTCCTCAGCAGGCAGATGGGTTAAGGGAGAAAACTTCTGGCACTGTTCATATTTCTTTACGTAACATTCGGTATTAGCTCTCATTGTCAGCCAATAATACCCCTGTGTCACAGCTCGATGGGCCAAAGAGCGCTCGCCAGAATGGGCACCACAGCTACCTTCATGTATTTTAATCAGGAGTCCCTCGACTTTATCCGGATGAACGCACTCTAGGTACGGGACAGAAAGGGATTTTTTGTAAAGTTTTCCTTGCGGATCCAAATAGTATCGCAGGGCTTTGTTTCGCAGCTTGTGTGTTCTTTCTTATCCGACGGGAGCTGTTCGGATGATAGGAATGCAGCAATGGAGTCCATCCAACTCGGACCTGACTCTATGACATTGATCTGGACTTCCTTTAAAGGGCCAATGCTTGGTTTAGGGATGAAACCCATTTCGATCGTCCGTTTGAGTTAATGGCGGAGGCTAGGCAAGCCAGGGCGTCTGCATGTGTGTTCTGATCATGAGTTATTTGGTTAAGCTCATGATGGTCAAATTTTGCCAGCAAGGAATTTGTCGTTTTCATGTAAGCAGCCATACAGTCGTTTTTGGCCGCGTACTCTCCCTTTAGCTGATTGATCACCAATTTCGAATCGCAAAATATAAGTAGACGCCGAGCACCTAGGAGATGTGTGTTCCACAGGCCGGTTAGCAGGGCTTCATATTCGGCCTTGTTGTTTGATGCTTCGAAGCCGAGTTTGATAGCCTGCTCGATTATTGCTCCGTCGGGAGCCATGATCACCACTCCAGCCCCGCTGCCGCGTTGATTGGACGATCCATCACAGTACAATTGCTAAAGGTCCCCAACATAAATTCTCCAGTCTGGCTTAGGTTGAACTTCATCAGGCTTGAAGTCGGCAAGACCCCCAGTAAATTCGGCCACAAAGTCGGCAAGCACTTGCCCCTTGATTGAGGTTCTAGGCAGAAACTGAATATCATATTGGCCGAGTTCAAGAGCCCATTTTGAAACGCGCCCTGACGCTTCTGTACTACGGAGTACTGACCGGAGGGGGTGGTTCGTTAGTACCCCAATGGTATGCCCCTAAAAGTAATGCATCAGCTTTCTTGCTGCCATGACGAGGGCTAGGATGAGTTTTTCCAACGGAAGGTATCGTGTTTCGGCGTCAACCATTGCCTTGCTCACATAATACACTGGCCGCTGCTCCCCAAGCTCTTCCTTTAACAGTACGGCACTGACAGCCCGGTCGGAAACTGTCAGATATAGAATGAGCGGGTCACCTGCCGAAGGTGTTGTCAAGAGGGGTACTGATCGGAGGTAGGTCTTCATACTGTTGAAAGTGGCTTCGCACTCAGAAGTCCATTCAAAAGCCTTGCCCTGCCGTAGGGTATGAAAGAATTGTCGGCAGCCGTCTGTGGAACGACTGATGAACCTGTTGAGTGTGGCGGCCATCCCCATCAACTTTTGAACCTCCTTCACCGATCGAGGGGAGCGAGTTCCAGGATTACTGTGATTTGCCTCGGGTTGGCTTCGATGCCTTGATGATTGACAATGTAGCCAAGGAATTTGCCAATCCAATCCCAAATGCACACTTGGAAGCGTTCAGCTTCATTTTGTACTTGCGTAAAATGCCGAATGTCTCTTCAGGTCGGCCAGATGAGTTTGCTCTTCCTTTGACTTCACCACCATATCATCAATGTACATTTCTATAGTACGGCCGAGTTGCTCCTTGAATATGGCAGTGACCAGTCTTTGGTAAGTTGCCCCTGCATTCTTCAGCCCAAAAGGCATAACCTTATAACAATAGGTTCCTTTTGGGGTGAGGAATGCAGTTTTGTCTTGGTCCTCCGGATGCATGGCAATTTGATGGTAGCCTCTGTAGGCATCGAGGAAGCTCATACGTTGATGACGTGCCGTGGCGTCTACGAGTTGATCAATTCTAGGGAGAGGAAAACAGTCCTTGGTGCAAGCTTTATTTAAATCCGTGAAATCCACACAGACACGCCAAGTTCCATTTTTCTTCTTTACCACCACAGTATTCAACAGCCATGTAGGATAGGTCACTTCCCGGATTGCCCCGACATCAAGCAACCGGTCAACTTCTTCAACAACGGCAGCAATGTGCTCTGTGGCTGACCGCCAGCTTCTCTGAATGATCGGCTTACATTTGGGGTCAACATTTAGACGGTACTCAGAGACAGATGGATCTACCCCCAGCATCTCATACGGCGACCATGCGAATAAATCAAGGTTGCCGAGCAGGAAGGTAATTAGCTGCTGTTTGTCTGTTTTATTCAGGGAGGCACCGACCATGAAGAACCTGTCAGGATCCCCGTTAATTTCAATTCGGTCTAGGGCTTCCGTGGCCTTTTCACTTGGAAGCCATCCAACATCGTCCAGGCTCTCGCGATCCGGCACCTCAATAGAGTTCACCTCTAGCTCTCTTGGTGTCTTTGCGGCGAGAAGATAACATGCTTGTGCCAATTTCTGGGAACCACGGATTTGTTCAATGCCTCGTTCAGTCGGGAAGTGGAGTAGTTGGTGATAGGTGCTGGGCACGGCATGCATGGCATGCAGCCAAGTTCGTCCCATGATAAGATTATACGGTGAAGGCAGCTTGGTGACCAAGAATTCCACATCTATTGTTCAGGAGCCCGCTCCAACTGGTAGTGTGATTTTGTCCAACAGGTATTCTGGATTAGCATTGAAGCCGAATAATGGATAAGGAGCCGGAGACAGGTCCGACTCAGTGAACCCGAGCTTGATAAAGGTCTTGTAATACATAACCTCCGAAGTACTCCCCTAGTCTTTGAGAATGCGTTCAATGGTGAATCGATTTACGCGTAGTTCAATGACCAATGGGTCAATGTGGGGGAGTGTCACGCCGATCAAATTAGAATTGTTGAAGGTAATACTCGGAGCTTCGCAGGGCCGCTTTGCTAGTGTGATTTGCTTTTGGGGGCTAGGATGAGACTGAATTGAATGCACGACGGGGGTTGTCGGCAGGTTGTATATCATATGGATTACGCCAAGCGGAGGTGAATCTTGCCTTAGGGCAACCGTTTTGGTTGAGTTATTCTTTCGGACGTGTTGTTGGAGCCAACCATCTTGTACTAACTCCTCAAGGTGGTCTTTCAAGTCATAGCAACTGTCGGTATCATGACCGTGATCTTTGTGATATTCGCATCGCCTATCCCATCTCCTTGTGTCGGGAGGTCCCACCATCTTAGGCGGCCACTTGAAAAACGGCAGGTGTTGAATTTTAGTTATAACCGTGCTGATCGGCTCTGACAACTCCGTATACTTCTTGTCTGTGCACCTTGCACGCCTATTATCACTTGAAGTTGTTCATTGGCTCGGTGGGGGCATTGGTCGTTTGATCGGTGTGAACTTTTCTTGTCTCGTTTAGCCCGGCCCCGTGGTTTAGGGCTCTGTGATGGTATAGAACTTATCGGCTGAATAATTTCATACGGGGCCGTCTTGATGGCCTTTTGCCTGGTTTTGACCCGCAGTGCGTCATTTTCAACTTTGCAATATTCCTCGACTTTCTTTATCAATGACCAGACTATTTTGGGGGGCCTTCTAGTCAAGGAACTGCGGAGGGCACTATTAGGATGCAACCCCATCTTAAAGGCGGTGATGGCCATGGAGTCGTTGCAGGCGTCATCCATAAGATTAAAGTATTCCCAATAGCGCGTCGAATACGCCCGTAATGTTTCCCTTGACTGGATTTGTATTGCCCAGAAAGAATTGGCCTGCTTCGGCTGGACCTCATTGGTGATGAACCTTACCCTGAAGGATTTTTGGAGTTGATGGAAGCTCTTAATCGATGCTGGTTCCAATGTATAATACCATCTGATGGCCAACGGTCCTAAACTGCTCGGAAATATTTGGCACATGAGGGCCTCGTCGTCCGCATGCAATGTCATAGCTTGCTTGTAATGTCGGATGTGATCAGTGGGATTTGATTTCCCGTCGTACAGGGTGAACGATGGGGCTTTAAACTTTTTGGGTAGTACCGCCTTTGCGATCCGTCGCACAAAGGCATTATGCTGGTCCTCGTCGCTGAATCATTTCGCCTTCGCTTATGGCATGCACGAGGACTCTCTTCGGAGGAACTAGTGGGTTCTACTCGTCCCTTCTTTTGGGTTCCGGTGATAATGAGTCAGAATCACTGTCAGTTTCTTTTCTTCGAACTCGAGGTTGTCGATCATCTTCTCTCAGAGGTCATTTGGGATCTTAGCGTGCAGCTTACTTGGATTTTGCTACTTTCAAGGCCAAATCCTGACGAAGGCGCTCGTTCTCAGCGATCATGTTTTCCAGCCTCTGTTCGTTTTGCTTCGCCTGTTCCATGATCGCTTGCATTTTCTCATGTGTTGAGGTCGAGGGTGAGTTCTGGTCAAGTGAGTCAAAGTTCAAGGCACGTCTTGCGGCGATAGTTTCCGGTCCAAGCATGTTTGTTGGAGTGAGGTCATCTCTCTATGGTTTCATCAGTGACTATCGGAGGATCTTCTGTTACGCCCGCTATGGATGTAGTCGAGTTTTCCCACAGACGGCGCCAATTGTGGGAAAGTGGTTTGGAAATACTCTTTGGATCCAATGGGACGCTTGAGATCTTCAGCTAATAACTTGAAAATGAATGAACACTCTGGTCGGGGTGTCGGAATTAGCACTCCGATGGATAAGTCAGTATATACTCTCTTGATTGCTTGTATCTTAAGTTAAGCATACTAATTCTCACATACCTCTCTCTGGCTGATGTTCTTCTATTTATATCTTTTCTTTCTTGGGGCTCAGGGCTGGGCCCACCTTCAATTCGCCGTATAACTATTTACTCAGCTCCTTTTGTTGCAAACCGCTCTTCATTCAGCCCCTTACTCAACTAGTTATTTGGCCGAATAGGGTACTTCTGGATTTGTATGTATAAAACGGGGCCGAATGCGATGTATATATTTCAACTCTCTAGGTCCAATTATTCGGCCTCTTTACGTCTCCCAATACTCGGCCCCCACAGTGGTATAGGTCGCCCTCGGCATGTGGGGAATGCCTGCCCAAGGGTGCCAGCCAACCTAAGAAAATTAGTGCAATGTCAGATACTAGTGTAGTGTCAGAATGGCAGTGCGGTGTGTCAGAATGAAATTACAGTGTCAGAATTAGTGGTGTCAGAATGGCAGTGCGGTGTGTCAGAATGGTAGTGCGGTATGTCAGAACGGCAGTACAGTGTCAAAATCAGTGTGGTGTCAGAATGGCAGTGCGATGTGTCAGAATGGCAGTGTAGTGTCAGAAGTCAGTAGAGTTTGAGAATGGCAGGGTGATACAGTACAACAGTATAAGAATGATCATATAATGTGGGAAATAGTGCAATACTAGATCTGTTGTGATAGTGTCGAAGAAACGACGAAAATATGGAAAGCAGCGATCCACAAGGCAACTGTGGACTCGCCTTTTTCCATGCCCCGCCTTTCGGAAAGGGTTTGAAAGAAATGCCTCACAGTTCGGACTCCCGTAGTTCTGAATCTAGTCTCACAAGTGCAATGTGAAACTGATAATCACCAAAGAGCCCAAATCCGGCAAATCGTTTTGGAAAATCGATTTTTAATCAAATAATGCCAAAATTGAAGTGCTTTGCTAGATACAAAGTTGCCACCTAAATATTTTATTTTTGGAAAAATTTAGGAAACCCATGACTCGTGCTGAAGGCCACATGTCCGTTATCACCAAAGTTGCCTCGGCTCGGGAACTTAAGTATGAAGGGGGAAGGCCATGAAATGAGCACCCTCGCTCGCCTAATCAAAGATCGGCCTCTACTAATCATGATATGCTCTTTTATAAACATTATGTGTTCTTGTTCCGGTTATTAATCTAACCTTACTATGTGATGAGCACACGCAAGTATAGACTAGTCGCAAGACTTGGAACAATTCAACTCATGTTTGTTTTCAAAAATGATTTGAATTTGCCAACTCAAGTGGGCTTAAAGATGCGGATTTGCCACCAAACACAGTGGGCTTAAAACATACATTCGTTGAATCATTCCAATTCAAAAAACAAAGCCTTCATCCACAGGCATTCATGCAATTTAGCATTTAAGCACATAGCCTCATGGAAAACATGCGAAACATGGCAACATGGCAATCACACTCATGCAAGTATGCTAAAGTGTAAAACTCACCTAGTACTTCGAGATAGGAAAGAAAACAAAGTTAGAAAAAAAAAATCCATGATTCCTAACTATGTTAAATGACTAATGTAACACATGCAATGATGCGACTAAATAGGCTCGGCTATCTAATCATGATATATGAATCAATTTGAACAACATGCGATAAACACGTATTCAAATAAGATATTGAAATTGCAATGCAGTTTGAATGATGCGCTGAGCCTCTGTGCATGCAATACGAATGAATGGATGCAATCATGCGATATGCTAATGAAAACATGTTCTAAACTAACCATCAAAAGCGGTTAAATAAAAGGGAGAAAGACGTGGGATTGGAAGACATACACACACGCGCACACACTTATTACAACATTACACCCTCACGAAGGAGGTTTGAAAGAATAAGCTAACTAGCTACGCTAATTAAGCTAACTATTACAACACAAAACTAATTAACCAATTCTAGTTAACTATTTACAACAATTGAAACAAATTAACTAACTTATTCTAAGCTAATTAAATATTACAAATTGAATTAAGCTAATTAATTACAAAACAGATTAATTAGCTAAATAGTTACAACACTTGTAATGAATAATTAACTAACCAAGCTAATTAATTATTACAACTCCAAATAATTAGCTACAACTAATTAGAATATTACAACACAATTGAGACAAGCACCAAAGAAGATGGATAGAGGTTGTATGCATATTACTTGAAAGATACTCTGTCTGCCCAGATTGCCTCTGTTCCACCTTCAGCCACTGCCTCTGTTTCTATAGAATTACTTTGCTGACCAAACACCAAGGGCCGGCTGTACATCACTGAAGCCCAGCCAGGCCTATAGAGGGTCGGCCGTGCATTGATTTTGTGTACAATTTTGTTCCTCTGCTCTGAGGTGAAACAGGGCAGATAGAGCATTTTTCAAGCTCTGTTTTCCCTTCCTCCA
This sequence comes from Camellia japonica, assembly GCA_030407325.1. Lineage (NCBI taxonomy): Eukaryota > Viridiplantae > Streptophyta > Magnoliopsida > Ericales > Theaceae > Camellia > Camellia japonica. Next base: position 93,654,047 of record JAPPVO010000059.1, read on the forward strand.
TTCTCTGTCATAAGAAGGCCTCGAGAGCAAAATGGACTCATTTCTAAAGACATCAATGAGTAATTGATTGCTTGATGCTTTAGGACATGATTTTGGACAAAATCAATAAATGAAATGCAAATAACCACCTGTAGACACCCCATTTTTGACCGGCGTTCAGACTTGGGCGCTACTGATGGTTTACTTGGTGGTGAAAGATGTGCAGTGCAAAAGGGTCAATTTTTTCGGCGAGAGGAGAGTCAAATCCAAACCTTACACCCCATTTTGTACCAAAGCTATTTTGAATGGTTTTTAGACCTTAAAATCCTCTCTTTCAAAATATTTTTGAAATAAAGTTCTTACGATGTTCCGACACTCGCATTTTGTCAAATGTTGCACTTTTCGGTAAACCGAGCAAGGACAAAGTGGAAATGAATGAAAGAGAGATGAAATCTTTGGCAAATTTTTCAAAAAACCTTGTTTAGGAGTTTGGAGTTGAAGAAAAGAGGAGAAGAGGGAAGAAACCAAGTTGAGGAAGAAGTTGGGTATGAATCGCTAAGAGAGAGTCAAGCAGCCCTCGCTAAATCAGACCTATCCATTTTCATACTTGGATTTCAGCTATGAGGCCACCACCATTGGAAAGCTTACTTCCGGGGCTTCATTTTTCACTCAAGAATCTCCTAAAGCCGAGTCCGAATGAGGGAGATATGATTGGTTGAAGTTGGGCATCATTCGGTTGGACCGAAACTGAGCAACCTTCACTAAAAGAGGGATATCTCTTAGCACACATGGAATTTTGAGACGAGGCTTCCAAATTTGGAAAGAAGACTTCCGGGGCTATAGTCTAGACTCAAGAATGACCTGAAAAGGAGTTCAGATGAAGGAATTAGGCTTGCTTCAAGTCAGGGACTAGGGTTGATTTTTTCCATCGGCCTCTATGGAGGTCCATCAGCCACAATTGGACCTCAGCAGCTATAGGTCAGCCAAAAGTGAACCTTATCGGCCACAAATGTTGGCCGATCGGCAAAAAATGTCCAGAAAACGCAGAATTGGCAGATATTTCTCCTCCAGCTGTTTCCAGCTGGTGCCACCTGTTCTAGCTCAGATATTTCGACCAAAGGTGATATTTTGCTATATAATGAAGCCTTGTATCTCATTTTCAAGGGTTAGAACATTAGAGGATAGATTAGAACAATTTTGGCAAAAAGCTTTGGGAGCCTCTCTCTCTCAATCCACTCTCTAGATTCCTCTCTCTCTAAGAGTTTTGTGCTAGAAGCTTGCATACATCCATCTTCAATCTATCAACCCTTAACAAGAGTTGTTGATCATTGGGCTGAGGTTGCTAGAAGGTCTTCTTGGAGCTCATTAAGGAGGTTTTGACTTAGTTTTGTGCCTCAAAGTGTGCTTCCCTCCAAGAGGTAAAACTTTCACCCTTTAAGCTTGTCTTTCACACTTGCTTCACCATCCTTTTTCCATTGTTTTGGACTATTTTGGGGCTGGTTTTCAATCATAAAAAAACTCCAATTTTTGATGTTCTAAATGATGGTTTAAGCCTTGTTTGGCTAGGGGGTTGTCTCTCCCTTTTGCTCATTGGCTTGTGAGACTTTTTGAGCCATCTCTCACCACCTTTCAAACCAAATTTTTGTGGCCTTTTAACCACTGAAATCCAAAGGATTTTCAGTGGTAAAAACCCTATTTTGAGGTCCCAAATGGGTGGGGGTTGTCCCCCCTCCTCTTCTCTTGTTTGCATGTCTTATCGGCCTATCAAATCAGCATGTGTTTCTACCATTTTGAGGCTTAGTTCAGGAACTTTTTTGTGACTTTAGGACCTTCCTGAACTCTGTCCATGGCTGGTTTGGTTACCTTATGCATGCTTTATACCCTTGTAGTGTAATTCTCGCAAACTAGCCTTATATGCCTCATGAAGTAGTATGTTTGTTAAGCATGTATGAGCTCCATTTCAGTAGGTTTTTGGTCATTATTTAGTATGTCATAACTCTGTCTAAAGTTGGTTTGGTTGGCCCTTGCATGCTCCATGCACTTGTGGTGCAATTCCATGAATTAGCCTAATGTGTATCATGCTTTAACATGTCATTCTAGCATGATTTTGGCTTAACTCTAAGAAGATTTTAGCCATGTTTTAGCATGATTAAGCTTTGATTTTTGTTGTTGAAGTCATGCCATGCTTGATCTTGGTAGGTGTAGTGTAACCCTCTTTATTGGTCTTGCTTGCATCATGCCTTATCCCTTTCATGTTGACTTGTTTTGGCTTTGGTCCATGCATGTTTTAGACTCACTTTGGTATGCTTTAGGACTATTTTTGTTTGCTTAGGCCATTTGCTTCATGTTTTACATAGCCTTAGTGCAAGTGCCTATGCTAGCTTCAAGCTTTGAGCTTTCTTGCATGCCATACTTGCATTGTTTGGTTGATTTGGCATCATTCCATGCATGATTTCAGAGCTGATAGTGTTGTTACACTTCCACTTTTGTCACTCTTTGAGCACTCTTGAGAGTTGTGCTCTTATGCCTAGGTGATAGGCCATTACATGTGCATGCTTTGTTTTGCATTTCATGTCATCATTTCATCACTTTGGCCACTGATTTGGACACGGCTGAGGTCTATCCATTTTGGTTTAAGTCCATCTTTGCATATTGTTGCATGCTTGTCTATCTTTGCATGTTGTTGCATGTTTGTTCCATTTTGCATGTTGTTGCATGCTTGGTACATTGCATGTTTGCATGTTTAGGTTACATTGCATTTTGCATGCTCGGTACATTATTGCATACTTGTTGCATACCATGTTGTTTGCATGTTTAGGTTGCATTGCATCGCGTGAGCATGTTTGAGTTACATTGCATTTGGCATGCCTATGTTGCATTGCATAGCATCTCCATGTTGCATGCATTGCATTGTGTTTGGTTTGGCTGCTAAGCCAAACACGAGGAATGAGGGACGTTTCATACTTGAAGTAATGAAACGTGCCTCAATCCTCGGTCGCCGACCCTCTTGATCATACATGATAGAGTTTAAGGCATTTGTGTGTTTTTGTGCATTTCATTCACATTGAATTATGCAACTCGGCCTCTTTGGCCATCATGCATCGAAATGCGTGATTGATGGCTCGAGAGTTGAGCACTACACTCCTTCAAGTTTCAAACATGATAAGGGGTGTAGTTGCACAACATTTTCTTACAAATGTATTGCCATGTCCTTGTTTGTCCTCTGCTGCAGCAAAAGGAACAGTTTGCAAGAATAGATGGCCGATCGGCTATCTGAAGTAACGATTCGGCTAACAATTTTTGGCCGATGGACTCAAAAGTGGTCGATGCCCCTTTTCCCTTGGCTGATGGCCTCTCAGCATGTCCATGAGGTGGTTCAGAAACATCACAGAGGTTTTCACAGTTTTTAGAGGTGCAAAACAGTGCAAACAAAGGCAACATGGGGCATGGCAACGGATTTCCGAGCGAAGCCGACCGAGCGTGCATATGTCCCTCTTCTCGAGGCCGCTTTAACTATTTTGTAACTTAATTAATTTGCTTGATTAGTTAAGAGTTTTGTAATAATTAATTAGCTAGCGTAGTTAATTAATTAGTTGGTTTATATTATTTATTCAGACCCTCCGTCGAGAGGGCGAATTTTGTAATAAGTGTGCGTGAGTGTGTAAATGTCTTCCAACCCCACGTCTTTCTCCCTTTTACTTAACCGCTTACACTGGTTAGTTCTAGGTCATGTTTTGATTAGCATCCTTATGCCTTGCATGTTTGCATTCATTCATCTGTCTTGTATGCACCAGGCTCGGCGCATCATACTAACTGCATTGTATTTCAATTCCTACTTGAATACATGATTATCAAATTGCATCTCATTCGCCATCTTAGAATAGCCGAGCCTATTTCTAGTTGCATTTTGCATGTGTTGCATTAGCCATCTCAACATAAACTAGGATCATGCATGATTACTAACTAGTTATTGTTTTGGCTCGAAGTACACTGTAAGTGTTTATGCTTTAGCATCTTGCATGAGTGTGAGTGTTGCCATGATATCATGCTTGCCATGAGGCTAACTGCTTAAGTGATATAGCTGCCTGAATGCCTGTGGATGAAGGTTGGATAACTTAAATTGGAACAATTCATCAAATGCGAGTTTTAAGCCCACTTGAGGGTGACAAAATCATGTTTTCTAAGCCCACTTGAGGGTGGCAAGTCCACGTCTTAGTCTACTTGCGAGTAGCACCTTCAAACCATTTTCAAACAAACAAACATGAGATGTTTTGTTCCAACTTAGGCGATCTAGTCTATACTTGTGTGTTGTGCGCATCACATAGTAATTCTAGCTAATAATCGGAACAAGAGCACATGTGTTTTCAAAACAAAATATCATGCTTAGTACAAGCCGATCTTTTGATCGGGCGAGCGAGGGTGCTCATTGCATGACCTTCCCCTCTCGTACCTAAGTTCCCGAGCCAAGGCAACTTTGGTGATGACGGACACGTGGCCTTCGGCACGAGTCAGGGTTTACTAAATGTCCCTGTAGACGTCCCCGAACGCCCCGGGAGGGTTAAGTCCCGTTCCGTTCATATTGGGGTCACTACAGTTCAAGGACTCAAATGTCACGGTCCTTAATCTTGAACCAAAGAGTCCAAATCCGGCAAATCGTTTTGAAAACAGATTTTTTGAAAGAAGTGCCAAACATGGACTGCTTCGCCAGATACAGAGTCGCCACCTAAATGTTTTTTTTAATGGGAAATTTAGGAAACCCTGACTCGGTGCCAAAGGCCACGTGTCCGTCATCACCAAAGTTGCCTCGGCTCGGGAACTTGGGTACGATTGGGGAAGGTCACTTCGTGAGCACCCCGCTCGCCCGGTCGAAGACCGGCCTCTACTAACCATGATATCTGTTTTTGAAAACATTGTGAGTTCTTATTCCGGTTATTTAGTCTAGGTTACTATGTGATGCTCGCAGCAAACAAGTATAGACTGAGCCGCCTGAATTGGAACAAAACATTTCATGTTTGTTTGTTTGAAAATGGTTTGATGGTGCTACCCGCAGGTAGGCTAAGACGCGGATTTGCCACCCTCAGGTGGGCTTAAAAAACATGATTTTGCCACTATCTAGTGGGCTTAAAACAAACATTTGATGAATTGTCCAATCCAAGTAACTCAACCTCCACCCACAGGCATTCAAGGCAGTTATATCACATAAGCACATAGCTTCATGGTAAGCATGCTATTCATGGCAGCACTCACACGCATGCAAGGATGCTAAAGCATAAGTACTTACCGAGTACTCCAAGCCAAAACAGAAAATTTATTAGAAATCATGCATGATTCTAGATATACAGGAATGTCTAATGCAACACATGCAATAATGTAACTAGAGCAGGCTCGGCTATTCTAAACATGGCATATGGAATGCTACAGCTAACACGTATTCAATTTGGAATTGAAATACAAATGCAGTTTGTATGATGCGCCGAGCCCGGTGCGTGCAGAACAGATGAATGATGCAAACATGCCGTCATACTGTATGCTAATCGAAATATGCCCTATATCTAACCATCATAAGCGGGTAAATAAAAGGGAAGAAAGACGTGGGGTTGGAAGACATACATCACACTCACGCACACTTATTACAATTATGCCCTCGCGCAGAGGGTCCGAATAAATATACAGTCCGAATAAAAGAATAATACAGTCCGAATAATATACAAATTCCTAATTAATTAACAAATTAAACTAAGAAAGCTTTAAACTGGCATGCAAGCCAGGGGCTGCCTCGCTTCTGATGAATGATGTATGCTGGACTGCGTTGCGCGGAAATCCACTGGGATGCCCAATTTAGCCTCTGTTTGCAATGTTTCTCGAAATGCGTGCCCGACTCTGAAAAGTTGCTGATTCTTCATTTGGCTGCAACAGAGAGCAGGAAAGGGGCACAACAATGTATTTCACAGATATATGCATGCCTCGATCCTCGTGCCACCAATCACGCATCTAGATACATGATGGCCGAGGAGTCGGATTGCACAACTCAATATAGGATGAATGCGTATGAATGCTACAACAAAACCTAACTCCATCATGGGTAATCCGGAGTGTCGATGACTTGGAAATTGAGACCCGTTCCGTCACTCGGAGTACGGAACCCGCCTCGTTTCCCGTGCCCGGACTAACTCCTATCCCGAACACGATGCAATATGCATGATATGCATGAATGCAGCCAATATGCAATCCTAACATGCACAATGCTATAGAAATGAGATGTCTCGAAATGCGTGCACACGGGCACGCAAACCGAGGCGATGGCCCTAAGGCATGAAATGGCATACACAATGCAAGTTGGGCTTATACCAACATGAGAGGGCCTCAGCCACACTCACACGGGAGGCCGTCGGATAAAAAAGAAGTGTCTCGAAATGCGTGCCCACGGGCGCGCAAACCGAGGCGATGCATACGGAATGCAAAATGACATGGAAATGATATGTAATGAGGCTAAAATGAGATATCTCGAAGTGCGTGCCCGCGGGCACGCAAACCGAGAAAATGGCATACGGAATGCGATGATGCGAAAATGGCATACAGAATGCAAAATGGGCTTATACCAACATGAGAGGACCTCAGCCACTCTCATACGGGAGGCCGTTGGATAAAAACGAAGTGCCTCGAAATGCGTGCCCACGGGCGCGTAAACCGAGGCGATGCATTAAAGCATGAAATGACATGAAATATGAGACGTGGCATATGGCATATGGGAAATGCAAATTTCGGCAGCCAAGATGATGCAAAAACAGTCCCCGAATTATAGCAAAATTACACCCGATGCCCGAAATGCAATGTTATGCACCCGAAATGGCCTACAGCTATGCCAAACATGCACAATATGGACATGACATGTAAAGAAAGATGCTAGGCAGCCCCTAAAATAGCATTTTTACAGTACAAAGAATGGCCAAAAAACAATCACAAGTATGGCAAAAACAGCATGCAAAAATGGGGGAAAATAGGGGAACAATGAAACAAGTGATATGTACAATGCTCAAACTGAAAAATGCAGTTCTACAACATTAAAGAGGGACCAAAAATATGCACATTTACAGTAGATTATATCCTCCAATTCAGTATGTAGATATGCTTAACATAGCATGCAAAATAAAGCCAACAAAGGCTATAACATGAGATACCAAAAGGATGCATCAAACAGTCTTGGACCCTTAACAAAATATGAAGAGTAGGTCAAGATAAGACACTTTTCAGGCCTGATGATGGTCGAAAACAGAAGCTAAGCAAGCCTAACAAAGCATGCAATTTTACAGTAAATTAGAGGAATTGTGAAGCAAGTGTAAGATGGAGTTACCAAAAAAGGTTGAGCCCTTCTTAAATGTTGAAGAGGGGCTCAAAATAGGCCCACTCACAGTATATTGTATGCTCGAAAACAGATCACTCATGAGCTAAAAATAGCATGCAAGAGCAAGGGTAAAACATGAATTCAAAGCAAGTGACATGCAGAGCATGAAAACAAGGTTGAGCCCTTCTTCAATGTTGAAGGGGGGCTCAAAATAAGCACAATATCAGTTCATGAGATGCTCCAAATCAGATCACAAACAGGCCAAATAAATCATGCAATTTTACGGTAAATATGGAGAATTACAAAGAAAGTGCATGATAGAGAGGCCAAACATGGTTGAGCCCTTCTTCAATGTTTAATAGGGGCTCAAAATAGGCCCACTCACAGTTTATATCAGGCTCGAAAATGGATCACTCATAATCCAAACAAAGCATGTAAAATATTGGCATAAAGAGAGGTATTGAAAGAGGTGCATGATAGAGATGCCAAATAAGGTTGAGCCCTTCTACAATGTTGTAGAGGGGCTCAAAATAAGCCTAAAATAAGTAGGGGTCGGAGCCCAAAACAATGAGCAAATAGGGTAGAAAATTGAAGCAAAAATAAGCTCAAAAAGGGTAAAAGAGCACTCACCCTTGAAGACAAGACTTTTGTTGCTTCTTGGCCTGAATTTGTTGCTTCTTAGCCTTTGAAAAACCTTCCTTTGCTGCTAGAATGGAAGTGGTGATGGTGAGTCTTGGTATTGATGAACAAATGAGGCTAACACTTGAAAGTTTTTCAAGGTTTTGGGGATGAAAGTGGAGGCAAAGGGAGATGAAGTCTTGAGAGAAAATTTTGTAACCCTAACAAAGGAGCTAGTCAGCCCCTTAAATGGACCAAAAAGGGGTGTAAAAGGGGAGGGAAATGCACCCAAGCTTTCCCTCCCAAAATATCCCTCGGAGGCAGAAGATATTTTGAAAAACAGCTGGACAGCTGTAAAGTGGTCAAAAGGGGGAAGCAGGCCGGCCAGGTGCTTTTCTTGAAGATGGTCGGCCGGCCACCCCACTGGTCGGCCAGCCACTCCCCATGGCCGGCCGGCCATGGCCAAAAATGAAAACAACAATTAATGGCCGGCCACCAATTTTTGGTGTCCTCCCAGGTGTGTAGAACAAGGTCCCATGGTTGGAATTTGGCAACTCTGAAACAGGAGACACAACATTCAACTTGAAAGAGGGGCTCAAAAAAAAAATCATAATTACTGGCCGGCCATCATTTTTTAGGGTCCTCCCATGTGCCCTCATCACAAATATGTGGTTTTGGTTGGAAGAAAATGGCCCTAGGGTGTTCAACATTAGCCCGGAAGTGAGCAAAACGGGCGCCGGAAGAGCATAACTGGTTATCTGAGATAATTGCTGGCCTCCCACCCTCCAGTGATCTTCCTGGTGCTAAAACAGAGGTACCTGCCAAAATTGAACAAAAACTAATGCAAAATGAATGCTCGGGGCCCAAACCGCACAGTTCGGGGTCCGAAAACCGGCCGTTTAAGCACCGAAAGTGGTGTTCGACCACGAAGTGGGTATCTGAGACCCCAGTGTCCCTCGTTATGATAAAACAGAGGCACTTGCCAAAAACCGGAGGAATCGGAGATGGTCGGGTGGTCCCGAACCGAGGCACACAGCCTGACGGCTCCGAAAACCGGGAACCGGGCTCCGAAATGGGCAAAATGGCCTACGGCCATAAAGAGTAGCGCACGGTCACTGAGAGATGATCTGCTAGACCTCTCCCTCCCCTCAGGAAGAAAACAGAGAAAAACCGAGTCTAGTTCGCAAACCGAGGCAAGGCACAGAAGAGGATTCGGAAGTCCGGAGGCAGGGCGCACGGCCGCGACTCTGAGACTTCTGAACGAGCACAATATGCAACACCACCGAGCGCTCAATCGGTGACATCTGAGTCTTAAGGTCGGTCAAAAATGGGGTGTCTACAGTCCCAAAACAAAAACATTTAGGTGGCGACTCTGTATCTGGCAAAGCAGTCCATGTTTGGCACTTTTTTATTAAAATCAGTTTTTCAAAACGATTTGCCGGATTTGGACTCTTTGGTGATTTATCGGTCTTGCATTGCACTTTGCGAGATTAGATTCAGAACTGTGACATTTGAGTCCGAACTATAGTAAGCCTAATGAACAAAATCGAATTCGCGCATTCTCGCGCGCGGAGCCGGGACGTTTGGGCACGTCTACACCACCCTTCCCTTTTTGTCATGAAATGAACTGAAAAAGGGAAGTTGAGACGCTTCAAGAACATCAAAATGCCATGGATTGACACATGATAGCACTTGACACAAGAAGCTTGGCATAACGTCCAGCCAAGTTCAAGCTATTCAAGCCATTTTTCTTTAAGTGTGTTGAACCAAATTTTAAGCCAATTTGCTTTAGTCATATCCATTCATTAGCCCATTTGTCCATGGTGAAGTTAAGTCCTCTAATCAAGAAATAATGTCAAATGAGAGGTTTCTCAAAAACATGAGAGAAAGGCTACACCGTTGACAATGAATCTCGTAAGAGATTAAGACATTGAGTGTAGGCCATTCTTACATATTTTGAGCAACCTCGATCGGTTGAAGTCATTCTCAAACACAAATGATAGATGATTGGTTGATTGGTCAGAGTGAGACACTTAACATGAAAACAAAGCAAATAAAGCATCACAACAAGTTAGCCAACTTGTGGGATAACAAATGAAGTAACCAAAGCATGAAATAATTTTAAGGGCCATGGAAACACCAAAACAGCCCCTAAAAAGGTAAAAAAAGTGGCCAATAACACATTAAAAGCTTAACAATGAAGAAGAGAATCAAAGCTAGTGGACAAAGGTAAGGAGGGGTGGCTAAACCCTCCATTTTTGAAGCTTCAAAACATGGTTTTTAGCCTTTTCAAGCCTCTGAAAATTAGTTTGAAAACCAAAGAGTAAGAGTGAAAAGGAGAATGTTTGAGTTATGGATAAAGGTGTAGAGAGAGCAAGCTCTCTCTACCTATTTGGTAACTCTCCAAACCCAACTCCAACACTTCAAACAAGTTCAAAACCAAACAAAACAGTAAGAAAGATGAAGTAGATGATAGAAATGAAAGCAAGAGAGAAGGATACAAGCTTATATCTTTCAAGAAGCAAACTTGTTCTTGGAGCTTCAAACTTGATTCCTATGCACTCTCTAGTTTGAATTACACTTCCTCAAGATCAACCAAGGCTCTAAGATGGTAAAACCAGGTTGTGTATGGTGGAGATAAACAAGCTAGGTTAGCTCAAAGCTTGCTTGCTAAGGAAAAAGGAGGAGGGAAGGCTCTCTATGTGTATATATCTCTTCTAGATTTTTTGTTTAGCCCTCAAAACAATCCCAGAGCCTTCTTTTTATAGAATTCGAGCTCAGGAGGTGGCAAATATCTTCAAAAATGGACAGCTGGCGGCCTCTTGCCCAGAACAGTGTTTAATACCATCGAAGGCTAGCCGGCCATTCATAGCCACGGCCGACCATCACCAATGCATGGCTGAGCCTTGATGGCATCCCTTGTTTTTTGGTTCAAACTCAGCTCATAAAGGGAAAAGGTTCAAAAAAAAAAAAGCTCACAGGTTCAAACAAAGTAAATGTTGAAGACTTGAGGTTATTTCGGGAGCCTGATTGATTCCGAATCGTTGCGAATTCATAATTCAACTTTCATCATCAAGTGCATCGAATCAAGCGTCTAAGTCTTGCGGGCGATCAAAAATGGGGTGTCTACAGCGACGCCGCTCGAATCATGAGCTGTAGTACCAAGAGCGTTGTACAGAAAACTCGATCGGCCTCACTAGAAATGGGGCCAATGAAGTAAAGTATGTGTAGACCCAAAGTTGCAAATCAAAGACAAATAGATGGCATGAGAAAATGGATCAAATAAACAAGAAATGCAACAGTGAACAGAATGTAAAGCATATCAAAAAGGTGAGTGTAGGATGTACCTCTCAAACCCTCCAGTAGCTGCCGAGTGAGTCCACCTTGTGGCGAGAGATAGAGCTCATATAGCAGTATAGGGTGGCCAGACCTGCGCCACCCCAGTCGTAATTCGTTATCTGAGGAAGATGTACTAGCGCCCCGAGAATGTATAATCCCACGGTATTTTCCCTATTTGCAAACAGGGTAGTATCGAGAAGATATATGAGGAAGTCTCGAGTGTACTGAGCAACCTCGTTTGCAGTAGCCGGCTATGTACCAGAGAAGTGTCCAAGAACTAGCTGTAGCGCACCATCCCATGGCTAGTAGTGTCCGAGATTGCCCCGAGAAGCTGGAGCTGTACATCCCTCCATTGAGTCATATCTAGATCGAAAGGGACTGGGCCGCCTACCCCAACCCGCAGACCAATCAACATCGAGAAGTCATACGGGGTCAAGGTCATCTCCCGGTAGAAGAGAAGTGAAATGAGCTAGTGGTGTCCCATTATCTCCCTACCAGGGCAACGTAAAGCCAAGACTAAGCTCTCATCTGTACGAGCCTGTAGCAAAACGGCCCAAAGCCAACAGCATCTACCAAAGTGCGAACCTTTGTAGGAAGCCGCTCGTACCAATGTCGAGGGCCAGAGATAGAGTCATAGCCGCCTATCGTCCTGGCAATCACCTATCAATTAAGAGTTTTATTAGTGTATGTGCAGCACAGGTAAGTGATTTGTTTATCAAGCTCAACATTTCAACATGTGTGTAAAGTAAAATACGAAGTAAAATGAGAAAAGAATTATGTACCGTGGAAGCGTCGGCAGAGATATGCTCCATAGGCTCTCGCAGTAGAGTATCCCCATCCAGCTCGAGAATAAAGCCTTCAAATCTCAAGATGCCGCCAGGAGGTGGCACGCGTGTACGCGGCTGGTATGTGGCCGCATCAAAAGGCCTCTCGGTAAGAGGGAGTAATGTAGCGGCTTCCTCTGCCTCCATGTTTGTGCCAAGGGCAGCGCCAACACCTATGGTAGGCTCTGGAATGGGAACCTCATCACTAGTCATGGAAAAAGTGAAGAAAAGTGAAGGGGATGAGTGAAAGTAGGCGAAATCCTAAAGTTTCAAACCCTAAGAGAGAGAAAATGAAGAGGGGATGAAAAATCAAAAGAGAATAAGACAAGGTTGGGCAAAGATGCAGGAAAATGAGGGAAAAACAAAGAGAGAACCCAAACTTCAACCAAAACAATTTTTAATCGGTTCAAAATGAAGAGGAGAACAAGTTGTTTTAGGAAATATTTGTGATGGTTGTTGTGAAAACTCAAGAAGGAGAGGAAATCTAGAGAGAATGGAGGTTTAGAGAGAATGAGGAGGGTTTTCCGACCTAGAGTAAGATCAAAATAAGAGTTTTGTGTGTTTTAAAGAGCCATGGGTGTGGCATTTTACCGATCTTCCTTTCGCCGCTGTCGAAACGGGTGTGGCATTTTACCGATCTGCCCTTCACCGCTGTCAAAGGCCAGCTGGCGCTATCGACACCCAGCCGTGCATCACCAAGGCCCGGTTGGCCTTCAGTGATTCAATTTGTTTTTTTTTTTTTTTTCTGTGTGTTTACTTTTTTTTGTTTTGTTTTGTTTCATGCATTGCTAATTTGTTTTTATTTGTTTTTATTTTATTTCATCATTATTTTAATTTCTGAGTTTTAGTCTCGGGTTTTAATTTTGAGTTTTAATTTCTATTTCGATTCTTGAGTCTGTTTAATTGTTGGTTTTGGTTTAAATCGAATTAGGAGTTGTATGTCAACAAAAAATGAGTGTTTAAAAAAAAGGAGAGAAAGAAAAGAAGAAAATATAATAACAGAAACACAAAGAAAAGGTGAAAGAAAATATAAAAACTAAAAAATAAAAGAGTGGAAAAGAAAAGAAAAGAAGAGTTGTTGTTCTTATTGTGTGAGCTCATTTGTTTTGTTTGAAGTTTGTTTATTTAACTGTATTTGTTCAAATGTGTTTGGACTGAATCATGGTTCACGTCATTTCATCGTTTCTTATCAGACGATATTGTATGTACGGTTCATTCAGAGGAATTTCAGGTGAAATCACTCGTGCCCTTCAAATCGTATCCTATCACTCTTTCTCATCTTGCATGAGACGCGTTTGGACGTATTCACTTTCTCCTCTCACTTGAGACATGTTTGGACGTATTCTCTTTCTCCTCTCGCGTGAGATGCGTTTGGACGTATTCTCTTTCTCTTCTCGCGTGAGACGCGTTTGGACGTATTCTCTTTCTCTTCTCGCATGAGACATGTTTGGACGTATTCTCTTTCTCCTCTTGCGTGAGACGCGCTTGGACGTATTCACTTTCTCCTCTCGCGTGAGACACGTTTAGACGTATTCTCTTTTTCCTCTCGCGTGAGACGCGTTTGGACATATTCACTTCCTTCTCTCGCGTGAGACGCGTCTGGACGTATTCTCTTTCTCCACTCACGTGAGACGCGTTTGGACATTGTAGACACCCCATTTTTGACCGTCCTTAAGACTTGGATCTCATCATTTGAACACTCGATGATCATCCATGTTCGTATTCGTTTTGAGTTCCCGGAGGTCTCGGCCGCGCGCCTTGCCTCAAGATCTCTCAACTTGCCTGTTTTGTGCTTGGTTGTGGACCAAGGACTTGTGTTTTTGCTTTTGAGGGAAGAGGGTGGCTTGTTGGCCATCCCCTTAACCCATCGGCCAAGGCATGAAGCCATCGGCCTTGTTTTCTTGCCATCGGCCAAAAGTGTTGGCCGATCGGCACTATTTTTAGTCGATTAGCCCTTGTATTGGTCGATCGGCCATGTTTTTGGGCCGAGCCCTGTTCATCTATTTTATGCAGATATTTTATGCCAGCTGTCACAGCTGGCATGCACAATTCACATCCTCCATACACATGTATGGAGGGATTTGAACCTTGTTTTAGCTTGCTTAGGAAGCTTTGGATTTGGAATTCTATAAGAAGGGAGCTCCTCCTCCCTTCTCAGAGGTTCTGAAAATTGGATATAGGAGTGATATATATCTCTCTCTATATCTCCCTCTCTCTCTCTCTATATTTGTGTGTGTGTTTGTGCTCTAAAGTGTATTTTTGTTCATACTTTTGCACTAGAGCACCTAGTAGAACACCATCCTTGGTTGCTGAGGTGCTTGGGAGTTGGTGTTAGAGTTCTCGGACTGGTTTAAGCTTAGAAAACCTGCTGGAGCTTTGTTCTTGAAGGTGTTCTTCAAGGGTGAGCAAACTTGCTTTTAAACCCCCATTCTTTCTTAAGCTTTTAGACCCTTTTTCTTATTGTTTTAAGCTTAACTCTTAACTGATAAAAGTTATGTTTTTACATGCTTTAAATCTTTGGTTTAGGTCACTTTTTGGTTGGGGGTCATCTCCTCCCTCCAAGGCCTTGTTAGGCCTTGTTTTAGGCTATCCCTTTTGGCCATTGTTCCTGGCTTTGCATGACCTTTCTACCACTGAAATTCAGAGGATTTTCAGTGGTGGAAAGGGGGTTTTGAGGTCTTAAATAGGAGAGGGTCATCCCCTCTCCTTGTTGTCTTGTATGCTTGCATAAATGGCTTCTATTGGTAGCATGTTTGCTTAGCTTGTTTTAGCTTCATTTCAGTATGTATTAGGCTTTGTTTTTCCATGATACAACACTGTTTTTGCTTGGTTTTGTCACTCTATGCATGCCTAATACACTTGTAGTGTAAATCACACAAACTAGTCTTATATGCTTCATGTTTGAGCATGTCTTTCTAGCTTATGTTGATTCCATTTCAGTGGGTTTTTGGTGTTGTTTTAACATGCCATGACTCTATTTTAGGTGGGTTTAGTTGGCTCTTACATGCTTCATGTACTTGTCTTGCAATCCTCTCATTTGCCTTAACATGCATCATGCCTTAACATGTAATTCTAGCATGCTTTTGACTTAACTTCAAGAAGCTTTTAGCCTTGTTTTACCATGCTTGAGCTCTGATTTATGTTGTTTTAGTCATGCATGACTTGCTTTGTATAGCCATGGTTCATTCTAGCTTGTTAGCTTTGAGTGTCCAAGTCACTAGCATGCTTTATTTGGACTATTATTATGATTTGGCATCATTTGAAATGTTATTTCAGTCCATGTTTCATGCTCATATACTTGCACTTATCACTCCTTTAATGCCTTAAAGAGTTGATGTCTTATGCCTTATGAATGGACCATTGCGTATGCCTCCATGCTTAGGTCTTTGGGATGCCATCTAAGTGGGTTTTTGGGCTTATTTTGATATGCCATAACTCTGATTTTATTGGTTTAAGTCATGCCATGTTTCGTTTTGATAGGTGTAGTGTAACACCCCTTTGTAGCCTTGCATGCCTCATACCTTTTGGAGTTGTACTCTAGCTTGTGTTGGCTAGTTTCGAGCATGTTTTTGGTTTGTCTTGGCCTGCCTTGAGACTGTTTTGAGTGCCCTTGGCCCCTTTGGGGCTTGCCTTGTATGGCCATGGTTTGAGTCCTTTGGTTAGCCTTAAGCTTTGGGCTTTCTTGTATGCTTTGCTTGCTTTGTTTGGTTGGTTTGACACCTTTCCATGTATGATTTCAGAGCTTACAATGTTTGTCACATGTCCATATTTGTCCCCTTTTAAGTGCTCTTGAAAGTTGCCCTCCTATGCCTAGGTGTTGGACCATTTACATGCGCATGTTTGCTTTGCATTTTCATGCTTCCAATTCATAATTTTGGCCATTGTTTTGGCATGGCTGAGGCCTACCCATTTTCAGTATAAGTCCATGGCTCATGCGGTTTGTGTGTTGATGCATGCTTGTCGCACTACATGTTGTTGCATGCTTGCCTATCCTTGCATATTGTTACGTGCCTTGCATGTTTGCATACTTAAGTTGCATTTCGCATGCTTGGTATGTTTTTGCATGTTGTTTGCATGCTTATTTCATTTTGCATGTTGTTGCATGCCATGCACCTTTACATGTTTAGGTTGTATGCCTATTGCATATTAGTTGCATTACATGATATTGTTGCATGCTCAAGTTGTTTATATGTTTGCTTGCATACTTAGGTTGCATTGCATTGTGTGTGCATTGCCTTGCCTCTTGATCACACATGATAGAGGTTAAGGTCCCTTATGTGTTTTGTGCATTTCATTTGATATTGAATTGCACACTTGGCTCCTTTGGCCATCATGCATTGAAATGTGTGATTGGTAGTCCGAGGGTCGAGAGCTACACATCTTTAAGTCTCAAACATGATAAGGGGTGTAGCTGCAAACATTGTCTTGTAAATGCATTGTCATGCTCTATTTGTCCTCTGCTGCAGCAGAAGAGCATTTTGCAAGAAGGGATGGCCGATCGACCATCTTTAGTGCCGATCGGCTACAAGTGTTCGGCCGATGGCTTCATATTTGGTCGATGACCTGTTTATCCTAGCTGATGACCATGATTTTGGGCCGACGGCTTCTCAAAGTGCCCCTGGGGTGAATCAGAAGTGTGTTGGGAATTTTCACACTTTACAGAGGTACAGAGCAGTGCAAACAGAGGCAACATGAGGCATGGCAACGGATTTCCGAGCAAAGCCGACCGAGCATGCATTTGTCCCTCTTCTCGAGGCCTCTTTACTGTTTTTCGTAGCTTAATTAATTTGTTAATTATTTAAGTGTTGTAATAATTAGTTGTAGCTAGTTATTCATTTGATTGTGTAATAATTAATTAGCTTGTTAGTTAGTTAATTAGATGGTTTGTATTATTCTTTCAGTCTCTCCCTCGAGAGAGCCAATTGGTGTAATAAGTGTGCGTACGTGTGATGCATGTCTTCCAACCCCCATTTCTTTCTCTCTTTTATTTAACCGCTTACGATGGTTAGTTCTAGGGCATGTTTTGATTAGCATCCTTATGCTATGCATGTTTGCATCATTCATCTGTATTGCATGCACCGGGCTCGGCGCATCATACTAACTGCATTGTATTTCAATTCCAATTTGAATACATGTATCAAGTATTGCATCTCACATGCCATTTTAGAATAGCCGAGCCTACTCTAGTTGCATTTTGCCTGTGTTGCATTACCCATCTTGACATGAATTAGGATCATGCATTTGATTACTAACTAGTTCTTTGTTTTGGCTCGGAGTACACTGTAAGTGTTTATGCTTTAGCATCTTGCATGTATGTGAGTGTCAACATGACAGCATGCTTGCCATGAGGCTAATTGCTTATATGATATAATTGCCTGAATGCCTGTGGGTGAAGGTTGGATTACTTGAATTGGAACGATTCATTGAAATCCATGTTTTAGCCTACTTGCGAGTAGCAAACTTCAAACCATTTCCAAACAAACGGATATGCGTTGCTTTGTTCCAAATTAGGCGATCTAGTCTATACTTGTGTGTTGTGCGCATCACATAGTAATTCTAGCTAATTAACTGGAATAAGAATACATGTGTTTTCAAAAATAAGATATCATGCTTAGTATAGGCCGATCTTTGATCGGGCGAGTGGGGGTGCTCATTGCATGACCTTCCCTTCTCGTACCCAAGTTCCCGAGCCGAGGCAACTTTGGTGATGACGGACACGTGGCCTTCGGCACGAGTCAGAGTTTCCTAAATTCGCCAAAAAATAAAATATTTAGGTAGCGACTCTGTATCTGGCAAAGCAGTCCATGTTTGGCACTTCTTTCTTAAAAATCAGTTTTCCAAAACGATTTGCCGGATTTGGACTCTTTGGTGATTTATCGGTCTTGCATTGCACTTTGCGAGATTAGATTCAGAACCGTGACATTGAGTCCGAACTGTAGTAGTTAGAGAACGAAACGAGATTTTCTCGGGAGTTCTCCAGATGCGTCTATAGACGTATTCTCTTTCTTCTCTCGCGTGAGACGCATTTGGACGTATTCACTTTCTTCTCTCGCGTGAGACGCGTTTGGACGTATTCTCTTTCGCCTCTCACGTGAGACGCGTTTGGACTTATTCACTTTCTCCTCTCACGTGAGACGCGTTTGGATGCATTCTCTTTATCTTCTCACGTGAGACGCATTTGGATGTATTCACTTTCTCCTCTCGCGTGAGACACATTTGGACGTATTCTCTTTTTCCTCTCGTGTGAGACGCGTTTGGACATATTCACTTTCTCCTTTTGCATGAGATGCGTTTGGATGTATTCACTTTCTCCTCTCGTGTGAGACGCGTTTGGACATATTCTCTTTCTCTTCTCACGTGAGACGCATTTGGACGTATTCACTTCTCACGTGAGACGCATTTGGACGTATTCACTTTATTTTCTCTCGTGAGATGCATTTGGACGTATTCTCTTTCTCCTCTCGCATTAGATACGTTTGAACGTATTCTCTTTCTCCTCTTGCGTGAGAAGCGTTTGGATGTATTTACTTTCGCTTCTCGCGTGAGACACGTTTGAACGCATTCTTTTTCTCCTCTCGCATGAGGCACATTTGGATTTGTTCACTTTCCTCCTCTTTGCATGAGACGCGTTTGGATTTGTTCATCTTTCTCCTCTCACGTGAGATGCGTTAGGATTGCAAGTCGGTTAAAAAACATTCGGGTGTGCCTGGTGTTCACATCAACCTTTCCCCTCTCGTATGAGACGCGTTAGGTTCTCGGTTGAGACCTGAGGTGTCCTCGACGGGTACATTGCCTTTCGCCTTTCCTATGCGTCACATAGTTGAGCTTTAAGTTTCTTACATCCTTTTTGCATGAAATGTGGTTTGACTTATGTTTCTCGCGTGTGGCGCGTGGTCTTCTTTCCACGTTTGGAATTGTTGTGCTTTATTCTAGTTTGTTTAACTGTAGCATTTTCTTTGCATTGCAGTT
The DNA here is from genome assembly GCA_030407325.1 of Camellia japonica. Lineage (NCBI taxonomy): Eukaryota > Viridiplantae > Streptophyta > Magnoliopsida > Ericales > Theaceae > Camellia > Camellia japonica. The sequence continues at coordinate 93,673,118 of JAPPVO010000059.1, forward strand.
GCATTTAAAATGTTTCATTGCACAGCTTCATTGGATGATCATAAGTTATGTTCTTGCATCATGCATGTTATTTGCATCTTGCTCCTGAACTACGCTGGTTTGATTCTTTGCAAAGGGATACGTAGGCAGCCTACGGGTGCAACCATTTAATCTATGTCTTTCTTTCTTGTCCAAGTCTTACGGCCTTGTCAAAATGGGTCGTCTCTGGGCTTTGACATTCACTCATGTCATCTTATGACTTTGAGCTCTGTCAAAGAGGGGCAACTATAGACACCCCATTTTTAACCGCTCGCAAGAGTCAGACGCTTAGTTTAATGCACTCAGTGATGAAAGTTGAATTGTGAATTCGCAGCGATTCGGAATCAGTCAGGCTTCCAAAATAACCTCACATCTTCAGCATTTTCCTTGTTTGAACCCTTAGGTTTCATTTTTGGACCATTTCTCACCCTGAGCTGAGTTTGAACCAAAAAAATAGGGGAGGCCATCAAGGCCCGGCCGTGCATTAGTGATGGCCGGCCATGGCTATGAATGGTCGGCTGGCCTTCGATGGCGATAAATGCTGTTCTGGGCGGGAGGCTGCCAGCTATCCATTTTTGAAGATATTTATCACATTTTCAGCTTGAATTCTATAAAACCGAAGCTCTGGGATTGTTTTGAGGGTTGAAAAAAATTCAAGAAGAGATATATACACCTTAAGAGCCCTTCACTCCTCCTTATTCCATTACAAGTTACCTTGGAGCTAACCTAGCTTGCTTACACCATACATCATATACAACCTTGCCTTACCATCCTAAAGCCTTGGTTAATCTTGAGGAAGTGTGATTCAAGTTTGAGAATGCATTGAAACCAAGTTTAAAACTACAAGAACAAGTTTATTTCTTGAAAGGTATAAGCTTGTTTTCTCTTTTCTTGCCTTCGTTTCTGTCCATTACTTCATTATTCTTGCTGTCTTGGTTGGTTTTGGGTTTGTTTGAAGTGTTGGAGTTGGGTTTGAAGGGTTATCAAAAGGATAGAAAGAGCTGCTCTTTCTACACCTTTATTCATAACTCAAACCTTCTCATTTTCACTCTTTTTCTTTGGTTTTTACACTGATTCTCAGAGGTTTGAAAAGGCTGAAAACCATGCTTTGAAGTTTCAAAAATGGAGGGGTTAGCCACCCTCATCATCCTTGTTTACTAGCCTTAATTTTCATATTTATTGTCTAGCTTTTTAACCCCTTTTCATGCATGTTTCACCTCTGATTTGCATGTATTTAGGACTATTTTGAGGTTGTCTAAGCTTTTCCAATTGGTTCATGCCTTGTTTGTTACACTTGAAGTCTCATTAGTTGGCATACTTGTTGTTTAATATGCTTTCTTTGTTCATTTTCTGTGTTTTGGGGCTTAAGTTTGCTAATCAATCAATCATTCCATATCTTTCATTCATGAGAATGGTTTCAACCAATTGAGGTTGCTCAATGCATGTAAAGGAGACCTACACTTAATGGCTTAATCTCTTCGGAGATTCATCGTCAATGGTGTAGTCTCCTTCTCATGGCTTGGAAGGACCTCTTCTTTGACATCACTTCTCATTTAGAGGACTTTAACATCACATTTGGACAAATGGACTAATGAATGGCAAGGCCTAAAACAATTGGTTTAAAATTTGGATCAACACACTTAAAGAAAATGGCTTAAATAGCTTGAACTTGGCCGGACGTTATGCCAAGTCCCTCGTGTCAAGGGTCATCAAGCATCAATTCATGGTGTTTTTGATGTCCTTGAAGCATCTCAACTTCCTTTTTTGAGTTCATTCCATGACAAAAAAGGAGGGGTGGTCCATTTGCATTACATTCATTGATTTTTGGTCCAAGATGATATCCAAGATCGTCAAGCGATCATATTGCTCATTGATGGTTTTGGAGTCAATCCCAACCTTCTCTTGAGATTTTCCTATGACAGAGAAGAAATGAAGGACAAACAGAGCTTGAAAATCCTCTATCTGCACTGATTTCACCTCAGAGCACAAAAACAGAGTTTGCACCAAATCAATGCACGGCCGGCCCTCTGTAGGCCCGATCAACCATCAGTAATGCACGGCCGGCCCTTGGTGTGTGGCCAGCAGTGTAGTTTTGCGGAAATAGAGGCAGTGGCTGAAGGTGAAATAGAGGCAGTTCGGGGTAGACAAAGCAGCTTTCAGGCGACGCGGACAGAGCAGCTTTCAGGCGACGCGCATGTAACCTCCATCCATCATCCGTCATGCTCATATCAAATGTGCTTGGTTATTTAATTGTTTCATTAGCATAGCAAATTGTGTTGTAATATTAAATTAGTCTAATTAGTTAATGTTGTAATATTTAATTGGCATAGCCTAATTAATTTCTTTTAATTAGCTTAGATAGTTAGTTAAATTATTCATTTAAGTGTTGTAATAATTAGTCTAGTTAGCTTAATTAGATTAGCTTAATTAGCTTAGCTTAGTAATTAGCTAGTTAGTCTATTCATTCGGACCCTCCTTCGCGAGGGCGTAATGTTGTAATAAGTGTGCGTGCATGTGTGTATGTCTTCCAACCCCACGTCTTTCTCCCTTTTATTTAATTGCTTTTGATGGTTAGATTAGGGACATGTTTCGATTAGCATACCTTATGCCTTATGCTTGCATCCATTCATTCGTATTGCATGTATCAAGGCTTGGCGCATCATTCAAACTGCATTGTTATTTCAATACTTATTTGAATACATGTTTAACCGCATGTTATCAAATCGATCCATATGTTATATTAGTAGCCGAGCCTATTAATTGCATATTGCATGTGTTGCATTAGACACTTAACATAGTTAGGAATCATGCATATTTCACTAACTCATGTTTTCCTAGCTTAGAGTACTAGGCGAGTTTTTACGCTTTAGCATACTTGCATGAATGTGAATGTTGCTATGATTAGCATGCTCACCATAAGGCTATGTGCTTACTTGCTAAACTGCTTGAGTGCTTGTGGATGAAGGCTCGTTGTTTGAATTGGAACGATTCATCAAATGTGCATTTTAAGCCCACTTTGTTAAGTGGCAAATCTACAAACTTTAAGCCCACTTGAGGTGGCAAATTCAAACCATTTTTGCAAACAAACATGAGTTGAATTGTTCCAAGTCTTGCAAACTAGTCTGTACTTGATTGTGCGCATCACATAGTAAAACTAGCTTAATAACCGAAAAAAGAGCACATAATATTTATAAAAATCATATCATGATTAGTAGAGATCGATCTTTGATCGAGCAAGAGGGGGTGCTCAATTCATGACCTTCCCCTCTCGTACCTAAATTCTCGAGCCGAGACAACTTTGATGATGACAGACACGTGGCCTTTGGCACGAGTCATGGGTTTCCTAAATTTTCCCGAAATAAAATATTTAGGTGGCGACTCTGTATTTGGCAAAACAGTCAATTTTTGGCATTTTTTATCCTAAAATCAATTTTCCAAAAGATTTGTCGGATTTGAACTCTTTGGTGTTTATCAGTTTCATATTGCACTTGTGAGATTAGATTCATAACCGCAGGAGTTCGAACTGTAGGGCTTTCTTTCAAACTTCCGAGAGGGGCTACGAAAAAGGCAAGCTACAGACATCAAGAATATTTGGAGAAAGTATTTGGGAAATAGTTATTTGATGGGTAATTAAAAAAAAATTATTTCTTGAATTTAACCCAAATCACATAGCCAATCAATCATTCAACTCCATAAACCTTCCAAGAACCTATCACACTTCTATCTTAAAAAGTCATCCTCAAACTAACTAGCAATTCTAAAGCAAAATTGAAATTAAAAACTCAATACAACTTGAAGGATCGAGAAATACCTTGATAGAGAGTGAATCAACCAATCAATGTCTTTAGAGTTGCATTGTCCCGTTTTATAATGGCCAAACTATGCAGATAAATAGCATGTTGTCAATTTCCAGATAATTTAAGAATATCCCACATGAACACTACAAAATTATCATATCACACCTAATATAAAATAGTGTAAATTACCAAATGCTCAATGTAATAAAAAAAAAAAAAAATCCCAATAAACCTTAAACATTTATTCAGTCAGTCATGGTACTACATATAACATTTATTCAGTCAGTCATGCTACAATAACATTTGTCCCTGAAATTTTGTTCCTAAATTCTAGATTTCTTGTAATGAAGCAAACCAAGAAAGGGGAGGGAAAGACAGAATTTTGCAGCAGCAGTGCTGTTTTGGGAGGGCTTTCAACCTTTGTTTTGATCCTCAAACATCAAACAAAAAAAAAAAATAAAATCAATTGTCTATGTAATCTCCTTGAGGCTTAACAAGGCATTTATCAAACAAAAACAACAATCAAATCAGTATGTGTTCAATTGAGATCAATATAAAAAAATATACAATTACCAAACACACACACACACACACACACACACAAATTAAGTTGATATGGGCCAGAAATGAGAAACAGTAAAGTATCAAAAACTTGTAGTGGTCCACTTATCCAAATCACCATAAATAACACTCACCACGCAGTAAGTTTTCTAAGAACGATCTTCTTCAATAATCACTGTACATCTCAAAAGGATTGCTTCAATCAGTTCAATTCAGATAACATTTGTTACATAGGAAACCATTTGTTACATGTGAACAAACCACCAAATGTGTTTTGTGTCAACTTTAAAAGAATTAGAAAACACAAGTACTGCTGCTCAACTCCTGTCCATTTTACTGAAACAATATCAAAACTCACATCACAAACAACCTCAAAACTGATAATGATTAATACTGGAGCATCAGTGACCTTGAACACACACTTCCAAGGTAAAAGGGAAGTTGATGCTTCAAGCCTTTGCTTGAAAATCCACCCGACATTACTCTATGTCACCATCACAGTTGCCAGTTTCAAGCCTTTGCTTGAAAATCTGCCCACCAATCTAAAAAGCCAACAAGTGAAACACTATTTGAGAAAAATAAAACAAAGCTTTATTTCCAAACACAGTGGAGATCAATGGTCCTTGCTTTTGAAACACACACAAATAAATTTAATTGGATTTATTAACCAATTTTCACTGTGTTAAGATGTAATGAAAGGCTGAAGCTACTAAATTTACACTAAATTACACTGACATCATAATTACCTTAGTCTTGGTGAAGGGATTGCTTTTCTCCTTCAAGAAAGTAGCATGATCAGAGCCTTCCAGCTTCAATTTTGCCTGTTCAAATAGAATGACATTTACTATACATCCTAGGATTCGTTTGGAAATTAACTTTTTTTTTTCCTGATTTTTTACGGAAAGATATGCGAAAAAATTAGAGAGAATGGATTACCTTTTTGGCTAATTTAGCTTGTTACCAAACATAGCCTTAATGTTCTAGTTTAGTTGCTGAAGAAAGAAATAAAGAAAAAGTAATGCTTAAAATTTTTAGATAAGCTCCACAATTGTGATCCAATAGAACAAAAGGACTCCACTGAAGTAAAGCTAATACAAACTTAAATTCATAGATTTTTTTTTATACTTCATTTTCAACATACAACATAGGGAAAATGAAAAGAAAATCACACAAAATAGGAAATTTTGTAAAATTAACCAGTGGATTGAGGTTAATGGTACCTTGCGATTATCTTGCTGAAGCTAAGGCAGATGCAGAGGTTAGAGAGAGAGAGAGAGAGAGAGAGAGAGAGAGAGCATCGTCGAAGCCATCTGAATCAGACAAGGCGATGAAACAATTAGATCAATTTGAAACGTGAGCGACTTAAAATTAGTAAAAAAATCAAGCAGTGATCTTTGAGAGAAGTAAAACTTTGTTGAGTCTAAATTTGAATTAGTAATCGATGTAAAATAAACAAGAGTAAGAACACAAAAACAAACCTCAGAAAAGTAACGAAGTCCTGTTCAAATCTAGAAACAAAACAACCAAAAACAGAAAACCAACCCTGCCTTTCAAAGAAAAAGAAGTCTAGTTACATCAAAAAAAAAAAAAAAATTGATAATTTGAAAAAAAAAACGAGAACTAATCACTGTGTTATTCATAGATCTATAGATACACGTACATATGAGGCAGAGAGAGGGAGAGATGCACCAAATCTACAAAAAAATAAAAATTGAAGGAAATGATAGATCCGTTGTGAATGAAGCTTCAGGTCACAAATCTGCAAAAAAAAAAAAAAAAAAAGTGAAGAAGATGAAGAATCAAACCATAGACTTCATGATCTGTGGATTGGGATGGTTTCAGCTATAAAGATGGTCGCTTTTTAATTGTCCATCTTTAAGAACCAAAATATTTGGTCTCTAAATCTCAGTTATGACCAAATTAATTTGTCTCTAAATATTTCTAAAGAATTTTACGACGGACAATGAAGCATTTCTGCAGGAATATCACAAGTTATGTTTAAAAGATTGCTTTTAGAGACCAAATTCAATTAGTCTCTAAATAACTAATGTCTTGTAGTGCTTGAAATGCATATAGTTTGGTTATGTATATTCTTTGGTTATGTATATTCTTTTGGCCAACCCTCCTAAAATTGCTCCATCTCAGCACATAAACTAAACAATTGGGGCTTGCATTTGGTGGAATCAAACATATAGCCAAAATTTGTTAAAAAAAAGAAAAAAGAAATATTGAGGATTTCATTGATATCAAAGAGCACAGATCGTCTGGCAAAATTTTTGTTCCATCTTTTATCTCATACTATTTTCATATTACCACGTCATTAAAATAAAAAACTAAAAATATGTTATCAATTTGCATGGTTCAATGGTTGTCTGGTCCCAATTTTTTTCTTTTCTTTTCTCAAAAGATTATGTAAAAATCTTAAAATACAAAAATTTTGTGATATATCTAAGAATTATAGATATTTTGAAATAGGATTGCATTTGGTGGAATCAAACATATAGCCAAAAGTTTGTTAAAAAAAAAAAAAAAAAACCCAGAAATATTGAGGATTTGATTGATATCAAAGAGCACAGATCGTCTGGTCAAAGCGGTCGAACCATGACGTCATCATTAATATTATATAATTAAAAAAAATATAACTATAAATTATAAATAAATAAAAATATATATAAATAATCGAATAAAAATAAAAATTGTTGCATAGTATTTATTAATAATATTTAATAAAGTCATAATTGATAAAAAAAAAAAGTCACTTATTTTAAAGAAATTAAAATTTTTAAACATTCCCTCCAAACAAATTGATTGAATGCTAGATTTAATTTTGGAGGGAAATGAAATTTTCAACCCTCCCTCCAATCAATATGCTTCAAATAATTTGATTGAATCCCACATAGAATTTTGTAGGTTCTCTTTGAAAAATCTTTTCTTAATAGGAATAGACTTTCATAATCTTCTCAAGCTTTTAATGAGACTCTTCCTTATGAGAAGAGACTCTTGAAATAGGAATTTTAGTCAAAATTTTGAAATATATTTATATATGTATATATATATACATATATAAGAAAGAAAAAAAAGAAAGAAAGAAGGTAATAAAAAAATAAAAATAAAATCGGAAATTTTTTTTTTTTATGATTTGATTTTTTAATATTTGTAATATTTATTATTAAATTAAAAATATTTTTTAAATTTCCTTATTTAGGTTAGTCATCAACGTGTTAATTGCGGAGTGGGGGGTGGGGGACCTTTAAGTGCCCACATGAACAAGACTTCACATAAATTAAAGTTTAAAATCATAAGTTTTTCCACTAGTTAATAATTACAACTTAAAGGACCACTGTAGTGTATTTGTCCCTTTATTTATTGTTATGATGAGTCTTTTTTTGGTATGATTATATGATTAAAAAAAATAAAAAAATAAAAGAGATATCCAAATGGAGAGGCAACTTGAGAAGGACCATCTCCTTAATGATTACAATTAGGGTACACGTGTTGAGGCTCGGATGATTTGAGAGTAAAATGATAAATCAAATGGCGAATTAGTGGATTGATAGATTGACAAATTACGGTTTGAACGATTTAAGAAGGATTGGCGGATTGAAGGATATTTTATCTAATTATCAAGCCTTTACATAATATATAATACTAATTTGTATAATATTTTTCATATATATAACACAAACTAATTTTACATAATATTTTTCATCTATATAACTACTAATTTGTAATAAATTTCAGATATTAAATCTCTTCTACATTCATTTTTATTTTGATATTTCATTATAAATTAAAAAATATATATGTATTCGAAAACGGATTATAAATTTTAAAATTTAAATCGCGGTTAGGGAATAGAGCGGTCTGAATTGATACAGATCGGTGTGATTTTAACAGATTGGGCATTATTTTAGACAACCCTACTTATACCTAAGTCTATACATATATACATACATATATCATAAAGGGATTAGTTGAACATAAGAGTATCTCTAACGATTCACGTTTTCTTAAAAATGTTAAAAAATCATCTTTAATCCTTTAATCAAGTTTTCATTATATCGCAGGAGAGTATCCATCATCAATTTAAAAAGACAAAACATTAGAGATGATTTTTTTTATTAGTATTATCAAATTTAATAAAAAATGAAATTTAGAATAAGAGAACAGTTTTTAAAAAGATTTTAATATAAATTTGATATAATTCATATCCAAGCAAGGTTTTTACTTAAACTTAAAAAAAATAATAACAATTAAATAAAAAAATCAATACACGGTTAGAGATGCAGAGTGACATAACAAGTTTGCGTAGCCACATTAAACTATTCATATCACTGTTTTTGGGTATTAATGAGTGGGTAAACAAAAATATCTGAAATTTTCATTCGTATTATGGATGTTATTAGAAGGTATTACACTTTTTTATTGGTGATTGTAATCCATAAATATATATTAAACTTTGTTTTGGTTGTTTGGTTACCATTTTTGTCCAGATTTATTATTATTATTATTATTATTATTATTATTATTATTATTATTATTATCTATTTAAAATGTTATTTATATTTTGTATTTCTATGCAATTTTTTAGGCTAAAAATGATGATTTACTTCCTCTATTTTTTTTTTTTTTAATAATCTTCTTGCTAACACTACAAGAAATTAGTGTTTTATCTTCAAAAAATAATGTTTGTTAACATGTTTTCTTTGTTTGTTAGAACATTTGTTTGCGAAATGTCATTTTTCTCCATGAAGCCAACATTTGCATTCTTCATGATATTTTCCTTTCGGATATTGAGGTTTTTTTTATCTTTTGAGAATTTATTAGATTTTTTTTTCTAATATATCTATTGCAGGGTTTTGATTTTTCTTTATAAGAATTAAATTTTCTTTTCTAATTTTTTTTTCTGTTTTTTCACAAATTTCTTTTTCTTAACCAATGGTTTGGATTTTTTGTCACAACCGTAGTGTCACGACTCAAACCCGCCCCTAAAAATTTAGGTCATAACCGGTCAGTAATCACTTGATTACCTTCGGTCTCATACAAACATACAGAATAATTATAATAATGGAGACATAAGCGGAAGCATACAACAAATGAAGAAGTCCATTGAGCTGTGCCAATATGAGCAAAATTATAAATCTTACACCATAACACGTTCACATCATTTACATGCCCATGCCAAAAATTTTAGTGCCATAGGAAATTTTATACATGTCATTTACGTATCCCAAAAACCAATATAGCAAAAACAAGTAAAAGTCAAAGCATGATGAGAGTCAAAGGCAAAACTCCATCTTGGAGGCATGACTCGATAGGTTCACAAAATAGCTCTTGAAACTGACTCTAAGGGTGGGCTCCACGCCGCGAGATCAAATGCACTGTGAGTTATAGTATTGTAAAGATATGTTCTTAATTGATTACGTTGAGCCATGAATGGTGATTTGTGCCAACATTGTGTTTTGATCGAAATGAATGAAGTTCATAAATGTTATATGACATGTACAATGTGGACCTAAGGTTGTTTCGTTTATGTTACAATATGTTTTGACCTGAGGTCGTTCTGTATCATATATGGGCGCAAGGCCATTCTGTTAATGATATGATAATATGGACCTGAGGTCATTCTGAATAGCTGTTAATATGTAGGCCCGATGCCGTTCTGTACCTTATGTGGGCCTAAGGCCGTTCTAATATTGATGGGCCTAAGGCCGTTCTGTTTATAAAATAGGCCTAAGGCCGTTCTATCTATATGATGGGTCCAAGGTTGTTCCGTGTTATATTGAGCGGAGGCCGTTCCGTATTATGATTGAGTTTCATGAGAACCTTAGGCTCATTTATTTACACCGCTTTACTGTATTATTACTCATTGAGTTTCGCTCACCCAATATTATGTATGCAGATTATTTATCAAATGTGTGTGTGAAATGTTTGTGTAGGTCGTGTGCCGGAAGAAACGTCACGAGATCAAACGCACTGTGAGTAATAGTATTGTAAAGATATGTTCTTAATTGATTACTTTGAGCCATGAATGGTAATTTGTGCCAACATTGTGTTTTGATCGAAATGCATGAAGTTCGTGAAAGTTATATAACATGTGCAATGTGGACCTAAGGTCGTTTTGTTTATGTTATGATATGTTTGGGCCTAAGGCTGTTCTGTAGGCCCGAGGCTGTTCTGTATCATATGTGGGTCCGAGACTGTTTTGTATCATATGTGGGCTAGAGGCCGTTCTGGTAATGACATGATAATATGTGATTGGACATGAGATCATTCTGAACAACTATTAATATGTGGGCCCGAGGCCGTTCTGTATTTTTGTGGGCCTGAGGCCATTTTAATATGATGGGCCCAAAGCAGTTCTATTATGTAATGGGCCTAAGACTGTTCTGTTTATATGATGGGCCCAAGGCCATTCCATATTATGTCTATGAAAATTGTGAGAACCTTATGTTCATTTATTTACACTACTTTACTGTATTATTACTCATTGAGCTTTGCTCACCCAATATTATGTATGCACATGTAGGTGATCCATAACATAGAGCCCACACTTAGAGTCAGCTTCAGGAGCTATTTTATGAACTTGTCGAGTCATGCCTCCGAGATGGAGTTTTGCTTTTGACTCACATTATGCTTGACTTTATTTTGTTTTTGTTATTATGGTCTTGGGATATGTAAACGATATCCATCAAATTTCATATGGTACTCATAATTTTTGCATGGGCATGTAAATGTGTTTATGTGCTATGGTGTAAGTATTATAATTTTACTCATATTGGCACAGCTCAATAGACTTCATCATTTGTTGTATGCTTCCACTAATGGCCCCATTATTATAATTATTTTGTATGTTGTGTGGAGCCGAAAGTGATCAAGTGATTACTGGCTAATTATGATCCAAACTTTTTGGGGCGGGTTCGAGTTGTGACACACAACCTCCTACCATATCTTCAGTTTTTGAACAACAACTATAATCCATATATGCATTTTTCCATATCTTTTATAATTTGTTGTTCTTCACAATATTTATTTATAACTTCTCGTAGATAAACTATTTGTCTACCTAAAGAATCACATATTTGATTCTTTTCCAATAGCCTTTCAAACTTTTTTTTGATATAGTTCATCTGATGGTTTACAAAGTTTGATTATGAATTGTTTTTGCCAATGAATAGTATCTTCTAGGTCTAGTTATTGTCTCCAAAAAAAAAAAAAGGTTTATGTTGACTTTAATGGGAAATTAAAGTAGCTTCCAACCATTGGTTGAGGTGTGATTAAATGGGTGTAGATTATTTGTAACTAGGTCTTTACACCACAAAAGGAATGACCAAAAACCATTAAGAATTGAATGAGAAATGGTCTCATAAAGTTGGCCTTATGAATGAGGCATTGGGAATTATGTATAACTATCAATCCCACATTGATTGTAGAGAAAAACTTTAATGGGCATTTAAATCTCAAGATTTTGATAAGGGCATGGGCCCTTTAGGGCATCCAAATTTTCCGAAGGAATGGAGTTATGGATGCTTCAAGGATGCGGTTGGGCCAAAACTATGGTCCAAGTTGGTTATGGAAAAATTGCCACATGCGCGTTGCTCGCCCGTCTGAACCGGGTCCGAGTCTGTGGGCCATGGGCCGTAGATCTGGGGCTTGGGGCTTGAGGAAATGGGTTAGGTTTGGGCTGGGCCGAATTGGTGGTCTACCAACCTAAACTTTTTGGGCCAGGTTTACTGCAAATATGTATATACACTCATGTGTATATTGTGTGTAACTCACATTGAACACCTATCAATTTTTGGTGCATTACTCTAGCAGTTTTGCAGAAGTAATGGCTTGCATTTGGTGCCAACCTTGATGGCTAGAGGCTCCTTCTCTCTCCCCCATTATGTATGAAAGGAGGCACATCTTCCTTGGTTTGTTACAAAACTTTTTGGCTTCCAAATATACAGTCAGTTTTCCTTGTGCCTATAATTTTTCTTCTTGTGTGAGAGAGTACTGTCATTATCAGTTTGTCAAAGCTAACAAAAGGTGTTTCTACGTTAGCCGGTCTAAACCGTCATATCTTGGGAGACAGAAGTCGACATACCTCTAGTATCCACGATGAGACAACTAATCTGTTTTAAGGAGACTGTGGTACCACATAGGTTTCGATTTGATTCCTCGTCTTTCAATATACTATGTGATATGTATTTATGTTTCATGTTCTATGATGTAATTTATCAAATATGAATTTCTTTGTTTTGTTTAATCACACAATTTGTACAATAGTTTATAGAACCATTTTTTCTATTCACAAGCATAAATTTTAAAATAACACATATCACATATTCATATCTTAGTTAGATTTATAAATGCTATTTTTTCTTGAATTCCCAATTAGCTAAGGGTTGTTCTACGTAATTCTCGTTTAAGATTATCTACCATTAACATGATATTCTTTTGATAGAGTGTCTGAAAATTTTATTTGTAGTATTATCATCTTCGACTGGAGGATCTTGATTTGGGTTTGCCATGGACGAGTTTGAGTATCCCCACAGAAGGTGCCAATTGTGGAGAAGTGGTTTTGGAATACCCCTTCAATCCAAACAAGCCCTTGAAAAATCTTCCAATTGTCACTTAAAACAGAAGAATTGCTTGGTCAGTGGTGCCGGAATTAGCACTCCGACAAGCAAGTCAGTTTCTCTTCAAAGAATAGTTTTTGATTTCTTAAGGTGCCAATTGTTTAGAATATACCTTTTTCTCTCACTTCCTTATCCTTTTATAGAGTCATTCTTTTGAATCTTTTCTTCTGCAGCTTAGGCCTTTATCATCACTTTATCAGGGCTCATCTCACTACTATACTCTTTGGGAAAGGACAACCCAGATCCGCCTAATGTGGTCTGGCCAACTTATCCAATGTGCTTAGCTTAGACGTGTGGGCCAAGTACCCCTAACTCGACGTGCTTCTCATTCTATTTTTTTTTTTTTTTTTTTGTCTATTCGGCAATGACTTTGAATCTAGTGGGTTTGGCCTCATTTGACCCATCTCAGATGGGCTTAGATGTACTCTGTTTGCCGTATTAAGTATATTTTTACTCGGCTCCCACAAAAAATATATCTTATATGTTGTTTACTTGGTTAAAGTGTTCTGTATTACATCAATGAGCATAGGCATAGGCTTATAAATACTATTTTTTCTTTTTGAATGGAGAAATTGATACTTGGCCTAAGAAGAGAAAGTCATTTGGCAAAGGGTAATTATTCAGTAGTTCGGAAGTACGGATACATGGTGCTCCATAGTAGTATGATTGGTGGAGAAGATGAAATATTGATTATTTGTGTTAGGTGATTGAATAATATGAGGGGACATGATAAATAGTGATTGATGAGAGAGTATAGCCACGTTTTACTCTGGGTTCCTTTGGAAAAAAGGGAGAAGAAGATTCATGAACATCAGGTTTGTCGTTCAATTTTAATAATCGTATAAATATGAGTGCTACTATTAGCACCTCATAAATTATTTTGAATCCCTTAATTTTTAGCTCTTTTTTTTTTTATTACAATAATGACTTCAAATAAAATTACTACAAAGGACATCATTAATTTTGGGACACCCCATCTCACAATTAAACCTACACACCCACTACATCATGAATTAGGGTTTATGAGAGTACCCACCTCCATCACCACCCATCAATCTTTTCCAAATCCTATATTCAAAACCTACCCACCCTTGAAACCTTGAAAACCCTTTGGCGGCAATATTCCGACAATAACGATGACAACCATTTGATTACCTACACTTTTCCGGCAATGAGAATGAGTGGAAATTTTTCTAGCAACCACAACTCCATAAGACAAGAGGAGTACAACAATAAAAACTTAGAGGAGGTTCATATCTTTGATGTTGTTCTTAGCTCAAAGAAGATTAGCCTTGTAAGGATAAGTTTCTTGAAAAAAAAAATGACAAAAATAATAAAATCTATTTGTCATTTTTTGGGGATTGAACTCCCGAATATATGATCAAAATTTGGGAACACAGGCCCGAATATTGTTTATTTGTTTGGTAACCAGTAACTGAACATTGATTTTGAATTTTTTGTGATCTGGGATGAGTCCAGAATGAAGAAAACTCAAAGAACTAAACTGTTTTATGAACTGGGAATCAGAAAATTTAATCTCCGAGAAGTGATTGTATGATAGGTTAAGATAAGTAAGGTTGGTGACAACCATAGACAAGTTTTGTATTGGAACATCCCTTTAAAGATTATTGTGGCTCAAATCAAGAACTTGGATTTGACAACCATGAAAAATATCAGATGAGAAGTTAGTTAAATCGATAGAGACAGTATTCTTCTTCTTCTTATTCTTTTTTGTGGGTTTTGAAAAGGATGAGACATTTTTTTCTTCTTAATGGGTTTTGTTAGGATTTTTTGGAAGGAAGGTTTTTTTGGGGGTCTAAGGGGTGTGCATTCAATGGGTAGAATGTTTAAGGATAATTTTGATATTATTTTGGGGGCAAATTATTATTATTATTTTTATTTTTATTTTTATTTTTTTTAAGGGTTTCAAAATTTATAAGTGGGGATCCAAAGAAATGAAGGGTCCAAAATAATTTATGGGGTGTTAATAACACGACTCTATAAATATATATATGATTTTTTTGAACGATAGATATATATATATATATATATATTGATTGAGCATGTCATTTTTGTGCTTTTATATATTGGGTCCTACCATACTAAAGTTTTTTTTAAGGTTTCTTAACATTGTTAGGGAAAAATATTGAGTGTGCATTGCATATTATATGTAATTCTGCATAAAATTACATAAGTGTTCACTAACTTACATAAATAGTCTCATAAAAATGCGTAAATTCAATATCAATTCGTGTAATTATATGTGTTTTCATGAATTTATGCAAATTTGTATTCAACTGATATTTATTTGTATAATCACTTATATAAATTGATGAAAACATACATAATTTTATATGAAATTGCATACAATTTCACACCGAGCATTTTCCCGAGGTTAGACCTTGAAATGCATATGGTTTGGTTATGTATATTCTTTGGCCAACCCTCCTAAAATTGCTCCATCTCAGCACAAAAACTAAACAATTGGTGCTTGCATTTGGTGGAATCAAACATATAGCCAAAAGTTTGTTCAAAATAAAAAAGGAAAAAAAAAAAAAAACAAACAAACAAACACAGAAATATTGAGAATTTGATTGATATCAAAGAGCACAGATCGTCTGGCAAAATTTTTGGTCCATCTTTTATCTCATACTATTTTCATGTTACCACATCATCAAAATCAAGAATTAAAAATATATTATCAATTTGCACGGTTCAATAATTGTCTGGTCCCAAATATTTTTTCTTATCTCAAAAGATTATGTAAAAATCTTAAAATACAAAAAAATTTGAGATACATCTAAGAAAGATAGATGTTTTGAAATAGGATAACAATCATTGTGTTTTGTTTCAATTTATTGAATTCAATTTTTTAAAAATTGAGTTTTTTGTTTTCATAATTTTTTATTTTTAGTGAATATTTTTCAAACTTTTAAGCAATTTTTTACTTTTTCAGATGCACCTTACTTAGATGTATCTAAAAACTAAAATATTTGTAAAAAAATATTTTAAAAAATAATAAATACACAAGAATGCAAAAAATATATTGAATTTTCATTTTTTTAAAATTTTTGGTATTTAGTGAATTTTTAAAAAAAAATTTCATAAATATTATATTTTTTTTCAGTAAAAACAAAAAAATACGAAAAATAAAAAATTTTAATTTTTTGAAAAGTGAACCTTGACTTATAAAACCAAATATTTGAGAATAAAGAATCCTGACAACTTAATATCCAAGTGTTTATGGAAAAATTACTCGATGGAGAAATTGTTAAGAATTAATTATAAAATGATGCAAATTTTTATGATTTGATTTTTTAATATTTTTAATATTTATTATTAAATTAAAATATTTTTAAAACTTCCTTATTTAAGGCCTGGTTTGGCATACCTTAAATAATTTAAAAAGTCAAAAAGTTACTAAAAAAGTTAAAAAGTTATCACTATTCACAAGAAAAAAAATTAAAAAATTAATTTTACACAAAAATTATTACAACTCAGTCTGACGTCCCACAGACTTTTGCTGATTTTTTTGGAAAAATTGCACAGGCAGGGTGCACAAATAACATGGTACTGTTTGGCCAGTGGGGGCCCATCACGGGTTCTGTTTTGATAATTTGAACCGTTCAATGTGTAGAACTCGTTGAGTACTATATGCTTGTAAAAAATCACGTTAATCGGATATCGCTAGCTACATAATCAAATTAGTTTTGTATAAAAAAAATGGAAGGTGCTATAGCTAACGGTTGAAAAAAAAAACCAATCCGATCAGATAGCTATCGATATCCGATCAACGTGATTTTTTATGAGCATATAGTACTCAACGAGTTCTACACATTGAACGGTTCCGATTAACAAAACGGGACCCGTGGTGGGCTCCCACGGTCCGAACAGCACCATCCAATGCAATGCCCGAAAAGGAGGCAATTATTTCTTATATCAAATCACTCCGAAACGGTACGGGCCGTATTGCCTACTCTCCCTAATTTTTCCTACACACTAATTTATATAATTTTTTAATACACATTTTTTCTTAAAAAATCAAAAAGTTAATCCAAACAACTATTTTTTTTCTCAACTTTTTAATTCAAAAAGTACACTTATTTAGAACATCCAAAACAATCCTTAAGTTAGTCATCAACGTGTTAATTGCGGCGCCGGGGGGGTGGGGGGATGTGGTTAAAGTGTAAAATCACCGTTTGGTAAGCCTCTCAAAATATAGTTACACCCATTGATTTGAGTGTGTTGTTTGTTTGGAGCTTTCAAATCATAATTCTACACTCATTTCTCAAAACTCAATTCAAAACACAATCATTACTTTTCAAAACTCATAACCAAACGCATAATTCAAAACTCTTTTTAAAACTTAATTCAAATCAATATTTTAATTTTGTTAAGATTTTAAATATTTTAATATTAAATATGTTACGATTTTTTTAATTTTTTAATTTTTTGAATATTTTTAAATATTTTAATTTCAAAATATTACGATTTTAATTATTAAATTTTTTAGATTATTTAAATTATTTAAATATTTATGATTTAAATTTTTTGAATATTTATTTTGAAAAAAAAAATTTCCTTTGTAGTATTTTCAATTAAAAAATTGATTAATGTTATTTTATGTTAATAATAATTTTTTTAATTGAATTTTAAAAAGAGTTTGGTTATGAGTGTTGATCAGAATTTTTAATAGTGCGAAAGTAGTGTGTTTTGTTATGAATTATAATAATTTGAATTAAATTTTGAAAACTCTTTCCAACACTCATAACCAAACAAATTTTCTTACTTCACATATCAAATCAAACTTTCAAAACTCAATTCCACACTTAATTCAAAACTCAATTCAACACTCTATTCAAAAATCATAACCAAACAAATTTTCTATACTCAAATCATAATTCTACAACTCACAAACTCAAAACACAACTCATACTCTCAAATCATATTTCCACTAGTTAATAATTATAACTTAAAGGACCATTGTAGTGTATTTGTCCCTTTATTTATTCTTATGATTTTTTTTGGTATGATCATATGATTAAAAAAAAAAAACAAAAAAATAAAAGAGATATCCAAACAGAGAGGCAACTTGAGAAGGACCATCAGATCGATCTGGAAAGGATAAATTATAAATACACTTCTTGAGATTTGTTTAAAATACGAATTGTTTCTTGTGATTTGAAAAATTACAAATACCTCCCTGTCAGAATTTTTTATTGGGAGCTTTTTCAATAAATCCATTATCTGAGAGTGTTGTTCCATAAAACCCATAGTGTTTTATAATATTCCATTAGGTCCATTTCATACAGAAAGACCAAAACGCCCTCTGAACAAAACACGCGCCTTTCTCTCTCTCTTCGAATCTAATAACCGACTCTCTTCTTCTCTCTATTCTGACGCAGGAAATCACGCACAAAACCTTCACAGTCCAGAAATCGAAACCCTCCCACAAAACTGTATTCCTTCCATCGTAGATTCTGCACATCGTCTCATCATCTCATCATCTTCTCCGTCGTCCCTACGCCGAGAAGAGCGTCTTCGTTCCATTGTCACATCGTGTCAACATCTTCTTCGTCGTTCATACGCCCGGAAGACTGTATACGTTCGTTCGTCGCATCGACCCTTCGTGTCAACATCTATTTCGTCGAAATGGGCACAAAACGTAAGCATTAAACTCATTAGTGTATTTAAACCCTAAACCTCTTTATCAACAACCATCATTCTGAACTTTGACAAATATCCCCTTTTCGTATGCGTACAATATGTAGGAGTCCATGTTGTTCATACCGTAACATGTATTCTGAACCCCTCCATCATAATCATTAATTTTATTCATTTTTGCAAAAAAAAACATTGCAGTTGCCATTACATTGTGTTCACAACTGTGAACATTCCAAAATGTTTTGTTGTAGTAGTTGTTACTGAAAGATGTGAAAATTCACATTGATTGAAGATGGTTTGATAATCACATTGTCGCAGATGTTATCTGGTTGTTGTTCTGTTTTGTTGTAGTTGATAAGTAATGTGAACATTCACATTGACTTAAAATGTTTGTCTAATCAGGTAGTAATGGTGTTGTTGTTTTATGCTTTGAACATTCTTGTGGACTGAAAATTTTGGCCAATTATGTTGTTGTTCTTGTTGATGAAAGATGTGAACATTCACATTGCATGCAAATTTTAGGAGAATCAGAAATTATTGGTCCTTCTGTTATTGGCTGTGAACAATCACATTGGTCCTTCTATTATTAGTGCTGTTGTTCTATGCTGTAAACATTCACATTGCCGGCAAAATTTAGTAGAGTCAAATATTGTTCGTGCTGTTGTTCTAGAGTGTGAACATTCCCATTGCATGAACATTTTATTTCAGACAGATATTGTTGGTGCTTTTGGACTAGGCTGTGAACATTCACATTGCCTGAACATTTTAGGAGAGGCAGATATTATTGGTGCTGTTCTTCTACGCTGTGAACATTCACATGGATTGCAAATATTAGGACAATGACTAGGGATGTTTACATTTTTTTCGCCCTATTGTGAATGTTTGCCTTGTTCATATTCGTTATTGGTAATGGTGATCCGATAAGATGATCCGTCATTTTATATGTTCATGTTAACATGCACATGTTGTTCAATGGTGTTCATGGCTGTATAAAAATACATTGTTTTCCACAGCGTCACTGAATATGCACATTGTGTTTGTGCTGACACAGTCAAAATGATGTCAATGTTCAAACCAGACACAAACACTGGGCATTCACACCCACACACACAACTGTGAACATGCACATCATTGGAAATGCTGTGAACGTTCACATCTGTTCCACTATGCTAATCACATGAGCCTTGACTTATTTTTTATAAAATGCTCCATTTTGCAGATGTTGCACATAAGAAAACCGCAAAGAGAAAGCGAGATGAGTACCATGTGAAGGAAGAAACCCCAAAATCAAATAATAGCACCAATGTGGACATGAGAAATGTGAACTACAGATCAAATATGACCGGACTGGTCAAATTCATGAAAGCCACCAAGTTCACACAAGCACAGCTGCGGTGCCTTCAACAGACACCTTTTTGGAATTTGCTAGATGCACTAAGAAACAATAAGATTGACTTGGACAAATGCATGAAGTATGATGACGTTGTTGTGCATGTACTACAAACGTACAAAGCTTCAAAGGATGCGTTCTACATTGGGGAGAAGAAGATGAACATACACAACAGCGACATCAAGTTGATTTTCGGTGTGGACTGTGGCAGCAAGCCCATGGACATAGTGTACGGTGCGAAACCAAAGACTGGCATCGTAAACAAAATATGCAAAAATGTCAGCCGGTTGACTTCTAAATGGATACGCACCCTTCTGACCGAGGCGTTGAAAGGCAAAAAGAAAGCTGACAACGAAGAAGTTGCCCGACTAGTGTGCATGTATGCTTGCCAAAAGCTTTTCTTCTCAACAAGCGGAGAGACGATAGGATGGGGGTACTACACACATATGGTCCCATTGGAAACCATGCGAGAATATGATTGGGCCAAGCAAATTAGAACAACATTGACATCGTCTATTTCCCAAAATGACAAAAATCCAGCAAAAGTCACAGGCTGTGTCATGTTATTGATGGTAAGTACACATGTCAGATAATAACATTCACATGTCCTTCAGTGTTGTTCATGTAAGCCAACTGTGAACATTCACATTCACTCATAACATACTACTGTGAATGATCACAACAGTGACACATCACTTATGTATCACATATGTGAATGTTCGCATCTGAATCACTATTGTAAATGTCCACATTCACTCATATATACCACTGTGAATGTTCACAACACTGCCACAGCACTTATATTTCACAGATGTGAATGTTCACATCTGAACCACTGATGTGAATGTTCACATTCACTCATAACATACTACTGTGAATGATCACAACAGTGACACATCACTTATGTATCACAAATGTTCACCACATCACATGGCCGAGTCGACGGCTTGTCCCTCACAATTTCGGATATGGTACTCGACACCAAATCCGAACTAACTCGCGGATTCTTCGATGTTCGAACATCCGTACCACAAGTATGCACGTCACTAAAACTCTTGATGTAGAAAAAATCATTTGCGCGTTGTGCTCTACAATGTATAGCCCACAAGCAGCCCCTCTCCTCCCGCATCGCGCACATAGCAGTAACTCTAGTTGTCTCGTTCTTCACGTATGTAAACTGAAACCCACATTGGATGGCATACTTACACAAAACGTCACGAAATTCTTGTGCACCTCCAACAAACCGTTGTCCCACATGCGTGATACCATTTGCCCAAGGGGCTGACAACAACAGCTTCTCCTTATGGTGGCAAAATCTCCGTAGTGCATCAACTTCTTCCTCAATCCCAACACGCACCAATCCCAAACTACTTGACTGACCAATATCACTTTTCAACTCAACCACAACTTCAACATGTTGTACCCCCATTGATTTAGCAAGCAGTAACATGTTCTGAAATTCTTCCTCATTCTCCAAATCACACCTATTAATCCCAGGTAATTTACAAAACAATGAAATAGAACCAGCAGACAACTCCCCCCATTTTTCACACAAACAGTCCACCAAACGCGAATAACACAATGCGCGGGCAGCATTTATTACAGTGGTACTGCAACCATATGTACACACCAACATCATAAAGCTATCCATCTCCTGTACAAATCATTAAGCAAACATGAAAGTAAAAGTGAGAACATCCACATTATTCACAAGATATTACCACGAAGTAAACATTTACAGTCACACATGTACTCTGAACTATAGAAGATCCACATTCATCACTAAACTCATGAACTCACCTCCAAAGGAACATGATGTAAACATTCACATTGATCCACATACTCTCCATTACATCACTCACACAGAGCCTTGTTACGCAAAACTTAAAGCAAAATGCAAACATCAACATTCTTCACGTAATACTAACAGGATGTAAACATTCACATTGTTCCACACACTCTGAATTATAGAATATCCACATTCATCACTAATCTGATGAGCTCCCCTCCACAGGACCACGAAGTAAACATTCACATTGATCCATTTAATCTCAATTACGTCACTCACACAGAGCCTCATTAAGCAAAACTTAAAGTAAAATGCAAACATCGACATCCTTCACGTAATACTAACACGATGTAAACATTCATATTGTTCCACATACTGTGAATTATACAGGAACCACATTCATCACTAATCTGATAACCTCCCCTCCACATGATCACGATGTAAACATTCACATTGATACATTTAATCTCAATTATGTCACTCACACAGAGCCTCATTAAGCAAAACTTAAAGTAAAATGCAAACATCGACATTCTTCACGTAATACTGACATGATGTGAACATTCACATTGTTGAATATACTCTGAATTATATCGCTCAGACATAGCCTCCTTATGCATACATCAAAGTACAAGGAATATTAGAACATTCAACATATATCTGAATGACCTCCCCTCCAATGACCACGTATGATGCATGTAATTGCAAAAACAGAGCATCAACTCAATATCAATCGAAGAACAAAGCATCCAATCCATCCTACAATCAAAACAAAAACTGAACATCTATCGCTCACACATAGCCTCCTTATGCATACATCAAAGTAAAAGGAATATTAGAACATTCAACATATATCTGAATGACCTCCAATCCAATGACCACGTATGATGCATGTAATTGCAAAAACAGAGCATCAACTCAATATCAATCCAAGAACAAAGCATCCAATCCATCCTACAATCAAAAAAAACTGAACATCTATTCATCACTAAAATTATACTAACCTTAATCAGCCAACCCTACAGTCGTCCAGGAACTCAAAATCAACTTCTTCGAGGCAGTTTTACTCCAGAAAATGACAGAACCGAAGAACTTCAACTTCGTCCTCTTCACTTGAATATCACCATACCAAACAAGAACAACAACAATCGAACCCTAGCACATCAATGCCTCAGAACGATAGAATGAAAACATGCAAGATAGAAACGAATCGATTTGAATTAGAAATAAGGAAACTGCCAAAACTGAATAACGAAATCATAGGAACGTGGTTTACGTATTAAAACAGTGTATATATATATATATATAAGGGCATAATAGTCACGTATAAATATGAAATTAAAAAAATGGACTTCCTGGAATAAGCAGAAAACTATATGGGATTGATTGGGATATAATTTTTCTTTGTGGACTTATTGGGATAAAACATCTCTAGATGGGATTTATCAATAAATTTTCCTTTTTTATTTAACAAAATTAATTGAAAACGTGAAATTTCTAACTATTTACCTATACAATAATAAAATTATCTGAATTATTAATTGAAATGAAATTTTAACATTATTAAAAATTGTTAATTAACTTGATGATTTGTTAATAAAAAGACCTATTTATTATGAAATTAGAAACTTTAAGGGGCATAAAGTAATTTCTAGAATTACAGAGAGAGTAATTTGTAATTTAAATAAATTTCAAGAAGTGTGTTTGTAATTTATCCTAATAATTGAGACAGGACGTTTGAAATTGAACTCAATCTAAAACACTAAGAACTGAATTAGTAAAATAAAATTTAAAAGACAAAAAACAACACAAAACATATAGGACCATATGTTTATTTTATTCATATTATTAATTCTAAAAACTAGTAAGTATAAAAGGTCATAGAGTTAAACATAAAAATAAAAAAATAAAAAAAAACTTGGTAAGTATAAACTCTTGTTTAACTCTACACCATTTTCTTGAAACTTCCATTACATTTCAATAATTCGCCCCAAACTTATGCATCAGGGCTGTGTGTCAACAACCTCACCGTTGTTGTTGTTGTTGTTGTTGTTAAAGTATGTAAAATTTTATTATATTATGTGTTGGGTTTTGTGTTGATTATACATCTGGTTTTATACATAAAAAAGTTGTTGCTTCTTCCAATCCTACATCATGTATAGAGGTGTTCAGTAGATATTTCGATCCGTTTAAACTAAATTGAATCGAATCAATTTGTCGTATTTTGGATAGATGTGTGATGACGAGCGGACGATTACAGATTAATTTTTTTCAGATGATGGATTTGAGGTTCCTTTGACTGCAACCGAACCGCCAAACCGCGAGCACCCCTAATAATTTATAAGACTTTGTATTTTCAATTTATTTAGATATTCTGTTTATGTTTTCAATTGAAAAAGAGTTTAGATACTCTGTTGTGTTTTTAATTTGGAAATCTTTTTATCAATTGGCAAATGTTGATATTTGATATTTTTGTGTGAAAAATATAAGACTTAATTTTGTCATTTAAAAAAAAATTAAATTAAATAGTTTTTGAATAAAAAAATAGTAATGAAATAGTTTTGATAATGCATGGTTTTCTTATATGTATTTATTATTGGTATTTGACAATTTACTTGATAATCTTTTGATTATGATGAATTGGATTGTTATCCAAAAAAAATATTGACAAGTGGGATTGTTATCTAAAAAAAAATATTGGCAAGTTGTATTATATTCAAAATTTGTAAAAATTTAAACTATTAAACCGATTCCCATCCATCCGTCAATCCTCCAATCCGCTCAATTTGCATCCACCAATCTGGTTGACAAACGCAGATTGATTTTTTCCAATTTCGTCAATCCGATAGAAAATGACGGATTGAATGTTTTCCGATCGCAACCGAACCACAAACACCCCTAATGTATAGGACTTGTGTCAACCTAATGTATATACACATACACAGATCAACATAGAGCTTTTGGTGATCTCTAAAAATACCGTCAAGCTATCTAAGCCAAACCCTTCCAACCTAAGACATTTCCAACTTTTCTTTCTTGATCAGATCAACCATCCAAAATTTTTGCCTTTGATTTCGGATAGTTAAATCTAGGTTCGTAATATTAAAGTTATAATAAATTTAATTAATGATTTTACTATTAAAATCATATAGTATGAAAAATTGATGCGTGATCCACATTGAGTTTGGACAAAGAAATTAGATCGATACTCAACTTCAATAGAGGATCGAGAGACGGTAGGTTGCTTTTTAGCAGACTAGGAAATGAGGTTGGGACCAAGAAATATACAAAAAAAACAGAAGTGGATCGTCTATCCACCCAGTCACCAGCCCAATTGGAGTCTGTAAATGCATGAAGAATAGACCAGGATTGAATGTGAGACCATGAGTTAAAGTGCTTTTGATGTATCTGAGGATCCTTTTGACAGCTACAAAATGAGCCACAGTGGGAGAAAGCATGTGTTGACAGGCTTGATTAACAGCAAAAGAGAAATTAGGTCTTGTAATAGTGAGATATTGAAGGGCACCAATCACACTCCTATATAAAATAGGTTGAGAAAAGGGAAGATTGTCACCAAGAGAAGATGAGGGCTTAAGGGTGACAGGAGTGGCACATGGTTTGCAGTCTACCATCCCAGCTTTAACTAATAGGTCACTAGCATACTTGTGTTGAGACTAGAAAAAACCTTAGGCATGTTGCTGAACAAAAATACCAAGAAAGTAGCTAATAGAACCAAGCTCTTTCATGAAAAAAACCAAATGCATATGTTAAACCAAGTCAGCTAGGAGACTAGGATCACTCCCAGGGAGAAGAATGTCATCAATATATATCAAAAGAATAGTGATGCTAGAAACACCCTTTTTGATAAAGAGAGATGAATCATAATGACTGTTATGGAACCCTTGAGAAATGAGAAAAGATGAGAAAGTAGGATACCAAGCTCTAGGGCTTGCTTGAGGCCATACAATGCTTTCTTAAGCCTGCAAACATGATTAGGATATTGAGAATTAATAAAACCTTGGGGTTGGGACATGTAGACCTCCTCTTCAAGTGTTCCATGTAAAAAGGCATTAGATATTTCTAATTGCTTAATAGGCTAGTTGAATTGAAGTGCCAAACACAAGAGGATAGTTTCTTGGTAGTCTACGGGTAACAACCCTAGTTTGTGATTAATTTATAACCTTTGATTAAGAATGCCTAATAAGTAATTAAGAAGAAATTCTAAGTTAATTGTATGTGAATTGTGTTATTTGTGTTTGTATCTATCTGGCGTAGGAATATTTGTCTGTGTTTTGTTTCGGTACGCAAATTGAAGGCCTTATCGGCATCTGATCACAAAATTGACTCGGCTTATGTGTTATTTGAAATTTTTAGAACATTATGATAGGTTTAATTGGAATTCGATTCTGACCCCATTAATTAGAATAAAATAATCCTAATTAACTAACCTTAACTCAAATTAATTAAGGCAACCTAATTAAGCATATATAAGGCACAAATGACTTTAGAATATGTAAGACACGAGCATTTCATTCCCTTCTTGAACTCATAAACGTGAGAGAGAGAGAGAGAGAGAGAGAAGCTTAGGAAAGTTGAACTCAAGCTTGGAATTGTAAAGAATTGAAGGTTTAGCTTGTAGGAGCTCAAGAATTTGTTGATTAGAACTCAATTGGAAACCTTAGGTGAGTATTTGACTCCTAGTCTTTGTATCTAAGTCATTAATGAAGAGAATCTAAGGAGACTTGTGATCAAGTATGAGAATTGAGCTAGAAATGAATGAGTTTAAGTCATACCATGCATGCATGCATATTTTCTTATATTTTGAGCTTAATTTTCAAGAATTCTCACATGCATGTAACAATTCTAACATAGTTTTGGGAATTCATCATGTTTACCGTCATTTTACTTTATTTGATCATGATTTGGAGGCCTTGAATTCAATTTATTACATGCATGTTATATTTTCAAAGTTTCGAGTTTGATTTTGAACAATTCACTTGCTTCAGGGCCTTGATTTTGCGAAATGATCTTTAATCATAATGTTTTACAAGTTTACAAGTGCTTTCTTAAGTTTTAGCCCAAAATGAGGTGTTTTGATGCTTTAAAAATGGATTTTGAACTTGAATCAACAATTTGGGAATTCCAGAAATTGCACTCTTCGCTTAAGCGGTGAACTCTACGCTCGAGCGAAGAATGCAAGCTCCCAGTACTTTTGTAGAGTTTGGGGGTTGGCTCGAGCAGCAAAACTTGCACTCGAGCGACCACCCTCATTTTTGACCTTCTGTTCGAGCGTAAAATGAGAGCTCCAAGAAGTTTTGTAGAGTTTTGGAGACCACTCCAGCGAAGACCTTGTTCATACAGTCTTTGGCTCAAGTGACCGTCGAGCGTAAAAATCATGCAACTAATACTTTTGCTGACCTTGCAGACTACTAGAACGACTGATGTTGCGCTCGAGCGGACTGCCCTATTTTTGACAATTTGACTAAGTGTTTCAACTCATATTTTGGCATCTTTATTGCATCTTAGGCATTCCTAAACCTTAATTAAGACACAATAATGAGGATAAGGATTATAAACATGCAAGATAGAAAAGAAATGAGTTAAGTATTTTCCGAGCATGTGTTTCAGTGTGTATCCACTATGTGTTTGTGTAGGTCACGTGCCATAAATTGTTGATATGACTGTTCTGACCCTTCTGCTAATGGAGCTATCTGTGAGTAACAACTTTGTAAAGCTATGTTTGACTATAAGTATTTTTAGAATGATAAGTTATGATCTGTTTTATGAAATGCTATTTTATGAATCATGAATGAATGTCCATTTTTTGAAATGTATTTGTGGCATCTTTAGTTCACGTGGCCCTCGCCCGAGGGTAATAATATCGTGGCTTATGTTAATGTGGCCCTTGCCCGGGAGTAACAATACCATAGCCAATATGCACGTGGCCTTTGCTCAGGGATAACAATACCGTGGCCTATATTTACGTGGCCCTCACTGGGGTAACAATATACCATGGCTATTTGTGCACAAAGATGTTGACCTTTATGGTTGTCGGTATCGACTATGCATGTGGGTCTTATGACCATTCTGATCAAATAGCTAATGGATGTAGCACATATAACTACTAATGAATTATGTATATATATGTGAATCTGAATCTGTTTCTGATATGAACTATGATTTCTGAATCTGTTTTGGGACATCATTCATAACCCTTTACCCTGTTGTTATTCATTGGGCTCCAGCTCACCATATTATTTATGTATGTAGGTGACCAGACGCGTGACCAAGCTCAGAGATGATTGCTTGGAGTTCCACTCTGTCAGCCAACCATAGTGCCTCCCGAGGAGGTTATCGTTTTGTGGTGGTCAAGTTTTTGTGAACCATGTTAAAGATTTTTGTATTTCTTTTGTTAAGTTTGAACAGGTCTTTTGTTGTTAGTATGTATAGATGGTGACGTGGGTATGACGTCTTCATTATGTAAATTAAGTTTTAAATTTTTTGTCCCATGTATGTCTACACAGCTCTATGGACATTGTATGTTTGTATTTGCTTCCGCTAGCTTCTGTATTTTGTTTAATTTGCTCAGAGGCCTTTGGTAATCCTAGAATTACTGGCCGGTTACAGCGCTAAACCTATAGGGGCGGGTGTGGGTCGTGACACTATGCCTTCTTGCTAGAGATATCCTTTGGCTACCAACCTGGCTTTGTATCGAGCAATACTTCCATTAGAGTTTTTCTTGATTTTGAAAACCCATTTTGCAGCCAATTACTGTTTTGGAAGGAG
Organism: Camellia japonica; assembly: GCA_030407325.1. Classification (NCBI taxonomy): domain Eukaryota; kingdom Viridiplantae; phylum Streptophyta; class Magnoliopsida; order Ericales; family Theaceae; genus Camellia; species Camellia japonica. The sequence goes on from JAPPVO010000059.1 coordinate 93,701,747, forward strand.
GAAAAGAAACCAAATCCCAGGTGGATTACCTCTAAAGAGCTTAAAACACTTCATGCATGGCTACTAACCAAACAAGAGACTGTAAGGCCTCTTTAGTAGTAGTCAGTTCAGTAGAGAGCAGGGAGGCAATAGTGAAACAAGATGGGTTGTGGGACTTACTTCTGGTGACCATAGGATGAGAAGAAGCAATAGGAGCATGATGAAGAGCAGAAGGAACAGGAGAGGCAGGTGTAGAAGCAACATGAAGGCAGGTGTAGAAGTAACATGAGGGGCAGGTGTAGGAGGAGGAAGACTGATATAGATGGAACTAATAGGAATAGAAGTAGACTGAAGAGATGTAGATAGAAGAGGGGAGGTAGGTAAAATATGAGAAGTATGAGAAATAGATAGGTTAGATGAAGTAAGGGGGCAGAGAAAATAAAAGGGGCAGGGAAAATAAGTGGGGTAGAAATAGAAATAGAAGAAGAAATAGACTTTGGAGAAGTAAGTAGAAGAGGTTGAGACAAAAAAAAATGAAGAAATAGTATGAAGAGAAGAAGATGAAGATGGGAAAATGGAAAAGGGAAAACGATGCTCATTGAATAGAACATGCCTAGATGCATGGATCTTACCAGATATAGGGTCTAAGCACCTATACCCTTTGATTGAGGGATGATATCCCTAAAAGACACAAGGTTGAGATTTGGGCTAGAGTTTATTAGAGGTGTATGGCCTGAGCCAAGAGAAACACTGACAGCTATGGACACCCCATTTTTGACTGCCTACAAGGCTCGAGCGCTTTGTTCGGTACACTTGATGATGAAAGTGGTGTTGTGTGTAGTTTGAGGTCTCAACGAAGAGGCCATGTTTAAAGCTTCGAAACAACCTCAAACCTTCCCTATTCCCATTGATTATACCCAAGAAATTCCTTTTTACACATTATACCACCCTTTTGCTAAGGCTGAAACAGAAAAACAGGGGAACACATTGAGGCCCAGCCGTGCCTCAGTGAGGGCCGGCCATGGCTATTGAAGGCTGGCTATGCCTTAGTAGCGAGAAACACTGTTCTGGATGAGAGGCTGCCAGCTGTCCATTTTTGAAGATATTTATGACTTCTTTTGCTCAAATTCTATAAAAATGACCATATATCTCTATTTTGAGGGTTGAAGAATTTCAAGAAAGCCTCTACATCACCTTGAGAGCTCTCTCTTCTCCTTCTTCTTATGCAAGCAACACTTTGAGCTAACTTATCACCTTGAACCTATATCCATACACCATATACACCTTCACAGCTTAGCCTAGGCACCTTGGTTGAGCCTTGAACACCATAATTCAAGCTTGAGAGTGTGTTGAGACTTAGTTTGAATCACAAGTAAAAGCTTACTTCTTTGAAGGTATAAGCTTGCCATCCTATCTTTTACTTCTTGTTCTTTCATTTGCTATATAGTTCTTGTAGTTTCATGTTGCTTTGATTCAATTCTAAGTGTCTAAGTTTGGGTTTGGAGATTTACCAAAAGGATAGAGAGAATTTACACTCTTTCCACACCTTTACCTATAGCTCAAACCCTTACTTTTGCACTTTTTTTCTTTGTTCCCTAAACTGATTTTCAGAGTTTAAAAAGGGCTAAAAATCATGCTTTGAGGTTTTAAAAGTGGAGGGGTTAGCTACCCCTCCTTGTTCTTGCTTACTGGTCTAGTTTTCTCTTTTTGTTGATTAGCTTTTTAGGCCCTTTTCATGCATTCTAAGCTACTGTTTTTCATCTCTTAAGGGTTGTTTTGAGACTGTTTTAGGTTGTTTAAATAGTTCATGCTTTGATTAGCTTGGTTGTTGTCTCATAAGCTTGTTGTATATTGTGCTTAGCTTTTCTTTAATTCATTTTCATGTTTAAAAACCTCATTTTAATAATCAACTCGCCATTCATCTCTTTCATTTGAGAGTTGTTTCAATTGGTTGATGGTTCTTCAAAACATGAACTTGCGATTTATGCTTAATGGCTTAATCTCTATGGAGGTTCATTGCCAACGGTGTAGTCTCTTTTTCATGTTGAGAATCACCTCCTGTTTGACATATTTCTCATTTTGTGGACGTAACAATCATCTTGGACTTAATGGATTAAAAGATGGTAAAGATTAATAAATTTGGCTTAAAATGAACCAACCCACGTAAAGAAAATAAGTTACATTGCTTGGGGTTCGACCGGACATTATGTCAAATCCAATGGGTCAAGGGTTGTCTTATATCAATCCATGATGTTTTGATGAATCTTGAAGCGTCTCAACCTCCCTCTTTGAGTTCACTCTATGATAGGAGGGAGGGGTAGTTGTTGTTCATTTCATTTATTGATTTTTTGTCCAAATTGTACCTGAAATCATCAAGCAATCAAGTTGCTCGTTGATGGTTTTGGAAACGATTCCAACTTTCTCTCGAGGCTTTCTTATGATAGAGAAGTGTAAGAGGCACAAACAGAGTCCAGAACACTCTATTTGCACTGTTTTCACTTCAGAGCACAAAACAGAATTTGGCATGAAATTGAGGCATGGCCAGCCTTTTTTAGGCCCGACCGGGCTTCATTGAGGACCGGCCGGTCATCAATGTTTGGTCAGCAATGTATTTTGCAGAAAACAGAGGGTAGTGGCTGAAGGTGAAACAAAGTGAGCTTGGGTAGACAGAGCTATTCTTGGACATTGAGCATGCAACCCTTGCGCATCTTTACTTACATCATGATCATTGCTGTAATTAATTAATATAATTATTATTATTGTTACAATTAGTCTTGTTGTAATTATTATTATTGTTTATTTGTAACTGTTATAGCTGGTTAGCTTAAATAGCTAGTTTATTTCTCATTATTATCCTTGTTGTAATAGAGTAGTTAGCTAGTTAATTCTTTACTTATTTATTCATTCAGAATTGTAATAATTAGTTCAATTCGGACTTTCGGACACTCATTCGGACCCTCTTGCATGAGGGCCAATATGCAATAATGTGTATGTTTTCCAACCCCACGTCTTTCTCTATTTTACTTATTTGCTTACGATGGTTAGTTTAGAACATTATGTTTCTCTTAGTATTTTCCATGTTTGCATACACTTGTTTTGCATGCATCGAGGCTCGGTTCATCATTCTAACAAACATTGTCGTTTATTACTTCATTGAATACATGCGTTACTGCATGCTATCACATTGATTCACATGCCATGTTAATAGTCTAGCTTATTTAAAATGGCATATTGCATGTGTTGCATTAGTCATTTTGCATCCGTAGGATCATGCAATACAAAAATATTTAGATGGTGACTCTGAAATGTGGCAAAGCAGTCCATCTTTGGCATTTTATTCAAAAAATTGATTTTCCAAAAAGAATTGCTGAATTTGGACTCTTTTTATGTTTTCACTGTTTCACATTATACTTGTGAAATCATATTCAAAACCACAAGTAGAGTCTGAACTGTAGGGCTTTTCGTCTTCCAAAAGGAGCACCAAAATTCGAGCTATAGTTTCTAGCGACTCTGCCGGGGAACTTAGAGAACTTGGCTTGAACTTCATGATGTGAACTTTCATCTACACTTATATGTTCTTTGCATTTGCATTTGCATTGGTGCACTTAAGTCATTGTGTTTGCCAACTGTTATTCCTAGACGGTTTGTCGGAGGCTTGCCAAAAGGATGACCGGTCATGGGCTCTGCCATATTGGAAACACAACTCTTGGATCTTGGTTATCACTGTACCACTTGATCCACCTTTCACTTCTCGGTGTTCGATGTGAGAGGTATATTAGGTAATCTTGCTGAGGTACCCTTTTGACCATTGACCTAGTTGCATATAGTGAAGCTATAGTGACTATTCCAACTTAGAACAGGATGCCACCCATTTGTAGGATGTTATGAAACTCATTGTTTGAAATAATGCATCCTAGATCATTCCAAAAATCTAGGACAGGGTAACCCTACTCCCTCATAGGGGTGTTTTGGTTCTTTTTTTACTTGATATGTGCTTTTATAGTGAGACTGTACAGGATGGTTCATATCAGTATGAGTTTAAGAATAGAGTTCAGTGGGGATTACAGTTCAGCTACGTGTTATGACTGTTGTGAATTGGGGCCGAAGTGCTGTCCAATTTTGATTGTGTTTTTCTTTCTTTCTTTTTACTAGGTAGTTTACCATCATAGCTTCAGAAAGACCCGACATTCCCTAAGTTGTGTAGACTCGTTTCGATAGGCTTTGTAACGCTCAAGACCTTGTTAATGGTCAACCCGTGTTTGTCTTGCTTCTGCCAGTCATCCGATGAAGAAGGAACAGACAGTTAGTAGCATCAGTACAAAGCACTCTGCAAACACCTATCTGCTCTCACTGAATCAGTTCACCAGCATCTAATTCAGCCAGACCAGCAATGGCACAGAGTACAACACATAACGCGGAGGAATTCGCTGCCATGATGACGACTTTCCAAAGAACCATGGACACTGTAAACCAGAGGATGGCTACACAAGATGAAATTATCGCCGATCTACGACGTATATCTGAGGCATCCGCATCAACCGTGCATCCGACCCCGGCTACTCAGCCAAACTCGGATTTACCCCACCAGTTGAAAATCTTCCAGTCCTGGATCCTCAGGACATGTTTCGTCTAGCTCCAGCGTATTGGCCTCCGGTTCAACCTCTTGTAGGGATTTTTCCTTTTGATATCAATGAAATTGATCTAGCCTTGGTCAAGATTGCTAGGTTAGAGAAAGCATTGAAGAAATCCTAGGGCTTCAACTACATTCCAGATATCGAAGATGGGTACACTGAGGCTTCAGTTAAATTACCGGAGAAATTTAAGATGCCTCACATCGACAAATTCGATAGGAGTGAGGATCTGATTGTACATGTCTGGTTGTTTTTAGACATATTGAGGCCCATGGGTTTGTCCAGGGCACATAAGCTTTCCTTGTTTGGGAGAACCCTGTCTAATGTGGCGGCCATCTGGTACGCTAAGTTGGAGGACTCTACAAAGCGGAATTGGGAGGAGCTATTTGAAGCGTTTGTCAATCAGTACTCATATAACACCCAGATAGAAGTGACAATTAGTGAGCTAGAGGCTACTACCCAGAACCCCAAAGAATCATTCATTGATTTTGTCACCTAGTGGAGAGCCAAGGCAGCCCAAATAACAAATAGGCATGTCGAAAGAGAACAAGTCTGACTAGTGGTTCAGAACCTTGAGCCAGACATGTTGCAGAGAATGATAGTGGCACCATTATCCACATTTGCTTCCTTACATGAGCTGGGGTCCAGATTGAGAGTGCATTCAAAAAAGGTATCATTCACAAAACAAGTGAACCCGCAAGAAGGCCATTCTCCCCGAGTACCAATGCTAGTAATAGCACTATTCCATGGCTTGCGGATGTCAGTACTGTTGTTTCGACGGCCAAGATGGCTGATCCTTTTGCTACTGCCACAACCTCACAACCTTCACAAAGTACCGGCCCACCCCGAATCAAAGAGTTTTTACTCCCCTCCATATGAGCCTAACCCAAGCCCTTAAGCTATTAATGTAAAAGGGGCATCTCAAGCCTCTCGATCCTCGTCCACTTCCAGATCCATCACCACCCAAACATGACCCTACCCAGTATTGTATCTTCTACTAACAACATGGCCATCCCACAGACATGTGCTATCGTCTACGTCATGAGATCCAGGATCTCATTGACAACAAAGTCATTGCCTTACCTTCCAAACCCAACGTAACAACCAACCCACTTCCCATATACAAGCAAGTCCCCCCCATCTAGAAATATTAACCATATCCATACACCACCGCCCACGTTCAACCCTAGTACATACATTACCTCATCCCACATATCAAAACTGGAGGTAGTCATTCCAGAAGGCACAGACATGTGCATAATGGATCTAACACCACAAACCTAATCCAGGCCCGTGGCAGTAGGAATGGAGAAAGAGAAGAATGCACCGAAGACAAGGTCACCTGATGCCCGCGTCATAGAGAAAGGGGTAGTTTATACATTGTGGCCATTGATCAGCCAAAGCCAGTAGTCATACTGCCGAACTCTCTCAGTATTAATGCTATCGGGGAAGACCAAATAGCGCAGAATCAGAATGAGTGGCTCAAGCAAGGCTTGAATGACTTAGCAAATCTAGAGGAGGATCTAGCCGAATTGAAAAAGGATCTAGAGGATCTTTACTTCTTCAAGGAAGAAGATACAAGTTGTGTCCAAGTAAGATAGTGGCACTTGAGCCAGCCAGAAACAAGCAATGGATGGTTAAGTGAGGAAGAGTCTGATGTAGAGGAACAAATAGGAAAGAACGGGAAGGAAGGGGAAAATGGTGCTAATGGCAAGGCTGAGCTTGTACCTCTGACTAAGAAAGAACAGGCACTGGAACAATTTCAAAGGGAAATAATAGAGGAGATTCAAGCGAAGATAGCTCTAGAGCAGGGCAAAGGAAAAGGGAAAGAAGAACCCAAAACGACGATGGGTGATGCCTAAACTACCAGAAAGGTCGAATACGACCCCAGTGACTGGAAGAGGATGTTGAGGAAGCTAAAAAAATATTGGGATTCAGAAATCCAGATTGTGGTAGAGGAAGAATGGTATGATGATGGGGCGCGTGATGTTAATATGCTCCATATAAAACTCGATGCTAGTCCGGTCATGATTGCAGGAGAATGATGAGAAGACAGTGACCTAAGTTATGGGTACATTGACGAAGGTTGGAAAGCTGATACCCCAGATGACACCTGGTATATCGATGAGATCAATCATATGACCTAGAGCAGTTAGTACTTCAAACCCGCAGCATTAGACCAGCCAGAGACCTCTAAAAGGAGGTTGAGAGATCAAAAGAGAAGGATATTGAGGAAAACATGGTCTTAAAACAACTCAAGAAGATTCAGACTGACATATCAATCTGCGAGCTGATAATGGCTTCTCGGGAGAATTGGCAAGCACGGTTGGAGGCAATGAACCGGACTAAACTACCTATTGATACCACTGCGGACCAATTGGTATCATTGGTAACATCTCGGGACGTTACGCCGTGTGGTATCTTTTACAAGTAAGGAGTTACCACCTGAGGGCACCAACCACAACCGTCCTTTATATGTAACCCTAGAAAGTAGAAAAAAGTGGATTCCAGTGGTGTTAGCAGATACCGGATCAACGATCAACGTGTGTCTAGTGAGGACCACCTTTGCCATCGGTTTGAGGCCGATTGACTTTACACCTACGACCCAAGCCGTTCGGGCTTATGACAATACAAGCCGAGATGTTATGGAAATGTTCAAAAGCCATATCCTAATCAGTCCGTCCGAACATGAAGTGGAATTCCATGTAATGGATGTATCGGCCACGTTTAATTTACTACTAAGAAAGCTCTGGCTACGTCAGATGAGGGCCGTGTCATCAACGGTCCATCAGTTAGTAAAGTACCCCTTCAAAGGCGGGATTGCCACTGTGTACGGTAACTCTGCGATCCATCCTCCCCAGGGAACCACTGCAACATTATTGGAAATCATACATGGGGAAGAAGACGTGTTCCTTTCAAGCTTCTCTCTGGTAGAAGTCCAGTTGGTCCAAACCATCATAGTAAAGGGCGATGGAGACTACGTGAGTGCGTAATCCATTTACATGATGAATAACTAGGGGCATATGCCTGGATCAGGACTAGGCTGAAGTGGCAGGCAGGGAGGTACTATTGCTAAGGAGATGAGTGTAGACACCCCATTTTTGACCGTCCTCAAGACTTGGACGTCACCGTTTGAACACACGGTGATTATCCGTGTTTGTGTTCGTCTCGAGTTCCCAGAGGCCTTGGCAGCGCGCCTCGTCTCAGGACCTCCTGACTCGACTGCTTCGTGTATGGTTTTGGCACCAAACACCTGTGTGTTTGCGTTGAAGGGCAGGGAATGGCTTGTTGGCCATCCCCACACCCCACCGGCCCTCCCCTATCATCACCGGCTGCAAATTTGTACCACCGGCAGTGTTTTCTTAAAACCTTTGGCCGGTCGGCACTATATTTTGCCGACCGGCATTTCTCTTGGCCGGTGACCCCTTTTGGTGGCCGGCGCGCACCCTTTGCACCCCTGAGGCATGGTGCATGCCAGCTGTGCCAGCTGGAATGCACCCTCACTCATCCCCGTGCATGGGAGTGACCCCTTTGCACCTTTGAACCCCCAAACCTTCTAGAAGGTTGAACCCTTTTGGCCAAGCTTCTTGGAGAAGCTTGGCCAACTGTCTTAGCTTCTCCAAGAAGCCAAGACCCCTTTGCACCTCTTGACCCTTTCTCCTTTGCTTAGCCACTAAGCTTCTTGGCTTGTTTTTGCCTATATAAGCATCATATCTCTCCCTTGGTGAGAGGTTGGCCATTCTTGAACAAAAAACCAGAGCTTGTGTATCTATATATCTGCCATATGTCTCATCTCTCTAGATTTTCCCTCTCTCTCCTCTTGTGTGTGTGTTTTTAGGCCTAAAAGTGTAGTTTTACCTTACTTTTGCACTCACACACACACTATCACACCTTAGCTCAAGATTGGGAGGCTTGGAGGATTGTTTCTTGAGCATTTGGACTGATTTTGATCAATAGAGGGTGGCTGGACCAATTGCTCTTCAAGGTTTCTTCAAGGGTGAGCACTTTACATTAGATTCCCCATTTTTGCAACAAGTTTTTACCTGTCTTTCTTGCTGATTTAGGCTTTGTCTTTAACATGAAAAAGTCTTATATTTTTATGCTTAAGAACTTTCATTAAGGGTGTTTTGTGGTTGGGGGTCGAAATCTCCCTTTTAGGCTTTGTTGGCCCCTTTTGGTCCCTTTTCCTTAAGTCTTGCTTATGTTGTTGTGTTGATCTTCTCACCACTGAAATCCAGTGGGTTTTCAGTGATGATGAAGGTGGTTTGAAGTCTTGTATAGGGAGGACACCCCTCTCCCCTTTGTCCCTCTTTTGCCTTTGTTTTTGGCTCATAAGGGAGCATGCCTACTTGGTTTGTTTGGCCTCATTTCAGAGCTTATTTGGTATTCATATGAATGTTATATCTCTGTTTTTGGTTGGATTTGCAGCCCTTAGCATGCATCTTATACTTGCTTTGTAATTCTCTACTTTGCCTAGAAATGTGCCATGGGTTTAGCCTTGTATATCCTCATGTTTTAGCTTGGCTTATTGAAGCTTTTGGTCATGATTGTCATGTTTTAGGTCTGTTAGTCACTGATTTTGCCATGTTTGGCATGCTTGGTATGGTTGCTTTGCATTATGGCTTGTAAGCCTTGAGTATATGATCCATGAACATGCATTGGTTAGGCTATTTAGGTGATTTGGAGTCATTCAACATGCTATTTCAGTCCCCATGCCATGCTTATATGTCTCCATTTGTCATGCCTTTCATGCTTTGAAACATTGGTCTTTTGTGCTTTGAAATGGACATCGTGCATGCTTACATATTTAAGGCATTTGGGCTGCCATATCAGGGGCTTTGGGGGTTGTTTTACATAAACATCTGTTTTTGGTTGCTTGATTCATGCCATGGATGGTCTTGCTAATGGTAGTAGAGTACCCTCTTTTGTGCCTTAGCTTTAGGCCCATTAATTTGTATGCTTGTTGAACATTTGTCCATGGTTTTAGGCACTTTTGGCCACTGTTTTGGGTGGATTGAGGTCTGCCCCTTTATGGTCTAAGCCCACTTTTGCATGTTTGTCTCATGTTCCTTGCATACTTGCTTCATTAAGTGTGGTAGCATGATAGTTCTATTACACGATTTGTCCTTGTTTGCATTGCATTTGCATCTCGTATGCTCTAGCATTTTGTATACTTAACATGATGTTGCATAGCATTTGGCATGCCTTGCATTTTAGTATCATGTTGCATTGTTAAGCCATGTTGCATAACATGCATTGCATTACTTGGTTGGTGGTGTCAAACCAAGTGTGAGAGATGAGAGGTGTTTGTACTTTAAGTGACAAAACACGTCTCAATTCTCATGTCACTAAGGCCCTTGACTTGGACATGATAGGGTCTTGGTCCTCATTTGTGTGTTGCATGCATCTTTACATTGAATAGCAATCTTGGTCCTTTAGACCATCATGTATCAAAATGCATAATTGGTGGCCCAAGGACCAAGGGCCTTGAGTCCCATACATGATAGGGGGCATGGCCATGCTTACATGTGCCCAAAATTCCATACCATACACTGTCTGTCCTTGTTACTGTCAAAAACCAGATTCTACAGAAATTTTTTGCCGACCGGCAGTACAGAGTGCCGACCGGCAATGTATTGGTGGCCGACAACCTCATAAGCAGCCGACAGATATTTTACATGGCCGGTGGCCATTTCATCCAGCCGATGGTGTGAAGCAGTGTGCATATAAGGTATCCTGGGACTTTGGCAGTCTTTGGAGAGGCAGGACAGTGAAAACAGAGGCGGCAGTGGTATGGTACGGGCTTTCAGGGTAAGACGGATCGAGCATGCATCATTCGCGCATCCCGAGACAGGGCTGAGGCCCCCTTCTTTTTACATTTGATTTAATTTGATAATTAGAATCTTTGTAATAATTTATTCTATATTTGGACTGTACTATTTGGGACTGTATATTCTTTTGGTCCCTCCGAGTGAGGGCGCAATTGTGTAATAAGTGTGGGTGAGTGTGTGCATGTCTTCCAACCCCACTTCTTTCTCCCTTTTATTTACCTGCTTATGATGGTAGATTAGGGCATATTTCAATTAGCATAACAGTATGATAGCATGCGTGCATCCATACATTCGTTTACATGCACCGGGCTCGGCGCATCATACTAACTGCATCGTATTTTCAAGTCCAAATTGAATACATGCTACCTGTGTATTTCACATGCCATGTTTAGGATAGTCGAGCCTGTCTAGGTGCATCTTGCCTGCGTTGCATTAGCCACTTAACATGAACTAGGATCATGCATTTGATTACTAACTGGTTTCTGTTTTGGCTTGGAGTACTAGGTGAGCTGTTATGCTTTAGCATACCGCATGCGTGTGAGTGTTACCATAAAAAGCATGATTACCATGAGGCTAGTTGCTTATGTGATATAACTACTTGAATGCCTGTGGATGAAGGTCAAATTATCTAAATTGGGATAATGCATTAAAACTGTGAATTTTAAGCCCACTTGAGGGTGGCAAAACCTGCATTTTAGCCTACCTGTGGGTAGCAAACCTTTTTTTTTCAAAACGAACGCATAATGTCTTGTTCCAATTTAGGCGATTTGGTCTATACTTGTTTGCTGTGCGCATAACATAGTAAAACTAGGCTAATAACCAGAATAAGAACACATAAACGTTTTCAAAAACGGATATCACGGTTAGAGGCCGATCTTTGATCGGGCGAGAGGGGGTGCTCATAGCTGACCTTCCCCAATCGTACCCAAGTTCCCGAGCCGAGGCAACTTTGGTGATGACGGACACGTGGCCTTTGGCACCGAGTCAGGGTTTCCTAAATTTCCCAAAATAAAATATTTAGGTGGCGACTCTATATCTGGCAAAGCAGTCCATGTTTGGCACTTCTTTCAAAATCTGTTTTTCTCAAAACGATTTGCCAGATTTGGACTCTTTGGTTCAGATTTAGAACCGTGACAATGAGAGTCCGAACTGTAGTAGACCCGCAAAAACGAACAGAACGGGGGGAGTCATCCTCCCGGGGCGTTCGGGGATGTCTACAATGAGTCACAACCCTTACGCCTTCGGGCTGGGATACAAACCTACTACTGGCAAAGAAAAGGGCAGGAGCTGAGAGAAAGGCTGAAAACAAAGAGGACTGGAAGGTAGTATGAGTTAGCCCACAAACCAATAAAGGGAACCTTGAACGGATGTTTTGTCTGCTAAGGGGAAGACTTCCCTTTTTGTGGATTCCCAGAACCCTGGTATGATTAGGAAACAAAAACAAGGTATTTGGGGTTCGAGATCTTTTTTGGACATTAGCTACCAGAAGAGAAGAGGATGAACAAGTAGACTTGAGCCCTAGCACAGATCAAAGTAGGATTGCAAACTTGGACATCGAAGAAGAGGAACTGTTGGGAAAAGAACTGGCCGACTTACTGACAAGTTCTACTACTGGAGCTAAGATCACCAACTTAGGGGATAGTTTTACAATCTCAATGATCGAGGATAACCCAACAGCAAATTTCTCCAATATTATCGTGGATGCATTTAAGGCTCCACGCCTGGTCTGGAAGTTTGAGCAAGGCGTCATTAATAGTTCTGAATTGGATAGTGAGTCCAAATCTGATTCCACTGAGTCTGTGGAGTTAGAGTTAGATTCGAGTTCCTTTGAGTCTGGTACTTCTGAGATTGGTAACCCGGATACCAAAGTCCTATCCAGGTCATCTTTTAGCTTTTCTTTCGAGTCTACTGTAACCGAAGATCCAGACTTTTTGAATGGGAATGCTGTGGACTTTGCCTACTTCTTTATGCCTTTGGTTTGCTGTACTGATCTTAATTTTCAAAATTTTGACATAAACGAAGAGGAAGAAATTCCTCGAGTTTTGAAAAATTTGGTTGATCATGAGAAGGAGAGCTGTGTTAAGCCCAGTATAGATGAAATCGTATCAATTAGCGTGGGTACTGAGGAAGATCCTTGCTTGGTTCAGACCGGGTCGACGCTGTCTTCAGAGGAACACGAGCGTTTAATCGCTTTATTAAAAAATTTCAAAGATGTTTTCGCATGGTCCTATGAAGACGTGCCTGGAATCTATCTTGAGATTGTACAGCACCGAATCTCTCTTAACCCTAAGGCCCGACCAGTTAAGCAAAAGCTGCGCAGAGTTCACCCAGATTGGGCTTTGAAGATCAAGGAAGAAGTTACCAAACAAATTGAGGCAGGGTTCTTGCTTGTATCTGAGTATCCGACGTGGTTGGCCAATATTGTTCCAGTCCCAAAGAAGGATGGCAGAATCAGAGTCTGTGTTGACTTTAGGGATCTGAATAAGGCTAGTCCAAAGGATGATTTTTCGCTGTTGCATATTGATAAGTTAGTAGACTTCACCGCAGGTCATGCATTGTTCTTATTCATGGATGCATTTTCTGAGTATAACTAGATTCTGATCGCACCTGAGGATAGGGAGAATATCGCTTTCACTACTTCGTGGGGGAGCTATTACTACCGAGTCATGCCGTTTGGGTTAAAGAATGCTGGGGCCACTTATCAAAGGGCTGTAACTATCATTCTGCACGACATGATCCACAAAGAGGTTGAGGTGTTATTAGACGATATGATTGTCAAGTTTAAAGATCGAGAGGGCACCGCCTTGGAGAAATTCTTTCAACGGATCAGAGAGTATAGATTGAGGTTGGATCCGCAAAAATACACTTTCGGCATAACAACGGGAAAAATGCTGGGATTCTTGATCACACAAAGAGGAATTAAGGTAGATCCTTCCAAAATCAAGGCCATCTTAGAAATGCCACCACCAAGGATTGAAAAGGAGGTACGCTGCTTTCTAGGTAAAGTGCAATTCATAAGGCGGTTTATTTCAAAAATAACCTTGATTTGTGAACCACTATTTGGTCTCCTAAAGAAAGGAAAAAAGTTCCAACGGGACGATCGCTATCAGTTCACTTTTGAATAGATTAAGCAGTACTTGCAGAACCCACCTGTGTTATCACCGCCAGAGCCGGGAAAATCGTTGATTTTGTACATGTCAGTCACGAATTCAACCATGGGGTGTATGTTAGCTTAGGAGTTGGAGGCCAAGGTGGAGAAAGCCATTTACTACTTGAGTAAGAAATTACTAGATTACGAGACCCGTTGCACTCCCCTTGAGAAATCTTGTCAAGCCTTGGTATGGGCTACCTTGAAGTTGAGGCACTACCTGTTAGCTCACTTTGTAATCCTGGTTTCGAGATTAGATCCTATCAAATATCTCTTTGAGAAACCAGCGCTTACGGGTAGGCTAGCTTGTTGGTTGCTTCTTCTCTCCCAATTTGATCTTACATATGTTACATGCAACTAGATTAAAGGGAGAGCTGTAGCGGAATTCCTGGCAGATCACCTAGTAGAAGGGGATGAAGCGGTGGAGTATTTGTTCCCAGATGAAGATATTCTGCAAATAGAGGAGAAAACGTGGACGATGTAGATTGACAGAGTAGCCAATCAATACGGTTATGGGATCGATGTGTTGCTGATAGCACCTGATGACTCCCATATACCCTTAGCCTTCAAACTCCAATTCAAAGTATCCAACAACGAAGTAGAGTATGAGGCATGTATTACTGGTTTAGAAACCACCTTGGAACTAGGGGCAAAAAGGTTAGACGTCATCGGGGATTCGAACTTGGTTGTATCTGAAGCCAACAGAGATTGGCGGGTTAAAGAGGAGAAAATGAAGGTTTACCATCAGGTCTTTGACATGTTAATTTCGATTAACATTTACCTGTCTGCTAAGGGAGAACAACCGATTTGCTGATGCACTAGCAACCCTATCTTCTATGGTAGACATTCCATTGGGAGTCAGGATGCGTCCAATTATTATTGAACAAAAGTACACGCTAGCCTATGAAACCATTGCCGCGATAGATGAGGCTTCAGATAAGAACCCCTGGTACTACGATATTCGAAATTTTCTAGAAAAAGAGGTGTATCCACCATGAGCAAATGCCAAGGACAAAAGGGGAATACGACGTCTGGCCATTCAATTTATCATCTGCAGGGGTAAGCTGTACAAACGAGGCCATCTAGGAATGCATAAACTATGTGTTGAGGAAGAGGAATCAAAGCGCCTTATGGAGGACATCCATGGAGGAGAGTGCGGAGCCCACATTAACGGTGTGATGCTCACCCGGAAAATCCTTAGACAAGGCTACTACTGGTTAACCATGGAAGAGGATTGTATTGGTTTTCTTCGGCGATGCCACAAGTGCCAGATTCATGCCAATTGCATGAACATACCACCATCTAAACTCTACAACATGACTTCACCATGGCCATTTTCTATTTGGGGAATAGATGTTATCGGCGCAGTTACGCCAAAGGGATCAAACGGGCATGAGTTCATTCTAGTACCAATCGACTACTTCACGAAATGGGTAGAGGCTCAGTCCTACTCCTTGCTGAAAGCATCGCATGTGGCTAAGTTCATCAAAAACAACATCATATGCCGATATGGGATTCTGAATGAGATTATCTCCGATAATGGGTCGCATTTCAAGAAAGAGGTGATAGACTTGCTTGAGAAATATAACGTGACTTTTCATAAGTCATCAACCTATAGGCCATAGACCAATGGAGCCGTCGAGGCTACAAACAAAAATATCAAGAGAATTATATAGAAGATGGTGGAAACCTACAGGGACTGACCAGATAAATTTCCATGTGCACTCTAGGGCTACAGAACCTTAATCCAAACATCTATAAGGGCGACCCCCTATTCTCTCTTTTATGGGATGGAGGTTGTTTTGCCGATCGAAATTGAAGTGCCCTCGCTATGAGTTATGGCTGAGTGTCAGATAACTGAGGCAGATTGGCAGCAAAGTAGGTTTTAGGAGTTAATGTTGCTTGATAAGAGAAGATTAAGAGCATTGTATCATGTCTAGGACTACCAACGCCGAATTGCCAGGGCTTTTAACAAGAAAGTTCAGTCTAGAAATCTTCAAGAAGGGGACATGGTACTGAAAGACAACCAAGCTCCCATTCATGACCGTAGGGGGAAGTTCAGACCTAACTGGACTGGTCCTTACATCATCAAATCAATCTGGTGAGGAGGGGCAGTTATTCTTATGGACTTGGATGACTCGAGTTTTCGCAACCGATCAACATGGACAAGTTAAAGAATTACTACCCCTGAGAGGCTCGCTAGGCCAAAAACCCGAAAGGGCGACCTAGGCAAAAGTTAGAGCATGAAAAAATAGAAATAAAGAAAAACTAAGCTCTAAAGGTTGAAAACCCTAAAGGGCGACTTTGGTAAAAGTTAGACCGCAAAAGGAGAGAGTTAATACTCGAGTGAACCTAAATCGAACTATGTAAGGCCCAATTCCCATTTTTGGGATACGTAGGCAACTTCATCCTGAAAGTTCGGCCGTAATCATCTCCAACTCAACTGTCCTGTCCATTTTCTTGATCAGGTCATCTTTGTTCATCCTCTATTAGTTCGGTTGTGCTCTTTATTTTGGGAAGAAAAGCTGAGTACAGTGCAGAGCAGCAGTGATATGCAATCAGGGGCAGTTAAGATTTCTTTTGATTCGGGGCTGTACATCTTGAGAATTGATTCTGTGCATGTCAGGTGGTGATCATTTCGAAAATTATTTTGAAAAAGTTTTAATAAAAGTTGATTTTTGTTCAAATTTTACCCTTTTACAACTTGGACCATTTTTGGGACCAAAAGGAAAATTTTCAGTACTTGCAACTTTAATTTTATTGATTTCAATACAAGTACATTCTCCAACTCTTTGATTTAGATCAAAGTTGCTTTTACATCTTAAAACTTAAGAATAAAAGATCAAAGCAGTAAAACTAGGGGTATAGCTAAGGTAGGTGGCTCTATTCCAAAGACGGACCCAACCTCTGCCTCCTCTTCAAGCCAGGCCAAACACTCCTCAGATAGGGTGTAACTGAAACTAATGGCAGGGGCCACAATCTCTCTCGTCCTCTAGGCCGCGAGATATTGAGGCAGGTGGGAAGCACAAATTGGGAATGAAACTATGTATTCCACTCCCTCTTCTGAATATATCTAATCATGCCCGAACTGGCGTCTAAACCTGGAGAGGAAAGCAGAATACGCATTGTGTGAGGCCAATCAACTCTACACCTGACTATCGGGACATGCTGTAGCTCATCTCAGCCAAATTAAGACAGGGGCAACGCTAAGTTGTGTTAGCCGCGGACCGGCTGCATATCCAATCACACCATAAACCCTCTGAGGGGAAATCCACCAGCCGTTGACAAAAAAAGTAGGCTCAAGCTGAGTACTCGGGGCAAGGGCCCACTACTTGCAGTTTATCCATAAGCCATACCTGGAGAGGGATGAAAAATAAGAGAGATTAAAGAATAGAGAGGTGTACGATGAGAGAAAAGTAAGGAAGAGGTTATGAGAGAAAAACAGAGCATGCATGTTGAGTGATGTAAAAGTCATAAATTAGGAGGGTGGAAAATAATACTTGGAGAAATAGCGGACTCCCTGCCAACCGAGTGGTCTCTCATCGATGAAAAGCATCTAAAGCCATCAAGGTTTCGGCCAGTGCAAAACCCATGTAGCTCTTACCCTCTTTCAAGCATTGGGCCACTTCGATCAACCGGACACTAGTTCTGTCGAAACTAGGGGCAATGAGGAATTGTGCAAGAAGGCATAAACAGAGAGCATGTTACCGATGCCCTCGCCAAAGAAGGTCACTCCTATCTCCAATGGCGAAAAATCAATGAACTAAACCGGGGAGGTGTAGCTCCCCATCATGTGCCAAAGACTGAGCCTCGTGTAATGTTAACCCACACATCCGTCCCAAAGCTTGGGCATGGCTAAAACGGGGTTGCGTTATGATTTCTTCGTCACGCCAGGACTCCATCAAAGCTTGAAATTCCTCCAGTATTGGACACACATCTTGTGATTCGAATTGAAACACATGTGTGATCGGGTTCCAACATCGAATAGCGGCATGGAGGAATGGAAAGCAAAGAGAAGTACGGATTAGAGGAAAAAGGGCATCTAGGCCAAAACCGCAAAAATTCACTTTTTCCAAGCCGTCCAAAGTGACTATCCAGTCTTAGAGCCTATTGTTGCGCAATGTCTCCATATTGGGAGCAAAATATTAAAGACTTGCTATTCTACCAGAAAAACAGCATGGAGCACCATTTATAGAGGATGAGAAAGAGTAGTGCATAACAGTTGAGTAGCACTGACCGACCTCACACTTAGGCCCAATCGTGCCTCAGTGAAGCCCGACCATGCCTATTTAGGCCCGGTCTGGTCTAAATGATGTTTCAGATCAGTGCAATTGTAGGAAAAGCTAGCCTTTGCCTTGACGTACCATAGTTGTGTTTTTTAGTCTTGTTTTGTTTATACTTTCTTAGTATTTTTGAGTTGTTTTTCATTTTGTTTTTCTGTTATCGAGTTGTATTTTACATTTTTTCCGGTTGTAGGTTGTTATCCGATTCAAGAATGAATACAAGAGCAGATATTCGTTGCTTTATTCGTTGCTTTAAGTCTTATGTGAAGTTACCATGCAAAGGTTGCGCCATTCATCACATGCAAATGCCATTCATTACATTGTGCAAGGAGATCATAAAAAAAAAAAAAAACTTATCTTTTATAACTAGCGGGTCCAACCCCGATCATTGTTCTACAAAGTACAATAAAAGAAAATCATTCAAAAAAAAAAAAAAAGGGTTTATCTGAAGCTAGTTTTTAACTATGAAGCAAAAACAAAAAACAAAAAAAAAAAAAAAAAAAAAACAAAAAACAAAACAAAAGACAAAATCGTCGTCGTCATCAGTAACCCATCATCGCCCTCTTCCTCATCGGCTGTGAAGGAGGTGCATCACTGTCGTCGCTGGGCTACTGGACTGCAAGTCAACCTCTTCTCCCTCATCCTTAGGGGTTGTAGACCCGTCAAAAGACTCCTCAGAAGGTGAGAGCTGCCTCGCTCAGCCTCTCTCTCGATCGACTCCCCCTCGGCCCCTCACTGGACCCCGTCTCCGTCTACTAGCCGAAGGAGGTCCTGCAGGCACTGTTGGCACCGGCTCAAGCTGAAAAGATTACAAGTACCAGTATAGACTAACAGGAGTACAAATAGTATGGCAATAATAATATACTACAGACAGAATGTACCTCAATCCTATGAGTGACTAAGGCGGTTTGCCTCCTCCGTACCATAAGGAGTAATCTGTCGATCGTCCAGAGGAGGTCATCAGCATAGCCTGGGGTATCTGCAAAAAGGAACAGAATTTGAGAAAGGTGGACAGAAGTAATAGAGAACAATGAACAGAAATGGTGGAAAACAAAACAAGATAAAGTGTAGTGAGTAGGAGCATAAAGAAATGTGCACCTTTGGCACAATGCGAACCACGCCTGGGGTAAGAGGTGCCATCACCCGAGTGTATAAGAAGGTAGTGAAGTCACTAGGCTCGTGATGTCGATCGCCATCCTCGCCCAACATCAGGAGGTCGATCTGAGGAACGTCCTGAAGCTCATCAATTACCATCATAACTGGTGCAGAAGGGTGTGGAATGTCGGGGTCAGCGACGCCTTGTGTCTGGTGGATGAACCTCTCCCCAGGTAGTAAGCTCGGTCAAAGGGGCCCTCGAACAGAATCCACATGGTAGAGGCATGCCATGTAACGACATAGGTCGTCCTCGACGCCTGGCGAATGCATGCCCAATGATGCCAGTCGACCTGTGGAAGCAGACGTTAGATGGCAAAACTTTAAGCAGTATGAGAATGGCAGTGTAGTGTGAGAATGATAGTGTAGTATAGAAGCAATAGTATGAGAATGACCGTGTAGTATCGGAAACTGTAGACACCCCATTTTTGACCGTCAAAAATGAGTCGTCTCTGGGCTTTGACATTCACTCCCGTCATCTCATGACTTTAGAGTTTTGTCAAAGAGGGGCAACTGTAGACACCCCATTTTTGACCGTCCTCAAGACTTGGATGTCATCATTTGAACACTCGATGATCATCCATACTCATGTTCGTTTTGAGTTCCTGAAGGTCTCGGCTGTGCGCCTTGCCTTAGAGCCTCTCAATTTGTCTGTTTTGTGCTTGGTTGTGGACCAAGAGCTTGTGGCTTTGTTTTTGAGGGAAGGAGGTGGCCTGCTAGCCAGGCCCTGTGCCCATCGGCCATGCCCTCTTTCCATCGGCCATCAGTGTTGGCCGGTCGGCCTCACTAATGGCCGGTCAGCCATTTTTTTTGGCCGAGGCCCTTTTCTTTGCTTTTGCAGAAATTTTTATTACCAGCTGTGCCAGCTGGTGAGCACAAAATGCATCCTCCATACACGTGTATGGACGGATTGCATCAAGCTTCTAGCTTGTCCAACCAGCTTGAGACTTGGATTTTTATAAGAGGGGAGGCTCCTCTCCCCTTTCAGAGGTTGAGAATTTTGGATTAGGGCTTGTGGGGGGCCGAACATTGGAAGACGTAAATAGGCCGAATAATTGGACCAGGAGAGTCGAAATATATACATCACATTCGGCCCTATTCGGCCAAATAGCCGATTGAGTAGTGGGTCGAATAGAAAGCGATTTGCAGTAAAAGGAGCCGAATAAATAGTTATACAGCGAACCAAAAGTGGGCCCAGCCCCGAGGCCCAGGAAAGAAAAGATATAAATAGAAGAACGTTAGCCAGAAAGAGGTATGTGAGAATCAGTACGCTTAACTTAACATAAAAGTAATCTAGAGAGTAGAGACTAACTTGTCTGTCGGAGTGCTAATTCCGGCACCCCCGACCGGAGCGTTTATGCCTTTTCAGGTTGTTAGCTAAGGATCTCGAGCGCCCCAGTAGATCAAAAGAGTATTTCCAAACCACATTCCCCACAATTGGTGCCGTCTGTGGGAATACTCAACTACATCCATGGCGGACGTAACGGAAGATCCTCCGATAGTTACTGACGAAACCACACAGAGAGATGACCTCACTCCAACAAACATGCTTGGACCGGAGACTATCGCCGCAAGACACGCCTTGAACTTCGACTCACCCTTGACTTCAGTGCATGAGACAATGCAAGCGATCATGGAACAGGCAAAGCAAAACGAATAGATGTTGGAGAACATGATCGCTGAGAATGAACGTCTCCGTCAGGATTTGGCCTTGGAAGTGGCGAAGTCCAAACAAGCTGTACGCTAAGATCCGGAACGACCGCAGAGGGCAGGTGGTCGACGACCTCGAGCCCGACAACAAGACACTGACAGCGACTCCAACTCATTATCCCCGGAGCCCAAGAAGAAGGGACGACCTGAAACTACTAGTTCCTCTGAAGAGAGTCCACGTATAAGGCGTAAGCGAAGGCGAAATGGTTCAGACGAAGAGGACCAGCACGATCCCTTTGTGCAATGGATCGCAAAGGCAGTACTAACCAAGAAGTTCAAAGCCCCGTCTTTCACCTTGTACGATGGGAAATCGGATCCCATGGATCATATCCGTCACATAAGCAAGCCATGATGTTGCATGCAGACGACGAAGCTCTCATGTGCAGAATATTTCCGAGCAGTTTGGGCCGTCGGCAGTCAGATGGTATTATAAGTTGGAGCCGGCGTCGATTAAGAGTTTCCATCAATTACAAAAATCCTTCAGGGCAAGATTTATCACCAACGAGGTCTAGCCGAAACAAGCCGATTCTCTCTGGGCAATGCAAATCCAGCTAAGAGAAACACTAAGAGCGTATTCGGCGCGCTATTGGGAGTGCTTTAATCTTGTTGATGACGGTTGCAACGACTCAATGGCCATCACCGCCTTTAAAATGGGTTTACATCTTGACAGTGCTCTCCACAGATCCTTGACTAGAAGACCCCCTAAAACAGTCTGGGCGTTGATGAAGAAAGTTGAGAATACTGCAAAGTGGAAGATGACGCCTTGCGGGTTAAAGCCGAAAACGTGGCCAACAAGCCGGCCCCTTCTGAAATTGCTCAACCGTTAAATTCTGTACCACCTCAGAGCCCTAAACCACGGCATCGGGCTAAACGAGACAGGAAACGAGATTCTCGCCGATCAAGCGACCAATGCCCCCACCGAGCAAATGAACAACTGCAAGTCGATGGCAGGCGCACAAGGCATGCAGACAAGAAATACACAGAGTTGTCAGAGCCGATCAGCGCGGTTATGTCCAAAGTCCAACACCTTCCGTTCTTCAAATGGCTGTCCAAAATGGTGGGACCTCCCGAAACGAGAAGACGGGATAGGCGGTGCGAGTATCACAAGGACCATGGCCATGATACTGAGAGCTGTTATGCATTGAAGGATCACCTGGAGGAATTGGTACAAGATGGTCGGCTACAACAGTACGTCTGAAAAGGCAACCCAACCAAAGCAATAGCCTTATGACAGGATTCACCTCCACTCGGCGTGATCCATATGATTTACAGCCTGCCAATGTCATCCACGGTGCATACGATTCAGTCGAATCCCGACCCTCAAAATCAACTCACTCCAGCTAAACGGCCCCATGAAGCTGCGAGCATTGCTTTCGATGATTTAGAGGCCGGAGTGACACTTCCACACATCGATTCCTTGGTAATCGAGTTACGCGTAAACCGATTCACCGTTGAGCGCGTACTCATTGACTCGAGGAGCACATCGAAGTTATGTATTACAAGACATTCACCAAACTCGGCTTCTCCGAATCGGATCTTTCTCCAGCTCCTTACCCATTATTTGGCTTCAACGCGAATCCAAAATACCCGTTGAGGAAGATCACATTACCCGTTTGAGCGGGCTCCCGAACAGTGGATGTGGAATTCTTGGTCGTCAAGCTGCCATCGCCGTATAATCTCATCATGGGGCGAACTTGGTTGCATACTATGCAGGCTGTGCCAAGCACCTATCATCAGCTGCTACGCTTCCCGACAGAACGCGGCATTGAGCAAATCCGTGGCTCCCAGAAATCGGCACAAGCATGTTATCTCCTTGCTGGAAAGACGCCAAAAGAGTTGCAAGTGAATTCTATTGAGGTGCCGGATCGAGAGAGTCTCGATGATGTTGGGCGGCTCCCAAGTGAAAAGGCCACGGAAGCCCTAGATCGAGTTAAGATTGACGGCAACCCAGACAGGTTCTTCATGGTCGGCGCCTCCCTGAATCAAGCCGACAGGCAGCAGCTAATTTCCTTCCTGGTCAGCAACCTTGATGTACTTGTGTGGACTCCATATGAGATGTCGGGTGTAAATCTATCAGTTTCGTAGCACCGTTTAAAATGTTAACCCTAAATGCAAGCCGATTATTCAAAAAAGTCAGCGGTCAGCTACAGAGCACACCACCGCCGTTGTTGAAGAGATTAACCGGTTACTTGACGTCGGAGCTATTAGGGAAGTGACCTACCCCACATGGCTCTCGAATACTGTGGTTATGAAGAAAAAGAATGGGACTTGGCGTGTCTGCGTTAATTTCACCGACCTAAACAAAGCTTGCCCCAAGGATTGTTGTCCCCTATCCAGAATAGACCAACTTGTAGATGCTACGGTACGTCATCAGCGTATGAACTTCCTTGATGCCTACAGAGGCTACCATCAAATTGCCATGCATCCAGAGGACCAAGACAAAACTGCATTCCTCACCCCAAGAGGAACCTATTGCTATAAGGTTATGCCTTTTGGGCTGAAGAATGCAGGGGCAACTTACCAAAGGTTAGTCACTACCATGTTCAAGGAGTAACTCGGCCACACTATGGAAGTTTACATTGACGATATGGTGGTAAAGTCCAAAGAAGAGCAAACTCATCTAGCCTATTTGGAAGAGACATTCGGCATTCTACGCAAATACAGAATGAAGCTGAACGCTTCCAAATGTGCCTTTGGGATCGGTTCTGGCAAATTCTTGGGTTACATTGTCAACCACCGAGGAATCGAAGCCAATCCGAGGCAAATCACCGTAATCTTGGAACTCAGCTCCCCTCGATCGGTCAAGGAGGTTCAGAAGTTGATGGGGATGGCCGCCGCACTCAACAGGTTCATCAGTCGTTCCACGGACCGCTGCCGACAATTCTTTCAAACACTATGGCAGGGCAAAGCTTTTGAATGGACCTTCGAGTGTGAAGCCGCTTTTAACGGTCTGAAGGCTTATCTTCGATTTGTACCACTTTTGACGACGCCATCGGCAGGCGACCCACTCATTTTATATCTGGCCGTCTCCGACCGGGCTGTCAGTGCCGTATTGTTGAAGGAAGAGCTTGGAGAGCAGCAACCAGTGTATTATGTGAGCAAGACAATGGTTGACGCTGAAACCCTCTACCTTCCACTGGAAAAACTCATCCTAGCCCTAGTCATGGTGGTAAGAAAACTAATGCACTACTTTTAGGGGCATAGCATCGGGGTACTAACAAATTACCCCCTCCGATTAGTACTACGTAGTGCAGAAGCATCAGGGCGTTTCGAAATGGGCCCTTGAACTCGGCCAGTATGATATTCAATTTCTGCTTAGAACCTCAATCAAGGGGCAAGTGCTTGCTGATTTTGTAGCCGAATTCACGGGGGGTGTTGCCGACTTCAAGACCGACCAAACTCAACCCAAGCCGAATTGGAGAATTTATATGGGGGACATTTGGCAGCTGTATTGCGACGGGTCATCCAATCAACGGGGCAGTGGAGCCGGAGTAGTAATCATGGCCCCCGACGGCACAATAATTGAGCAGGCCGTCAAACTCGGCTTCGAAGCATCAAATAACGAGGCCGAATACGAAGCCCTTCTAACCGGTTTGCGGAATGCACATCTTCTGGGTGCTCGGCGTTTGCTTGTATTTTGCGATTCAAAACTGGTGATCAATCAACTAAAGGGGGAGTACGCGGCCAAAAATGACCGTATGGCAGCTTACATGAAAATGGCTAACTCCTTGCTGGCAAAATTTGACCATCATGAATTGAATCAAATAACACGTGATTAGAACACACATGCAGATGCCCTGGCTTGCCTAGCCTCCGCCATTAACTCAGAGATTAAATGAACCATCGAAGTAGGTTTCATCCCGGAGCCGAGCATTGGCCTTTCGGAGGAAGTCCAAGTCAACGTCATAGAGTCAGGACCGAGTTGGATGGACCCCATTGCTGCATTCCTGTCTTCCGAACAGCTCCCAGCGAACAAGAAAGAAGTGCACAAGTTGCGAAACAAAGCCCTGCGATACTACTTGGATCCGTAAGGAAAGCTTTATAAAAAATCCCTTTCTGGTCCATATCTGGAATGCGTGCATCCGGACAAAGTCGAAGAGCTTCTGACTGAAATATATGAAGGTAGTTGTGGTGCACATTCTGGTGGGCGATCTTTAGCTCATCGAGCCGTGACACAAGGGTATTACTGGCCGACAATGAGAGCCGATGCTGAATGTTACGTGAAAAAGTGCGAACAGTGCCAGAAGTTCTCTCCTCTGACTCACTTGCCTGCTGAAGAGTTAAGCTCCATAACCAGCCTTTGGCCGTTCGCTCAATGGGGACTTGACATCATCGGACCGCTACCTCGTGCTCCAGGTAACAAGCGATTTCTGATCGTCGCGACTGATTATTTCACGACATGGGTAGAAGCAGAGGCACTAACGCACATCCGAGATACCGACGTAAAGCGTTTTGTATGGAGAAATATCATAACGCGGTTCGGCATTCCTAGAGCACTTATATCAGACAACGACACCTAGTTTGATTGCGGAGTCTACCGGGAACTTTGTAGCAAGTATGGTATTCGGCCCTACTTCTTCACCCCGGCTTATCCACAGAGTAATGGCCAAGCTAAAGCCTCCAATAAAACCATTTTAGACGGCATCCAAAAGAGGCTGGAGAAGGCGAAAGGCTGATGGGTTGAAGAACTGCCGAGTGTATTATGGGCTCATCGCACAACACCGAGACGGTCCACCGGGGAAACGTCGTTCGCTTTACGCTTCGGAACACAGGCAATCATCCCCTTGGAGATCGGTTTCCCAACTTTGAAATCAACAATTTTTGATTTGGGTCGAAACGACATGATGTTGGTTTTGGACTTGATTCTGATTGAAGAACGGATAGACCGCGCCCTTGCATCCATGGCACGGTACCAGCAGCAGCTGGCTAAGTCATATAATCAGCGTGTTCAACTGCGCCGCTACACACCAGGAGAGTTTGTCTTCAAGAGAGTGCTTCCAGCTACCAAGAATCCGACCGATGGAAAATTGGGACCTAACGGGGACGGCCCTTATCAGATTGACTCAGTCACGGGAGTAGGGGCATATCAGCTCAAAGACATGTCTGGGAGGAGTCTGCCACGACCTTGGAATTCAACGCATTTACGTAAATTCTATCATTGACCCGACTTGTGGGGCATGATACTTGTACATATTTCACTTTTGCAATGTAAAATTTTCTCGTTTCCTCATTGCGCAATTCAGTTCAAAAGTCTCCAGATTCGGAGCCCCATCGGTGCATGACACCTTTGGGCCGATTAAGCCTCCGGATTTAGAGCGCCCTTCGTGGATATCACGATTGGCCAATACAAGTCTCTGAATTCGGAGCCCCATCGGTCCATGACACCCTTGGGCCGATTAAGCCTCCGAATTAGACCCCATCGGTGCATGACACCTTTGGGCCGATTAAGCCTCCGGATTCAGAGCGCCCTTCATGGATATCACGATTGGCCAATACAAGTCTCCGGATTTGGAGCCCCATCGGTGTATGACACCTTTGGGCCGATTAAGCCTCCAGATTCAGAGCGCCCTTCATGGATATCACGATTGGCCAATACAAGTCTCTGGATTTGGAGCCCCATCGGTGCATGACACCTTTGGGCCGATTAAGTCTCCGGATTCGAAGCGCCCTTTGTGGATATCACGATTGGCCAATACAAGTCTCCGGATTTGGAGCCCCATCAGTGCATGACACATTTGGGCCGATTAAGCCTCCGGATTCGGAGCGCCCTTCATAGATATCACGATTGGCCAATATAAGTCTTCGGATTTAGAGCCCCATCGGTGCATGACACCTTTGAGCTGATTAAGTTTCCGGATTTGGAGCGCCCTTCGTGGATATCACGATTGGCCAATACAAGTCTCCAGATTCGGAGCCCCATCGGTGTATGACACCTTTGGGCCGATTAAGTCTCCGGATTCGGAGCCCCATCGGTGCATGACACTTTTGGGCCGATTAAGCCTTTGGATTCGGAGCGCCCTTCGTGGATATCACGATTGGCTAATACATGTCTCTGAATTTGGAGCCCCATTGGTGCATGACACCTTTGGGCCGATTAAGCCTCCGGATTCGGAGCGCCCTTCGTGGATATCACGATTGGCCAATACAAGTCTCCGAATTCGGAGCCCCATCGGTCTATGACACCTTTGGGCCGATTAAGTCTCCGGATTCGGAGCCCCATCGGTATATGACACCTTTGGGCCGATTAAGCCTCCAGATTCGGAGCGCCTTTCGTGGATATCATGATTGGCCAATACATGTCCCCGAATTCAGAGCCCCACCGGTACATGACACCTTTGGGCCGATTAAGCCTCCGGATTCGGAGCGCCCTTCGTGGATATCACGATTGGCCAATACAAGTCTCCGAATTCGGAGCCCCATCGGTCCATGACACCTTTGGGCCGATTAAGTCTCCAAATTCGGAGCATCATCGATGCATGACACCTTTGGGCCGATTAAGCCTCCGGATATCATGATTCGCCAAGCCATCTCCAAACTTGGAGCCGCAGCCGTGCATGACACTTATGGGCCGAATTAAGCCTCCAGATTTGGAACGCCCTTCACGATGAAGGTTAAAGCATAAAAATATTCAAAGTGGAATGCTTCGTTAAGTTGAGCCGGCAAAAACCGTTTGCACATTAAAGCATACAAACATTCAAAATGAAATGCTTAATTAAGTTGGGCCGGCGCAACCGCATAAAAAAATTAAGACATGCAAACATTCGAAATGAGGTGCCTAATTAAGCATGTAAACGTTCAAAATGAAACACAAACATTTAAAATAAAATGTTTTATTAAATTAGCCAATAGATACATAGCTGATGTCCAATCTGTGTTGAGCGTTTACAATATATATTCGATTCTATTCGGCATCGCCCTCGTCATCGCTCTTCTCAATTTCGAAAGTGCCAAAAGGAAAATGTTAACGCTGATATAATGGGGACGCCAACTCAACTCCTGCTCCTTGGAGTGCCTCTGAGGCTTGGAGAGCCTTAATCCACCCATGCCTAAAGCCCCGATTCTCGCATCGGCATACCTCCTCTGCGAGCTTCTCCTTGGTCTTCTCTATCTCGACTTTCTGGCCTTCGTGGAAGCCTCGTTCATAGTCCGTGGCCTTTGCATTCTATACTGCAAACATACTTGTCGTATCTCGATCGGCAATCGCATGGCTTAACAGCCGTTGGGTCACTCTTTCATCAACTGGGTTGGATTGTCCGGCTGCACACGGCTCGCAGTTTGGGCCTTTCTTAGCTCGCGCTCGGCCTTCTCCGCACGAGCCTCCAAGTTTCGAATCCGTTCGTCCTTCTTCTCTATCTCCCGCCGCGCGGCGCGCAGACGCATGCCGACTTCATAGGCGGTGTACAGTCCTCTCACTGCTCCGTGGATGCCCTCTCGAAATACTTCGAAATCCTGTCGACCAACCATCGACTGTTGGACTTCCGGTGGAAAAATCTGTTGAGCAAACTCGACTGCTACACCTGGGTCGTTGACAATAGAATCCGCCTCCGTCATCGGTTTATTCCCCACAAAAACCGCAAAACTCAACGGTCGCGGCGTCGCGTCGGCCTCATTTCTCAATCGCGGTCGTGGGGAGCTTCCCTGTTGCTATTTTTCCTTTCGGGGTGATCTACTTCGACGACTTGGGGGCTGACATTTTTCCCGTTCCTTGGACGTCCTACCTCCTGTACGTGTGGACTTGCTGCTGCGATTCATTTTAGTGTCAAGCTCTGCCAATGTTCGCCCTTCTCCTCTGCTGTTGAAGAACAGTCTATTTGACATTTGCACTTATCTAACCTTATGCAAAAAACTGGTTTAAATTGAGTCTGAACACAATAAGTGTAATCACTGGCATGAAGAGCCCACCCCATTTATTCCTAATGCATGCAGTGCCCCTGAGGCGATTTCATTAACGCTAAACTCCAAAAGCCCGATGCTGATCGGCGTGCACCGCAACCACTCCATGAACTAATAATATTCGGCTTTTTGGAGTTTATGCATTGGTTGGGGGCAAGGGCAGATTTATTAATCTAATCGGCCAAATATCTAAGCTCGATGCCGATCGATCTGTGCCACAGCCACTCCATGAACTAATAATATTCGGCTTTTTGGAGTTCATGCATTGGCTGGGGCAAGGGCAGATTTATTAATCTAATCGACCAAATATCTAAGCCCGATGCCGATCGATCTGTGCCACATCCACTCCATGAACTAATAATATTCGGCATTTTGGAGTTCATGCATTGGCTGGGGCAAGGACAGATTTATTAATCTAATCGGCCAAATATCTAAGCCTGATGCTGATTGATCTGTGCCACAGCCACTCCATGCACTAATAGTATTCGGCTTTTTGGAGTTCATGCATTGATCTGATCGGCTGTTCGACGAGGACAAATTGTTAAATTGCCTAGTTATCTAATCGGCAAATGTACATGAATGTTTTATCCAAAGCAGCAAAAAACAATACCATTCATCAATAGCAAAATTAAGCATAAATAATAGCAAGGCATAAAGGAAATTTTCATTAGTAAATTGGGCACAAACTGTAGCAATTTTACATATGAAAACTACTAAACAAAAGCTACAAATTTGCATGGAAATGCCTAGCAAAAAACTGTAGTCACCTTACACATAAAAACTACTAAACTAAAAGACTGCGACAATACATTCAAAATCTTAAACAAAAACAACTAAAAGGTCGCCCTAATCAATCCTCAGAGTCAGACTCCAGCGGCTCAACATCCACTTGCTCGTATGGAATCAGCATAGCCAATGTCACATTAGCAGCAGCAAGGCTTTGAGCCAGCCGTGTTTGAATCCCCGATTCTTGAATTTGGGGACTTCTTCCACATAGTTTGCGAGGGCAGCGCTCTGCCTAGCCCCATACACCTTGGAAGCCTTAGAGTCGGCTACTTCCTTTGCCGCCTTCGATTCTTTCAAGTCGTCCTCAAGTTTGGCAATCGCCTCTTGGGCTAACTTGAGCACAGCTTCGCACGCGTTCGCCCTTCCCTCGACAACCAATCTGAGCTAGTCTGCATTTTTTGCCCTTTCCATCTCGGCCTCGGCCCTCGCGGCTTCCATTTTCTCCCTCACTGCTTCGAACTTGACCCTGTTCTTCTAGCCCTCAACTTCTGATTGTAAACGGCCAAGTCGTTCGACGGCGTCATGCTGGCGACGGCCTATGTCGGCTATCCTTCCGACCGTCTGCAAAACAGGAAATTAAAACCAAAACAATATTTGCATAAAAAGGAAATACAAGGTCAAGGTATATACCAGAAGAGCCGATTGAGCGACTAATGCTATTGCCAGTAGATCCAGCTCCGCCCGGAAAGCCGCCTTGTCAGCCAGTAATGAGACGGACGTAGACATGCTCAACGCCACGGCTAGGTCTTTAATAGCCGACGCGTCAGAGGAGATCGGTGTGTTTTTTATCTTTGGTTGAATGACAAAAGGCACAATCACGTCCGACTCCTCTAAATGCGGCTGTTTTTCAACACGGTTTTCTTTAGAGCCGGCCTCAACCTCGGCAGGACACTTCTCCGTCCGCTCAGCCTCTTCATTGATCTGCACAACCGCCTCCGACTCAGCATTTCAGGTTTGAGCCGTTTCCTCCTCGACAACAGGCAAGGAGGGTTGAGCTTCAACGGCAGGTGGCACTTCAGATCGAATGGCCTCTGCTCTCCACCGCGCAACCATTCTTTCCGCATTTTTCTTTTTGGCGAGTTGTGTGAGGCTTAACCAGCCATATCTTTGGGGGTATGCGCTAGGAAGGTCCTCTAAACTGGTAAAAATGTCGTCAAACGGAAGGTCCCCTTGGCCCAAAGTTGACGGAGGGTTGGCTGAATTGAGGCCGGCTTCCTCAAAGGCCAACTTCAAAGCCTCGTCTACTTCGGCTTTGGACTGGTCTGACTCGGCGACCTCAGCTACTTTCGCCTGCTCCGAATCGGACCCCTCGAAACCAACTTGCCTCAAGTTTTTGAAGTCGGTCAAAATAAGAGCCGTAAGAAACTCTTCACCCCTCGGAATTGGGATGTTTTCTGCCGCCGAGAAGGTTTGTATATGTCGGCTCGTAGCGAAGGAGAGCGTGCGCAGCCCTCCCTTGTTTCTGAAGACTTGGATTGCTGAAATATTTGAGTGCGACTTTGATTTCTGAAAGAACGGCGTCGTTGGTTGAAGTCAAGACTTTCTTCAAATCGTTTCCTGCACAAGCAAAACCATGAGATCTCAAAAATGAAGCTTTATAAATATAAGAAAAATAAATGCAAGAAGCTATACGGCCACCTGGTTCGCTCCTCCGTCTAGGAACAGGATCAAGGCGATCCTCGCCTTCACCGAATTCCCAGTTACCTTGGACAACGACCATAACATCATCGACTCGCTTTCTAGAACTGGAAAGCATAGTCACTAATTGATGGTCGGTGTCCTTGGACCTAAGGAAATAACGTCCATGCCGACCAGAAGACTTGGCCAAGGCATAACAATGCCGAATAACAGGTATGCCGAGGTTAATCCTAAGGCGACGGTTTAGCTCTATAATCCCCATTACGATTCTAAAAAAGTTGACATTGGGTTAAGAAGGGATTAGACCCCAATGGCGAAGGACAGCCCTAAGAAATGGGTGAAGCGGGAAACGGATTCTGCCCTTAGTAATTGACAAGAGAGGGAAAACAATTGTACTTTCATCAATCCTCTCTATATCGAGGGTGCCGTCTTTCACAAGCGACAGATGGACGTCATCAGGGATAGAAAAATGGCATCAAAAGCCAGAGATTCGGTCCGCAGAAAGGAGGTCTTTCAGATGCTTTGCCATTTCGGTCAGCCTGTAGGAGCATACTAAACTAAAGGCAAACCAGGAAAAGGGATTTAAAGCAGAGAGGAAAGAACTTACAAGAGACGGAGAGGACAGTGAAAGATGAATGGAAGTTGCAGAGACGAGTCGGAAGGCAGTCCAAAAACTAGCATCCAAAAATGTGTTTGAAAAGACGACAAGATTTTAAATCACAATAAATAGAAGTGTACGAAGGAGCAGGAAGTTGAAATGATAACCGAGAGGCGTGTGCTTTGACATTTGCGTTGGAATGAGGTTAGCCGCCAAATTTTGGCACTGACTTTTCGAGTTCGAAACCAAACACTCCAGCTAATTGTCGTTAGTGGAGTGCTTAGGGGGCAATTGTGGGGGCTGAATATTAGAAGACGTAAATAGGTCGAATAATTGGACCAGGAGAGTCAAAATATATACATCACATTCGGCCCTATTCGGCCAAATAGCCGGTTCAGTAGGGGGCCGAATGGAAAGCGGTTTGCAGCAAAATGAGCCGAATAAATAGTTATACGGCAAACCAAAAGTGGGCCCAGCCCCGAGACCCAGGAAAGAAAAGATATAAATAGAAGAACGTCAGCCAGAAAGAGGTATGTGAGAATCAATACGCTTAACTTAAAATACAAGTAATCTAGAGAGTAGAGACTAACTTGTCCGTCGGAGTGCTAATTTCGGCACCCCGACCGGAGCGTTTATTTCTTTTCAGGTTGTTAGTTGAGGATCTCAAGCGCCCCAGTGGATCAAAAGAGTATTTCCAAACCACATTCCCTACAGGGCTAAACATCTCCCTCTCTCTCTATATTTCTCCATTTCTCTATATTTGTACTAGTTTGTGCCTTAAAGTGTATTTTCTCTTCACTTTTGCACTACAACACCTAGTTAAACACCTTCACTCTTGAGTTGAGGTTCTTGGAGGTTGTATTTGAGTGGTTTTAGCTTGGTTTTGTCTAAGAAACTTGCTGTTATTGCTGTGCTTCAAGGGTGAGTCTCATATCCTCTTTAAAGCTTTATTTTCATTGCTTATTTGGCCATCCTTGCATATTGTTTTAGCCCTTGCTTTCAACTACAAAAAGTTTTATTTTCAAGTGTTTAAGATGGTTGTTTGAGGCCTCTTTGGTGTTGAGGGTGTTCTACCCTCTTGTGTGCCTTATTGGCTTGAGCTTGGTGTCATCTTTTAAGGCCTTTGAGGCAATCTTTATTTGGCCTTTTAACCATTGAAATCTAATGGATTTTCAGTGGTAGAAATGTGGTTTTGAGGTCCAAAATGAGAGGGGGTGGTCCCCTCTCCTCTTATCTTGTTTGCTTGCCTTGTTGGCCTAATTATTGAGCATGTGTTTCTAGCATGTGTTGGCTTGTTCTCAGCCTATTATTGGCCTTATTTCAGCATGGTATAACTCTGTTTTGGCTTGGTTGAGTCACCTCATGCATGCTTTTTACACTTGTAGTGTAATCTTACCATTTAGCCTTGTGTGCTCAATACTTTGATCCATCATACTAGCCTATTTTGGTTCTATCTCAGCATATTTTTGGTGTTATTTTGGCATGTTGTAACTCTGATTTTGGTTGGTAGAGCCACCTCTTGCATGCTTCTTACACTTGTAGTGTAAACCTTGCTCACTAGCCTAGTATACTTGGTGTTTTGACCCATTATTCTAGCATGTTTTGGCTCCACTCCAACAAGTTTTTTCTCATGTTTTAACATGCTTTAGCTCTTTTTTGAGGCTTCTTGGTCGTATGATGCTTGTTATGCATGCTTGTAGTGCAATAGCCTTGAATAGCTTTGAGCTTTGAGTTTTGAGGTATCTTGCATGCTTGGCTTGAGGTATTTGCATGTTTTGTCATCATTTGGCATGTTATTTCAGAGCATATAGTGTTGCCACACTTCCATGTTTTTTCACTCTTTAGGTGCTATTGAGAGTTGCATCTTTATGCCTTGTTTGTGAGCCAATGCATGAGCATCATTCCCTTGCCATTCATGCTATCATTTCAGATCATTTTGGCCACTGTTTTGGGCATGCATGAGGTCTATTTGGTGTTGGTTTAGTCCATTGAGCATTGTGTTGCATGGTCCTAGTGTTGTATCATTCACTAGTGTTTAATGCTTAAGTGTTCTAGTATGTTGTGCATGAGTATTTGCATGTTAGAGTCTTGTGCATACCACCTTAACATGTCAAGATTAGCATGTTGTTTGCATGTGTGTTGCATTACATTGTGTTTGGATCGGAAGTTGATCCAAACACGAGAAACGAGGGGCGTTTCATACTTGAAGTAATGAAATGCGCCTCATTTCTTTGTCGCCGTCCCCTTTGATTGTGCATGATGAGGTGGAGGCCTTTCGAGTCCTATGTGTTATTTGTGCATTCATCGACATTGTGCAAGTTTGACTCTTTGGCCATCATGCATCGAGATGCGTGATTGGTGGCTTGAAAGCAAAACACTACACTCCTTTGAGCTTGGGACATGATAAAGAGTGTGGTTGCACATACATTCCCTTGCAAATACACTACCATGCCTCTGTTTGTGCTATGTTGCAGCAAAAGGAGAAATTGCAGGAAGCAGTGGCCGGCCGGCCATCAAAGCTGCTGACCGACCACCAAGGCTGCCGATCGGCTATCAAAGGTGGCCGATGGCCATCAACTTTGGCCGATGGCCATCCCTCTTGGCCGACCATCCCTCAACATGTTCCTAAGGTGGGTTAGAAGCATTCTAGAAGTTGGCATAATTTTCAGAAGTATAGAAGTGTGCAAACAGAGGCATTTAGAGGCAAGGTAGTGGATTTCTGGGAGGACGCGACCGAGCATGCATGCCTCCCTCGTCCGCGAGGCCATTTTACCACTTTACTAGCCCGTTGTAGTTAATTGCATGTTTTGTAATTAATTAGTTTAATTTGTGTTGTAATAATTAATTAGCTAAGTTAGTTAATTAGTTGTGGTTTGTAATAGTTAGCTTAATTAGCGTAGCTAGTTAGCGTTCATTTTATTCGGACCCTCCGTCAAGAAGGCAAATATTGTAATAAGTGTGCGTGTGTGTGTGAATGTCTTCCAACCCCACGTCTTTCTCCCTTTTATTTACCAGCTTTTGATTGTTAGTTTTAGGGCATGTTTCAATTAGCATACTTATGCTTTGCATGCGTACATCATTCATTTGTTTTGCATGCACCGGGCTCGGCGCATCATTCAAACTGCATTGAATTTCAATACTTACTTGAATACGTGTTTAAAAGCATGTTATCGAGTGTTGCATTCATATGCCATCTTAGAAAAGCCGAGCCTATTTAGCTGCATTTTGCATATGTTGCATTAGGCATCTTAACATAGTTAGGATCATGCATTGGTTTCTAACTAGTTTTCTTTCTTTGACTCGTAGTACACTGTGAGTGTTTACGCTTTAGCATCCTTGCATGTGTGTAAGTGGTTGCCGTGATAGCATGCTTGCCATGAGGCTATTTGCTTAATTAATATAACTGCATGAATGCCTGTGGATGAAGGCTTCATTGCTTGAATTGGAACAATTCATCAGAATGTGGGTTTTAAGCCTACTTGGAGTGGCAAATCATCATGTTTTAAGCCCACTTTGTTTGGTGGCAAATCCGCTTTTTAGCCTACTTGCGAGTAGCACCTTCAAACCATTTTAAAAAACAAACATGAGATGTTTTATTCCAAATCAAGCAATTTAGTGTATACTTGTATGTTGTGCGCATCATGTAGTAATGTTAGCTAATAACCGGAATAAGAACACATGTGTTTTCAAAAACAATATATCATGATTAGTAGAGGCCGATCCTTCGATCGGGCGAGGGGGGGTGCTCATTTCATGACCTTCCCCCCTCGTACCCAAGTTCCCGAGCCGAGGCAACTTTGGTGATGACGGACACGTGGCCTTAGGCACGAGTCAGGGTTTCTTAAATTTCTCCAAAACAAAACATTTAGGTGGCGACTCTGAAATCTGGCAAAGCAGTCCATGTTTGGCGCTTTTTGATTAAAATCGATTTTCCAAAACGATTTGCCGGATTTGGACTCTTTGGTGATTTATCAGTCTTACATTGCACTTTGTGAGATTAGATTCAGAACCGTGACAGGAGTCCGAACTGTAGTAGCTAGAACTACAATTCGCGCCCTCTCCGAAAGGAGGGGGCGCACGGTGCGAGTTCGGGCGGTCTACAGTTTCTGGCGACTCATCTGGGGATTTAGAGAACTTGACTTGAACCTCATGATATGTTGTTTTGTTTACACTTATATGTTTCTTTGCATCGCATTTGCATTGGTGCGCCTAGGACACCGTGTTTGCCGTCTGCTATTCCTAAACGGTTTACCGGAGGCTTGCTTGGAAAAGCGTGTCATAAGGCTAACCGGTTACGGGCTCTACCACGATGGGAACACAAACCTCGATTTTTACCGAGGCACCCTTTTTGACCATTCGACCTAGTTGCATATCAGAAGCCATAGAGACCATTCCAAGCTAGGACAGGTCGCTTACCTGAATGTAGGTTGTTTTAAACCGCATGCATGCGTAGTGAAACCCTAGCTCCTGACAAAATAGGAAAAGGAAACCCTACCCCACCATAAGGGTGTTTTGGCTCTCACTTGCTTGCTATGTGCTGTCAGAGTGCGTCTCTACAGATTATATGTATCAGTTTGTAAGTCTGAGTATCAGTCTGAGGACATCAGTATTTGGGGGTATCAAATTTGAGGCAGTGATTTGGGGGCAGTGATCAGTGTTTGAGAACAGTTCTTCCAGCTTGTGATTATCAACCGTGTGTTTTGTTTATTTAAGCTGAAATGCTGTCTGTTTTTTTGCTTTTTGTTTCCTTATTTTGCTTTATTTATCTTTTTGCAAGGTAATATAGCATCATTGCTTCCGAAGAGGCAGTTTCCCCCAAAGCACTCTGGGTTAGAGGTAGAAGGCTTCATCG
The DNA here is from genome assembly GCA_030407325.1 of Camellia japonica. NCBI lineage: Eukaryota > Viridiplantae > Streptophyta > Magnoliopsida > Ericales > Theaceae > Camellia > Camellia japonica. The sequence continues at coordinate 93,738,248 of JAPPVO010000059.1, forward strand.
ATCCGAGGATCTAGTTGACGGACAAGCAGTGTTCTTTTCATTACCCCCGGTTACAAGACGGAGGGCAGTTAGGCAGAGAGTATCGGTACAACAGTCGTTGGTTCAGCGATCATTGTCCACCCCACCAGTGAGTAGTCGGGCTGAGGTTTTCGTTTCTACCCTAGAGAGAGATACACCTGTTCAATTAGATCAGCACTTTATGGAAAGTATGGAGGACATGATGCATCAACTCCAAGAGACCATGCAAGCCATGCAGCGGGATGCTGCTAGCCAGGCAGAGTTTGCCTCGCGTCAGGCCGAGGTTGTGGCTCAACACACAGAGCTGATTGCCAGACTTCAGCAACAGCAGCAACCATAACAAGCCAGAGCATTTGCTTCGCATCCACCCCCACCTCCATCTAGAGTTCCAACACTCAGGGATACTGCAAACATCCAGGAAGATACGAACGCTCCAACAGGGCCAGTCCCGCCACCAGTTCTACCATAGACCTCAAAGACACCGGCCTTCTCAACAGATACACCGTTTGAATCTGAGATGGACCCAACCGCGCTGAAGATGAGTAAGCTTGAAAAGCTGTTTAAACGGGCCCAGGGGGTCAATTCCATTCCAGACATAGAGGATGGTTACACTGATTCGACGGTAACATTGCCGGACAGATTCAAGATGTCCCACATAGACCGTTTTGACGGCTCGGGCGACCCTATGGTTCATCTGAGGCTGTTCTCGGATATTTTGCGCCTGATGGGCTTAATGAGACTCCAGAAACTATCACTCTTCGACCGGACCTTGTCGGGTATTGCGACCATTTGGTACGCTAAACTGGAGGACTCAGTGAAAAAGAGCTGGGAGGAAATGGTTGAGGCCTTTGTCGCACAATATTCATACAACACCCAGATTAAGGTCACGACCCGTGATCTTGAAGCGGCTAGGCAAGAGCCGAAGGAAGGCTTTTCTGACTTTGTCACTCGATGGAGGGCCAAGGCCTCCATGATAACAACTCGGCCATTGGAGAAGGATCAGATAAGGATGGTTATGTGCAACCTCCAACCCAAGCTAATGTAGAAAATGATCATCTTACCCCTCCCCACCTTTGCGGACTTACACGAGATTGGGGTACAGATTGAGGACGCTATGAAATAGGGTCTGATCGACCAAGACAGGGAACAGCCCAAGAGGGCATTTACACGCAGTTCGAATGCAAGCACGAGTAATGCTGCAGCTACCAAAACTTCTGATGTAGGCATGGTCACCACCACCACTCCAAAAGCACCTACAGCTACACCCTTCACTGGTGCGTCCGGAACTAGCTCACAAACAGCCAGATATCCACCCCGAGGCCAGAGAACCTTTACTCCACTGTACATGCCTCTGTCCAAAGCTCTGGGGGTTCTAATCAGGAAAGGGCATTTGAAGCCCCTAGAGCTGCGGCCATTACCAGACAAACTTTCTTCCTCCCATAACCCGGCCAAATACTGTGCCTTTCACCAACAACACGGTCATGACACCGACTCGTGCTATAGACTGCGTCATGAGATCCAAGATCTTATTGACAACAAGGTGATTGCGCCTCCAGAGAAGCCGAATGTCACCACCAACCCACTCCCACCAATAACTAAGCTCCACCACCCAAACATATCAACCTGATCCAAACCACGGCCATTCCATATGACCCAAGCATATGTATCACACCCTCCCGCCTACCCAAGCCTGAGGTGTTCATCCCAGACAACACGGACTTGTGCATGTTGAGCATCTCCCAAACCCAACCTAAACCGGTGGTGGTGACTATCGAACACAGAATTGGGATGACTTTGAAGGCAGATGGGAATGTTGATTAAGAGCCTGAGGGGTCTGCGAGCTTTGCGTACAACCCGAGTGGTTATATCACATCAACAGATCAGTTTAAGCCAAGGGTAGAGTTGCCGGTTGGGGCAAAGATCAGTGTGGTTCGGGAAGATGGACCAAGTCAGGGGTTAGATGACCTAACAGAGCTGGAAGAGGATATTGCCAATCTGCAGTTCTTTAACGAACAGGACTTAGGGGATGTGAACATCAACTGGTTCGACTTGGATGGACCAGCAGAAAATACGGGGTGGCTTAGTGACCAGCCAGATGTTGTAGAATCTCAACCAGAATAGGGACCATCAGAAATGGGAACATCAGCAATGGCCGAAATGGCCGAGAATTAGGAAGAATCACCGGAGAGCACCGGTGCTAAGAATTTTACTCGGGATCTGGGCAGTTTTAGTACAGTAGATACTGAACAAGAGACTGCATTGAAGCAGCTTGAGGAAGAAAAGATCGAGGATCTTGAGAGGGCTAGGAAGGCCAAAGCCCCAGCGGGGATGAAATGTGCTGTGAGCACAGAAACAATTACAACAGAGTCGGACAGCTGTCTGTCGGTTGCCGATGGCATGTGGTGGGAAGACGACGACTTACGTCTTGCCCACACTGACGAGGATTGGGGGCAAAACCGAACAGATGACACCTGGTATATTGAGGAGGTCGACCATATGACCAGGAGTGGGCGGTACTTCAAGCCCCCACACTTGGACCAGCCGGAGAAGGACAAAGAAGTGGAGAGGCAGAAGGAAAAACTGCTGGAGGAGGAGGCTGTACTGAAACAGCTTAAGAAAATCCAAGCAGACATCTCCATTTGGGGACTGCTTATGGCCTCGAGGGTTCACAGACAGGCCGTCCTTACTACCATAGACAAGGTGAAACTTTCAATTGATACCATACCCGAGCAGTTGGTAGGGCTGGTTTTCCCGGGAGGAGCTTCCTTGACCTTGACCTTCACCGACAAAGAACTACCGCTCGAGGGCTCAGATCATAACAAACCATTCTACATCTCCTTGGAGTGTAGAGAGAAATGGATACCGGTGGTCCTGGTCAACACGGGGTCCGCAATCAATGTATGTCCGTTAAGAACGGCGTATGCTATCGGGTTGAAGCCCGCGGATTTTGTGCCTACAGCCCAGGTGATACGGGCCTATGATAATACCAGCCAAGAGGTGATGGGGACCGTACGGATTAAGACTCAGGTTGGTTCATGGCAACAGGACATTGAGTTTCATGTCTTGGATGTTCCCGCAACCTTCAATCTACTCCTTGGGCAGCCCTGGCTACACCAGGTAAAAGCCGTCTCTTCTACCTTGCACCAAATGCTGAAGTACCCCTACGGGAAGGAGGTGGCAATTGTTTTTGGGAATTCTTCGATACATCCGCCGCCAAAGGTTTCTACACCAATTTTGGAGATTGAGCATGGCGCAAAAGATGTATTTTTGTCAGGATTCACCCTAGCTGAGGCCCGGGTTGTACAGGATATGCTAGCTATTGATGAGGGGCTATACGTCAGTGCACAGTCTGTCTACCTTATGAACAAGCTTCAACACATCCCCGGGATGGGATTAGGGCGAAGTGGCTAGAAGGGCATTGCAACATCGGCCGAAGTGCTGCATAACCCATATACCTTTGGATTAGGTTATCTGCCTACCAAAGAAGATTGGGCGAGGAAAGGAAGAGAGATGACTGGAAGAGCCAAGGCAAAGCAAGCCGGAAAGCATTATGAGTTGGTGCACAGGTCTATCCAAGGGACACTGAACAAACGCTTTGTCTGGGAGGGGGAAGACTTCCCGTTTTGCAGCTTTCCGGAGCCCTGGTTGAATTCAAAGAAGCGGCGTTTGCCCGGCTTCGAAATCTTTTTTGATCTTCAGTTGTCCGGGGATGAAGTTGCCGAAGAGCAGACAGATCCACCAGCTGAGGCTGAGCAGTGCAAGGAGGAGGATTCTGAGAGCACAAAAATTGAGATGGGGGTAGCGCTAGCTTGTCTCCTCTCAGATCCTCAGATCGTACCAGAGTGCTTGGGGGATAACTTCTCAGTTTCCATGATCGGGGATGAACCGGCTGTGGGCCCATATTCAGGCATTCTCGATGCATCCATCGCACCCTCCCTCGTCTGGCAGTACGATGAGGGCTTTTTATCGAGTAGTTTCGGGTCAGGTAGTGAGCCGAAAACTGATTCCAGCTCTTCTGAGTCTGAGTTCAATATTCTTGGGGGTGATAATCCGGATGCCACTGTCCTATCCAGGTCATCTTTTTCTTTTTCCTTTGAGTCTGTTGTAACAGAGAAATCGGACAGACTGGATGTTATTAATGAGAATGGTACGGCTGTGGCTTCCGAGTACTTTTCTGTGCCTTTAATTTATTGCATTAATCAAGACTTTCAAAATTTTGATGAAAACGACGAGGAAGAAATTCCTCCGGTTTTACAACATTTGATTGATCAAGAGCAGGAGAGGTTTGTAAAACCTTTGGTTGATGAAATCACCACAATTAATGTTGGTACTGAGAAGGACCCGCAGCTGGTCCAGATCAAGTCCACGTTGTCTTCGGAAGAGCGCGAGCACTCAGTCGCTTTATTAAAAGATTTCAAAGATGTTTTCGCGTGGTCCTACGAAGACATGCCTAGAATCGATCCTGAGATTGTACAGCACCGGATCCCTCTTGACCTAGAGGCCCGACCTGTTAAGCAGAAGCTCCGAACGATCCGTTGGACTGGGCTCTGAAGATCAAAGAAGAGGTCACCAAGCAGATTGACGCAGGGTTCTTGTTGGTATCTGAATACCCTACTTGGTTGGCCAATATAGTTCCAGTGCCGAAGAAGGACGGCAGAATTCAGGTATGTGTGGACTTCAGGGATTTGAACAAAGCCAGTCCAAAGGACGACTTTCCTCTGCCGCATATCGACGAATTAGTGGATTTCACTGCTGGGCATGCGCTGCACTCGTTCATGGATGGGTTTCCAGGCTACAATCAGATTTTGATGGCACCCGAAGACAAGGAGAAGACTACTTTCACCACCCCGTGGGGAACCTATTGTTATAGGGTGATGCCGTTCGGCTTGAAGAATGCTGGGGGTACGTATCAACGGGCTGCGACCACGATTTTGCACGATATGATCCATAAAGGTGTTGAGGTGTACGTGGACAACATGATTGTCACGTCCAAGGAAGGAGAGGGCCACTACACCGCCTTGCAGAAATTCTTCCAACGGATCAGAGAGTATCGGTTGTAGCTGAATCCTCAGAAATGTACATTTGGCGTTACAACAGAGAAAATGCTGGGGTTCTTGATCACACAAAGGGGTATCGAGGTCGATCCTTCCAAAATCAAGGCCATCTTAGAAATGCCACCACCGATGACTGAAAAGGAGGTGCGAGGCTTTCTGGGTAAAGTGCAATTCATAAGATGGTTTATTGCAAAATTAACCTTGACCTTTGAACCACTGTTTGGTCTCCTGAAGAAAGGAAAGAAGTTCCAATGGGACGACCGATGCCAAGTTGCTTTCGAGCAGATCAAGCAATATTTACAGAACCCACCTGTGTTGTCACCGCCTGAGCCGGGGAAACCATTGATTCTGTACCTGTCAGTGACCGAAACGACAATGGGCTGCATGCTTGCACAGGAGTCTGAGGATAAAGTGGAGAAGACTATTTACTACCTGAGCAATAAAATGCTGGATTACGAGACCCGCTACACGCTGCTAGAAAAGGCTTGTCTGGCCTTAGTATGGGCTACCAGGAAGTTGAGGCACTACCTGTTAGCTCACTCTGTAATACTGGTTTCGAGATTAGATCCCATCAAATATCTCTTCGAGAAACCGGCACTTACAGGTAGGCTAGCTCGTTGGTTGCTTCTGCTTTCCGAATTTGATCTGAAGTACATGACGCGCAAGTTAGTGAAAAGGAGAGCGGTAGCGGAGTTCCTAGCTGACCACCTAGTTGAAGGGGATAAAGCAGTAGAATATCTGTTCCCAGACGAGGCCATTATGCATGTCGAAGAAGAGACTTGGACGATGTACTTTGACAGAGCGTCAAACCAATACGGGTATGGGATAGGGGTGTTGCTGATAGCACCCGACAATTCCCGCATACCTCTAGCATTCAAACTCCGGTTCAAAGTGTCGAACAATGAGGCAGAATATGAGGCATGTATTGCTGGACTAGAAGCCGCCCTGGAACTAGGGGCAAAACGGTTGGATGTCATCGGGGACTCGAACCTTGTTGTATCTCAAGCTAAAGAAGATTGGAAAGTTTAAGAAGAAAAGATGAGAATCTATCACCAGACCTTGGACGTTCTGATTCCTTGGTTTGAGAAACTGAACTTCGCTCATCTGTTAAGAGAGAACAATAGGTTCGCTGATTCATTAGCAACTCTATCTTCTATGATAGACATCCCTTTTGGAGTCCGGATGCATCCGATCATCATTGAACAGAAATTCGTGCCGGCCTACGAGCTAATTGCTGCCATAGATGAGGTACAAGATCAAAACCCTTGGTATTACAATGTCTGGAACTTCTTGGAAAAGGAAGTGTATCCACCAGGGGCAAATGCCAAAGATAAGAGGGCAATTCGAAGAATGGCTTCTCAGTTCATCGTCTGCGGGGGTAAACTACACAAGAGGGGTCATCTCGGGATGCATAAGCTATGTGTTGATGCTAAAGAATCCAAGCGCCTGATGGAGGCCATCCATGGAGGAGAGTGTGGAGCACACATAAGTGGGGTGATGCTAGCCCGGAAGATCCTTAGGTAGGGTTATTACTGGTCAACCATGGAGGAGGATTGTATTGGCTTTGTCCGACGATGCCACAAGTGTCAGATCCATGCAAATCGCATGAACATTCCGCCATCGAAGTTGTACAACATGACTTCGCCATGGTCGTTTTCAGTCTGGGGGATTGATGTGATTGGTGCTGTCACTCCAAAGGGGTCCAACGGCCATGAGTACATTCTGGTAGCGATAGACTACTTCACGAAGTAGGTTGAGGCCCAATCTTACGCGGTGTTGAAGGCATCGCATGTCGCTAAGTTCATCAGAAACAACATTATTTGTCGCTATGGGGTCCCGAATGAGATTATTTCGGATAATGGTTCCCACTTCAAGAAGGAGGTGATCGACTTGTTGGATAAGTACAACGTGGCTTTTCATAAGTCATCTACATATCGGCCCCAAACCAACGGAGTAGTTGAGGCCACCAACAAGAACATCAAGCACATTCTGCAGAAGATGGTGGAAACCTACAGGAACTGGCCAGATAAGCTGCCATTTGCTCTTTGGGGCTACCAGACTTTAATTCGAACTTCTACTAGGGCAACTCTGTATTCCTTGGTTTATGGGATGGAGGCTGTTCTGCCTATCGAAGTTGAGGTTCCGTCATTACGGGTATTGGCTGAGTATCAGATAGCTGAGGCAGATTGGCAGCAAAGCAGGTTCTAAGAACTCATGCTCTTTGATGAAAAAAGGCTGAAAGCACTGTATCACGTCCAGGGTTATCAACGAAGAATTGTCAGGGCTTTCAACAAGAAGGTTAAGTCCAGGAATTTGAAAGAGGGGGATCTAGTGCTCAAAGACAACCGAGCTCCTATCCACGACCCTAGGGGCAAGTTCAGACCCAATTGGACTGGCCCTTACATCATCAAGTCTATCTGGTCGGGTGGAGCTGTCGTTCTGATGGATTTAGATGGCCTTGAGTTCTCCCAGCCGATCAACATAGACAAGTTGAAGAAATACTATCCCTGAGTGGCTCGCTAGGCCGAAAACCCGAAAAGGCGACCTAGGCAAAAATTAGAGCATGAAAAATTTGAAATAATAAAAACTGAGCTTGCAAGGTTGAAAACCCAAAAAGAGCGGCCTTGGCAAAAGTTAGAGCGCAAAAGGAGAGTGTTAATACATGAGTGAACCTGAACCGAACTACGTAAGGCTTGATTCCCATCTTTGGGATACGTGGGCAACTTCATTCCCAAGTCCAGCCATAAACACTTCCAAATCAACTTTGTCCATGTGATCATGTTGGTCATCTTTGTCTTTTCTGCATTCAAGAGCTCGGTTGTGATCTCCAATGCAGTGCCATTCAGACTAGGGGCAACTTTTCAGTTGTTGGGATTTGGGGTTGTACACCTCAAGGATAGATCTCAAGCGTGTCCAGTTGTGATCCATATCGAAAATCGTTTTGAAAAGTTTTAATAAAAGTTGATTTTGCTCAAATTAATCTTTTTACAACTTAGACCATTTTTGGACCAAACGGAAAATTTTCAGTACCCACAACCTTCAATTTCATTGATTTCAGTACAAAGTTCTCCTACTCTTGAATGCAAATTGAAGTTGCTTTTTATTACATTCATAAAGAAAACTTAAAAGTACTGATTAAAGTAAATAAATTAGGGGCATACTCAGGTGTTCCTGCGTCCCCTCCCAGAGCTTGTGGAAGCCTCTGATGCCAAAGTAGGCCCAACTTGCGCCTCTTCTTCAAGCCAAGTAATGCATTCATTAGAAAGAGTGCAACTGAAAGTGGGAGCGGGGGTCAGAAGCTCTCTCGTCCTCCATGCTGTGGCATACCGAGCCAAATGTGAGCCTCAGACTGGAAATGCGGTAGGGTACTCTATCCCTTCTTCCAGATAAGTCTGATCATGCCCAAATTGGCACCGGAATTGGAATGGGAAGTAAAAGGCACAGTGTGTCAGGCCAATCAACTGAATGCCCGGTTGTCGGGACATGCTGTAACTTATCGCCGACAAATTAAGCCAGGGGCAGCACCAAGCAATGCTGATAGCGGACCAACTACACATCCATTCGTACCACCATCCCTCGTCTGGGGCATCAATTAGGCGTTGCCGGAAGAAATAGCTATGAGCTGAATATGTTGGCATGAGTCCACCACTCTCAACTTGTCCATCAACCATATCTGGAGAGGGATGAAAAATGAGAGATTAAAGAATAGAGTGGTGTACGAGGAGAGAAAAGTGAGAAAAGAGTTTTGAGAGAAAAACAGAGCCTGAGGGTCGAGTGATGTGAGGAATACACATGTGAATAGGAAGGGAAACATTACCTGCAACAGTAGTGGACTCCCCGCAAATCTAGTCGTCTCCCGGCGATAGAAGGCATCCAAACCCATCAGTGTCTCAGCAAGTGTCATGGCAATGCAGCTCTTGCCCTCTTTCAAGCCCTAGGCAACCTCAATCAAACAGACGCTAGACCCACCAGAGCCTGGGGCAAGCAAGAAATGAGACAACATGCACAAGCAAAGCGCATCTCACCGAAAACCCTGCCAGTGATGATCGTCGCGATCACCGGCATCAGAAAATCGATGAACCAAGCTGGGGATGTCTAATTCTCTGTCGCGAATCAAAGACCGAGCGTTATGCAAAGTATGCCCACACATTCGTCCTAAGGGTTGGATGTGGCCAAAACAGAATTGAGGTACGATCTCTTCATCTCGCTGAGATTCCATCAAGGCTTGGAAATCTTTAAAAGTGGGGCATATCTCTTGTCCGCTAAAGCTAAAAACATGAGTTACTGGATTCCAACACCTGGCCGCGGCATGGAGGAACGGAAAACACAGCGGGGTGCAGTTCAACGTGAATAGTGCATTTATTCTGAAACCCCGAAAATTCAACTTTTCCGAGCCATCCAAGTTTGCAATCCAATTTGTGAGGTTTTGGACAAGAAATACTTCCATTTGGGGCAAAAACAGAGTTGAAATAGAGAAACTACGAAGCTGGGACTTCCCCGTTCGAGCGGACCCTTAAGCCTGCAAAAGTGCTGGTTACCTCAAATTCCCGCTCGAGCGTGAACTCGCCGCTCGAGCGGACTGCCTGTCTACATAGCTCCCCGCTCGAGCGTGAGATATCCGCTCGAGCGCACATCCAACTCTGCAAAAAGTGCTGGAGCACGATTTTCCTGCTTGAGAGCCATGTTCCCCGCTCGAGCGGACCTCAAAATTCTGGAAAACCCAGAACTGTTCTTGAGCTTCAAATACACATTCAAACTGATATTTCTTGCATTTCACAGCCCATAGCTCTCATATACATATATCAACATGATATAAACACCAAATTACAACATATTGAAGCTCAATTACCATGAATCAATCACATGCAAACCCAAATTATACCAAACTTACTTCCAATACATTAAATTCATGCATTTAAGCTTCATATCTTCATCAATCATGCATGCATGTCAATTCTTGACTCCATTTCTATTTCAAATGGTACAAATGGTGCTTCTAACCATGAAACTCAACAAAACTATGCTTGCATGTATGATTCAACACTCATATTCCATATTCAACTTAATACATGCTAGATTAGGTGTCATAGGAATCCTTTACATGCATGCTCATATTAGGCTTCAATTGAACACAGCAACTCAATCCCTTTTCAATTCTTACTCTTGACCAATAATCAATCTTGGGTACACAAATTCACAAGCTCAAATCTAGAAACCAATGGGAGTTTACTCACCTAGGAGCTTAATTCCCACAAAGTATGGTTGATCTTTGAGTGTAGCTCCAAGATCATCAAGTTTCCTAGCAATTCCTTTATGTTGAGCTTTTCCCTCTCTAGGTTCGGCTCTCCCCTCTCTTAGAGCACAATTTCAGTCAAAAGAAAATAAGGAGAGGACTTGAGTGTATAGTGCCTTCTCACAACAAAACCCAGTAATCCCATTATAAAAATAATAATAATACTTGTGCACCAATTCATTGATTAAATCAATTTAATCTGATCCGAATCAATTTTTCAATTAAATTTCACCGTAGGCTCTAAAAATTACGCTAATCACATTGGCGTAGTCAATTTCGAGTTTTATAGCCGATAAGGCCCTCAATTTAATTTCCGAAGCGGAAAAATCAAACAGATATTCCTACAGTGAACAGATAGAATTTCAAAGTCACATATTATCACACAATGGCACACAAAATCATGCTAAACACATAATCATATTCAGATTAAGGACCAATTAGCTAATTACGGAACAGGGGTATCACAGTCTTCCCCCCTTTAGGAAGTTTGGTCCTCCAAACTTAATTTACCTTTAGTCGAACACAATTCGGAACACTTTTCATTCGACGGTTCCAATCCTTTTTGATAGCCATTCTCTTAGTCTCAAAATCAAGCAACGCTCTATTCTCAATCAGTCAGAGACTTACCCTTTTTCCGCCATACAAGGCTCGTAGAGTGCCATGCCAAACTAGAGTGTGAGCTGTTGTTGCAAGCAAAGTTTGCCAACGATGGATAGATCTTTCCAACTTCCCTGAAAAATCTAATGCATATCTTTGGAGCATTCTCCCCAAAAATCTAAAAAGTTTTTCTGATCACACATCAATTTGCAGATGGAAAACAGCGCCGAACCATAATTTAGTTCCCATTGCCTCTTGAAGGCTTGTCAGAATTCAAACACATTTTAGGGTTCCTGTCTAAACAATAGATATTGGGACCCCATGCAAACAAGCAACCTTATTGATGTAACAGCGGCTAATCTACAAGCATTATACAAAAATTTCACAGGGAGGAAACGAGCAATTTAGTAATCCCATACACAAAAACTCAAATGGGACTTATACCTTGGGTGTCCGAGGTAGTCTCACAATGAAATTCGTAGTTACATATTCCCATTTCCATTCATGCAGGGTGTACCTCTCTATAAACCTCATGTGCGAAAGAGGCGGCATCCGAACCACCGGCTCTGGTAAACCAAGGCTCTGTCACAGGAAGCGTTCACCCAAGTACCACGCTCGACAGATCGAAGCCTCAAGCAAAACCCAGAATCGGGAAGTCTCCCGAGCGCCCATAAACTGGTCTCTAACTACGTCAGGCAGCACTGCCCAGGTCTGCCAGGTGATCTGTAAATGACCGATATACAGGTTGTTATCTGCTATTAAAAGTGCAATATAAAGCAAAGCTCAGATGAACTGTAAGGTTTGAAATACCTCCGCTGCGGCTACAATGTCAAAATATCAGCAGAAGAATGAGAAAGACTCTCACGGCCTCCGCTCGCATCTCACATCGTACCTATGTTAATATGGAACCATGGGAGGCGTCTCTACCTCCGGCTCTGGGGCAAGCCTCGAGAAGTAGGCGTATACCCACAACTACAAAATGTAAAAGGGTAATAATGAGTATGTTTATCAGTAAAGTAGTATACAGATAAAGCAGAAATTAGAGAATGATGTGCAGTGTATTGTGCAGTGTGTGCAGTGTACAACTAGTGTAAAGCAGATTGCATGTTATGCAGTGTGTGTGGTGTATAGATAATGTAAAGCAGGACTGTAAAGCAGAAGGGAAAGATGTACCTTCCAGGCTCTCCAGTAGCCTCCTAGCAGGTGCCCACTTCGGCGAGATGAGGAACTCATGTATCCATACAGTGTGGCCAAGCCAGCGCTGCCCCAGTTATAGCGCCGGATGCGAGACAAGTCTACCAGTGCACTCAAGAGGTAGAGGCCAACGGTGTTTGCCCGATCGGCAAATAGAGTAGTGCCAAGCAAGAACATGAGGAACCCCCGAGCGTAGTGCTCGACCTCCTCGCGGGTCGTCGGCATCTCCCCCCTGAACTAGTTGGCAAACCACGAATATCGCACCATCCCTGGTCGGGAGAGAGGTGGGCAAGTCCCTAGCAAAAAGATTTGAGCAGCATCCCACTCGCCCATATTAGTGTCGTAAGGGATCGGATCACCCCCTACTCCTATGCCGGTGAGCATGGAGAAGTCAAAGGGAGTCATCGTCATCTCCCCTACTGTAGAAAGGTGGAATGAATCGATGGTGTCCCACCACCTCTCCACTAAGGCGCCTAGAAGAGACCGACTCACAGTGAGGTGCGAGAGTCCCATGCAGAATACACCAAAACCGGCCTCATCGACGATGTGGAGAACATCATCGGGTAGCTCCATGTACCAGTCTCGTGCAATCGTGTTCCCATAACCCCGGAAGGCATGAGAATCTCCATGTATCCAAGATAAACAGATGCAAAGCAGTGTTAGGAATATAGTGTATGCATGTGTTCAGAATTGATAGAAATGCAGTGTGTACATGTGTTCAAGTTGACAGAAGTATCATGTATGAATGTGCTCAGAATGAACTAGGCATGTGATGTACAAGTGTGTTTGGATTAATCAGATGAAGAGTACTATTGGCTATCCAAGACATATGACCTACATTGTAGAAAGTAAAGAGGAAGCGTATACCTCAGCGGCGCCATAGGATAAGTATGACTCTGACTCGCGTAGCAGGAGGTCCTCCGGAGCACCTCGCGTAAATCTCCTGAACTGGCGAATACCGTCAGGAGGCAACACGTGTACGTCAGGATCGTATGTCGTCGGGTCAAAAGGCCGAATGCCGAGCAACAAAGGCTCGAACTCGGAATTTATCTCCATCCCTGGAGAAGCCCTACCATGTGGAACATCATCCACCATCTCGAGAAGAATGAGAAAAATGGTCGAAGGTATGGAAAATGGGCAAGAATACCAAAAGTCAACAAAAAGTCAACTCCGAGGGGTGAAAAATGGAAGAAAATGTCGAAGTGCGAAAGAGGGCACGAAGATCAAGGGTAACTCGGGGCAAACAAACCCTAAGTGATGGAAATCAAGAATGAGGCACCAAAAACACTTTTCAATCGGTTCAAAGTGTTTGAAATCTCAAGGGTTTCGCGAATCGAATGTTTGTGGGACGCTTGAAAGTGTGTATAAAGCGTGGATCAAAGGAGGAAATTGGCCTAGAGCACAAGGGAAAGAAGTTTCGGGCTTGAGAAAGTGAAAGAATAAGGTTTGGAACCCTATACTTAAAGACCCGAGGCAAATGGACCAAACTGCCCCGAATCTGCCATGTTTGGCTGATCGGCCAAATTGTTGGCCGGCAGGCCACTTTGTTGGCCGATTAGCTTATCTGGTGGTCGATGGGTGGCCGATGGCTCCCTCTTGTGGCCGATGGACCTCCAATGCCCTTGTTTGGGGTTGTTCTGTTGGTTAATGCCCTCATATCTCAAGAAAGTGTAGAAAAGTGTACCTTTTGAAGCTTAAGTAGCCTTCGTGGTGACCTCGAACCGTGTTTTCCATCTGCGGCACCTGATATGCACAAATTATATCCTTTTTTCGTATCCTTTTTCATATTGCTAGATTTGAAAATTATCTTTGAATGCGTGGCTTTACAGTGTTCTTATCACGTTCATGAGGTTTGCATTTGTTATATGCCTTTTTCATTTTTGTATCGGACATGCATCATCGCGTTTGCATAACATATACGCATTGTGTCAAATAGGTATTCGTGTTTACATTGCATAGAGTATGTACATTGCATGGAGCACGTTTTAACCTTGCTTGCATAGAATGTGCACTTCTTACCCTGACATGAAATGTGCATCTTAATGTTGCATGGAGCATACTTTTCTCGCACTTGCCTTGCTATGCATGTCTCACGTGCATTATTATGCACCGTTTCACTTGCATTGTTATGCACGTTCCACTTGCATTGTTATGCACTGTTTCACTTGCATTGTTATGCACGTTCCACTTGCATTGTTATGCACCATCTCACTTGCATTGTTATGCACTGTTCTACTTGCATTGTTATGCACCATTTCACTTGCATTGTTATGCACGTTCCACTTGCATTGTTATGCACCATCTCACTTGCATTGTTATGCATTGTTTCACTTGCATTGTTATGCACCATCTCACTTGCATTGTTATGCACTGTTCTACTTGCATTATTATGCACTTTTCACTTGTATTGTTATGCACGTCTCCCTTGCGTTATTATGCACCTTTTCGTTTGCATCATATATGCACGTGTTTATCTTGTATTGAAATTATATCTTGATGTAACGTCAAACATGTGTTTCTACTATATTGTACCTGTCAAAGTTTCTTTTTGTGCAGGCACGTTATTGTATGTACGATTCATTTGAAGGTGGCACAACCAGACGATGTTGTATGTGTTTCAGTCAGAGGAACACCGGGTGAGATCATTCATGTTCCCTCGAACTCTCTTGGTTACCTTTCTCCTCTCGCGTTTGACATGCGTTTGGACGCACCTTTCTCCTCTCGCGTTTGACATGCGTTTGGACGTACCTTTCTCCTCTCGCGTTTGACATGCGTTTGGACGCACCTTTCTCCTCTCGCGTTTGACATGCGTTTGGACGCACCTTTCTCCTCTCACGTTTGACATGCGTTTGGACGTACCTTTCTCCTCTCGCGTTTGACATGCGTTTGGACGCACCTTTCTCCTCTCGCGTTTGACATACGTTTGGACGTACCTTTCTCATCTCGCGTTTGACACACGTTTGGACGTATCTTTCTACTTTCGTGTTTGACATGCGTTTGGTCATCTTTCTCCTCTCGCGTTTGATACGCGTTCGGATGTCCTTTTCCTTTCGCATTTGGTACGCATTTGAGTTGTTTCGTTTGAGACTTTGGGTGTTCCCGATAGTCACTTCTACTCTTTTCTGCGTGAGCGCAGTGAAGATTACATAGTTTTCTTACATCCTTCCTGCATGAAATATAGTTCGGCCTGTAATTCCCGCGCGTGGCGTGTTCACTTACTTGCTTATATACGAGTTTGCTGTAGTATTTCTTTGCACAACAATTGCATGATATTTCTTTACAGCCCTCTTTGCATAATCATAAGTTATGTTCTGCATTGTGCATGTCATTTGCATTTTGCCCCAGCCCACGAGCGCATCTCTGTATTGTTATTTTGTATGTTTGTCTAAGTCTTTGGCCTTGTCCAAAATGGGTCGTCTCTGGGCCTTGACATTCACTCCCGTCATCTCATGACTTTCGAGTTCTGTCAAAGAGGGGCAACTGTAGACACCCCATTTTTGACTGTCCTCAAGACTTGGACGTCATCATTTGAACACTCGATGATCATCCATGCTCGTGTTCGTTTTGAGTTCCTGAAGATCTCGGCTGTGCACCTTGCCTTGGAGCCTCTCAATTTGTCTGTTTTGTGCTTGGTTGTGGACCAAGAGCTTGTGGCTTTGTTTCTGAGAGAAGGGGGTGGCCTGCTAGCCAGCCCTACAACCCATCGGCCAGGCCCTGTGCTCATCAGCCATGCCCTCTTTCCATCGGCCATTAGTGTTGGCCGGTCGGCCTCACTGATGGCCAGTCAACCCCTTTAATGGCCGGTCGACCATTTTTTTTGGCAGAGGCCCTTTTCTTTGCTTTTACAGATATTTTTATTGCCAACTGTGCCAGCTGGTGAGCACAGAATGCATCCTCCATACACGTGTATGGAGGGATTGCACCAAGCTTGTAGCTTGTCCAACAAGCTTGTAGCTTGTCCAACAAGCTTGAGACTTGGATTTCTATGAGAGGGGAGGCTCCTCACCCCTTTCAGAGGTTGAGAATTTTGGATTAGGGCTAAACATCTCCCTCTCTCTCTATATTTCTTCCTCTCTCTCTATATTTGTACTAGTTTGTGCATTAAAGTATATTTTCTCTTCACTTTTGCACTACAACACCTAGTTAAACACCTTCACTCTTGAGCTGAGGTTCTTGGAGGTTGTATTTGAGTGGTTTTAGCTTGGTTTTGTCTTAGAAACTTCTTGTTATTGCTGTGCTTCAAGGGTGAGTCTCATATCCTCTTTAAAGCTTTATTTTCATTGCTTATTTGGCCATCCTTGCATATTGTTTTAGCCCTTGCTTTCAACTACAAAAAGCTTTGTTTTCAAGTGTTTAATATGGTTGTTTGAGGCCTCTTTGGTGTTGAGGGTGTTCTACCCTCTTGTGTGCCTTATTGGCTTAAGCTTGGTGTCATCTTTTAAGGCCTTTAAGGCAATCTTTATTTGGCCTTTTAACCACTGAAATCCAATAGATTTTCAGTGGTAGAAATGTGGTTTTGAGGTCCAAAATGAGAGGGGGTGGTCCCCTCTCCTCTTGTCTTGTTTGCTTGCCTTGTTGGCCTAATTATTGAGCATGTGTTTCTAGCATGTGTTGGCTTGTTCTCAGCCTATTCTTGGCCTTATTTCAGCATGATATAACTCTATTTTGGCTTGGTTGAGTTACCTCATGCATGCTTTTTACACTTATAGTGTAATCTTACCATTTAGCCTTGTGTGCTCAATACTTTGATCCATCATGCTAGCCTATTTTGGTTCTATCTCAGCATGTTTTTGGTGTTATTTAGGCATGTTGTAACTCTAATTTTGGTTGGTAGAGCCACCTCTTGCATGCTTCTTACACTTGTAGTGTAAACCTTGCTCACTAGCCTAGTATACTTGGTGTTTTGGCCCATTATTCTAGCATGTTTTGGCTCCACTCTAGCAAGTTTTTTCTCATGTTTTAACATGTTTTAGCTCTGTTTTGAGGCTTCTTGGTCGTGTGATGCTTGTTATGCATGCTTGTAGTGCAATAGCCTTGAATAGCTTTGAGTTTTGAGGTATCTTGCATGCTTGGCTTGAGGTATTTGCATGTTTTGGCATCATTTGGTATGTTATTTCAGAGCATATAGTGTTGCCACACTTCCATGTTTTTTCACTCTTTAGGTGCTATTGAGAGTTGCACCTTCATGCCTTGTTTGTGAGCCAATGCATGAGCATCATTCCCTTGCCATTCATGCTATCATTTCAGATCATTTTGGCCACTATTTTGGGCATGCATGAGGTTTGTTTGGTATTGGTTTAGTCCATTGAGCATTGTGTTGCATGGTCCTAGTGTTGTATCCTTCACTAGTGTTTAATGCTTAAGTGTTCTAGTATGTTGTGCATGAGTATTTGCATGTTAGAGTCTTGTGCATACCACCTTAACATGTCAAGATTAGCATGTTGTTTGCATGTGTGTTACATTTCATTGTGTTTGGATCGGAAGTTGATCCAAACACGAGAAACGAGGGGCATTTCATACTTGAAGTGATGAAACGCGCCTCATTTCTTTGTCGTTGTCCCCTTTGATTGTGCATGATAGGGTGGAGGCCTCTCGAGTCCTATGTGTTATTTGTGCATTCATCGACATTGTGCAAGCTTGACTCTTTGGCCATCATGCATCGAGATGCGTGATTGGTGGCTTGAGAGCCAAGCACTACACTCCTTTGAGCTTGAGACAAGATAAGGAGTGTGGTTGCACATCCATTCCCTTGCAAATACACTACCATGCCTCTGTTTGTGCTATGTTGTAGCAAAAGGAGAAATTGCAGGAAGCAGTGGCCGGCCGGCCATCAAAGCTGCTGACCGACCACCAAGGCTGCCGATCGACTATCAAAAGTGGCCGATGGCCATCAACTTTGGCCGATGGCCATCCCTCTTGGCCGACCATCTCTCAGCATGTTCCTAAGGTGGGTTAGAAGCATTCTAGAAGTTGGCATAATTTTCAGAAGTATAGAAGTGTGCAAACAGAGGCATTTAGAGGCAAGGTAGTGGATTTCCAGGAGGACACGACCGAGCATGCATGCCTCCCTCGCCCGCGAGGCCATTTTACCGCTTTACTAGCTCGTTGTAGTTAATTGCATGTTTTGTAATTAATTAGTTTAATTTGTGTTGTAATAATTAATTAGCTAAGTTAGTTAATTAGTTGTGGTTTGTAATAGTTAGCTTAATTAGCGTAGCTAGTTAGCTTTCGTTTTATTCGGACCCTCCGTCAAGAGGGCAAATGTTGTAATAAGTGTGCGTGTGTGTGTGAATCTGTTCCAACCCCATGTCTTTCTTCCTTTTATTTACCAGCTTTTGATGGTTAGTTTTAGGGCATGTTTCAATTAGCATACTCATGCTTTGTATGCGTGCATCATTCATTTGTTTTGCATGCACTGGGCTCAGCGCATCATTCAAACTGCATTGAATTTCAATACTTACTTGAATACGTGTTTAAAAGCATGTTATCGAATGTTGCATTCATATGCCATCTTAGAAAAGCTGAGCCTATTTAGCTGCATTTTGCATATGTTGTATTAGGCATCTTAACATAGCTAGGATCATGCATTGGTTTCTAACTAGTTTTCTTGCTTTGACTCGCAGTACACTGTGAGTGTTTACGCTTTAGCATCCTTGCACATGTGTAAGTGGTTGCCGTGATAGCATGCTTGCCATGAGGCTATTTGCTTAATTGATATAACTGCATGAATGCCTGTGGATGAAGGCTTCATTGCTTGAATTGGAACAATACATCAGAATGTGAGTTTTAAGCCCACTTGGAGTGGCAAATCATCATGTTTTAAGCACACCTTGTTTGGTGGCAAATCTGCTTTTTAGCCTACTTGCGAGGAGCACCTTCAAACTATTTTCAAAAACAAACATGAGATGTTTTGTTCCAAATCAAGCGATTTAGTCTATACTTGTATGCTGTGCGCATCACGTAGTAATGTTAGCTAATAACCGAAATAAGAACACATGTGTTTTCAAAAACAACATATCATGATTAGTAGAGGCCGATCCTTCGATCGGGCGAGCGGGTGGTGCTCATTTCATGACCTTCCCCCCTCGTACCCAGGTTCCCGAGCTGAGGCAACTTTGGTGATAACGGACACGTGGCCTTTGGCACGAGTCAGGATTTCCTAAATTTTCCAAAAACAAAACATTTAGGTGGCGACTCTGAAATCTGGCAAAGCAGTCCATGTTTGGCGCTTTTTGATTAAAATCGATTTTCCAAAACGATTTGCCGGAGTTGGACTCTTTGGTAATTTATCAGTCTTACATTGCACTTTGTGAGATTAGATTCAGAACCGTGACAAGAGTCCGAACTGTAGTAGCTAGAACTACAATTCGCGCCCTCTCTGAAAGGGGGGGCACGCGGAGCAAGTTCGGGCGGTCTACAAGTATGTAAAAAATTAAAGGTTGATATTTTGTTACTTGAGCCGCAGTGATCGTGTCAAAGAAGTGGCGGAAGTAGAGGAAGTCTCGGTCTATGCAGCGGCGGTGCTCAAATTGGGAGTTGTAGTACCGGAAGCAGTGTACTGACAATTCGATCGGCCTCACCGGGACTGGAGCTAGAGAGGTGAAGTATGTGTAAACCCAGAGCTATGAGCAGAAAAAGATGGATGAAGTAAATGAGCAGAAAATGAAATGCAGAGATGACCATGAAATGCAAAATTGAACAGAATTTAAGGTTGAATAGAAAAACTAAATATGAGGTATATCTTCCAAACCCTCCAATAGCCGCCGAGTGAATCCGCCTTGTGATAGGAGACAGAGCTCATATAGCAGTACAAGGTGGCCAAGTCAGTGCCACTCCAATCATGCTCTATCATCTGTGGTAGGTGCACCAGTGCCCCCAGAACGTACAACCCCACAGAATTTTCCGTATTCATAAACAGGGTAGTACCAAGGAGATACATGAGGAAGCCATGAGTGTATTGTGCGACCTCATCCGGAGTAGCGGACTGGAACTCAGAGAAGTGATCATAAAACCAACTATACCTCACCATCCTATGACTGGTGATGTCTAGGATCGTCCCGAGAAGCTGACGCTGTGCGGCTCTCCATTGCGTCATGTTAGGATCACATGGGATCGGGCCGCCAATTCTAACCCGTAGGCCAGTGAGCATCAAAAAATCGTACGGGGTCAGAGTCAGCTCGCCGATCGATGAGAAGTGGAATGAGTCAATGGTGTCCCACCATCTCTCTACTAGAGCCCCGTACAGCAGCGACTCGCCCCTCATCTGTATGAGCCCTGAGCAGAAAGGCCCAAAGCCTACAGCATCAACTAGTGCATGGACCTTTGCAGGCAGTCTCTCATACTAGCGCCGGGGGCCGGATATGCATCCGTAGCCGCCAATCCTCCTGGCTATCACCTGTAAATAAGGAGTGTATAAGGCGTTAATTAGTGATCTACTTGTGAGATTCAACAATGTATCCAAATAAAGAAAAGTTGCTTATCGTGGAGGCATCGGCGGACAAGTGCTCCGTGGGCTCTCGCAGCAAGATGTCCTCGTCTATCCCGGGGATGAGGCCCTCGAATCTCAAAATGCCACCTGGGGGTGGAACATGTGTGCGTGGTCGATAGGTGGCTGCATCAAATGGCCTATCAACGAGGAGAGGCAACACGGGAGTGTCCTCGACCTCCATATCTGCTCCTAAGACAGCCCTTATACCAATGGCAGGATCCGGAATGGGAACCTCATCACTAGCCATAGAGAAAAGTGGAGGAAATGAAGAAAAACTGAGAGGATGAGTGAAAATAGGTGAAAATCCCAAAGTTCAAACCCTAGGAAAGAGAAAGTGAAGAAAAGTGTGGAAAATCAAAGGGAATAGAAGGAAATTGTGGGCAAATGGGAGAAAAACCAAGGGAAAAGCTCAAACTCCACCAAATCAAGTTTTGTTCAGTTCGAAATATAGAGGAGGGGAAGGCTTTCCAAGAAAAAATGGCAAGGGTTGTTGGGTACTTCGAGATAAAGAGAAAATCTAGAGAGAGAGGGAGGCTATAGAGAGAGGGGAGGGAGTTTCGGATGAGGAGGTGTGAGAAATGAGGGTTTGAGTTTGTTTTAAACAAACAAATTGTGCAGAATGGCCGAAACTGCCCCTGCCGCTATCGAAGCCCAGCCGGCTGTCTCGATGCCCGGTCGTGCTTCATTGAGGCCCGGTCGGCTCTCAGTGAAAACCCAGTTCAATTTTATTTTTTTTTCACTTTATTTTATTTCTTGTATTATGGAATTAAAAAAAAAAGAAAAAAAAATAGTGAAGAAGAAGAGTTAAAAAAAGAGAGAGAAGCGAGAAAAAAAAAAAAGAACAGCAAAAGAAAAGCGAAAAAAAAAAGACAAAGGAAAAATTCATTTTATTCTATTTTATTTTATTGTGTAGTTGCATAATTCGATTTACTTGGTCTCATTCGTTTAATTCAAAGTTGAACTCATGAGTTGATTTGTTTTGTTTCAAAACTTTTAATTTGTTTTAAACTGTTCCGTTAGGTTGTAAACTGTTTTGCCTGAATCATAATTTGTTCTGTTATGCCGTAAACAAATGATATTGTATGTACGGTTCGTTCAGAGGAGTTCCGGATAAAATCATTCGTGCCATAGTAAAATCATCATCATTTTTACCATCAAATTGGAAGACGGTGTGTTGCGATTTTAACACATTGGCAAATTGACTCTCACCTTACTACATCGCTTTGATTGTTTTGATTTTACATATCTCTGTGTAGAATCCTTGTTTCTAATTCACGCTTATGCGATTTGTTTGTTCTTTTATCCATCCAATCTTTCCTCCTCTCGCGTGTAACGGGTTAGGATTATACCTTCGGTTAAAAACATCGGGTGCACCCGGTGTTCACACCACCTTTCCTCCTCTCGCATGTAACACGTTAGGATTGTACCTTCGGTTAAAAACATCGGGTGCACCCGGTGTTCACACCATCTTTCCTTCTCTCACGTGTAACACGTTAGGATTTTACCTTCGATTAAAAACATTAGATGCGCCCGGTGTTCACACCACCTTTCTTTCTCTCATGTGTAATGCGTTAGTGTAGACACCCCATTTTTAACCGCCCTTACGACTTGGACGTCATCTTTTACACACCCAATGATGAGCCTTTCAAACCCTACACACCTGTTGCTTTATTTTTGGACCAAAATCTTGGATTTTCAAGCTTGCAACCTCTTGTGGCCTGTCGGCCACTGCTATGGGCTGCCAGCCACTACTTCTGGTTGCCAGCCACCATTAGTGGCCTGCCGGCCACAAGTGTGTTTTTGCAGATATTTTTCTGCCAACTATGCCAACTGTTGGCACAAATGTATGCACCTTCTTACACGTGTATGTATTGATATTTCTGAGGGAGTTGCATGGTTTTCTATAAATAGAAGGCCTCTCCTTCCATTTTCAAGGTTGGAATTTTTAGAGAAAAAATTCTCTCTCTCTCTACAATTCTCTCTCTCTCTCTCTCTCTTGAAAATTCTTAGCTTTTTGCAAGCTTTTGCCTATACACTCTTAACCAAACCTATCCATCTTTGAGCTGAGGTACATTTGAGCCTATTTTAAGCTCTTGAGGGTGTGTTTGCCTTGATTTGTTGCCTAGAATTGGTTCTTCTCTTCAAGAGGTGTAAAGCTTTGCTTCTCTACTTGCTTTATTTACTCTTTTTCTTATTGTTTTCCCACTATTTTTGGGCTGTATCAACTCTGTATTTTTGGGCTGAAACTTGTGGTTTAAGGCCAATAAGGGTTGAGGGGTAGTTCACCCTTCTTTATACCTTGCTTTCAAGGCCTTTACCCTTGTGTTTCCAAGCTTTTAAACACTGATTTTCAGAGTTATTTCAGTGGCTAAAATGATGTTTTGAAGTCCAAAATTGGAGGGGTTAGCTTCCCCTCCTTGTGTCTTGCTTACTAGCCTAGCATGCTCCATGTTTTAGTTTATTGTTATAGCTATTTTTGTCTTAATTCTAGTGTGTTTTAGGACTTATTTAGCACTATTTGAGGACTATTTTTAAGTGTTAATTGCATTTGAGCCTTGTATTGCATGCTTGTAGTGCAATGGTCCTCATAGGTTTAGTGGTTTAGGCCTTAGCCACTATCCTATTTGAGCAAATAGTGTTTATTTCATGGCTTTCCATACTTGTGATCACTCTTAATCACCTTTGCAACCACCCTCCTTTCTTGGCTTTTGCTTTGCTTTGAGAGTTGTTTCAAACCTATTGTTTTTTAAGCTTGAGATTGAGATTGTCATGCTTAATGGTTTAATCCCTTTTAGGGGTTCATTATCAACGGCATGACATCTCTCTCATGCTTTAAGCCAACTCTTGGTTTGCACTTCTCTCCTTTACAAGACTTAAACTCACCTCCGAACTTGATTGATTAAAGAATGGAAGGTAACTAAAATGGAGTAGTAAAATTGATGACTAAAAAAGGTGCAAGATAATCATTTGGTTTAGGTTCAATCGGACGTTAATTGAACCCTTGAGTCTTAAGTCGTTTCATACTCATTAGTGATGAAAGCGGTTCAAGATTTCATTGTCAACTACTTCCCTTAATCATTCATGATAGGGAGGTGGTTTTGAGAGTCTTGTTTTGTTGCATTCATTGAGCTTGCACACTTTGTTCACAAGCCATTATGCAATGAAATTGCATCCGTTAATGGTTTGTGCTCAAATTTTGCCACTACTTTGAGCTGTTTAATGGTAAGGAAGGGTGAGTTGTGCAAACAACCCTAGAATATACTCTGCTCTTGCTCTGTTTGCTCTTTGTTGCAGTAAGAAGAACCAGGCAGCAGTGGCTGGCAAGCCACCTCCTATGGACGGTAGGCCATCATTGGTGGATGGCAGGCCATCACTTTTAGCCTGCCGGCCACCTGTGAAAAAATCAGCAGTGTACTTTTGAAGCAAAACAGAATTGGTCTTGAGGTGGAAATCAGTGTAAGTGTTCTACTATACAACAGAGGCATCTGGCAGCAGAAACATTGGCTTTTTTGGGTGGAAGTTCGTGCATGCATAAGCATTCCTCGTTTTCTAAGGCAGAGTAATTCGAATAGCTAGCTTAGCACTTTTTTCATGTTGTATTCATGTAAATAGTTAGTTCAATTAGTTAATTAATTTGTTGCAATAATTAGTTAAGTAGTTTAACTAATTTATTCATTTGGGTTTGTAATAGTTAGTTAATTAGCTTTGCTTTAGCTAGTTAGTTAGTTTATTTATTCGAACCCTCCTGTGTGAGGGCGCAATGCTGTAATAATGTGTATGTCTTCCAACCCCACGTCTTTTTCCCTTTTATTTACTACCTTTTGATGGTTAGTTTAGGGTATCATGTTTTGTTTAGCATTCTCCATGTTTGCATCCACTTATATTACATGCACCGAGCCTCGATTCATCATTCTACTTGCATTGTCATTTAAATACTTCTTTAAAAAGATGCTTAGACCGCATGCTATCAAATTGCTTCATATGTCATATTAGTAGCTGAGCCTAGTAATTGCATATCGCATGCGTTGCATTAGTCATATTGCATTAGTTAGGATCATGCATTTTTCTAACTTCTTTATCTTTTCTTTTTTTTTTTGGCTTGGAGTACTAGGTAAGCCTTTTCTTGCTTTAGCATAATTGCATAAATGTGATTGTTGCCAAGTTTAGCATGCTTTCCATGAGGCTAAGTGCTTAGATGATAAACTGTTTGAATGCCTGTGAATGAAGGCTAGTTGCTTGAATTGGAATAATTTGAGTAATGTTCATATGCAATCACTTTTTTAAGTGGTACATATTCAAAATTCTTTTCAAAAACAAACATGAAATCGAAATGTTCTAATTCTTGCAATTTAGTCTATACTTGTGTATGGGCGCATCACGTAGTAATGCTAGCCTAATAAATCGGAACAAGAGCATAAAATGTAAATAAGATTCATATCATGATTAGTAGAGGCTGATCTTTGATCAGGCAAGCGAGGGTGCTCAATTCATGACCTTCCCCTCTAGTACCTAAGCTCCCAAGCCGAGGCAATCTTGGTGATGACGAACATGTGGCCTTTGGCACGAGTCATGGATTTCCTAAATTTTCCTAAAAAATATTTAGGTGGCGACTGTGTATCTGGCAAAGCAGTCCACTTTTACCAATTTGATTCAAAATCGATTTTCCAAAAGATTTTTCAAATTTGGACTCTTTGGTGTTTATATATTTCACATTGCACTTATGAGATTAGATTCAGAACTACGGGAGTCTGATACTGTAGGGCTTATTTGTTTTTCGAAAGGGGGCACGAAAAAGTCAAGCTACAGTTTCTAGCGACTCTGCTGGGAAAATTAGAAAACTTGACTCAAACTTCATGATATGAAATTTTATCTACACTTATATGTTTCTTTGCATTTGCATTTGCATTTGCATTGGTACGCCTAAGTCATTGTGTTTGCCGTTTGCTATTCTTAGACGGTTTGCCGAAGGCTTGCCTAAAAGCTTGCCAAAAGGCTGACCAGTCATGGGCTCTGCCATGATGGGAACACAACCCTTGGTCCTGGACTACTGCTGTACCGTTTAATCCTCCTTTCACTTCTCGATGTTAGGTATGAGAGTTATATTAGGTAGTCTTACTGAGGTACCCTTTTGACCATTCGGCCTAGTTGTTTATCGAAAAGCCATAGAGACTGTTCCAAACTAGGATAGGATGCTTACCCGAATACAGGATTACGTGCAACTGCTTTGTTTGAATAGCGAAACCTAGTTCCTGACGAAACTAGGACAGGGTAACCCTACCCCCTCATAGGGGTGTTTTGGCTCTCACTTAACTGGTATATGCTTTACAATGAAATGTACAGGAATGTACATATCAGTTGCGAGTTTGGTATCTATTTTGGGGACAGAATTCAGTGTTGAGTGCAGTCCTACAGCTTTGATTACATCTGTGTTGATAACATCCGAGCTGAGGTGCTATGCAGTTTCTGATTACTGCTTTCTTTTTTTTGCTTTATTTCTTTTTGCTAGGTAGTTTAACACCATAGCTTCAGAAAGTTTGGATATCCCCCAAGTACTCTAGACCCGAATCAGAAGGCTTTGCAAAACTGGGGATCTTGTTCGGGGACAGCTTGTGTTTACTTCACTCTCACTGGTTACAAGACGGAGGAAAGTCAGGCAGAATTCTCCAGTTCAATTTTTACAGCAGTCACCCCTCAATTCACCTGTATCCAATCAAGTTCAAGGACAGTCTTCTACTTTTAGTCCAACACAAGATCACTTGCCTATTTCGATGACATAGTACCCCCTGGTCAGTATGGAGGAATTGATCCATCATCTTCAGCAAACAGTTGAAACCCTACAGTAAGATACTGCTCGTCAGGCCGAGGTCACAGCCTATCAAGCCGAGGTAACAAATAGGCTATAACAGCAGCAACCACAGCCGGCAGCAGCCTCTACATCTCATACACCTTCCACGGGTATCCTAGCACCCAGAGCCACTGCCCATACAGCTAATGTGCAAGAAAATCAGGGCAATCCAGTAGAGCCAATCCCAGCACAAGCCTCCAAAGCACCTGTGTAACAAACCGAAGCTCCGTTTGAGTTTGAGGTTGACCCAACTGTATTCAAGGTCAATAAACTGGAAAAGCTATTCAAGAGAGCACAAGATGTTAACTCCATTCCTGATATAGAGGACGGGTATACCGACTCTGCAGTGACATTGCCAGATCAGTTCAAAATGCCGCACATCGATCGATTCGATGGCTCCGTAGATCCAATGGTTCACCTTCGGCTATTTTCGGACATCTTGCGGCCGATGGGCCTGACTAGACTATAAAAGTAGTCTTTCTTTGGCCAGACCATGTCGAGAATAGGAGCCATATGGTATGCAAAGTTAGAGGATTCTGTTAAGAAAAATTATGAGGAGATGGTCGAGGCCTTTATTGCTCAGTACTATTATAACACGCAGATCGAGGTCACAACTCGTGATCTCGAAACAACACGCCAAGAGTCGAAGGAAGGCTTTTCTGAATTTGTGACGAGGTGGAGAGTTAAGGCCTCAATGATGACCACAAGGCCTTCTGAGAAGGATCAGATAAGAATGGTAGTCCGCAATCTGCATGGGAAGTTGTTACAGAAAATGATTGTCCTGCCTCTATTCACATTCACCAAGCTCCATGAGATGGGGTTGCAGATTGAAGACGCCATGAAACAAAGGCTGATTACAGATGAGAAAGAGCAGGCAAAAAGGCCTTTTGTGCGCAGTTCCAATGCTACCTCCAGTGGTGGCACAGCTGCGAGGCCGTCAGATGTGAGCGTTGTCACCATCACAACCAAGACTACCAATTCCTTTGCCAACACAGCTCCACAAACTTCAGCCAACCCTACCCGATCCTAGAGGACCTTTACCCAACTCTACATGACCCTATCTTCAGCCATGAAGGTACTAGTCAAAAAAAGGCACCTCAAACCATTAGAGCCCCGCCCATTACCTGATCCTCTTTTACCCAAACACAACCCTGCAAAATATTGTGCGTTTCACCAACAGCATGGTCATGATACCAACTAATGCTTTCGATTATGTCATGAGATTCAAGACCTCATTGACAACAAGGTGATCGCACCACCCCAGAAACCAAATGTAATCACGAACCCACTCCCGGCCCACAATCAAGTTTCTCTACCTCAAAATCTAAACCTGATCCATACACTGGCCATCCCCTACGACCCCAGCGTATATATTACCCCTTCCCACCTAACAAGACCAATGTTGTTCATTCTCGAAAGCACAGATCTGTGCATGATGGACACTTCCGCAGTTCAACCTAAGCCTGTGGTGGTGACAGTTGCAGTAGAAGGGAGGTCGACCTTAGAGAAAGGTATGAGTCCGTTGTCAAAGAGTTCTGAAGACTTACCTAATGGGATATACGATCCAACCTGCTACATTGTGCCGACTAGTTAAATCAAGCCTGAATTGGCATTGCCAACTGTAGTGGAGGTTAATGTGGTTGGGGAGGATGGCCCGAACCAAGGGTTGGATGATTTGGCAGAGCTAGAGGAGGATTTAGACAACCTGCAGTTCTTTGACGAACAGGATCAAGCGGATATGCAGATTGGCTAGTTCGATTTGAATAGATCAACTGACAACTCTGGGTGGCTGAGTGATGAGCCGGATAAGAAGAAAGGAACTGAAATGAAATAGAAGGAAAAGGAAGTAGGAATTGCTATAGTGGCCGGAAAGGTTGATGAGAAGGAAAAGCTGTCGGAGAACGCCGGCATGAAAAATTCAGCTCAGGAACTGGGCGCTGTAAGCACTGTGGACACAGAACAAGAAGCTGCACTGAAGCAATTTGAACGAGAGAGGGTTGAAGACGACTAAAAAGCAGTACTGGCCCAAAACCCTGTAGGGGATACTTGTGATGTGAAGGTAATCCAAACGGAGATGGACAACTATTTGTCAACTGCTAAAGGTGTATGGTGGGATGATGAGGATCTGTATCTAGCCCACACCGATGAAGACTGGGGTGAGTGCCTTCTAGACAACATGTGGTATGCTGAAGAAATAGATCACATGACAAGAAGTGGGCGGTATTTTAAGCCACCGCACTTAGATCAAGCTAAGGCATCTGGAAAAGACAGAGAGGTTGAGAAACATAAAGAGAAGTAGTTGAAAGAAGAGGCAGTGTTAAAGCAGCTTCAGAAAATACAAGCTGACATCTCAATTTGGGGTCTGCTCATGACCTCCCAGGTACATTGACAAGTAGTACTGCCAACAATAGACAAAGCTAAATTGTCCATTGACACTACCCCCGGACAGCTTGTGGGATTGGTCTTCCTAGGTGGCGCCAAGCCAACCCTAACTTTTTCTGACAAAGAACTGCCGCCGGAAGGCTCAGGTCACAACAAACCCTTGTACATATCTGTTGAGTGTAGGGAGAAATAGGTGCTGGTGGTGTTAATAGACACAGGTTCGGCCATCAATGTCTGTCCTTCTCGCACAGCTTATGCAATCGGCCTTAGAGTAGCAGACTTTGTGCCCACAGCCCAAGTAATTCAGGCATATGATAATACAAGTAAGGAGGTCATGAGTACGGTGCAAATCAGAGTCCAGGTGGGCCCAGCTACGCAAGATGTCGAGTTTCATGTCCTAGATGTGCTAGCTACCTTCAATTTACTGCTAGGGAGGCCCTAGTTGCATCTTGTGAAAGCTGTCTCCTCCACTCTCCACCAAATGTTGAAATACCCTCATGGGAAAGGAGTGGTGATTGGTTTTGGGAATTCATCCATCCATTCGCCGCTAGAGGTAACTACACCAGTGCTGGAAATCACTCATGGCAAGGAGGATGTAATTCTCTTAGGGTTCACTCTGGCTGAAGCTCGGATAGTGCAGACCATTCTAGCCACTGATGAGGGCATGTACGTCAGCGCCCAGTCTATCTATTTCATGAACAAACTGCAGCATGTTCTAGGAATGGGACTCAGAAGAAGTGGCCAGAAAAGCAAGGTAGCACTGACAGATGTGCCGTACGACCCACATGCCTTCGATCTGGGCCATGTGTCCACCAAAGAGGACTAGATCAGGAAAGAAGAAGAAATCAGAGGCAGAGCTAGGACCAAGCAAGTTAGGAAACACTATGAGCTCACCCACAGGCCAATCTAGGGAATGCTGAATGGCCGCTTTGTTCGAGAGGGAGAAGATTTCCCCTTTTGTGGCTTCCCGAGCCTTGGGTGAATTCCTTGAAGCAGCGTGTCCCCGGGTTCGAGATCTTCTTTGATCTGCAGCTGCAAGATAGTGACACTGAGGAAAGGGCTGAACCAAGAACGAAAGCTGAGCAGAGCATGAAAAGTGACTCAGACAGCGACGAACTTGGAGTAGGGGCAGCACTGACTTGTCTCCTAACAGATCATGCGGCTGACTTAGAGAACTTGGGGGATAACCTTACCATCTCCATGATCGGAAAGGAACTACATGTGAACCCAATCAACAGTATTTTGGATGCATCAGAGGCACCATCTCCTATCTAGTAGCTGGAGGAAGGCTATCCGTCTAGTTCTAAGTCAGGTAATGAACTAGAATCTGATTCCACTGAGTCTGTGGAGTCGGAATCAGATTCCAATTCCAATTCCTCTGGGTCTGAGTCTGGTATTTCTGGGAGTGGTAACCCAGATACCAAAGTCCTGTTTAGGTCTTCATTCAACTTTTCTTTTGAGTCTGTAACCGAAGATCTGGACCTTTTGAATGAGAACTCTGCAAATTCTGTGTACTTCTCTGAGCTGTTGGTTTATTGTATTGATCAAGATTTTCAGAATTTTAATGAAAACAAAGAGGAAGGAATTCCTCTGGTTTTCAAAAACTTGATTAATCGAGAGGGGAAGTGGTTTGCTAAACCCTGTGCTGATGAAATCGTTGCCATTAATGTGGGTACTGAGAAGGATCCGCGTCTGGTCCAGATTGGGTCCACGTTGTCTTCGGAGGAGCGCGAGCGCTTAGTCGTTTTATTAAAAGATTTCAAAGATGTTTTCGCATGGTCCTACGAAGACATGCTTGGAATCGATCCTAAGATTGTACAGCATCGGATCCCTCTTGACCCTGAGGCCCGACTAATCAAGCAGAAGTTGTGTAGAATCCGTCTGGACTTGGCGCTGAAAATCAAGGAAGAGGTCACCAAGCAGATCGAGGCAGGTTTCTTGTTAGTATCTGAGTATCCGACTTGGTTGGCCAACATCATCCCGGTGCCGAAAAAGAATGGTAGAATTCGGGTGTGTGTGGACTTTCGGGACTTGAACTAAGCCAATCTGAAGGATGACTTTCCTTTGCCTCACATTGATGAGTTAATGGACTTCACTGTGGGCTATGCATTGCTATCCTTTATGGATGGGTTTTCCGAGTACAACCTGATTCTTATGGCGCTCGAGGACAAAGAGAAGACCGCATTCACTACACCGTAGGGTACCTACTGCTACCGGGTTATGCCGTTTGGGCTAAAGAATGCCGGGGCTACCTATCAGAGGGTTGCAACCACCATTCTGCATGATATGATCCACAAAGAGGTCGAGGTGTACGTGGACGACATGATTGTCAAGTCCAAAGAAAGAGAGGGCCACTACACCGCCTTGGAGAAATTCTTTCAACAGATCAGAGAATACAGGTTGAGGTTAAACCAGCAGAAATGCACCTTTGGCATAATGGCAAGGAAAATGCTAGGCTTTTTGATCACACAGAAAAGCATTGAAGTAGATCCTTCCAAAATTAATGCCATCCTAGAAATACCACCACCAAGGACTGAAAAGGAAGTGCGAAGCTTTTTTGGGTAAAGTGCAATTCATAAGATAGTTTATTTCCAAATTAACCTTGACTTGTGAACCACTATTTGGTCTCCTGAAGAAAGGGAAGAAATTTCGATGGGATGATCACTGTCAGCACGCCTTCGAGCAGGTTAAGCAGTACCTCCAGAATCCATTTGTGTTGTCGTCACCGAAGCTGGGAAAGCCTTTGATTCTGTACTTGTCAGTGACAGACATGACCATGGGATACATGCTTGCTCAGGAATCTGAAGATAGGGTGGAGAAAGCCATCTACTATTTGAGCAAGAAAATGCTGGATTACGAGACCCGCTATACTCTGTTGGAGAAAACTTGCTTTGTTAACTCACTCTGTAATCTTGGTTTCGAGATTAGATCCCATCAAATATCTCTTTAAGAAACCAGTGCTTACGGGTAGGCTAGCCTATTGGTTACTTCTTCTCTCCAAATTTGATCTCAAATATGCCATCCGCAAGTCGATCAAGGGAAGAGCTGTAGCGGAGTTCCTGGCAAACCACCCGGTAGAAGGAGATGAGGCAGTGGAATACTTGTTCCAAGATGAAGCCACTCTACAAGTTGAGGAGGAAACTTGGATGATGTACTTTGACGGAGTGTCCAATTAGTACGGTTATGAGATAGGTGTATTGCTAATAGCACCCGACGACTCCCATATACCTTTAGCCTTCAAACTTTGGTTCAAGATGTCCAATAATAAAGCAGAGTATGAAGCGTGTATTGCTGGTTTAGAAGCCGCCCTGGAACTAGGGGCAATAAGATTAGATGTTGTCGGGGACTTGAACTTAGCTATTTCTCAAGCGAATGGAGACTAGAAAGTTAAAGAAGAAAAGATAAAGGTTTACCATCAGACCCTGGACGTTCTGATTCCTAGGTTTGAAAAGCTGACTTTCACACATCTATTAAGAGAGAACAACAAGTTCGCTAATGCTTTAGCAACTCTATCTTCCATGGTAGACATCCCATTTGGAGTCCGGATGTGTCTAATTATCATTGAGCAGAAATACACGCCGGCTTATGAAACTATTGCCACGATAGATGAAGCGCAACACAAAAACCCTTGGTACTATGATATTTGGAATTTTCTAGAAAATGAGGCGTATCTACCAGAAGCAAATGCCAAGGACAAAAAGGGAATACAGCAAATGGCCATCCAATTTATCATCTGCAGAGGAAAACTATATAAAAGAGGTCATTTGGGAATGCACAAGTTGTGTGTCGAAGAAGAGGAATCAAAGCGCTTCATGGAGGCCATCCATGGAAAGGAGTGCGGGGCGCATATGAACGGAGTGATGCTAGCTCGGAAGATTCTTCGACAAGGTTATTACTGGTCCACCATGAAGAAGGATTGTATTGGTTTTGTTCGACGATGCCACAAATGCCAAATTCATGCCAATCGCATGAATATCCCTCCGTCAAAACTGTACAACATGACTTCTCCATGGCTTTTCTAAGTCTGGGGAATCGATGTTATCGGTCCAGTCACACCAAAAGGGTCGAATGGGCATGAATATATCTTGATGGTGATTGATTACTTTACAAAGTGGGTGGAAGCTCAGTCCTATGCAGTGTTGAAGGCATCGCATGTGGCTAAGTTTATCAGAAACAATATCATTTGCCGGTATGGAGTCCCAAACAAGATCATATTAGATAATGGCTCCTACTTCCAGAAAGAGGTGATAGACTTGTTGGAGAAATATAATGTGGCTTTCTATAAGTCATCTACATACAGGCCGCAAACTAATGGAGCTGTTGAAGCTGCCAACAAGAACATCAAGAACATCTTGTAGAAGATGGTTGAGACCTACAGGGACTACCAGATAAATTGCCATTCGCACTCTAGGGCTATAGAACTTCGATCCGGACGTCTACAGGGGCAACTCCTTATTCTCTCGCCTACGGGATGGAAGCCGTTTCCCCAATTAAAATAGAAATCTCATCGCTGCGAGTTATGGCTGAGTGTCAAATAATAGAGGCAGACTAGCAACAAAGCAGATTTGAGGAGTTGATGATGTTTGATGAGAGAAGGCTAAAAGCATTGTATCATGTTTAGCGCTACCAGCACAAAATTGCTAGGGCTTTTAACAAGAAAGTTAAGTCCCGAAATCTCAAGGAAGGAGACATGGCGTTGAAAGACAACCGAGCTCCCATTCATAACCCTAGGGGCAAGTTCAAACCCAACTGGACTGGTCCTGAAATCATCAAAGCTATATGGTCAAGTGAACTTGTTATTCTCATGGACTTAGATGGCCTAGAATTTTCACAACCGATAAACATGGACAAGTTGAAGAAATACTATCCCTGAGAGGCTCGCTAGGTCGAAAACCCGAAAGGGCGACCTAGGCAAAAGTTAGAGCATGAAAAATTAGAAATAAAGAAAAACTGAGGTCGCAAGGTGGAAAACCCTAAAGGGCGACTTTGGCAAAAGTTAGAGCGCAAAAGGAAAGAGAGTTAATACTCGAGTGAACCTGAATTGAACTACGAAGGCCTGATTCCCATCTTCGGGACATGTAGGCAACTTCATCTTGAAGTTCGGCCGTAATCACCTCCCACTGAACTGTCCTATCCATGTGTCTAATCAGGTCATCTTTGTCTGCTATTTACCTGAGAGTTCGGTTATGATCTTTGTTCCGTGAAGAAGAGCTGGCTACAATGCAGAGCAGTGGTGTTCAATCAGGGGCAATTATGATCTTTTGATTCGGGGTTGTACATCTTGAAGATTGATTCTGTGCGTGTCAGGTGGTGATCCTTTTCGAAAATGGTTTTGGAAAGTTTTAATAAAAGTTGATTTTGTTCAAAATTTTACCTTTTACAACTTAGACTATTTTTGGACCAAAAGGAAAATTTTTAGTGCTCACAACTTTAATTCCATTGATTTCAACATAAAGTTCTCCAACTCTCTGATACAAATCAAAGTTACTTTTATTACATCATAAAACTTGAAAAGAAAGGTGAGTCAAGTGCTAGGGGCATAGGTGAGTCAGGTGCTCCTGCGTCCTCTGCTCGTGCTTGTGGAAGCTTTTGAAGCCAAAGTGGGCCCGGCTTATGCCTCATCCTTGAGCCAAGCCAAACACTCGCTGGAAAGGGCATAACTGAAACTAGGGGCAGGGGCCAGAAGCTCTCTCATCCTCCAAGCAGCAAGGTACCTAGCCAAATGCGAACCACAAACTAGAAATGAAGCTGGATATTCTACTCCTTCCTCTAGGCAGGTCTAATCATGCCCAAACTGGCGTCGAAATCAGAAGGAAAAGTAGAACACGCAGTGCGTGAGGCCGATCAACTGTATGCTAGGCTGTCGAGCCATGCCGTAATTCATCTCGGCCAGATTAAGCCAGGGGCAGTGCCAAGAGAGATTAAAGAATAGAGAGATGTATATTGAGAGAAAAGTAAGAAAAGGGCTTTGAGAGAAAAATAGAGCATGAGTGGCGAGTGATGTGAGAAACCCATATGAGAAAGGGTGGGAAACAATACCTAAAAAAGTAGTGGACTCCCCGCAAATCTGTTAGTCTCTCGCCGAAGAAAGGCATTCAAGCCCATCATGGTCTCGGCCAGCACCAAACCTATGCAACTCTTCCCTTCTTTCAGTGGAAGCCAGCTGTCAACAATCTGGAGGTTCCTCTGCCGACCACCTCCTCTGGCTGGCAACCCCCATCTCTGGCCAACGGCTCTCCTTTCTGGCCTACCGTCCACCTGTGTGCTGGGCAGTGTTGGCAGAGTGTGTTTTGTCTCGATCTTTGTGTTTTGAGGTCTTGTTTTGAGTCTTTTGGTTTTAGCAAGTGTGTTTATTTGTTTTTGAGTTATTTTTGCTTTGTTTATCGAGTTGTATTTTGTATTTTGGTTGTTGGTCAGCTCATTACTCGATTAAGAACATCGTGCTAATACAAGTGTTCAGTATTCATTTTCAAATTCGATTCCATGTCCATTTCATGCAAATATGGTGCTCATGATGCGAAAATGATAACTCTTTTCATAAAAACTGTGAGGTTTTCTTCCGATCATGGTTTTTTACAAAAGAGGAGTATAAGTTTCAAAAGCAAAATAAACCTATCTGAGGCAATACATGTGCTAATGCTACCAAACAAGAAGAAACTAAGCAAAAAGTACAAAAACATCAATGCCAATCATCTCAAGCTCGAGAGGCCCTATTCGTTCTCTTCCTCGGAGGGGACTCGAGAGCACTATCTCCATCGACACCACTATCGGAATTAGACTCTGAACCAGAGCCGGTATCATCTCCGCTCCTTGCCTCGGAGCCCACCTCGGCGTCACCTCTGCTCTTGGACCCCGAGCCAGCATCATTATCTCCACTCTCGGATGACTTAGAATGCCAACTCACTGCCTCCTCGGAGTCACTAGTCTCAGCATCATCGTCGCTCAAATAGGCTCTAAGGGGCTACACTGACCTTGGGTACCCCTATCCCTGCCTTGACCATGGCGCGCATCTCGGCCGCGTGCTGGAGCTTGTCTCTCTCTCTCTCCCCCTTGCTGCTAGAGGAGGTACTGTTGGTGCTGTTGCTGCCGCTGGTGCCCGCGGTGCAGATGGGATATGAAAAAAAATAGGTGTCAACATATCAGCTACAGTGTGTATCAGATACAGGCATAGTATGCAGAATGAGTGTTATGCAGAAATCAGGTACAATGTGAGTACAGTGTGCCAATGTAGTGTATCAGTGCAGTTTAGGAAAGACTATGGTTAAAATGTCGATGTATCAGTGGAAATATGATAGCATGATGCACGAACAGGGTTAGTAATGAAATGCATGCTGAACTGAAAGAAATTACCTGGACACCATAGAGACCAAGCAGCATCTCCCTCCTCTACACCATACCTATCAGAGAAGCCACCAGCTCGAGAAGGCTCCATGTATACTCTATAGATGCCTGCAAGTACATTGGATGATCAATGTTTGGGATAAACATATCTAAAATGGAAGTGTGAGGTGCAAATTGTAAAGTGTGGTCGATACCTGAGACGTGCCTTGAACTCCGACATACTCATGCCCAGCTTCTGCCGGCTCGATCTGAATCTGGTAGGCAGTTGGTGTCACGACCCAAACCCGCCCCTATAGGTTTGGCACCGTAACCGGCCAGTAATCCGAGGATTACCTACGGCCTCTGAAGAGATTAACAAATAGTAAGGGGCTGCGGAAGCAAATATACAAAATAACAAGGTCCAATAAGCTGTCATGACGTACATGGGACAGGAAATTCAAAACTTTATTTATATACATAAACACGCTAGTCAGATACACCAAATATGTACAAAGTATTTACAAAATGTAATCCCAAGATCAGATGTTACAAAACAGATACAACAGACTAGCATGAAGTGCAAAAACAGCCAAGGCGTTAGGCTTCAAGCGGAACCTCCTCAGGAGGCGCAATGGATGGCTGACCAAAACAAAACAGAAGGCCATCAACTCTAGCCTGGGTCCTGTGCCGCCTCACCTACATATATATAGTAAACTGTGAGCGAAAGCCCAGTGAATAATAAACATAGTAAAGGGGTTTCAATGAATGGGTTCATACAGATCCAGAAAACATAATTCAATTTCCATATCAAAACCATAATTTGCCCAGATTGTAAATAGACAGAAATCATAAGACATGATTAAATTTACGTGATACATCCATTAGCATAACAGAACAGAACGCATAAGCGTAAGGTTATGATTAACCTAGTTCCAAAAAGGAACCTCCAGATCCGGGTAACAGAACAGAACAGCAAAGCCCCCATGGTGGGCCTCCGGTACGGGTAACAAAGCACAGACAGAACGCATACGCGTGAGGTTACGAATAACCAGTTCCACAAAGGAACCTCCGATACCGGGTAATGGCTGTAGATATCACATAATACTAAGGATGTCACGATACATGTTAGAAATCGAACAATCATTCATTGTACAGAAAATATCTTTACAGAAAGTCGATCTCGTTTTGTCACATAGAAAATAAGTACAGTTGAACATATCTTTACAATGTTATTACTCACTGTGGGCGTTGAAACAGAGAGATGGAGCCAAACAGTCAAACAGAATGCGGCACACGACCTACATAACACATCGCAGATACACACTTGAAACACACAATCCAATTGTACAAAACTCACATCAATGATCCTAAGTGTGAACCTAACCTCTTATCCTTATTATGGAGCCTTAAACATGGCCTAGGAATGCCTAGGATGGAATGAGGATGCAAAAATGCCTTAGAAAACATTTTTCACAAGTTGCTGAAAATAGGGGTCTCGCTCGATCGAGCCTTCCTTCGCTCGAGCGAGCTTGCAAAATCAAAGGGTTCGCCCAAGCGAGGACTCCTTCGCTCGAGCGATCTGCAAAGATGAAAAAGTACTGGTTGCTGATTTTTTCCGCTCGATGCTCACTCGAGCGTGAGACACAGCTCCTCGCTCGAGTGTAGGTCTCTTCGCTCGAGCGTGCGTCTGCGTGCACCAAAAATCTGAGAGCTTGCATTTTACGCTCGAGCCACCATTTATTCGCTCGAACGGAGCTCTGAACAAACGATGGTCGCTCGAGCGAGGAATCCTTTGCTCGAGCGAGGAAGCCAAATTCTGGAATTTCCATATTTGCCTCCCAAGCTCAAACCAAGCATTCTATAGCTCAAAACTCAACCTCTTGGGCCCATTTTCTGGAAAAACATTTCAAACTCATAGTACAACAAGCTTCAAAAGCCAATTTGGAATATAAATGCCCAAGGGTGAGTCAATTGGTCACAAATTCAATAAATCACCAAAAACAAAGTTTAAACAAACATGCATGAGTCCAATTAAATTTCAAAGCTCCAAAACATGATCCAAAGCAAAATTAAACTTAGAATTTTGATGAATTCATGGACTTTAGCAAAAATATGAGCATGCATGTGAAAACTTGATACAAAACAACTTCAATTTCTATGAACATGTACATGCATGCATTAATTAAGCTTAAATTCAACATGTTAAACCCAATTCTAA
The DNA here is from genome assembly GCA_030407325.1 of Camellia japonica. Lineage (NCBI taxonomy): Eukaryota > Viridiplantae > Streptophyta > Magnoliopsida > Ericales > Theaceae > Camellia > Camellia japonica. Next base: position 93,776,657 of record JAPPVO010000059.1, read on the forward strand.
CCTTAAATACCAAATTAACCAAGAACCATGCAAGGATTACTCTTAAACTTACAAATAAAAGAGAAACCTCCTACCTCAACTCTTGAATTCCAAGTCTAAGAGCTCAATGTTGTTATAAACCTTCAAATCTCCAAGTGTTTAGCCAAAATCCTTGTTGAAACTAAGTTTCTCTCTCCTCTCCCTCTTGCCTACGTTTTTCCTCAGCCAAAAATGATGAAATGGTGTAATGACACCTCACACAAGATGAAACAAAGGTAGCCCACTCACAATGGCAAAAGGGTAAATACCTAGGTTCATTAATATAACATTATTTAATCTGATTTAAACATTCCCAAATCAAATTTTAATTGAACCTACCATAAAATCACATAAAATCTAACTAGTCTAAAATACTAATCAATTTCGGAATCGGGCGCCGATAAGGCTTCCAATTTGCAATTTAAAGTTTAAAACACGAACAGATATTTCGACACCGAACAGATAGAGACACATAATTCATACAATACACATGCAAATTAATTCCAGATTTCCTCTTAATTACTATTAGGCATAATGAAGTACCAATTAGCGTTAATCAGGGTCGGGGTTATTACAGTTGGCCGCTAACATATGAGCGCAGTGGGAATCTCCGGCCAATGGATAGTCTGCTCAATAGGGGGAGCACCTCTTGTATGGGCCCTAGTCGCCTGAGTCGTCTCACCCGCCACAGGAGTCCCTTCTCCCTCGCCTGCGTGAGCTCCTGTCAGAAAAGGCATAAGGTGGGTCTGAATAAATGTCGTGTAATCACCCTCTCCTTTGAAGAAGTCAGTGCCTAGGTCTACCATGAATTGTATGACTACGTCAACTGGTAGGCTATCCGCTGTCCTCATAGACACCGGAGGTGGCACCGGAACGACTTGATCAAGCAAGCCCACAGTCTGGCTATAGATACCCCATGTTTGACCGCCCTTATAACTTGGACGTCATTTCTTGCACACCCAATGATGAGTATATATGCTTGTCAAGTGCGCGAAGTCCTCAGCGGAATGCCACAGCTTTGAGCCTTTCAAACCTTACACACCTGTTGCCATATTTTTGGATCAAAACCAGAGATTTTCAAGCCTGCAACCTTTTGTGGCCTGCCGGTCCCTTCTATTGGCTGCCGACCATTGTTTCTGGTTGCCGGCCACCAATGCGTTTTGCAGATATTTTTTTGCCAACTGTACTAGCTGTTGGCACAGATGCATGCACCTTCCTCCACGTGTATGTCTTGATATTTCTAAGGGAGTTGCTTGGTTTTCTATATATAGGAGGCCACCCTTTCCATTTTGAAGGTTGGAATTTTTAGAGCAAAACTTCTCTCTCTCTCTCTTGAAATTTCTTAGCTTTTTGCAAACTTTTTCCTATACACTCTTAACCAAACCTCTTCATCTTTGAGCTGAGGTACCTTTGAGCCTTGTTTGAGCTTTTGAGGGTGTGTTTGTCTTGATTTGTTGCCTAGAATTGGTTCCCCTCTTCAAGAGGTATAAAGGCCCTGTTTGGTAGGGCTTATTTCCAGCTTATTTCAGCTTTTAGCTTAATTTAAGCTATTTTGATATGTTTGGTTCAGCTTAATAATACAGTTTATAGCTTTTTGTAAGTCAAAAATCAACTTATTCTTTGAGTGGGGGGGGGGGGAGAAACTTAATTTATAAGTCAAAAATCAGCTTATGTTCACAGTTATAAGCTATAAGCTGTTAGGCTATAAGTTATAATCACTTTCCCACAGATCTACCAAACGGGGCCAAAGCTTTGCTTCTCTTCTTGCTTTATTTACTCTTTTTCCTACTATTTTCCAACTGTTTTTGGGCTGTATAAGCTCTGTATTTTTGTGCTGAAACTTGGGTTTTAAGGCCAATAAAGGTTGAGGGGTGGTTCACCCGTCTTTACACCTTGCTCTCAAGGCCTTTAGTCTAGTGTTTCCCACCTTTATACTATCTTTTTTTTAAGCTTTTAAACACTGATTTTCAGAGTTATTTCAGTGGCTAAAATCATGGTTTGAAGTCAATCGGACGTTAATTGAACCCTTGAGTCTTGAGTCGTTTCGTACTCATTAGTGATAAAAATGGTTCAAGATTCATTGTCAACTACTTTCCTTGATCTTTCATGATAGGGAGGTAGTTTTGAGAGTCTTGTTTTGTTGCATTCATTGAACTTGCACACTTGGTTCATAAGCTATCATGCAATGAAATTGCATCCATTTGTGGTTTGTGAATCAAACTTACTACCCCTTTGAGCTGTTTCATGATATGAAGGGGTGAGTTGTGCAAACAAACCCTTGAGAATACCTTGCTTCTGTTCTGTTTGCACTCTATTGCAGCAAGAAAGTCTAGTCATCAGTGGCCGGCAGGCCACCATCAGTGGCCGGCAGGCCATCTGCCGGCCACCAGTGCAAAATCCAGCTGTGTACTTTTGAAGAAGAATAGAGTTGGTTCTTAGGTGAAAATCAGTGCAAGTGTTCTACTGTGTAATAGAGGCATTTGGCAGCAGAAACAGTGGCTTTTTCAGGTGAAAAGTCCATACATGCATGAGCATTCCTCGTTTCCCGAGGTAGAGTAATTAGAATAGCTAGCTTAGCACCCTTTTCATGTTATATTCATGTAAATAATTAGTTAATTTGTTGTAATAATTAGTTAGCTAGAACAGTTAATTAATTTGTTGCAATAATTAGTTAAGTAGTTTAGCTAAATTATTCATTTGGGTTTGTAATAGTTAATTAATTAGCTTAGCTTTAGCTAATTAGCTAGTTAGTTCATTCGAACTCTCCTTCGTGAGAGCATAATGTTGTAATAATGTGTATACATTCCAACCCCACGTCTTTCTCCCTTTTATTTAACTGCTTACGATGGTTAGATTAGAACATCATGTTTTGTTTAGCATATTTTTATATTTGCATCCACTTGTATTGCATGCATCGAGGCTCGGTTCATCATTCTAACTGCATTGTTAATTTAATACTTCTTTGAATACGTGCTTAGACCGCATGCTATCAAATTGATTCATATGTCATATTAGTAGCCGAGCCTAGTAATTACATATCGCATGTGTTGCATTAGTCATATTATATAAGTTAGGATCATGCATTATTCTAACTCTATCATTGTTTTTGGCTTGGAGTACTAGGTGAGCCTTTACTCGCTTTAGCATATCGCATGTGTGTGATTGTTGCCATGTTTAGCATGCTTGCCATGAGGCTAAGTGCTTAAATGATAAACTGTTTTGAATGCCTGTGGATGAAGGCTAATTGCTTGAATTGGAATAATTTGAGTAATGTTCTTATGCGATCACTTTTTCAAGTGGTACATATTCGAAACAATTTTCAAAACAAACATGAATCAAAGCGTTCCAATTCTTGCAAATTAGTCTATACTTGTGTGTGCGCATCACATAGTAATGCTAGCCTAATAACCAGAACAAGAGTATATAATGTAGATAAAAATCACATCATAATTAGTAGAGGCCGATCTTTGATCAGGCGAGCGGGGGTGCTCAATTCATGACCTTCCCCTCTCGTTTCTAAGTTCTCGAGCCGAGACAAATCTTGGTGATGACGGACACATGGCCTTTAGCACGAGTCATAGGTTTCCTAAATTTTCCAAAAATATTTAGGTGGTGACTCTGTATCTGGAAAACCAGTCCATTTTTGGTAATTTCATTCAAAAATCGATTTTCCAAAAGATTTGCCGAATCTGGACTCTTTGGTGTTTATCTATTTCACATTGCACTTGTGTGATCAGATTCAGAACTGTGGGAGTCCGATACTGTAGGGCTTATTCGTCTTCCGAAAAGGGGCATGAAAAAGTCGAGCTACAGTTTCTGTCGACTCTACTGGGAAAATTAGAGGACTTGACTTGAACTTCATGCTACGAAATTTTATCTACACTTATATGTTCTTTGCATTGCATTTGCATTGGTGCATTTAAGTCACCGTGTTTTCCATCTGCTATTCTTGGACTGTTTGTCGAAGGCTTACCTGAAAAGTTTGCCAAAAGGCTAACCAGTCATGGGCTCTGCCATGATAGGAACACAACCCTTAGATCTGGACTACAACTTTACCGTTTGATCCTCCTTTCACTTCTCGGTATTAGGTGTGAGAGGTATATTAGGTAGTCTTACTGAGGTACACTTTTGACCATTCAGCCTAGTTGCATATCGAAAAGCCATAGAGACCGTTCCAAACTAGGACAGGATGCTCACCCGAATACAGGATTGTGTGAAACCACTTTGTTTGAATAGGGAACCCTAGTTCCTGACGAAACTAGGACAGGGTAACCTTACCTCCTCATAAGGGTGTTTTGGCTCTCACTTAACTGATATGTGCTTTACCGTGAAACTGTACAGGAATGTGCATATTAGTTGCAAGTTTGGTATCTATTTTAGGGGGGGGGCAGAATTCAATGTTGAGTGCAGTCCTATAGCATTGATTACATCTGTGTCGATAACATCAATAGCTTAGGTGCTGTGCAATTTTTGATTACTGCTTTCTTTTTGCTAGGTAGTTTAACACCATAGCTTCAGAAAGTTCGAAGATCTCCCAAGTACTCTGGACCTGAGTCAGAAGGCTTTGCAAAGCCGGGGATCTTGTTCGGGGACAACCCGTGTTTACTTCACTCCCACTGGTTACAAGATGGAGGAGAGTCAGGCAGAATTCACTGGTTCAATCTTTACAGCAGTCACCGCTCAATTCACCTGTATCCAGTCAGGTTCAAGGACAGTCTTCTACTTCTAGTCCAGCACGAGATCACTCGCCTATTTCGATGACACAGTATCCCCCGGTCAGTATGGAGAAATTGATCCATCATCTTCTGCAAATAGTTGAAACCCTACAGCAAGATGCTGCTCGTCAGGTCGAGGCCACAGCCCGTCAAGCCGAGGTAATAAACAAGCTACAACAACAGCAACCACAGCCCGCAGTAGCCTCTACATCCCATGCACCTCCCGCGGGTATCCCAGCACCCGGAGCCATTGCCCATACTGCTAATGTCTAAGAAAATTAGGGCAATCCAACAGACCCGATCCCAGCATAAGCCTCTAAAACACCTGTGTATCAAACTGAGGCTCCATTCGAGTTTGAGGTGGACCCGACTGTGCTCAAGGTCAATAAACTGGAGAAGCTATTCAAGAGAGCACAAGGTGTTAACTCCATCTCGGACATAGAGGACGGGTATATCGACTCTGCAGTGACATTGCTAGATCGGTTGAAAATGCTGCACATTAATCGATTCGACGGCTCCAAAGATCCCATGGTTCATCTACAACTGTTTTCGGACATCTTGTGGCCGATGGGCCTGACCAGATTACAAAAGTTGTCCCTCTTTGGCTGGACCATGTCGGGAATAGCGGCCATATGGTATACGAAGTTGGAGGATTCTGTTAAGCAGAATTGAGAGGAGATGGCCGAGCCCGTTATTTCTCAGTACTCGTATAACACGTAGATTGAGGTCATAACTCGTGATCTCGAAGCAACATACCAAGAGTCGAAGGGGGGCTTTTCAAAATTTGTGACGAGTGGAAGGCTAAAGCTTCAATGATGACCACAAGGCCTTCTGAGAAAGATCAAATAAGGATGGTAGTCCACAATCTGCACGAGAATCTTTTACAGAAGATGATTGTCCTACCTCTGTTCATATTCACCAAGCTCCATGAGATTAGGGTGTAGATTGAAGATGCCATGAAACAGGGGTTAATTACAGATGAGAAAGAGCAGGCAAAAAGGCCTTTTATACGCAGTTCCAATGCTACCACCAGTGGTAACACAGCTACGAGGCTGTCAGATGTGAGCGTTGTCACTACCACAACCAAGATTGCCAATCCCTTTGCTAATATAGCTCCACAAACTTTAGCCAACCCTGCCCGATCCCAGAGGACCTTTACCCAACTCTACATGACCCTATCTTAAGCTATGAAGGTGTTAGTCAAAAAAGGACACCTCAAACTGTTAGAGCCCCGCCCACTACCTAATCCTCTTCCACCCAAACACAACCCTGCAAAATACTGCGCGTTTCACCAACAGCATAGTCATGATACCGACCAATGCTTCCGGCTGCGTCATGAGATGCAAGACCTTATTGACAACAAGGTGATCGCACTACCCTAGAAAGTAAATGTAACTACAAACCTACTCCCGGCCCACAATCAAGTTCCTCCACCTAAAAATCTAAACCTAATCCATACGCTGGCCATCCCCTACGACCCCAGCGTATATATTACCCCTTCCCACCTAACAAGACCGACGTTGTTCATTCCCGAAAGCACAAATCTATGCATGATGGACACTTTCACACTTCAACCTAAGCCTGTGGTGGTGACAGTTGCAGTAGAAGGGAGGTCAGCCTTGGAGGAAGGTATGAGTCCGTTGCCAGAGAGTTCTGAGGACTTACTTAAGAGGGTGTACAATCCAAGCTGCTACATTGTACTAACTGGTCAAATCAAACCAAAATTGGTGTTGCCAACTATAGTCAAGGTCAATGTGGTTAGGGAAGATGGCCCGAGCCAGGGATTGGATGATCTGGTGGAACTCGAGGAGGATTTAGACAACTTGCAGTTCTTTGACGAACAAGATCAAAGGGATTTGTAGATTGGCTAGTTTGATTTGAATGGATCAACCGACAACTCTGGGTGGCTGAGTGATGAGCCGGATAAGGAGGAAGGAACTGAAATGAAACCTAAGGAAAAGGAAGCAGGAATTGTTGTAGTGGCCGGAAAAGCAGATGAGAAGGGAAAACTGCCGAAGAACAGTGGCATGGAAAATTTAGCTCAGGAACTGGGCGCTGTGAGCACTGTGGACACAGAATAGGAAGCTGCACTAAAGCAGTTTGAACGAGATAAGGTTAAAGACAACCAGGAAGCTGTAATGGCCCAACACCTTGTGGGGGATACTTGTGATGTGAAGGTAATACAAACGGAGCCGGACAACTGTTTGTTGACTGCTCTAGGTGTATGGTGGGATGATGATGACTGGGGTGAGTGCCTTCCAGACAACACATGGTATATAGAAGAAATAGATCACATGACAAAAAGTGGCCGGTATTTTAAGCCACCAGACTTAGATCAACCTAAGGCATCTGGAAAAGACAGAGTGGTTGAGAAACAGAAAGAGAAGTAGCTAGAAGAAGAGGCAGTGTTAAAGCAGCTTAAGAAAATCCAAGCTGACATCTCAATTTGGGGTCTGCTCATGGCCTCCCGAGTACATCGACAAGCAGTACTGTCAGCAATGGACAAAGCTAAATTGTCCATTGACATTACCCCCAAACAGCTTGTGGGATTGGTCTTCCCAAGTGGCACCAAGCCAACCCTAACCTTTTCTGACAAAGAACTGCCGCCGGAAGGCTCAGCTCACAACAAACCCTTGTACATATCTATTGAGTGCAAGGAGAAATGGGTGCCGGTGGTGTTAATAGACACTGGTTCGGCCATCAATGTCTGTCCTTCCCGCACAGCTTATGCAATTGGCCTTAGACCAGCAGATTTTGTGCCCACAGCCCAAGTAATTCGGGCATATGATAATACGAGCAGAGAGGTCATGGGCACAATGCAAATCAAAGTCTATGTGGGCCCAGCTGCGCAAGATGTCGAGTTTAATGTCTTAGATGTGCCGGCTACCTTCAATTTACTATTAGGGTGGCGCTGGTTGCATCATGTGAAAGTTGTCTCCTCCGCCCTCCACCAAATGTTAAAATACCCTCATGGGAAAGGAGTGGTGATTGTTTTGGGAAATTCTTCTATCCATCCGCCGCCAGAGGTAACTACACCAGTCCTGAAGATCACTTATGGTGAGGAGATGTATTCCTCTTAAGGTTCACTCTGGCTGAAGCCCGGGTAATGTAGACTATACTGGCCGCAGACGAAGGCATGTACATCAGTGCCAAGTCTATCTATTTCATGAGTAAAGTGTAGCATGTTCCAGGAATGGGACTTGGATGGAGTGGTCAGAAAGGCATGCAACACTGACAGACGTGCCACAACCCACATGCCTATGGTCTGGGCCATATGCCCACCAAAGAAGACTGGATCAGGAAAAGGGAAGAGATGACAAACAGAGCAAAGCCTAAGCAAGTCAGAAACACTATAAGCTTATTCACAGGCCAATCCAAGGAACGCTGAATGGCTTCTTTGTTCGAGAGGGAGAAGATTTCCCCTTTTGCAGCTTTCCCGAGCCTTGGGTGAATTCCTTGAAGCAGCGTGTCCCCGGGTTCGAGATCTTCTTTGATCTACAGCTGTAGTGTAATGATACTGAGGAAAGAGCTTAACCAAGCACGGAAACTAAGCAGAGCATGGAAAGTGACTCAAACAACAGCAAACTTGGATTAGAGGCTGCAGTGGCTTGTCTTCTAACAAATCCTGCGGCTGACTCAGAGAACTAGGGGAATAACCTTACCATCTCCATGATCAGGAAGGAACCAAGTGTGAACCTAACCAGCAGCATTTTGGATGTATTTAAGGCCACATCTCTTATTTGGCAGCTGGAGGAGGGCTATCTGTCTAGTTTTGAGTCGGGTGAAGAGCTAGAATCTGATTCCACAAAATCTGTGGAGTCAGAATCAGATTCCAGTTCCTTTGAGTCTGAGTTTGGTATTTCTGGGGTGATAACCTAGATACCAAAGTCCTGTCTAGGTCTTCATTCAGCTTTTCTTTTGAGTTTGTAACTGAAGATCTAGACCTTTTGAATGAGAACTCTATGAATTATGTGTACTTCTCTATGCCGTTGGTTTATTGTATTGACCAAGATTTTCAGAATTTTAATGAAAACAAAAAGGAAGGAATTCCTCTGGTTTTGAAAAACTTGATTAACCAAGATGAGGAGAGGTTTACTAAACCCTATACTGATGAGATCATTGCTATTAATGTGGCTATTCGGAAGGATTAGCGTCTGGTCCAGATCGGGTCTACGTTGTCTTCGAAGGAGCGCGAGCGCTTAGTCGCTTTATTAAAAGCTTTCAAAGATGTTTTTGCGTGGTCCTACGAAGACATGCTTGGAATCAATCTTGAGATTGTACAGCATAGAATCCCTCTTCACCCCGAGGAATGCCCGGTCAAGCAGAAGTTACATAGAATTCGTCCTAATTGGGCGTTGAAAATCAAGGAAGAGGTCACCAAGCAAATCGAGGCAGGTTTCTTGTTAGTATCTGAATATCCAACTTGGTTGGCCAACATCGTCCCAATGTCGAAAAAAGATGGTAGAATCCAGGTGTGTGTGGACTTCCGGGACTTGAACAGAGCCAGTCCGAAGGATAACTTTCCTCTGCCGCACATTGATGACTTAGTGGACTTCACTGTGAGCCATGCATTAATTTCATTTATGGATGGGTTTTCCGAGTACAACCAGATTCTGATGGCACCCGAGGACAGAGAGAAGACCGCATTCACTGCGCCGTGGGGTACCTATTGCTACTAGGTTATGCCGTTTGGGCTGAAGAACGCCGGGGCTACCTATCAGAGGGCTGCAACCACCATTCTGCATAATATGATCCACAAAGAAGTCAAGGTGTACGTGGACGACATGATTGTCAAGTCCAAAGAAAGAGAGGGCCACTATACCGCCTTGAAGAAATTCTTTCAACGGATAAGAGAATACAGGTTGAGACTAAACCCGCAGAAATGCACCTTCGGTGTAACGGTACAAAAAATGCTAGGCTTTTTGATCACATAGAGGGGCATCGAAGTAGATCCTTCCAAAATCAAGGCCATCCTAGAAATGCCACCACCAAGGACTGAAAAGGAGATGCGAGGCTTTCTAGGTAAAGTGCAATTCATAAGATGGTTTATTTTCAAATTAACCTTGACTTGTAAACCACTATTTAGTCTCCTGAAGAAAGGAAAGAAATTCCAATGGGATGATCGCTGTCGGTTTGCCTTCGAGCAGGTTAAGCAGTACCTCCAGAACCTGCATGTGTTGTCACCACCAGAGCCGAGGAAGCCTTTGATTCTGTACTTATCAGTAATAGACACGACCATGGGATGCATGCTTGCTCAGGAATCTGAAGATAGGGTGGAGAAAGCCATCTACTACCTGAGCAAGAAAATGCTAAATTATGAGACCCGCTATACTCTGTTGGAGAAAGCTTGCCTAGCCTTGGTATGGGCTACCAGGAAGTTGAGGCACTACTTGTTAGCTCACTCTGTAATCCTGGTTTCGAGATTAGACTCCATCAAATATTTCTTTGAAAAACCAGCACTTACGGGTAGGCTAGTCCGTTGGTTGCTTCTTCTCTCTGAATTTGATCTCAAATACGGCACCCGCAAGTCGGTCAAGGGAAGTGTTGTAGCGGAGTTCCTGACAAAGCACCCAGTGAAAGGGAATGAGGCGGTGGAATACTTGTTCCCAGATAAATCCATTCTGCAAGTTAAGGAGGAAACTTGGACGATGTACTTTAACGGAGCGTCCAATCAATACGGTTATGGGATAGGTGTGTTGCTGATAGCACTCGACGACTCCTATATACCTTTAGCCTTCAAACTCCAGTTCAAGGTGTCCAATAATGAAGCAGAGTATGAAGCGTGTATTACTGGTTTAGAAGCCGCTCTGGAACTAGAGGCAATAAGATTGGATGTTATCAGGGACTCGAACTTAGTTGTTTCTCAAGCAAATGGAGACTGGAAAGTCAAAGAAGAAAAGATGAAGGTTTATCACCAGACCCTGGACGTTTTGATTCCTAGGTTTGAAAAGCTAACTTTTACGCATCTACTGAGAAAGAACAACAGGTTCGCTGATGCTTTAGCAACTCTATCTTCTATGGTAGGCATTCCACTTGGAGTCCGAATGCGTCCTATGATCATCAAGAAGAACACACGCCAGCTTATGAAACTATCACCGCAATAGATGAAGCGCAACAAAAAAACCCTAGGTACTACGATATTTGGAACTTCTTGGAAAATGAGATTTATCCACCAAGGGCAAATGCCAAGGACAAAAGGGGAATACGGCGAATGGCCATCCAATTTATCATCTGCGAAGGTAAACTGTATAAAAGAGGTCATTTGGGAATGCACAAGTTGTGTGTCGAAGAAGAGGAATCAAAGCGCTTGATGGAGGCTACCCATAGCGGGGAATGCAGGGCGCACATAAACAGTGTAATGTTAGCCTGAAAGATTCTCAAGCAAGGTTACTACTGGTCCACCATGGAGGAGGATTGTATTGGTTTTGTTCGGAGATACCACAAATGCCAAATTCATGCCAATCGCATGAATATCCCGCCGTCAAAACTGTACAACATGACTTTGCCATGGCCTTTCTCAGTCTGGGGAATCGACGTGATTAGTGCAGTCACACCAAAAGGATCAAATGGGCATGAATATATCTTGGTGGCAATTGATTACTTTACAAAGTGGGTGGAAGCTCAGTCATATGCAGTGTCGAAGGCATCGCATGTGGCTAAGTTTATCAGAAGCAATATCATTTGTCGGTACAAAGTCCCAAACGAGATCATATCAGATAATGGCTCTAACTTCAAGAAAGAGGTGATAGGCTTGTTGGAGAAATACAATGTGGCTTTCCATAAGTCATCTACATACAGGACGCAAACTAATGGAGCTGTTGAAGCTGCCAACAAGAACATCAAGAACATCTTGCAGAAGATGGTTGAGACCTACATGGACTGGCCAAATAAATTGCCATTTGCACTCTGGGGCTATAGAACTTCAATCCGGATGTCTACAGAAGCAACTCCTTATTCTCTCGTCTACGGGATGGAAGTCATTTTGCCAATCAAAATAGAAGTCCCGTCACTACTAGTTATGGCTGAATGTCAGATAGCAGAAGCGGACTAGCAATAGAGCAGATTTGAGTAGTTGATGCTATTTGATGAGAGAAGGCTGAAAGCATTGTATCATGTTCAGGGCTACCAACGTAGAATTGCCAGGACTTTTAATAAAAAAAGTTAAGTTCTGGAATCTCAAAGAAAGGGATATGGTGCTGAAAGACAATCGAGCTCTAATTCACGACCCTAGAGGCAAGTTTAGACCTAATTGGACTGGTCCTCACATCATCAAAGTTATCTGGTCGAGTGGAGCTGTTATTCTCATGGACTTGGATGGCCTAGAATTTTCATAACCGATCAACATGGACAAGTTGAAGAAATACTATCCCTGAGAGGCTCGCTAAGCCGAAAACCCGAAACGGCAACCTAGGCAAAAGTTAGAGCATGAAAAATTAGAAATAAAGAAAAACTGAGCTCGCAAAGTTGAAAACCCTAAACGGCGACTTTGGTAAAAGTTAGAGCGCAAAAGGAGAGAGTTAATACTCGATTGAACCTGAACTGAACTACGTAAGGCCTGATTCCCATCTTCGGGATACGTAGGCAACTTTATCCTGAAGTTCGGTCGTAATCACCTCTAACTCAACTGTCCAGTCCATGTGTCTGATCAGGTCATCTTTGTCTATTTTTTTATTATCTAAGAGTTCGGTTGTGATTTTTATTCTAGAAAGAAGAGCTGGTTTTAATGCAGAGCAGTAATATTCAATCAGGGGTATTTATGATCTTTTGATTCGGGGTTGTACATCTTGAGGATTGATTCCATGCGTGTCAGGTGATGATCCTTTTCAAAAATGGTTTTGAAAAGTTTTGATAAAAATTGATTTTGTTCAAAATTTTACCTTTTACAAATTAGACCATTTTTGGACCAAAAAGAAAATTTGTAGTGCTCGCAACTTTAATTTCATTGATTTCAACATAAAGTTTTCCAACTCTCTGATATAAATCAAAGTTGCTTTTATCATATCATAAAAAATTGAAAAAAAAGGTCAAAGCAATAAACTAGGGGCACAGGCCCAACTTGTGAGTCAGGTGCTCCTGCGTCCTCTGCTCGTGCTTGTGGAAGCTTCTAAAGCCAAAGTAGGCCCGACTTGTGCCTTATCCTCGAGCCAAGCCAAGCCAAGCCAAGCACTCGCCAGAAAGGGCATGACTGAAACTAAGGGCAGGGGCCAGAAGCTCTCTCATCCTCCGGGCAATGAGGTACCTAGCCAAGTGTGAACCACAGATCAGGAATGAAGCTGGATATTCTACCCCCTCCTCTGGGCAGGTCTGATTATGCCTAAACTAGCGTCTTAACCGAAAAGGAAAGTAGAACACGTAATGCGTGAGGCCGATCAACTATATGCCAGTCTACCAAGCCATGTTATAACTCATCTCAATTAGATTAAGCCAGGGGCAACTCCAAGCTATGTCAGTAGCAGATCTGCTGCACATCTAGTTGCACCACCATCCCTTGTTGGAGAAATCCACTAGTCGATGGCAAAAGAAATAACCTCGAGCTGAGTACTCAGGGCAAGAGTACACTATCTTCAGCTTATCCATAAGCCATACCTGGGAAGGGATGAAAAATAAGAGAGATTAAAGAATAGAGAGATTTATGTTGAGAGAAAAGTTAGAAAAGGGCTTTGAGAGAAAAATAGAGCATGAGTGCCGAGTGATGTGAGAAATACATATGAGAAAGGGTGGGAAACAATACCTGAAGAAGTAGTGGACTCCCCGCTAACCTAGTCGTCTCTTGCCGATGAAATGCGTCCAAGCCCATCAAGGTCTCGGCCAGCGCCAAACCAATGCAACTCTTACCTTCTTTCAGACGTTGGGCCACTTTGATCAACCGAATGCTGGGTCCGCCGAAACTAGGGACAAGAAGGAAATGAGCAAGCATACATATGCAGGGTACATGTTGCTAAAAACCTCGCCAGAGAAGGTCGCCTCTGTCACCGATGTCGGAAATCGATTGATCAAGCTGGGTATGTCAAGCTCTCCGTTGTGGGCCAAGGATCGAGCCTCGTGTAAAGTGAGTCCACATATCCGTCCCAAAGCTTGGGCATGGCCAAAACGAGGCTGAGGCATGATTTCCTCCTTGCGCTGGGATTTCATTAGTGCCTGAAATTCTTCAAGTGTCGGGCACATTTCTTGTGCTCCGAAGCGAAAGACATGTGTAATTAGGTCCCAGCATCGGGCTGCGACATGGAGGAACAGAAAACAAAGTGGAGTACAGCTCAATAGAAAAAGTGCATTTATGCAGAAACCCCAGAAATTTACCTTTTACGTGCCGTCTAAAGCAGCTATCCAATCTGTGAGCTTCTCGGCAAGGAATATCTCCATTTGTGGAAGAAATTGTAGCCGAAATGAGATTCTGGAAAAGAAATCATAAATCAGAACCTTTTGTAGAAGATAAGGTTGTGAATGGAAGCCAACTGTCAACAATCTGGAGATTCCTCGCACTAGTGGCCGACAACTTCTCTTTGTGGCTGGCAGTTCCTCTTTCTGGCCTGCCATCCACCTGTGTGCTGGGCAGTGTTGGCAGCATGTGTTTTGTCTTGATCTTTGTGTGTTTTAAGGTCTTGTTTTGAGTCTTTTGGTTTTAGCAAGTGTGTTTATTTGTATTTGAGATGTTTTTGCTTTGTTTATCTAGTTGTATTTTGTATTTTGTATTTTGGTTGTTGGTCAGCTCATTACCCAATTAAGAACATTGTTTCAATCAAGTGCTCTCTTTGCAAATTCAATTCCATGTCCATTTCATGCAAATATAGTGCTCATGATGCAAAAATGACAACACATTTCATAAATATTGTGAGGTTTTATTCTGATCATGGTTTTTTATAAAAGAAAAGTACAAGTTTCAAAAGCAAATAAAACCTATCTGAAGCTATACATATGCTAATGCTACCAAACAAATAAGAAACTAAGCAAAAAGTACAAAAAAAATCAGTGCCAGTCATCTCAAGCTCGAGAGGCCCTTTTTGTCCTCTTCCTCGGAGGGGACTCGAGAGCACTATCTCCATCAGTACCATTGTCAGAATCAAACTCTGAACCAGAGCCGGTATCATCTCCGCTCCTTGCCTCAGAGCCCGTCTTGGCACCACCTTTGCTCTGAGACCCCAAGCCAGTATCCTCATCTCCACTCTCAGATGACTCAGCATATCGACTCACTGCCTCCTCGGAGTCGTTAGTCTTAACATCAGTGTCACTCAAAATGGGTTCTAAGGGACTGCTCTGGCCTCGAATGCCCCTATCTCTACCTTAACCGTGGTTCACATCTCGGCCTCTCTCTCCTCTCTGCTGCTGGAGGAGGAACCGCCGGTGCCGGTGCTGCTATTGTTGCTAGCACCATTGGTGTAGATGGAATCTGAAAAAGTTGTCAACATATTAGCTACAGTGTGTATCAGATACAGGCATAGTATGTAGAATAAATGTCATGCAAAAATCAGATACAGTATAAGTACAGTGTGTCAATGCAGTGTATTAGTACAGTTTGGGAAAGACTACAGTTGAAGTGCCAATGTATCAGTGGAAATATGATAGTGTGATACACCAACAGAGTTAGTAATGAAATGCATACTGAACTAACAAAAATTACCTAGATATCGTGGAGACCAAGCAGCATCTCCCTCCTCTGCACCATACCCATCAGAGAAGCCACCAGCTCGAGGAGGCTCCATGTATACTTTATGGATGCCTGTATGTGTATTTGGGTGATCAATATTTGGAATAAACATATCTGAAATGGAAGTGTGGGGGTGCAAATTGTAAAGTGTGGTCCATACCTGAGACGTGCCTCGAACTCTAACATACTCATGCCCAGCCTCTGTTGGCTCAATCAGAATTTGGTAAGCAGTCCCAGTCAGCCTCCAGCATGTGAGCATAGTGGGAAGCTTTGGCCAACGAATAGTCTGCTCAACAGGGGAAGCCCCTCTAGTATGGGCCCTCATTGCCTGAGTCGCCTCACCCGCCACAGGAGCCCTTGCTCCCTCGCCTGCATGAGTGCCCGTTAGAGGAGGCATAAGGTGGGTCTGAATAAATATCATGTAGTCGCCTTCATCTCTAAAGAAATCAATGTTTAGGCCTACCATGAACTGAATGACTGCGTCAACTGATAGGCTATCTGCTGTCCTCATAGACGCTGGAGGTGGCATTAGGACGACTAGATCAGGCAGGCCCACAGTCTGGCGTACGAATCTCTCACTCAAAAACCAAGCTCGGTAAACTGGGCCTTCCAGCAAAATCCGGAAGCGCGATGTGCCCCAAGCTCCCACATACTGGTCTCTCACCTCGGCCGGCATCATTGCCCAAGGCTGCCACGTGATCTGCAAACAATGAATGTACAGATTGTTAGTTGTTGTCAATTGCCAAAGTGTGAATCAAAGCAGTATTAAAGCAAAAATGACTGTGAGTTTCGGGTTACCTCAGCGGCGACCACTGTATCAAAGTAATGGCAGAAGATGGTAAAGGTCTTATGACTCCGGTGCTAACACCGACCATCGTACCATCGTGAGTAAGGGACAACAAGGGGGAGCTCCTCCATAGGCTCTAGAGCGAAGGATGGAAAATATGCATAAATCAATAACTACAAGGAAAGCGCGGCGATGTTATCAACAGTGTCAACAGATATAAAAAGTGCAAAGCAGAAAGCACAAAGTATGAACAGATACAGAAAGTGCAAAGCAGAAAGCATATAGCATGAACAGATGTAGAAAGTGTAAAACAGAAAGCACAGGGAATGAATAGATATAGAAAGTGAAAAGCAGAAAGCACAGAGCATGAACAAATACAGAAAGTACAAAGCAGAAAGCACAAATGTTGAACAGACATAAAGCAGAAAATGTGAAGTAGAAAGTATAAGAGCAAAGAAGGAACTGAAATGCATACCTCTCAGGCTCGCCAGTAGCCTCCGATCCGCTCTCTCTTCATACGGGAGGTGGAGCTCATATAGCCGTAAAGGGTGTAGAGGCCAGCTCCGCCCCAGTCGTAGAATTGAACCCAGGGCAGTGTCATCTGGGCACTCAGTAGGTATAAACCCACAGTGTTCCACCTGTTCAAAAATAAGCTAGTACCAAGGACAAACATCAGAAAGTCCAGGCATACTGCTCCACCTTCTCTAGTGTCTTAGGCTTACTCCCGCAGAACTGCTCGACGAACCAACTATATCTCACCATGGCTGGCCGATACAGAGGTGGGAACGCTGCCAACAGGTGGACCCAAGCAGCCTCCCACTCGCCCATGTCTGTGTCAAAAGGGATCGGATCACCACCTACTCCTAAGCCTGTGATCATGACAAAGTCGTAAAGAGTCATCGTCATCTCCCTAGCAGTGGAGAGGTGGAAGGAGTTGGTGGTGTCCCACCATCTCTCCACCAACACTCCTAGAATGGGGGGGCTTGCTATGACGCGTGACAGTCCAGAGCAGAAAATGACGAAGCCAGCCTCATCGACGATATAGCGAACCCCGGCAGGGAGCTCATTGTACCAATCCCTCGTCATCGTTACTCCATACCCCCTGTAGGCACGGGAGTCTCCCTGTGGCAGAGAAAAAAAAAATGAATCAGGCAGTGATGAAAATGTAATCAGATGAAAGGCAGTGCAAGAAATGCAGTTAAAGAAAAGGCAGGAATGCATGAAAATAGAATTCATACCTCGGTAGCGCTGGATGAAAGGTAGGAGCTTGAGGGGTGCACTCTGGTAGGTAGGTGATTCAGTTCTTTCCGGTTTTCATCAGGGAAGTCCAGGAATTTCATTCGAGCGCTCTTGGCGAGTAGGAGCTTGAGGGGTGCACTCTAGTTCGTAGGCGATTCAGTTCTTTCCGGTTTTCACTCGAGCGCTTCTCCTCGAGTGAGAGTTTGAGGGGTGAACTTCTACCATTTGTATGGAGGTGTCCCAGCGGGTGGTCGGTGTTCGGCGGGTGTGTGGATCCGCGGTGTGAGATAGATGACCTATGAGGTAGGAGTCTTGTTGGCTATGGAGTTTGGCAGCAGTTTTTTTCGTGGGCTACAGCAGAGGCTTTGGCGTGGGTACGGGGAGTGAGTTAAGAAGAAAACCTGGTGGGAGTTGATCTGTGGGTGTGTTTGCGGGTGTTGTGATCTGTGGATCTGTGGGTGTTGTGCAGGGGAGTTGCAGCAGCTTGGTGTCTTTAGCAGGGGTGTTGCTGGGTTTCCCGGTGGTGGCTTTGGGGTCTTCTCGGCCGGTGTGGGTAATAGGAGTTGGGAGTTGCAGCAGCTTAGGGGTGGCGTGTTGATGCAGCAGAGGCGTAGGGTGTTGATGCAGCAGAGGCGTGAGGGCTTTGGGAGGTGTAGCAGCAGAAACGTGGGCCTGGGCAGAGGAGTGGGTTGTTGATTAGATGGGTTTTTAGTTCAGGCTGCTTTGGGAGTTGGTTTAGTTAATATAGTTTGGTTTGGGTGTTTTGGTGGGTTGATTATGTAGAGATTCATGTTTTTTAATTTTATAGTTAAGTTCTTCTTAACTTTTTTTTTAAAAAAATTGAGAGGCTTAGGGGTTGGTTGTATGGATGCGAGTAGCAGTAGTAGGGGTATTTTTATACTTCTGAATCTCTCTCAATGCATGTCATCTTCTTATACCATTAATTTCATGCTGTTAAATGAAATTTTTCTTTGCTGATCAAAAAAAAAGAAAGGTAGGAGGCTGGCTCCCTCAGAAGAAGGTCCTCTGGTATGCCATGAGCAAAATCGCTGAAACGCCTGATGCCTCCAGGCAGTAATATGTGTGTGCGGGGATGATATCCAGATCGAAGGGCCACACTCTCAGTGGTAACGGCTTCAGCTCGAACTCTGGCGTGAACTTCGCCTCAAGGTCAGCCTCAATGTCCTCTGCCGCTCCGCCGACCTTAGCAACTGGTGGCTCCTCTACCTCAGCTATAGGTAGAAACACAGGTGGAACCTCGGGAGGAGCTCCGTCATGAGGCATATCGTCTGCCATCTAGAAAATTGGTAAAAAAAAAGTAGGTGAAAAGTGAAGAAAAATGGAGAAAATAGGGTAAACTTGGAAAAAGTCAACCCTATGAGAGAGAAGATGAGAGAAAAAGTCAAAACCCGGTGGGAAAGTTCACGAAACCCAAGAGAAACTCAAGGGGAACAAGCCTAAAGTGGCGAAAATCCAAGAAAAAATGATGAAATCAAAATCTGATCGGTTCAAAATGTAGAGAATCAAGAGGGTTTTATGGAAAAAAGTGTACGTGGGGCATTGGAAAATGCATACAAAGCATGGATCTAGCGACAGAAAGTACATAGAGAGAGAGGAGAAGTGATATCGAGCTTGGAGAAGTGAGGAAATGAAATGTGTTGATCTATACTTAAAGACCCAAGCTAAAAAGACTAATTTGCCCCAAAACTGGCACGGGTGGTTAGCAGGCCACATTGGTGGCTGGCAGGTGGCTAGCGATTTCTCCTGGTGGCCGGTGGCTCTCAGTGGGGTCCTGGTGCTGTTCTATACTTCTGCTTCCTGAGTAGTGGCTTAATGGCTTAATCTCTACGGAGGTTCATTGCCAACGGTGTAGTCTCTTTTTCATGTTGAGAATCACCTCCCGTTTGACATATTTCTCATTTAGTGGACGTAACAATCATCTTGGACTTAATGGATTAAAGGATGATAAAGATTAATGAATTTGGCTTAAAATGAACCACCCCACGTAAAGAAAATAAGTTACATTGCTTGGGGTTCGGCCGAACGTTATGTCAAATCCAATAGGTCAAAGGTTGTCTTGCATCAATCCATGATGTTTTGATGAATCTTGAAGCATCTCAACCTCCCTCTTTGAGTTCACTCTATGATAGGAGGGAGGGGTGGTTGTTGTTCATTTCATTTATTGATTTTTTGTCCAAATTGTACCTGAAATCGTCAAGTAATCAACTTGCTCGTTGATGGTTTTGGAAACGATTCCAACCTTCTCTCGAGGCTTTCCCATGACAGAGAAGTATGAGAGGGACAAACGGAGTCCAAAACACTCTGTCTGCACTATTTTCACTTCAAAATACAAAATAGAATTTGGCATGAAATTGAGGCACGACCGGCCTTTTTTAGGCCCGATCGGGCTTCATTGAGGGCCGACCGGTCATCAATGTTTGATCAACAGTGTATTTTGTAGAAAACAGAGGTCAGTGGCTGAAGGTGAAACAGAGCGAGCCTGGGGTAGATAGAGCTGTTCTTGGACATTGAGCATGCAACCCTTGCGCATCTTTACTTACATCATGATCATTGTTGTAATTAATTAATTTAATTATTATTATTGTTTATTTGTAATTATTATAGTTAGTTAGCTTAAATAGCTAGTTTATTTCTCATTATTATCCTTGTTGTAATAGAGTAGTTAGCTAGTTAATTCTTTACTTATTTATTCATTCGGATTTGTAATAATTAGTTTAATTCGGACTTTTGGACACTCATTAGGACCATCTTGCACGAGGGCCAATATGTAATAACGTGTATGTCTTCCAACCCCACGTCTTTCTCTATTTTATTTATTTGCTTATGATGGTTAGTTTAGAACATCATGTTTCTCTTAGCATTTTCCATGTTTGCATACACTTATCTTGCATGCATCGAGGCTCGGTTCATCATTCTAACAAGCATTGTCGTTTATTACTTCGTTGAATACATGTGTTACTGTATGCTATCAAATTGATTCACATGCCATGTTAATAGCCGAGCTTATTTAAAATGGCATATTGCATGTGTTGCATTAGTCATTTTGCATCCGTAGGATCATGCATTTTTTCTAACTTTTTTATTTCTTTTGGCTTACCTTGGAGTACTAGGTGAGTACTAGGTGAGCACTTATTGCTTTAACATAACCGCATGCGAATGTTTGTGTACCACGTCAAAGCATACTTCCATGAGGCTATTTGCTTAAATGATATAATTATTTGAATGCCTATGAATGAAGGCTAGTTGCTTAAATTGGGATAGTTTGATTAATGTCCATTTTAAGCCCACTTTTTCAAGTGGCAAATTCATAAAACAATTTCAAATAAAACATGAAATCAAATGTTCCAATTCTTACACATTGGTCTATACTTATATGCGTCACATAGTAAAAATAGCTAGTAAATCGGAACAAGAGCATATAATGTAAATAAAAATCACATCATGATTAGTAGAGGTTGGTCTTTAATCGAACAAGTGGGGTGCTCAATTCATGACATTCCCCTCTCGTACCTAAGTTCTCGAGCCAAGACACTTTGGTGATGACGAACTAATGGCCTTTGGCACAAGTCTTGGGTTTCCTAAATTTTTCAAAAATATTTAGGTGGCGACTCTAAAGTTTGGCAAATCAGTCCATCTTTGGCATTTTATTCAAAAAATTGATTTTCCAAAAAGAATTGCCGAATTTGGACTCTTTTTGTGTTTTCACTGTTTCACATTGCACTTGTGAAATCAGATTCAAAACCACAAGTAGAATCCGAACTGTAGGGCTTCTCGTCTTCCGAAAAGAGCACGAAAAGTCGAGCTACAATAGCCAAAAACTTTAAAGAAATAAATAGTCTGGGACAGAGTTGAAAAGAACTTCAAAAGGAGACTTGCGAGCTAGAGTCAAGTTAGGCATCCTATTAATCAGAAATACAACTGTGGCAAAAGCATCAAACTAATAAATTAAGGGAAGAGATGACTGATGAAGTAAGGTAATAGCAATCCCGATAAGGTGCCTATGCTTTCTCTCAGCTACACCATTTTGAGCTGGTGTATAGGGACAAGTTGATGAATGATGCCATGAGAGGTGAGGTAATCATCCATTTTCTTGTTAACAAATTTAGTACCATTGTCAGTTCTTAAAATTTGAAGTTTGGTGTTAAACTGAGTTTCAACATAAGTCTTGAAAGATAAAAACATATGGAAACCTCACTTTTGTAAACTAAAGGAAACAACCAAGTAAATCTGTTATAGTCATCAATGAACAAAACATAAAATTTGAAACTTGAAATAGAGGGCCCAAAAGGCCCCCATACATCACTATGGACTAAGGAGACACTTTATTTACAAACGAATTTGAAAGTTTAAAAGGCAATCTATACTTTTTAGAAACACTACAGTGTGTACATTGAAAAGAAGGGACTTTATGGGAAACTGAGTCTGGCAAATGAGGTAGAGTATGTTGAAACTTCAAGTGGGAAGGATGTCCCAATCGGTTATGCCAGAGAAAAGCTGAATCAGAAGGAGATTGAGTGGAAGAAGGATGTGAAACTCTAGTAGCATGAAAAGCATGACAAGGTGGAGAAGAACAAAATCTGTAGAGTGAGATGATAAGACCATGAAGATTAGGCCCTCTATGAAGAACTTGTTTCATATTCTTGTCCTGAATCATGAAAGATTGATGATCAAAAGAAATGACACAATTATTATCCTTAACTAATTGATTAACTGACAACAAATTTGAAGAAATAGCAGGCACATAAAGTAGATCAGTTAAGATAAATGAATATTGTGGTGTGGGAAGTAAACCCTTACCAATGTGCTTAATAGGTAGGAACGAACCATTACCAACTGTCACCTGTTCAGAACCTGTGTATGGCTAATAAAAAATGAGATTTGATAGATCATTGGTGATGTGATTTGTTGCTCCAGAATCAAGATACCACAGTAAAGAAGATGAGAGACTATGGTTATGGTGTTATGGTGGCAGTATAAGCACGTGAATATCCCCCAGATTGAGAAACAAAGGAAGGTGGAGATTGTGCGTACCGGATTCCGCACTAGATGAAAGTGGATCGGGGCCCCGCACTCGGTTGGACTGTCCAGGGACTGAGGTTCCTGCCACAAAAAGCACCGTTAGAGCTGCCCGGCCGGGGTTGGCCAGATAACCCCTCCGGTGTAGGAATCAGTGATCGGAGAAGAAGTGTATATAGAGTTGAATCTATCTCTATGTGTGAGTTTGCTTGGAATAGTTCAATTACCTTCAATGTGAAGTTTCTGTTGTATATATAGTGTTCCTTACTTGATTCTCAAGGTGGGTTCATGGAGCTTGGATGCTGCCAGGTGTCCTTTTAGTATTGCTCAAGGTGGGGGACCACCTGGTAGTTGTCATTGAATGCATATACTCATTGTAGTCATGTTGATAACAAACCACATTTCTTTGGTTCAACTACTTCCGTGATTCTAGGTGT
Source organism: Camellia japonica (assembly GCA_030407325.1). Taxonomy (NCBI): domain Eukaryota; kingdom Viridiplantae; phylum Streptophyta; class Magnoliopsida; order Ericales; family Theaceae; genus Camellia; species Camellia japonica. Next base: position 93,799,532 of record JAPPVO010000059.1, read on the forward strand.
AAAGGACCAGCTGAGGTGGCAACTTGCACATGCACACATTCACAACTTCCACGTTTCCTTGCAAGGTTTCCTCAGCTCGGTACCGATATGCCTCAGCTCGGCATCATTATGCCTTGTCTCGGCCTTTCACAGGATCGTTCATTGAGATGGGCTGATCCATTCGGATATCTTTGTATGGGCTCAGCCTATTTTCTGTTCGGCCCATAGGTTCAGTCTCGCAGCTCGGCCCAGCCCAGCACCACGGCTGGACTAGCCTTTCCACTACGAGTTGGGCCCAAGTGCTTGAGGACTTGGGTAGACTGTTGATCATGAAGTTGGGCTCAATTGGTTTGCCCATATACTCATACAACCCACTTGGATTTGGACTTCAGTGGATTGGGCCGGCCCCAGGCTTGGACCCGACCCATTTCACATTTAGCCCCTTCATTTGCCCCCTAGCTCGCGCTAAGGTTCCCCTTGGGGGGAGCTAATGTTCTGCTTCTCAAGCGTCGCGTCGTTTCGGTTTTCCCCAGTTCGGCCTTGGTGACGGTTCAATCCTGACATACAATTCCTGCATGCGTCCTTTCATGGTGACATGTGGCGATGTGAGATAGGTGTGTAGAGATAGTGCGTCGATTCCATACCAAAGGTCGTGCTCCGTGTACCTGCGCGCCGGCTGATGCAATTAATGCTCTAGCTGTCAATACAAATTCCTTTATCTGTTTTTTCGTTCCTCTAGAGAGTTTCAAAGAGAGAGAAATGACTCTTCCCGTTCCTCTGAACCAGTCCCGTTGGTGCTTCTGCTCAGACTTTTTCACCACTGATCTTGCTCTGCTACCACTGTTCTAGTCTCTGTAAGTCTTCTTGTGATTCTTCTTCTCTTGCCTCTTCCTGTCTTAATCATCTTGTTTGGCCCACTCGCTGTATGTGTTCCATACTTTGTTATCTAAATCCTATCTCTGTCCCATTAGGTTTGTTAAATGGGGAAGTTCTGCTCGCTGGTTGATACCCCCGAGGCCATGGCTATGTTCCGCCTGGACTATAATATTCCCGACGACGTTACCCTTTCGTTGGTGAAAGTAGACACCAAGCGTATAGGCACGAGGAATACCATCGCTTTTCCCATCGCGGCCATAGTCGAGGGAGGAGTTCGGTTTCCTCTTGATCCATTGGTGCGCCGGTTTCTCTATCAAGTCCAGTTAACCCCAATGCAAGTATCTGTGAACCTTTTCCGTGTTGTTTGCGGCATATCTGCCCTCAATAGACGATTTGGTTTGAACCTTGACATATGGGATATCTTAGGTTGTTATACTCTTTCTCATAACAAAGACCACAGCACGTATTACTTGCGTGTTCGCTCGTTTGATTGCCATTTGGTTACTGGGTTGCCCGATTCAGATAAACACAATGATGATTTCTTACAAGTTGGTGGAAACTGGGAGTTCCCCGCCGGAACTGAGTTTCAGTCTGAGCGGATGCCCCAGAAAGACGGCTACCCAGGTTCGGGCCTCTCCTTCTAATGCCTTTTGTATTTCTTACTTTATTTTGCATATTGCTCTAATGGATCACTTCTTTTTTACAGAGGCCTCTCGTTTCCAACGAAGACCGAACCGAGAGAATGCTGAAGCTATAAAAGCGGCCCTGAGGTATAAAAAGAGATCTACACCCGAGTTATTGGAATACCAGTCTACTTACCGCTCTACTATTCCAAAGAAGGCGAGGCTCGATGCTTCCCTTCTGGACTCTGATACCGAGACTGACACGTCTCTCACTCCTTTGGTCACGAACCGTCGCAGGAGTCAGGGTGCACTTTCTGAGAGAGCGCCCTCCCCTGCCCCCAGTTTCGCAGGGGGCGGGTCCATGGTAAAGAGAACGGTGTTGGTGGATTCAGAGGCCGAGGCTTTCGGAGCCTCCGATGTTTTGGAAACCCCTCCGGAAAGGACCGAGGCGAAGAGCCTCATGGAAGTGAAGATGGAGGTGGGAGCTTCTGGGACCCCTGCGACTGCTGTCGAGCCCTCAGCTTCGGTCGCTGCGCGAGCAAAAAAGAGAAGAAGAGAGGCTGGCAAAGCAGTGGTGGGGGAAGCTTCTGAGGATCCTGCTGAGGATGAAACTTTTGAGAAATGGGAGCCGCCAATGTCGCATAAAGGCAAGCCCATTTCCAATTCTGATTCAGTTGTCGCTTCACAAGATTTTGCCTTTGATTTGACTAAGTTTTTGTTGATACCAGTTGATATGGCTGACCATAATGGGCCCCGTGATATTCCTATCCTGAAGGGGACCCTTCAGATGATGACTGTTGTAAGTGTTTCCTCGTTTTACTTGTCTTTATTGTTACGTTGCTGTCTCATTTTCTCTTAATTCTTCGTTGTCCTTTGCAGTGTATCCAGAGAATGCATTTGTCTATTACCCATGCTGAAGAGCTAGGAAGGGTCGTGCTGGAGGCCGCAATGAATGCTGAGAGACTGACGGTAAGCTAGGAGACAGAGAAGGAAGGACGCCGAACCGCAGAAAGGGAAGCATTTCATTTGAACAAGATTGTCGCTTCAGCTGAAAAATCGAAGGAGGTTGCTATTGGGACACAGGCTCAACTCGAGGGGAAGGTGGCCGAACTGGAGGCCGTTATTGCCGTGATGGCTGCCGAGTGTTCTGCACTGGAAGCCAGACACTGGCAACAGGGTTGGGATGAAGCTGGGGCTGCCTATAAGAAGAGGTGCTAGTGCTGCGAGATAAGCTCTTTCTAAAGGGTTGGACGAGTGCTTTGGCTGCTGCGCTGGTTCCTGAAGGCTCTTCCCTATTTTAGGATGTCCTCGTTCCTTCGAGATCCTTGGGTTCGAAGTCTGTTTCCACCCCTGCTGTTCTTCCAGCCGAAGTTTCCCCAGAGGCTGATTCTGCAAACAAGACCCAGGACAGTAATGTTGCCGCTGAAACGGTGGATGTTGAAGGAATTGAAACCCTGAAGATCGAAGCCACGGGAGATGTGGTTAAGGAGGCTTCTACTTCTCAAGAAGTTGGAGCGGCCTCTACTTTTCCTCCCCCAGACGGCCTAGGTGAAATTGTTGATGCTGCTCCTGAGTTTCCCTCTGTTAATGAAAGTTGATGTTGAAAGGATTTGAACTTTTTTGCTTTTCTGTTTTGATGTATTGTGGCTCAGTCTCCATGACGAGCTTTCTTTCTGCACTTGCCAAGACAATTTTTCTTTTCTCTTTGTTGCTGGTTATGAGGCCATCTGTGCCTTTTGTTGGATGATAGAATTTTCTCTTTGAACTTGCAATTTGATGCTGTTTGGCTTTTATGTCTGAATGTTTTCTATACTGCCTGCCCCCGGCCGAGCACTGTTGGGACCTCCGGGCCAAATAGATGCTCGGTCTGGTTCTGTACTGCTTTCAAATAGATGCTCTGTCTGATTCTGTACTGCTTGCCTCCGGCCGAGCAATGTTGGGGCCTCGGGCCGAACTGATGCTCGGTGTGGCTTTGTACTGTTTGCCCTCGGCCAAGCACTGTTGGGACCTCGGGGCCGAACTGATGCTCGGTGTGGCTAACGCATATATGGTATGGTTGTGCTTGAGTTTGTAAGTGGATCTTACTTAGGTCTAGGTTGGTTTTAAAAGAAAACAATTGTTTGCCCCCACCTAGAGCTAAGTAAGATTAGTACTTGCAACTTTGGTAGCGCAGATACATTTGAATGAGATAAAGGCATGAAGAGGTGTCTTCCTCAGGTCCAGGTTGGTTTGAAAAAACAATTGTTTGCCCCCACCTGGAGTTGAGTAAGACTAATGCTGGAAGCTTACTTCTGACGGAACCTAGTCATGCTTGTTCCAAGTCTGCTTGTTCAAATCAGTACTGAAGTGTTGACGTGTTGGTACTTAAGGAATTCTGTGGATTCAAAGACATTTACTTAAGATATGTTAGTGTGGTTTCCACCAAGCAATCCCACTTGGCTAAAGTCCAATTTAGTTGCCAAACATTATTCCACTAAGCAATACCACTTAGCATGTTTGAGTGCTAACCAAATTTATATTCCGTCCAGTCGTTCTGAAACTAAGTCCATTTGGGTGAAGACCAAAGTTAATTCCGTTTGATAAACATCAAATCCAATTCCATTTGGTGAGGACCAAAGCTAATTCCGTTTGATAAACATCAAAGCTAATTCCGTTTGGTCAGAACCAAGCTAATTCCGTTTGATAAACATCAAAGCTAATTCCGTTTGGTCAGAACCAAAGCTAATTCCGTTTGATAAACATCAAAGCTAATTATAATTTGATAAACATCAAAGCTAATTACAAGAATTTGATAAATTTGAGAGAACTGGGGAAGCATTTGCATTGGTCAACAGATAAATGCCTTTACATTCTGATAGAGAAGTTGGGGGACAATTCTATTGATAGTATTTCTTGAGATTTGCTACGTTCCAGGGCCGAGGTATAGCTCTGCCATTCAGATCCTCTAGGTAGTAAGCTCCATTTCCAACAACAACTGTGACTTTGTAGGGACCTTCCCAGTTAGGCCCAAATTTGCCCTCGCCAGGCACCCTTTTGTGATCCATAACTTTCCTCAAGACTAGTTCTCCTGGTGTAAATTGCCTTGGGAAAACTTTTTGGTTGAAACTCTTGATGAGCTGCTGCTAATACGCTACAAGTCTGATCAGTGCTGCTTCTCTTCGGCCCTCTGCCATATCTAGTGCTTGTGCAATAGCTTCCTCGTTACTGGTGCTCTTAAACAATTCAGACCGAAGGGTTGGGAGGCCGACTTCGAGTGGGATGACGGCCTCCATTCCATAAGTTAGTGAGTAAGGTGTTTCCCCCGTTAATCGCCGTGCTGTGGTTCGGTATGCCCATAGCACGTGGGGTAACTCTTCAACCCATTTTCCTTTGGCATGCTCAAGCCGTTTCTTTACTCCGTTGATGATGGTTTTGTTTGAGGCTTCTGCCTGTCCATTGCTTTGCGGGTACCCTAGAGAGGAGTTCCTATACTCGATCCTGAGGTCGGCACAAAACTTTCTGAAGATCTTACCATTAAACTGTGTTCCATTATCCGCAATCAGTACCCACGGGATGCCGAAACGTACCACCACATTTCTCATAACAAACCGCTTCGTATTTACTTCTTTGATATTTGCCAATGCCTCGACTTTAACCCATTTAGTAAAATAGTCGGTTACTACAATGAAGAATTGCCTGCTCCCAGTGCCTCACGCCAATGGTCCGACAATATCCAGATCCCATTGGGCAAAAGGCCATGGACTGGTGAGTTGGGTGAGAGTTTTGGCTGGCTGATGAATGAATGGAGCAAACCTCTGACATTTATCACACTTCTGTACGTACTGCTGTGCATCTTGTTGCATCCGTGGCCACCAATACCCGTGAGTGAGGGCTCGGTGCGCCAGCGACCTTTCGCCAACGTGGCATCCACAAATCCTGTCATGAATTTCGTAGAGAACATTCTCAACCAGATTTGGATGCACACATAGAAGATAAGGGCCAAGATAGGAGCGTCTGTACAGCTTCCCAGATGGTGAGATCCAAAACTGAGCTGACTTGTGTCTGACTTTGTTGGCTTCCTTTTTGTCTTCGGGGAGAGTACCAGATGTTAGAAAAGCAAGTATTGGATCCATCCAGCTCGGCTCTACGCTGCTGCAGAGGACTGGAGATACAATGCTTGGCTCTGGCACGAACTCAACCTAAACTTTTCTGGCATCTTTGGTATCCACTGATGTGCCGAGACAAGCCAGAGCATCAGCATGGCCGTTTTTGTCCCGACTAATTCGTTTCACTCGTATAGATTGAAACTTTTTGAGTAAGTCTTCGGCCTTGCCTGCGTACATGGCCATTCTTTCATCCCGTGTTTCGTAGACCCCAGAAAGCTGGTTTACCACTAGCTGTGAATCGCTGAAAACAAGAAGCTGTTTTGCACTGAAGTGTTCAGCACTACGTAAGCCAGCCAACAACGCTTCGTACTCTGCCTCGTTGTTCGAAGCCTTCCAACCAAGCCTGAGAGCCTGTTCCTAGATAAATCCTTCTGGTGAGATAAATACTACTCCTACCCCCGAACCTCGGTTATTGGACCACCCATCCACATAGAGCTGCCAGATGTTTCCAATGAAGAGTTTCCAGGCTTCTGAAGCGCAGGGCTTTCCTTGTTCGGTGATGCGTGGCACCTGTGCCGAACTTGGATTCCCTGGTTCGGTACTCTGGGTGTGAGCAAATTCTGCGACGAAATCTGCTAAGACCTGGGCCTTAATTGCTGTCCTGGGTTGACACCGAATGTCAAACTCGCCAAGTTCTACCGCTCATTTTGTTGTTCTTCTAGAGAAATTGGCTCGGCTAAAACAGATCTAAGGGATAGTATGCCCCTAGAAGTAATGTTGTAACTTCCTCGAGGCGATAAGCAGCGCGTAAGCTAACTTTTCCAATGGTAGATACCGTGTCTCGGCATCTAGTAAAGTCTTGCTAACGTAGTATACAGGCCTCTGTTCCTTATTAACCTCTCGAATTAATACTGCGCTTACGGCATGATCTGAGGATAGAGGTACAACTCCTCTCCTGGCTCTGGAGTGGACAGAAGGGGAGGTGTACTGAGGTATTTTTTGAGACTTTACAGTGCTTCCGTGCACTCATGATTCCATTCAAATGCTGCCATTTTCCTTAAAAGCTAGAAGAAGGGCTTCATCCGATCTGAAGATTTGCTGATGAACCGATTCAGTGCGGCTGCCATTCCGGCCAGTTTCTGCAACTCCTTAGCCTTTGTTGGTACTTTAAGATCTTGTATTGCTTTTATTTGGTCCGGATTCGCCTCATTTCCTCTGTGAGTGACCATATATCCCAAGAACTTCCCTGTTCCTACCCCGAAAGCGCATTTCGAGGCATTGAGGCGAAGCTAATGGTTTTTTAAGATGTCGAAAACTTCTTTGAAGTCTGTAAGATGGTCTGTAGCGAACTTGCTCTTGACTACCATATCATCTATATAAGCTTCCATGGTTTTTCCCAGTTGGTCCTTGAACATCCGAGTGACCATCCGCTGGAAGGTTGCCCTGGCATTCTTGAGGCCGAACGGCATCACTCTGTAACAGTAAGTTCCTCTCGGAGTGATAAATGCTATCTTTTCTTGATCCGGATCGAACAGTGGTATCTGATAGAAAGTTCATGCGCTCATGCCCTGCTGTTGAGCCTACTAGTTGATCAATGCGAGGCAGAGGAAAGCTATCTTTAGGGCAGGCTTTGTTCAAGCAAGTGAAGTCAACGCAAACTCTCCATTTTTCGTTCTTCTTCTTGACTACAACTGTGTTGGACAGCCATTGCGGGTACTGAACTTCTCTGATTGCTCCTGAAGCCAGGAGTTTTTTGACTTCGGTAATTACTGCTTCAGTGTGTTCAACTGAGGATCTCCGACTTTTCTGCACAATGGGCCGAGCTGAAGGGTTGATGTTAAGCTTGTGGCAAGCAAATTCTGGGTCCAACCCTGGAGTATCATATGCTGACCATGCGAATACCTCCATATTTTCCCTCAGCAGTTCCAGCAGCTGAAGTTTCTCATTAGCGCCTAGCGAGGTACCGATAAGGAAGTACTTTTCTGGGTCATCCTCTTTTACGATGACTCTCTCCAAATCCTCTACTATCTTCTCCTCTGGGGCTCCCCCTACATCTTCCAAGACTGGCTGTTCGGCCACTTCTACCGTCTATACCCGATTGCAGAGCTGCTTTGTCTTTAATGCTATCATGAAGCAATGTTTGGACGCAACTTGATCCCCTGAGATCTGCTCTACTCCGTGTTCCGTTGGGAAACAGATAAGCTGGTGGTAGGTTGAAGGGACTGCCTCCATTTGATGAATCCACGGACAGCCAAGTATGGCGTTGTAAGGGGATGGTGTATTAATAACCAAGAACTCTATCTGGAGGGTTTTTGTTCCTGCCACGACTGGCAACACTATTCTGCCAAGCGGCCATTCTGGCTGTGAATTGAAACCGACCAACGAGGCTGCCGCTGGGGTGAGATGCTGCTCAAAGAGACCAAGCTTTTTGAACAAATCATAATACAATATATCTGCTGCACTACCTTGATCTACCAAGACTCGTTTTACATCAAATCGTTTCCCAATTCCCACAGTTGTAATCAGTGCATCAGTATGTGGGTGTTGTATGCCCTCTAAATCCTTTCTAGTAAATGAAACAGTGCACAAGGGGGATTTGGATACCGTGCGTACCTTTTTCGATGTGGGTTCCACTGACATGACTTGTTGGATTTGCACAGCCTTAGCAATCTCTTCTCTCAGTGTCTCCTCAGGTTCCTGAGTCGCTGTCCCGTGTATCACATTTATTATCAGCCGAGGTGGATGCTCAATATTTGGTTCTGGTAGTGGGTTCCCTGGTTCAGTCACTTCCTTATCCTGATCAATGTAATCCTAAAGGTGCCCAACTGCTACTAAGTCTTCCAAGTGTTGTTTTCAGTGCTCTGCAGTTCTGAGTCATGTGCCCCCTGTCTTGATGGTAAGTACATCTGAGCTTCTGATTGCGCCGAGCCGGATCTCCCAACATTTTCGGCGGCCAAACAAAGAAGGGCTCTCTCTTGATCTTTTCTAGGATTTGATAAATTGGCTCTTTGAACACAGTCACGACGGCTTCGTGGGATTTGGACTTATCCACTTCATTCACTGCGATCCCTCTGTGTTCTCCTCGATCTGTTCCCTTCTTGTGCCGAGCTGTTTGCTCTGCTGACGCTACCTCAATGGGGATCTGATCGTCTTCGAGGCGAGCGTATTACTCAATCCTGGCACGCAAGTCTTTTAATGCTGTGGCCGAGTGCTTGGTAAGTGATTGTCTCAACTTACTTTCCGGGCACAGGCCATGCTTGAAAGACAAGACGACCATCTGTTCACTACATACATTTTCCTCCAGATCGTTGTATTCTTCCCAGTACCTCCTAGCATAATTGCGCAGCGTTTCCTCCTGCTCCTTTCAAAGGCCGAACAGTGTATCCGGCTCTTTCGAAATCTTAGTGTTGGAGACAAACCTGGCTAGGAACTCTTCGGAGAGTTGCTTCCAACCATGAATCGATCCGGTGGGGAGTCGATCGAACCATCGAAATCCGGTCTCTCCCAAGCTGGATGGGAAGACTTTGCACATCAGTGCCTCATCTCGGCTCCATAGAGACATCATTTGTCTGTAATGGCTAATATGCGTCAGTGGATCCGACTTTCCATCGTACGAAGTGAACTTTGGTGGGGTGAATTTCTTTGGAAGCCTCATGGCTTCTATTTCCGGGGAGAATGGTAAGGAGACGAGCCTATCCAATGCTCGGTGTTCTCTCTGGTGAATAGTACGGTCCAGGTGATCTCGATGTTGTTCGTTCTGCTTGTTGCCGATCAACCAAGTACGAAGGTCTTATGGGGGGTACTCAGTTTGCTGACTGACTGTTTTCTGCCTCTTAGCCCTTCTCCGGCGTGACCCACGGGTGTGGCTGCTTGCCGCTTCACTTTGTAGCGGGATAGGCTGGCTTCGTTGCCCAGACTCATTTCTGGGAAATTTTTTCACTGGTGGCTCTCTGGATGAGCTCCTTCGTTGCAGACGAGAGGGTTCTGCCTCCGTTCTTTTTTCCGTCGGATCACCCAACACCCTTTTAAGTTGGGCTTTCAACTCCTGTATCTCCATCCCCATGGAGTCTATGATTTGATCTCTATAATCCTTTTCCGGAAGAAAGTGATGAGAAGAACCTCCAGCGAAGGGTAATCGATGCTCAACGGATTTAGGAGTCCGGTTGTTGTTTCCAGTTCGTTCTTCCAGGACTGTTGGGAGTGCCAAACCTTTGTCCTTCGTCTTCTCCATTTGCGGAGTATGTGTTGAAGGCGGAACGTCCTCAATCCCCATCGCCAGAACTGAGTGCAGAGCTTAGAGATGAAGTGGTCCACGCTCACCGCACCAATTGTGCGTACCGGATTCCGCACTAGATGAAAGTGGATCGGGGCCCCGCACTCAGTTGGACTATCCAGGGACTGAGGTTCCTGCCACAAAAAGCACCGTTAGAGCTGCCCGGCCGGGGTTGGCCGGATAACCCCTCCGATGTGGGAATCAGTGATCGGAGAAGAAGTGTATATAGAGTTGAATCTATCTCTATGTGTGAGTTTGCTTGGAATAGTTCAATTACTTTCAATGTGAAGTTCCTATTATATATATAGTGTTCCTTACTTGATTCTCAAGGTGGGTTCATGGAGCTTGGATGCTGCCAGGTATCCTTTTAGCATTACTCAAGGTGGGGGACCACCTGGTAGTTGTCATTGAATGCATATACTCATTGTAGTCATGTTGATAACAAACCACATTCCTTTGGTTCAACTACTTCCGTGATTCTAGGTGTAGGGGACCAGCTGAGGTGGCAACTTGCACATGCACACATTCACAACTTCCACGTTTCCTTGCAAGGTTTCCTCAGCTCGGTACCGATATGCCTCAGCTCAGCATCATTATCCCTTGTCTCGGCCTTTCACAGGATCGTTCATTGAGATGGGCTGATCCATTCGGATATCTTTGTATGGGCTCGACCTATTTTCTGTTCGACCCATAGGTTCAGTCTCGCAGCTCGGCCCAGCCCAGCACCACAGCTGGACTAGCCTTTCCACTGCGGGTTGGGCCCAAGTGCTTGAGAACTTGGGTGGACTGTTGATTATGAAGTTGGGCTCAATTGGTTTGCCCATATACTCATCCAACCCACTTGGATTTGGACTTCAGTGGATTGGGCCGGCCCAAGGCTTGGACCCGACCCATTTCACATTTAGCCCCTTCAGAGATAAAGAATTTGGAGAATGAAAGTTGGATCCATACGATATCAACAATCAAAAGCCATATGTCCTAGCTTTCCACAAATCTGACAACCAGTGGTGTTGGAATGACCAGAATAACATCCTTGTCGACCTCCACGAGTGCGACTATAGCGACCTCTATATCGACCGCAAGTTCCACCACAAAACTGATGAATTTGATTTCTACCTCGATGATTAGAATAATGACCTCTAGTAGAGTGAGGTGAGGAACTAGGATAAGAAGAAGCTTCAGAAATAAAGCCTTTTGATGTAGCATAGGTTACAGTCAAGTCAAAACCAGGTTACTTGATTTTGTGTTCTATATGAATTTCCTCATAACAAAGAAGAGAACACAGATCCTCCATTGTGATTGCTTCAGCAATAGCGCGACTTGCAGTTTTAAAGGAATCATATTCTTCAGGGAGACCATTCAAAGTGAGAAGAACCAAATCCTCATCATCAATACTTGCTGAAGCTAGGGCAAGTTTACCAAATACATCTTTGATAAGACTGAGATACTCTTCCATTGTGAGAGATTTCTTTGAAATAGATTCAATTGATTCTTCAGTTGATGAATGTGTCATCGGGAGAGTGAGGTAAATCTCTTCTCAAGATGATTCCAGGCTTGTGTACAATGCTGAAATTGAAGAATTGATGAATAGATTGTAGGAGAAAGTGTTGCAAAGATACAACTAAGCAAGTGAGCATCAATCGTTTTCCACTTCATAAACTCTACATTAGGTATACTTTTGCCTTGAGAATCAAGAATTTCTAGATTTGGATATGGAATTGAACCATTGACAAAGCTAAGAAGATCTGTAGCACAAACAACATTTTGCATTTGATTTCGCCATACAAGAAAATTTGTTGAATCTAACTTCACTGTTATGAATAGAGTGAAATTTGAGATCATAAGTGTAAGATTTGAAGGCAAAAAAGACGAAGAAGATGAAGAAGCCATTGTTATGAGATCTTGCTCGTTAGAGCTTATAAAGCTCTGATACCATGAGAAGAAACTAAATCTTGATTATTTGTGATTGTTTTACAGTACATGATATATATACAAGTTTAATCTGATTATACTTAGCAAACTCTTAACCAACTCACTAACTAACTAATCTGATATACTTTATTGTTACAACTGTATCTTAAGAAGTGATCACATGCATTAGGAGCCTCTTGAGCTTTAGGCACGACCTGAGCCACCTGAGCTGCATGTGTGGCTTTGTTACTTGATGATGGCTCAATACTCTTATCACATTGATCATAGAAAGGAAATTTTCATTTCATCCTATTTGTAGATCCCTTCAAACATACTATTTACTTATAAATATATATACATACTTTTTTGGGGAAATTTTAGTGCAATATAAGTTTCAAAAAATAATTATCAATAAGTGGTAAATTTTATAAATATTAATAATTGAAATTATAAACTTTTTCATGAATATATAATAATTTTCTTAAATTACCACTGAATGATGATTTCCTCTACATTTTTTCTTCTGGGGGAAAGAAAATAATCAAGGTATCAATTTTTATCTTCACTGTGTATTATCAATTGCTATAATATGTTAGCTATATAGACAAGAAATGTCACTTTTAGCTACCAAAATATTGGTCGCCAAACGTCCGAAATTTGGTCGCCAATTGCTATATATATATATATATATATATGTGTCATAATTTACAAATTTTATTTATTTATACATTATGTAATGAATAGGCCTACTTATTAGTTGTTACTGTTAGTATAAAATAAATTTATATTTCTTAAAATATGTGTTTTGTGTCTGTCACACCCCAAATCCGGGCATGACCGGCCGTGGCCCACAGGGACTCAGCCCAAGGCACACGTAAGCCTAAACATGAACCCAAAACCATAAACAATAAATGTGATGATAGCCTAGAAATAAATAAATCAACACTCAATCCAGTGACATACCACAAGTGAAAAACAAGTCATAACCAACTTCCTAAAAATATATATATATACTAAATGGGACACAAACCGCCCACAAAATAAAATAATTCTAAATAAAACCCAACCACAATGTATGCACAAAACTCGACAAGCAGCCTAAAACAAATTAAATAAATGCCCTAGAGGACCATGCAATTGAGTCATCGCTACGCCATGAGTCCACTCTAAGTCCTTCTAACACCTGGAAATGGTAAACAACTAAGTCAGCTGATAGCTCAGTGAGTAGCAATATGGATAGTAAATACAGTTTTGAAAACAGGGTTCAATTCCAAAATAAGATATATATCACAGAAACTAGATTGGCATACAGTTTGGTAAATATAATCTGTTTCAAAAAGAAGATTTCACAGTTCAACACTTAAAATACTCATGTCTTGCAAGAACATGATAAACGACATTTTCCACTTAAAACAGATTATAACATGAACACCAATAATTTTCTGGGTACCAAGAAAAACAAATAATATGCCACACAGTTCTCAAGGCTATAAGCCCCGTTGGATCCAATACCGAACTAAGAGTCATCCTCAGGGTGGCACCTGGGCCTTTTCTCAAAGACGATCCGATTGAAGGTCACCTAGTTGTTTTTAAAGGTCTTTTCCTTACAATCGTTGAGCACTAGAGTCATCACGGCCCAACCCGGATCTGTTCCCTAGTGGCCAGAGTCACCACACACAGTGGAATAATTTCCCTGGACTAAATACACACATGGTCCCAATAATCAATACACATCAGTTTCGCAAAACATGGTAGTTCATCATTATAAACATGAGACCAAAACAAATAGTTTACAGTATGCCAAGTTCATACATGTTTCAGAAATAATTTGATTCCATTGATAATATAAATAATTTATCAAAACAGTTTAGTCTTAAAACAATAATTTAATTTTCCAACAGTTCAGGGTAGGGGAACATTTATAAAAATACGTAGCATGGAACTACTCACCTGGAAACGAAATAATATAATCCTCGAATAGAGTATGAAAGTCCAACTAGTGCCCTGAACCAATATGAAAACTACACGTCACTACTAATTTAAAAATACTAAAGAATACGAACTAAGTAACCCCAAACTAAAGCGCACTAACACGGCTCAACCCAACTCACCGTTACTCTTAAATATTACCTACGTTCATGTTTTCAAGGTTTAAAATCACCCAAGACATGGGTTCCGGTCAAAACTTAATTAATTGTGACTTTAAGATAAAATAGAATTTCAAACAAGCCTTCCCAACCTATTCGCTAACTTTGAAAATTACAAAACCCACTCCACGCTATTCGAAAAATTCCAATAACCTCCAGATATGATCTAATATATCCTAAATTTCAAACCCAATTGGTTTCACTTGATTTGCTTATCAAAATAATTATCTACAATTTATTATATCCAAACAGGTTGTTTTCTGCAGCACTTTAAAGAAATTGATGGTTCTCTTAATATACATGAGCAATCAATGCAAGGCCAAAAACGTACGAAACTAGACTCGTAACCGGTTCTAATGACACTAATTTGATAATTTTTGGATTTATACCCAAAGAGAACAACACTCCCGAATTTACTGTTTCGGACTGGTTTCCTGGACAGATTTGAATACCTCAATTTATATGGATTTTGACTCCTAAAAATTATGAAAAAATTCTGATATGCAATTCAATATGTAATTGATCTACTGTAAAAATTTCAGTTCAAAATTCATCCGTTTGATATGGTTTCTTGATTTTTAAAGTTCGTGATTATGCGCAGAATTTTTTAACTAAGAATAATACCCATTTTTTATACATGAATTTAACTCCTCAAATTTCTTAATAGTATATATATATACAAAATATATAAACCTACACCTCCATGAATGAATAAAATAATAATGGAATAAGGATAAAAACAAAACCAAAAGGAAGAAGAAAGATAAAGACCCACCACACCCAAAAATTCCTCCTTGTTTGCAACCCTTCTTTTCTCTTCTTTTCTCTCAACCTTTCTCTCTCTCCCGTGGTGGCTCCTGCTGCTGTTATGAATAGTATGAGGCAACCTAGGGTTACATATGTATCTACACAAAAAGACCCTAAAATATTATCTTTATATTACTTTATTTTCTAACACATTAATTAAATAAAATATAACTATTATTATAACAAAATATACTTACTAACTTGCCCTCAATATTTTTTTTTTTTTTTAAATATCTTGCCTCTAAATTAAATGCTTTCACCACAAATTTATTTTAGGTTTAAAATTAATTAAAAGATCCTCCAAATATTTAAGATTCACCACCAAAATATTTGAGATTGTAATATTATTATTATTTAATTATTTACTTAATTTTTATATTCGGATTCTCATAGTGTCACTCTGATCTTTTAATTTTTAATTTTACCAATTTTGCTTTTAAAAATTTCAATTGAGTCAATTTTGTTCAATTTCAAACAAACTTTCTTAATTATTAACCATAAAACAATTCATCTATGGTTCCCGCAGTATAAGTTTTGTGTCACTTTCATCCCTTAACATCGACGATGAAAACAAAACAAAACCTTACCGTGTTACATGACGAAATTGACAACATTAAAATTTTCAAGACCAACATAACACATAATGCATACTTTACTGACCGAAAATAAAATCTACAGTTATTTCATTAATAATTAAGACAGTACGTTTGAAATTGAACTCAATCCAAAACACTAAGGACTGAAATAGCAAAATAAAATTTAAAAGACAAAAACAACATAAAACATATAGGACCATATGTTTATTTTATCCATATTATTAATTGTAAAAACGAGTAAGTATAAAAGGTCATAGAGTTAAACATAAAAGATAAAACAAAAAAAAAAAAAAAAAACAAAAAAAAAACATAGTGAGTAAATGACTAAAATATATTTAGAAAAAGTTTATCATTTACTATTTCCCTAAACTCTTATGGTGTGTTTGTTTGGACAAACTGGATAAGTGGAAATTACAATCTACGGGACTATTAGTCCTGGGATACATTATTCCCGGACTATTTGGTTAGACTGGATTTGTATTCTATGTTTGTTTAGTCATGAGATTAGATGTCTAGATTGAACTATTCTATTGAATCATATATTTGTTTAGAATATTATGGAGAAGGATAAATGCTTAAAAGACTATTTTGCCCTTTTAAATTATTTACTAAATAATAGAAATATTAAATACGAATTATAAATTTTATTTTATTTTTTTACTAGTCCTTTTAAAAAAATTAAATAAATAGAATATTAATAAAAATTACATAAATTTATTTTAATTTGTAGTTGAGATTTTTAAATTTTATTTTACTTTACCAAGTATAATTAATACCATATTATTAAAATAAATAATTTAATAAAGTATAAATAATTTAATAAATAAATTTTATTAAGTATAAATAATTTATTAAATAAATTTATTAAGTATAAATAATTTAATAAATAAATTTTATTTTTAAAAAGATATTAAATAGTAGAGGGTCAAAAATATAATTTCATTACCTCATCCCATGGGATGAGTTATCCCATTATTTGTGTCCCACTCCCCCATAAGATACAACAGTCCAACAGATTTGAGATTAATAATCCGGTGTAAAAATTTTCAATCAAACAATAAATTATTCGTCCGAATGGACTATTAATCCAATCTCATGGACCAATCCTTCTAAACAAACACCACCTTATGTCACACTACACCATTTTCTTGAAACTTCCATTACATTTCAATAATTCTCCCCAAACTTATGCATCAGGGCTGTGTCAACAACCTCAACGTTGTTATTATTATTATTATTATTATTATTATTATTAGTATAGTATGTAAAATTTATTATATTATGTGTTGGGTTTTGTGTTGATTATAAAACTGGTTTTATACATAAAAAAAGTTGTTGCTTCTTCCAATCCTACATTATAAATAATATAGCACTTGTGTCAACCTAATGTATGTACACATACACAGATCAACATGGAGGTTTTGGTGATCTCAAAAAATACCATCAAGCCATCTAACCCAACCCCTTCCAACCTAAGACATTTCCAACTTTGCCTACCATCAGATCAACCATCCAAGAATTTTGCCTTCCATTTTTTATTACCCATTAGGGTTTGAAGATGATTCAAGAGCCACAAACCTCACAAGGTCTAACCAGCTCAAGAAATCTCTTGCTGATGTCTTAACCAAGTTCTATCCACTAGCTGGTCGAGTCAAAGAAAACCTCTACATTGAGTGCAATGATGAGGGTGTTCTTTACTTAGAAGCCCAAGTCAATTGCCAACTCTCACAAATCATTGGACAACAACCCATCAATCCCCATGTTGAGCTCAACAAGTTGCTTCCATTTGATCGACTCAACGATGCCGGCGATGTGCTCTTGGCAATACAAGTCACAGTCTTCAAATGTGGTGGGATGGCCATTGGGATGTGTTTTTCACACAAGATTGCAGATGGGTTGTCAACCAGTACCTTTGCCAACTCTTGGGCTAGTGCCGCTCGAGCGGGTCATAGCAATATGGTATGCCCTCGACTTGATTCGGCCACATATTTCCCTCCTAGAGACATGTCTTGTTATAATATAAAGACCGGCATGACAGAAGAAAAGATGGTTTCAAAGAGGTTTCTGTTCAATGCCTCTGCTATCTCTACTCTCAAAGACAAGTATGCAAATGAAATACAACCCACTAGGGTTGAGGCACTTTCGATTTTCGTATGGAGTAGATTCGTTGTTGCAACGAGTGATCAAGTAGAGGCAGAGGCAGAGGCAGAGACGAGTATTACAAGACTCTATTTGGTGATTCATGGATTGGACTTGCGCATGAGAATGAATCCCCCCCTCTACCAGAGTCTTATTTTGGCAATTTTAGTTGGGTTGTAATGATCATGCCATCCATGGACAAGACTGTGGAAGAGGGTTATGGTTTTGTGACAAAAATGAGGGAAGCAATAAAGAAAACTAAAGACAGTGATTATGTGAAAAGAATTCAAGAGGGTGACACACTCTTTCAGTTCTATGAAAAGAAAGGGAGATGATAAATCAAGTCAAGAACTTCCAAGGGAAGAGGCAATGAAAAAGAAAATAGAGTCTGGTAACTTTATTTTTTCTAGTTATTGCAAGTTTCAACTATATGAAGTCGATTTGTTGGGGGGGGGGGGGGGGGGGGGGGGGGGGGGGGGGGGGGGGGCGGCAACCTATATGGGTAAGCCAAGCTACTTAAAGAATCGGGCGACTTTTATGCCTATTAGATCTGGTGATGGTATAGAAGTGTGGATTAGATGTTGACATGGCCAAATTTCAAGCTGATGGAGTTTTTCTCAAATTTCTTTCCCATCCTCTGACTGATGATGACTTGGGTGCTAAAGTTCTATTTTCTATAGCATGTTCAAGAATTATGTATCTGGGTTAAAGAAGAATGTGATGTTACTTGTTTTTGCTTCTGCTTCAGATTTAATAAATGGTTATAGGCCTTTCAAAATTGCAAATAAATTTTATCCCAATGACTCGTTTCACAGCCAAAAAAAAAAAAATTGTATTTCAAATTTCAATTGCAGAATTATGATATTGATATTTTTAAACATTTTAAATTGAAATGAATTATTTAAAAATAATTGATGGTTATTTTCCATATGCATAAATTTTTTTATAGAATATTATGAATAATGCTAGTTAGAGTTACCTATGAAAAAGTGAACTTTTCAAATTCGAAATTGATCAAATCCTATATTCAATCAACCATTAGTTTTATTTTCTATTGAAATGGATATGATGGATAAGCATATATATGCCTTGTTTGGAGTGGCTTTTTGCTTTAAAAAAAAGAGCAAATGAGTCACCAAAAAAAGTCAAAAACATTCAACCCCATTACTAATTTTCTATTGAAATTGGATATGATGGATAAGTACATTTAGGCCTTGTTTGGAGTGGCTTTTTGGTTTAAAAAAAAGAGCAAATGAGTCATTAAAAAAAAGTAAAAAAGTAAAACATTCAATCCCATTAGTAAAGAGTCATATCAAATAACGTAATGTTATTAGGATAAAGAGATTCTCTACCTTTAGATTACCCATACAATAAAACACCACACATTAATCACACACTAATCAAGGGATAAAAAATATTCATGATGAATTTCATGATATATTTTTCATGATCCCTAGCATTATTGAAGAGCATATATCGCACATCCAATAATAAATTGTCCAATAAAATGTATCGAAATATAAAATAAATTTCAAAAGGAATAAAGAGAACTTCCACACAGAAAGTATAGAAGTCTCCACAAGAGAGAAAAACAAACATCTACACAAGGAGGAGAAAACCTCCATAAAAGAAGGAACAATCCACACGAGAGATATTATTGCAAAAAACAAAAAAAAACAAAATGATCACCACTAAACAAGCAATATCAATAACCTTCACGATTTGTTTATTGTTACAACCGGTAGCTATGATACCTTAATTTCTGTCTCTATGTTATAAAATGAAATATTATGAATCCAAGATAGTCGCCTAGTGCATAACAATGCGTTTAACATCATCGAATTTTGGTCATGAATTAGATATGAGTCTCGATTTGAAAGTTTTATCGGTGGCAAGTGATGGAGACAAGAGGAGCTATAGTGGTACTACAGGAAATCGGGGATTTTATGGTGTTTAATTAACGACGTTTTATTAAATGTCACTTTTTTTAACAATTAACGGCGTTTTTTAAACGTCGCATTTGTTATTAATCAAAGCGGTCCCGTTTTATGACGCTTGGAAACGCCTCCAAATCCTGTCTCTCTACAAACCCAATCTCGTCTCTCCAAACCTTTATTTTGAAAACCCACCGCCGTCTACAATATGAAGTTCGAATCTATCACTCACTCAAATCTCTCACTCTCTTGCTCTCTCTTTCTCTCTGGTCCATGAGTATCGAATCAATATGAAGTTCTCTCTCTTGATTCTTCTTCAGCTCGGTGATTCATCTCAGAGTGATTGCGATTTCGAAGTTCGATTTTGAGCACCGTCGTCTACAATCTCAGAAAACCAATCGCATCTCAAAATTTGCTTCCACTCCGTGATCTCAGTGGTGGTGTTCTATTCGTGGTTTATCTCTGTGGATTTGGAACTCTTCGTCTCCTTCAATCAGAGGTTAGTGCTTTCGGTCCTTTGTTTTACAATCTCAGAACTCTAGATTGTGCTTTCGGTCCTTTGTTTGGTTGCTAAGAAAACTGGGAAAAATTATTAAGGAATATAAATCTGGATTGTTTTCCTTTTTCATGCACTTGATTTTGCTGTAATTTCAGTTCTAGCATTCACTTGGGATTCAAGTTTATGCTCTGTTTCACTCCATTTCAGTGACTGTGGTTGTATAAATAGGTGATTTATCTCAGTGGTGGTGTTCTGTTTGTGATTTATCTCTGTGGATTTGGAACTCTTCGTCTTCTTCGATCAGAGGTTGGTGCTTTCGGTCCTTTGTTTTACAATCTCAGAACTCTAGATTGTGCTTTCGGTCCTTTGTTTGGTTGTTGAGAAAACTTCTCATTACCTCTGAAATAACATCATAAATTTGAAAAAAATCTCTTACTTGTTCTCTGCTTTTGACTTCTCACTTTCTTCCCATGCTTTGATTAGGGATAACCTTTTTTACCAGTTATGGACAAGTAAATTTATTCATTTTCCAAGTTTATTCAGCTCTAGACAGTGTAATCTCAATTTTTGTAGGTAATTTATCTAATGCATCACAAGATATATTGTGCTTTTAAGTGCTATAAGCAAAAAATTAGCTCCAAAAGTAATGGTCCGATCCCTGCATAACTAATACCACAGCTTCTATGTAAAAAAAGAACAACATGCTTCACTTCACTGGCTTTTCATCTCCAGATTTTGGGGTTGTGACTAATTTGTAATCTAATTGAAAAGTTGACACCATTAAAAGAATGCCAAAAAATATGAAGCATTTTATAATTTCTTTTTAACCTTTTAGATCTGGAGGAGTCAATATATGGTTGACTCGCTCAAATCGCGCGCACACACACACACACACACACACACAGACCTGGAACGGCTTGATAGGCATTAGCATAGGATTCGAAGGCGCCTGGAGGAGGAGCAGGTTGAGGGAAGCCGATGACGGACTGAAAATGGAGCGTTGTCAAATGAGATTAAATCTGGTGGCTTTGGTAATGTACAATGAAGATTTGTGGGTGCAAGGGTAATGAATAGTGATATGATCAACATAAATGGAAATGTTGGGGAAAGAGAAGACCTAAAATTGACATGAAATGTGGTACTAAAAGAGGATATGAATTTATTAATCTTTAAACCAAAGCAACCACCCTATTTGACCATCTCTTACACCCAACCACCTCCATAATTCCTAATTTCCTCTCTCCATCCCACCATTGCTATGGCTCTCCAGGCCACATTTTTATGATTCTTCATCTCCTCTATCTACTTTCTCTATGTGTTGTTCTCTCTATAACCTGCTACACTTGCAATAAGATCAATTTGAGCACCCAACCACCTGAACTGCCAACCCAACACTGCTGTCATTTACCAGGATCAAACCCATCATAACACAACCACCACCACTGAAACTCACATCACCAAAATCTCTGTATCTACCATCATCGGCAACCTTACCAGCTACTAGTTCCACTACCTCTTACAACTTAGATTATACTCCTTGCTCAAGTTGTTCCTCAGCCATTGCAGCCAGCCTCCAAGTCTCCAACTATCACCAAAAGTTGGCATTGCTTTCTAAATTAGCTCAGCTTTGTTAACTTTCATTTCCTTAAATCACTACAAATCTGTCAGAAATTTCTGTTTCTTTTTGTTTGATTTCTACAGCTCATTCTCTCTTCAAAATCATGTTCACTAGTTTCAAAATCGCTGAAGGAAATTTGGCAAGCTTACAAAAGTGCATATTTTAGCTTTCCCAATTCATATTCATTCTCTCTTCAATTTTCTTTTGCTACATATTTCTTCATCATATAATTTTTGCAAATCATTATAGATGTTGGGTTATATAATACTTTCAAGTATGATATGTCTATATCTGCATTTGTTTCAGATTCTACTGTTCAATTCCTTAGTTGAACTTACTATATGTACTTCCCTCATGGTGTTGCTTCCTAGTGCACAATTAATATTTTTGCCTGCCCTTAATGCCTTCAAGTTTTATTTTATGAGTTTCAACACTTCTTCAGGTTTCCAATTTCCATCATGATGAAATGTCTGGAGAAAAGTCTATAGCATATTATTTTCACAGGACCCAGATGAGTTCTCAGAAAGCAATCTCATTACCTTCATCTCCTCGTCTATCTAGGAGACTTGCTTCTGGAATGTGTGAATTAGCTGTACTCACAGGAAGTGCTGAGATGACCTCGACCTGGAATAAAGTGCTTGAATCATCAAAGATTCTGAACACGCCTTTGTTGCCTTTTCAAGAGTGGAACATTGATTTCTCTGAATTGACTGTTGGAATTCGTGTTGGGATTGGTAAGCAACATACTGGAAAGATAATCTCTATCTATTTAAGCAAGGTGATGAGAGTTCTCTTAGCAGAGTACTCTTAGTATGTAAGCTTTTATTGCCTTTCGAAATCAAATTTGATTACTCTGTTGGGACTTTTACGTTGATTATATAAACCGAGTACTTTTAGATGTAACTTACTGTAAGGTGGTGAAAAGTTCATTTGCCCTGGTGATAAATTACTGATCAATGTCATGAAATAACTTGCTGACATAGGCAAAAGAGGATTGAATCTATCCAAGTCACAAGTTCACCATTTTCTCTGCTTTTTGCCAAAAACGTGACAACAAGATACGAAAATATTTTGTTAGAATGGATTATAAATTATTGATTGGTTTTCTATGCACCTAAACAGTTCATTGCTATATATTTTAAATTCCTAGTATGATTCAGAAATATACATTATAGATGAGGTGGTTCACTTTGGATAATGATATGAAAACAGAATAAATTTTGGCCAAAAGAAAATAATATGTTATACTAGTAAGAATAGCTTTTCTTGGATATATTCCATGCTAAAAACATACAGCAACCATTATATGTGTTCTCAATGATTATAAATACTGTCATGTTATTTACTTTGTTTTGGTTCTCCAGTGTGAGCAGTTCATTGCTAATAGCATGTATGTGCTTCAAATGCTACTTATTCATTATTAGACACAAAAATTTGGTATGCACTGCCTATCAAAAGTCTGCAAAGAAAATCTAAAATTTGAGAAAACACTTATATTAAATACACTGTTTTTGTTATTATTGTATAGTATACAACTGATGAGACTACATTATACTTCATACTGCACACAAAAATGCATTTTTGAAACTCATGCATTATTTTTACACACCTTCCCACTTCACATTTCAATTTTAAATCACCTCCTGTTAATAAAGATCTAATCATACTATAAAGAATACATTTAATGGAGAACTTCACATTTACGTCCATGTTTGTATTCTAGTTTTGTCCATGCTTTTATTCTAGAATACTTGTACATCATATATATTAAGACACCCTGGCGGCCGCCACATTAAATTCTTGCTTTGTCTTTTGGTGATTAGAACTGTCTCTACTTTGTGGCTCTCTCACTAAAGATACATGATTTTGTTGCTTATCGTCCCGGTCCTCTTATGTCCCTTTCAAATGAGCCCGTATTATTTTTGTAAAACTTGAATTCAACACTAAACCTTCAACCCCATAAATAGATTTTTGGCAACCTATAAACATCAAAATGTGACATTTGTGTTAGGTACTTGACTTTCAGAATTTTTTTTCGGAATCTTCTAGGGTTTTTTGGAGAAGTTTTTCGTGGCATTTGGAATGGGACAGATGTTGCCGTTAAAGTTTTTCTTGAATAAGATTTAACTGTTGAGAACATCGAAGACTTCTGCAATGAGATATCTATTCTAAGGTTTGTTTTAATTGATCTATTTGCAATCGTAGCTTCTCATATTTCCCCTACTCCACTTTGTTCTTGCCCATGCGATTGACTTTTTCTTTTCTTTTCTTTTCTTTTCTTTTCATACACAGCCGTCTACGCCACCCAAATGGTAATGCCCTGCATTTTTTTAATCAACTCAACTCTGCCATATTATGTTTACACTTTACACTGTAGGATTTGTGAATGGAAAAAACACTCAATTTTTTTCTTTTTTTGTTCATATCATAAATAATTATAGTGCAGTGATATGAAGAAAATAATACATTTTTTTGCAGTTATTTTATTCCTTGGTGCCTGAACAAAGCCTCCTCGGCTGTCCATGGTGACTGAATACATGGAAATGGGATCATTGTATCATTTAATCGATGTGAGTGGGCTGAAAAAGAGACTCAGCTGGAGAATGAGAGTGAAAATGATATGTGATATATGCAGGTGCATTTGACCATCACCTTTTCTATTGCACTACCTCAATGACATTGCACATTTATGTTGGTACTACTCCTAAATAAGTAACTTATGGTTGCTTTTGGAGCTCAGTATATTTTCTAATGCATCTAGGGTGCCAAGTATGCCTGCCAATGGATCCATTTTTATCCAAATCCGACCTGATAATTAATTGGGTTGCTTATTTTAATTCATTATATTTCATTAATATTATCCTTGGATCTTGAATTTGATTATAAAAAAAAAGAGGAAAGTAAAATGATTTTTAACTTTCCAAGTCCCAAATAGTATAACAAAATTTGCTTGTATATTCTCATGTGCATCTTTGAAAACTTGTGATACATTCATCTTTCCATTTGTTTTACCTAAACAAAAGCTTGCCAAGTTCTACAGATACTGCTTGACATGGGTAGGCCCATAAAGGTTATAACCCACCATTTAGAGCCCAATACATATCCCAAATACTAGAACCCAGCACTGCTGAAGCCCCATGTAGCAATAAGAACCAATGACATCAAGACACATGGCAAGAGAAAGGCATGCCACATCAGCAGACAAAGATCTGCAAAGTTATTACCACGGCACATCGCCATTAATGAGGCTCCCTTACAGCATTTATTGCGATAACCCCTCTCTGTCGGGACGGCACGCCCTCACCCTGAACAAGGGAAGCTACAGCATAGACTTTCGGCCAAGATGACAGGTCGGAAGGGACAACGAAATGATTACCAAAGGATATAAACAGACGTTGAAGACAAGAAGAAGGTTAAGCTTTTCTATCTCTAAACTATCTCTACAATCCACTTCTCTTTCTAACTTGCTCGTCGGAGGGTTCGCTGGGGGACTCCCCGTTCCCTGTTGAACTCTTGTGCAGGTTCTCTGGTGGACTTGATCACTCGGATACCGGTTGGAGAAGCGTGGATCAGTCCGACCCGTCCAAGTCTCCTGTAGTATCATCAGTTGGCGCCGTCTGTGGGAACCTCTTACTTCGCGCGCTAGTTGTGCTTATTGTCGCCGAAGGCCCTTCCCCAATAACCCCTTTCCTACCACCTGCCAAGGTATATGGTCACGACTAGATCGATGGCTTCTCACCCCCATGTTCCCGATCATCAAGCCGACCCCCTAAACCCAAATAACCCACCACCGTATTTCACCGAGCTCACCAACAGCATTAACCGCTTGGCCGAGCAAAACCAAGCCTTGATTAATGCTCTTCTCCAAAGAAACATTCCTATGCCTCCTCCACCACCTCCAGATATTCCTCCCAACCAAGAACGAGCCCCAAGCCACACTATCCTGCAGCCTAATCCACCCGACTTGGAAGGCTTATAACCCCCTCCCCCAGGTATAAACCTACCACCTCGGGGCCCACAGCCATCGATCCCGGCACCAACCCCTGAAGGAGAGGCCAGCAGCGTCCAGTCCCCGCTACCCTCCGGTGGTGACAACATCTCTCTCTGGGACGCAGAACTCCGAGCCATGAAGCTCCAGCTCCAAGGGGTCATGCAGAACATACAGCATAAACCATCTACCATAGCCAACTCCCCATTTGTTGCTTCCATCAGGGACAAACCTCTACCTCCCAAATTCAAAATGCCCACCATCGACTCTTTTGACTGTACGACGGACCCAGTCGACCACTTGGAGACCTACAGAACCCTTATGATCCTCCATGCATTCCCTAACGAAATTATGTGTCGGGCTTTCCCCGTGACACTCAAGGGGTCAGCTCGACTTTGGTTTAGCCAACTGCCGGCGGACTCTGTCTCCACCTTCCAACACCTCAGTGACTCATTCCTTAGCCATTTCATTGGAGCTCAGCGCCAGCGACGTCCGGCAACCCAACTCCTCAACATCCGTCAGACCGAGAGGGAGTCGCTGCGCAGTATCGTTACCCGCTTCAACACTGAAGCCTTACAGGTAGCGGAAAACGATGACAAAGTCATCCTTACAGCTTTCATGGCCGGTCTGCGGTCATCTGACTTCCTTTTCTCCCTCTCAAAAAACCCCC
This sequence comes from Camellia japonica, assembly GCA_030407325.1. Lineage (NCBI taxonomy): Eukaryota > Viridiplantae > Streptophyta > Magnoliopsida > Ericales > Theaceae > Camellia > Camellia japonica. The sequence continues at coordinate 93,825,677 of JAPPVO010000059.1, forward strand.
CGACCTCCATAGCAGCCCTACTCTCCAAAGCCCAAAAATACATGAACGCCGAAGATTCCCTAGTCGCTCGCCAAGACGCTGTAGCCAAAAACCCCACCATCAGGGAGAAGAGAAAGGATTCAGACACCAGAAACACCCAATACAATAACCGAACATCTCATTATACCGATCGACCCACCCGAGCCGACCAGTTGGCACCCGCCCGACCGCCTGGCCGGTTCGAGCGATACACACCCCTCAATTCACCCATGGAACAAGTCCTCAATCAGATCCAGCGTGACTACCCCCTAAAATGGCCTCAACCATCACGGACTCCTTCCAATCGGAAAGACCAGTCCAAATACTGTCGTTTTCACCAGGACCACAGCCATAACACCGAAGAGTGTGTTAACCTCAAAGATCAGGTCGAGGGCTTGATCCATCAAAGTCATCTTAGTCGATTCATGGAAACTCGCCCTCAGCAGAGACAACGGACTGAACCCATCAGAAACAACCGCCGGCACACCCCTCCCCGACAACCAGCACAACCTAACCAAGGTCATGATCGCCCTCCACAGTAACCTCGGGCACAAGGTAACCCCGCCCCACCTATTGAAGAAATCAGAGTTATTTCCGGCGGGCTTGCTTGTGGAGGACCATCCGTTCGGCTCAGCAGGCAGAACTCAGAAAAATAAGACAGGGCTCAGACAAAGAAGTCGTCACGTTGGACCGACCCTCCAAACAGCCTAAGCAGTGGACCGAGCCTATCACCTTTACAAACGCCGACTGCACAGGCATCCGTTACCCCCATGACGACCCTCTCGTCATCTTCGCCCTCCTCTCAAATTACAAGGTCAGACGGGTTCTCGTCGACAACGGCAGTTCTTTAGACATCATCTTCCTCAATTGCTTCCGCCAGCTCAAGATTGGGAAAGAAAGTTTGTCCCCTCTCCAAACCCCTTTGGTCGGTTTCACGGGCGACCGGGTGACCTCCATTGGCTCCATGGATCTTCCCATCACAATCGGCGAGTACCCTCGACAAACCACAAAGTTGCTTACCTTCCTTGTGGTCGACTGCCCCTCTGCCTACAACATCATCATTGGCCGCACCGCCCTAAATGCTTTCCAAGCTATCACATCCACTTTCCACCTTGCCATCAAGTTCCCCACCGATCTTGGGGTCGGCACAGTGAGGGGAGAACAGACCGTGGCCAGAGAATGTTATGTCGCCTCACTTAAAGAAGTCAAGCTCAGGGAGGCTATGATCATTGAAGGACTTGACGTTAGAGACGAGGACGAGCTGGTCAGAGGGGAACCAGTGGAAGAGCTTGTCGAGGTCCTCATCGATCCCACCAACCCGGCCAAAACTGCTAAGATCGGCAGCCAACTATCCCCCCAGGCCAAGGCCGACCTTACCGCCCTCCTGATTGAGCACAACGATATATTTGCATGGACCCACTCTGATATGTTGGGTATTTACCCCTCTTTCACCACATACCGTCTCAGCATTGAGTCCCATTTCCGACCTATCCGCCAGAAACAACGCATCTTTCACCCGGAGCGCAATAACCTTATTGCTTCTGAAGTAGATAAGCTCCTTAAAACACAGTTCATCACAAATGTGGACTACCCCAAATGGCTGTCGAATGTGGTTCTGGTTCGTAAAAATAATGGTAAGTGGCGGCTCTGTGTCGACTACTCCGACCTCAACCGAGCTTGCCCCAAAGACAGCTATCATATCCCTCGCATAGATCTGCTGGTTGATGCCACGGCCGGTCACCAAATGCTCAGCTTCATGGATGCCTTCTCTGGGTACAACCAAATTCTGATGCACCCGTCTGATCGGGAACATACCTCCTTCATCACCGATCGAGGTACCTATCATTACCGTATGATGCCGTTTGGGTTGAAAAATGCTAGGGCCACCTACCAACGGTTAGTCAATGCTATCTTTCATCACCAGATAGGCCGAAACATGGAAGTATATGTCGACGACATGCTAGTCAAGAGCAAGCTCTCCACTGATCATCTGGCCGACCTACGAGAGACCTTCGCCACCCTACGAAAGTACCAAATGAAGCTCAATCTGGAGAAATGCGCCTTCATCGTAGGATCTGGGAAGTTTTTGGGTTTCATGGTCAGCCAGCAGGGCATTGAAGCTAACCTTGAAAAGATCAAGGCCTTGATTGAAATGCAGTCTCTCAGAACGGTTAAGGAGGTTCAGAGGCTTACTGGCCGAGTGGCCGCCCTCAACCGCTTCATTTCCCGCACAACGGATAAGTGCCTCCCCTTCTTCAAAGTTCTTCGGCAAACTTTTGAGTGGACGGCCGAATCCAAAGAGGCCTTTCAGCAGTTGAAGTAGTGCATGGCTAACCCCCCCTCCTTTCTCAGGCAATCACGGGCGAACCCCTCTTCCTCTATTTAGCCGTGTCAAACACGGCAGTCAGTGCAGCTCTTATCAAGGAAGACAGCTCTGTCCAACAGCCGGTCTACTACATCAATCGGGCTCTTAGAGGAGCGGAACAGAATTACCCACTGTTAGAAAAAATGTCCTTGGCTTTGGTCACTGCCTCTAGACGGCTCCGTCCTTACTTCCAAGCCCATTCCATAGTGGTCGTCACTGACTAACCATTGAAGAAGATAATGCAACAACCAGAGCTTTCTGGTAGACTTATGCAGTGGTCGGTCGAACTCAGCCAGTTTAACATCTCCTACCGGCCTCAAACAGTAATTAAGGGGCAGGCTGTTGCCGATTTCATTCTGGAATTCATTAATCCCACTCCAACCACAGCTCCTCCGCCTCCACGAACCCCTACCGAGCCAGAAGACCCCCACTCTTGGACCCTCAACGTTGACGGATCATCCCGCAAGGAAGGCAGTGGGGCTGGCCTCATCCTCACTGACCCCGACGGTGGATATTTCAAGTGTGCTCTCCGGTTCTTATTTGATGCAAGCAATAATGAAGCTGAATATGAGACATTGATTGCAGGTCTTCGCCTCGCCAGAGACATTGGTGTCAGCCATATCCAAGTGTTCAGCGATTCCCAGCTCATCGTCGGACAAATCACGGGGGAATTCGATGCCAAGGAAGATTCCATGCGGGCTTATAGGGATATTGCACTGCCCCTCACTCGCCTCTTCAATAATTTCCATATCAAGCACATCCCTTGAACGGAAAACTCCAAGGCAGATGAAATGGCTCAGTTGGCTTCGGCAGACCAGTCAGACCTCAGCCACGGTGTCCGCCTCGAGTACCTGGCCCACCCTGCCATTTCCCCAAACCAGCAGCAAGTCTACTTCCTCCAAAATGAACCTATCCCCTAGGCGTCCGACATCTTTCTATTTTTGACAACGAAGGAACTGCCAGATGACAAACAGCAGGCCGTCAAAGTCAGGGCCCGGTCGTCCAATTACATTCTTGTCGATGGTCTTTTGTACAAAAGGGGCTTTTCACGCCCATACCTGAGATGACTTAATCCTGCTCAGGTGACCTACGTGATGAGAGAAGTCCATGAGGGTGTATGCGGCAATCATTCGAGTGACAGGTCCCTAGCCCACAAAATACTTCGCACTAGTTATTTCTGGCCTACTCTTAATCAAGATGCGACAAACTTCGTGCTCAAATGTGATAAGTGCCAACGTTTTGCCAACATCCCTCATGCTCCTCCTACAGAATTGATCACACTCTGCAGCCCTTACCCATTCGCCAAATGGGGAATCGACTTGATTGGCCCGTTGCCCACTGGCCGGGGGCAAACCAAATTCGCCATTGTCGCCATCGATTACTTCACTAAATGGGTGGAAGCAGAACCCCTTGCCACAATTACCGAGCGGAACACAACCAGATTCATCTGGCAGTCGATCGTCTGTAGGTTTGGCATCCCTCAAGCCATCGTCTCCGACAACGGTAAACAATTTGACAATGCCAAGTTCAGGAAATTTTGCGCCGAGCTTCAAATCCAGCCATGTTTCTCCTCCCCAGGCCATCCCCAAGCCAATGGCCAAGTTGAGGTCACCAACCATTCTCTTCTGAAGATCATCAAAACTAAGCTGGAAGCTGTTAAGGGACTCTGGGCTGAGGAATTACCAAATGTACTTTGGGCCTACCGCACTACCGCCCGAACTCCCACTGGGGAGACCCCTTTCGCTTAACATACGGCGCTGAGGCAGTCATCCCAGTGGAAATCGGTCTGTCTACCCCAAGGGTTCTACATCCCAATCCAGAACTAACTGAAGAGCTGCATCGAGCAGACCTTGACTTAATTGAAGAGCTCCGAGAAACCACTGCAGTCAGACGCGCCTCATACCAACAAAAAATGAAAGCTCACTACAACCGCAGAGTCCGACCGAGGGAGTTCGCCGTGGGGGACCTTGTTTTGCGCGAAACAACCCTCGCCACCAAGAATCCGGCTGAGGGTAAGCTGGCACCCAAATGGGAAGGACCTTACGTTGTTAAAGCCAGACCTCGTCCGGGCACTTACCGACTTCAGGACATGGAGGGCCGAGATCTCCCCCACCCATGGAACGCCGAGCACTTGAAGCGTTACTTTCAATAATTTTCCATTCTTGTACTGATCAATTATTGTATTTTCTTCTTGGCTATTTACACACTTGAATGTTCTTGGTCTTCTCTCACATGATGTAAGTTTCTGATCACATAGGCTACCATTTAATGACAACAAACTTATATCTCAGTTATCTGTGTGGTATTCCAATAACGCTTTGATCGCAGCCTCAGCCAGATTGAGCATGCAAAGCCCCAGCCAGACTGAGTGAGTTACTTAAAGCCTCAGCCAGACTGAGCATGAAGAGCTCGGCCAGACCGAGTTATTTAAAGCCTCAGCCAGACTGAGCATGAAGAGCTCGGCCAGACTGAGTTACTTAAAGCCTCAGCCAGACTAAGCATGAAGAGCTCGGCCAGACTGAGCATGCAAAGCCTCAGCCAGACTAAGCATGCAAAGCCCCAGCCAGACTAAGTGAGTTACTTAAAGCCTCAGCCAAACTGAGCATGAAGAGCTCGGCCAGACCGAGTTACTTAAAGCCTTAGCCAGACTGAACATGCAAAGCCTCAGCCAGACTGAACATGCACAGCCTCAACCAGATTGAGTTACTTAAAGCTACTAAATTACTTGAAGAATCAGTTAATCATAGCTTAACCCAAACTGAGCACGAATGAGGAGCTCGGTCAAGGCGATCCATGTAAACTTCATGGTTATGGCATAGTGGCCATACTTAGTCAAACTCCAGGTCCATGTTTTTACAACACTCTTTACGTTTTTTCTTTTTGATTTTCATTTCCCAACTTAATCTTTCATTTATCAACACCCTTACGCCGTGATTTAAAAATTTCACTCTTGGGGACCCTTACAAGCCAGACTGACTCCATCTTTGGGTCATGATTTGAACCTTCAAACTTTTTAACATTCTTACATTTTGAACTTCACAATGATTTGTACATAAGCAATTACATTTTTAACATCCTTACATTCTTACAGTTTGTGCAAGTCACCATTCTCATTCATTCACAAACTTGTACATGAGTTTATTACAGCAATTCAAAAAAAAAAAAAAAAAAAAAAAGCAAAACAAAAACAAAAACTCTACGTACAACTTTGCTCCACTCCACTCACTCCTCTTCACTTGCGACGAGATCTTTTTATTCAACGCCTTTGTCTAGGGGGGTCTGGGCCACGTCGTCTTCGTTGATCTTGACACTACTACAGTCTAAGTCTGGGAAAAGCTCTTCAACTTTACACTTGAACATCTTCCACCCACTGTCCCAGAACTCAGCCATTTCGTGTTTGTAGAAGTCTGACCGCTGGAAGCTCTGGATTACTTCTTCTTCACTCCTTCCCCCAGCGGTCGCCCCTGACGAGCCAACCCCCCCAGACCCTTCTCTCACCAGGTGGCTGGCAATCGCAGCATCGATAGCCATCTGAAAGTCAGCAGACCCCTTGAACTGCTCTACTGTTGCGATGCACAGATCGAGGTATGCTGCTCTTTCTGAGGCTGACTTGGTTTTCTCCTCCCCCAATTCCTTCTCCAGCGCTGCCTTTTCTACCGCAGCCTTGGCGCGTTCGTCCGTAAGATCTCGCTCCAACCCAGCGATCTTCAGGTCTGCTTCATCCTTCTCTTTGATCCACTGGGCGCGCAGATCTTCATTGTTGGTCATGGCCTCTTCAAAACGCTCGTTGGCAACCGTTCAGGCATTTTGAGCATCTTCCAACTTCTTCTGCTCGCCAGCTAGCTGGAACTCGAGCGACACCACCTTGCGACGTTCGTCCTCAAGCTCCACCTTGGCTGCGCACAACTCAGCATGGGCACGATCGGCAACATTGCCCTGCACGATCGCCAAAACCTCCATCTTCTTCGCCTTTTGAGCCTCTTTCAACCCCCTAGCGCGCACACTTCGCACGGTCTCCCTCCATCCAGCAGTTTCTCTCCTCAAACTTGCAAGTTGGGCCTTCGCCTCCTCTAACTTTGCCTTCACAGGTTTCACCTCACCTTTCGCAGCCGCCGTCTTTTTCAGCAGAGCCCTTGCTAAGGTGGTCACCTCCATTTTGGCAGAGCACAGCCCCCTGAATAGCTCAGCCTCATTGAACCTGGCCACCGAGCGCACGGCTACTTCGTCAACCGCCCCCACAAGACGATCTGCTGCCGCCCTGGCTGGGCCTTCTTCTCCTTCCAACCGCCCAGCCACTACGCGAGCATGATAGATGGCAGCCGTCAGCCTGACCCCTTCTCCTTGGGGTGCAGGACCCCCTTTGGGCTGTTGCTCCATCCCCTCTTCAGGACCAGCTAACTTACCCTCCACTTGCATCTTGGGGCCTATGCCACTCATGGGTTCTCCTTCACTTTAAACTTTGTCCCCCTACGCCTCTAGGACAGCCACCTCTTCTGGAGTAGCCTCCACCATCCCCTCCTTCCTTCTATTCAGGGCTGGCCCCTCCTCTCTCTCCCTTACCCTCATCTTCTTCTTTGCCACAGCCTCCACCTCCTTGCTGGCTCTTTCCTTCAAAGGATCAATTGGAGGCGGTCGTAGCTCAAATCCACCCAAGTCTTTTTCCCCCAGCGGTTTGGAGCGCGGTCGGATCCTCTCCCTCGCGATCAGCTTCGACGGTCGGTCTGCCTGTGCCTCTTTGAATTTACTGGCCTTCGCGAGAATGGTCCTATCCTCCACCTCTTGCGCTTTCCTTCTCGCCTCTAATTCCGCCAGTTCCAGGTCTCCACCGGTCGGCTGGGGGCCCAACCCTGCGGCAAACAAGGCAGACGGCTGAACGAGCTCGTCCCATTTGACACCCTCTTTCTCCCTCCATGCCTTCACTTTCTTCACCCTCTCCTCAGCCGCCACTCCCAACTTTGGTTCTACAGACTTGGTGGGCACTCTCCACACTGTGCGCACTCCAACTCCTCCGTTTGCGGACACGTAGAACCACCGCGGCCTCCATCCCTTTATTAATGATGGCAACCCCGCCACCAAGCCCCTCCCCGCCGCCGCCTGCAAAGTGACCCACGTTTCTTGCTGCCCTGAGGCCTTGTAGCATGCAAAAAACTCGTCCATCGTCATAGCCGCTCTCTCGTTCACCCTCGGCCACGCGCTTGCACAAGCCAGTACAATCTTCCACGCGTTAGGCATTAGTTGACCCGGCGCCACTTCCAACCAGTTTAAGACATCCACTACCACCTGCGGGAGTGGCAACCTCAACCCTCCCTTCAACGCCTCCTCATAAAGGGCAACTTTCCTCGGTCGGGCGTCGGATGGCCTCTCTTTCGTTGTTGGCAGCTTTAGCTCTATTTCTGCAGGAATCTAGTATTTCTCGCGTATACCCACTAACTCCTCCGCGGTCACGATCGACTTATCGGCCTTCGTATGCCAATGATCTGGCTCAACCTCGCTGATTGGCTGCGCATCCACTATCATCATGGACGAACGAGGTCGCCCCACTGGCTCCCTCTCGCTTCCCACTCGCCTCTCCGTCCGGTATTGTTCTGCCAACTCTACCGCATCATCGTCACCCAACGGATCAACTCTTGCTTCCTCTTGGGCCATCTCTCTTGTATGTCTACGAATCGCTTCGGATGCGAGCGCAAGACAATTCAAAAAGTGTTACAGGGGTGTATCGTTAGAAACGAAGGAGTTTACACTTGGAATGTTTTGATTTTTTGCAAAAAGGGAGGTAAAACGAATAATACCAAAAGCCCAAGGCTTGCCTGTATTCCAAGGGTCACAATTAATTTTCGCCAGTTTAAAAATTTTCAACAATCCACCAAAACTGTCTTTTCAAACACCCTATAATGACCTATCGTTTCACTTATTGCCCAACGCCTAACCTCCCCCACTACGAGATTCTGCCACGTGTAAGGTCACGATCCACTGCCCATTTCCCCTTCCCTGTCTATTCCACTTCACCTCACCACGTGCCCCGCCGCCTCTCGAGCCCCGCGCCGCACCACCCTTCGCAGTCGGCCTTCCATGTAGTCGACACCTCCACTCGGCCACCCTTCGCGGTCGGCCCTCCCCGTAGTCGGTCCCTCCACTCAGCCACCCTTTGCGGTCGGCCCTCCTCATGGTCGGTCCCTCTACTCAGCCACCCTTCGCGGTCGGCCCTCCTCTTGGTCGGTCCCCCCACTCGGCCACCCTTCGCAGTCGGCCCTCCCCGTAGTCGGGCCCTCCACTCGGCCACCCTTCGCGGTCAGCCCTCCTCATGGTCAGTCACCCCTCTCGGTCGGCCTTCACCCTACCGGTCTCTCACGTCCCTCATTCTCTTCATTATTCCCTTCGTTGGACTAAAGCTGTACTTGGGAATGGGGGACTACTGACATAGGTAGGCCCATAAAGGTTATAACCCACCATTTAGAGCGCAATACATATCCCAAATACTAGAGCCCAGCACTGCTGAAGCCCCATGTAGCAATAAGAACCAATGACATCAAGACACATGGCAAGCAGACAAAGATCTACAAAGTTATTGCCACGGCACATCGCCATTAATGAGGCCCCCTTACAGCATTTATTGCGATAACCCCTTTCCGTCAGGACGGCACACCCTCACCCTGAACAAGGGAAGCTACAGCATAGACTTTCGGCCAAGGCGACAAGTCGGAAGGGACAACAAAATGATTACCAGAGGATATAAGCAGACGTTGAAGACAAGAAGAAGGTTAAGCTTTTCTATCTCTAAACTATCTCTACAATCCACTTCTCTTTCTAACTTGCTCGTCGGAGGGTTCGCTGGGGGACTCCCCGTTCCCCGTTGAACTCTTGTGCAGGTTCTCTGGTGGACTTGATCACTCGGATACCGGTTGGAGAAGCGTGGATCAGTCCGATCTATCCAAGTCTCCTGTAGTATCATCACTGCTAAATCTGAATAAAGGCTTTGAGAGAAATACTGGGCATATTGTTTGACATTGTTTTTGTTTTTTATGTTTTCATTTTTTGGAAAGCATTGAAATTTGATGTGTAGATTTTTCTCAATGGCTTGTTTGTTTCATCGCAAATTCTATCAAAGAGTAACTCTTGCCCTGATCATGTGTACGTATTTTGGAAGTTGGCTTTGGATTCTTTTCTACTCGTTCAATAGGCTGACTAGAATATTTAGAATCATATGTCAAATTTAATTAAAACTTGATTTGAATCAAAATAATTAGAATAAATTAATTAGACTTGATTAGAATTAAGTTTAATTAATTAGCTCTTGTTATGTGATAAAATCTTCTTGTTAGTGCTTCTTCAAGTTTTAAGTACTGGGTACAAATTCTTCAATTTGTGTTTATTTTGGTGAATCTAATTGCAGTTTATGTTCTGATACAGGCATATAGACCAGTGAAGACTACAGCTTCTATGCTAAAACATGATTTTTGGATATGTTATTTTGTGGTTAATGTTAAACATGATTTTTGAATATGTTATTTTGTGGGTAATATTAAAACATCATTTGCGAATATGTTATTTTGTGGGTAATGGTGATTGAATATTAAATTGAATGAGAAGGTGAATTAATGTTGTATTTGATATTTGAATGGGAGTTATTATTTCATATTAGTGTTATTCAGTTTTATTACAGATATTTTTTTGTTCAATTACATAAAATTAGCACAATTTCAAAAAAAAAAGAAAAAGAAAAAGGATATCACGACGTTTCCAAAAACGCCACTTAAACCCTAAATACTAGCGGTCAGATTTTTTTAAAAAGATATGACGGCGTTTAAAAACGTCGCTAAATATCATAATGACATCATGGTATTGTTAGGTAGGACATTTGGCGGCGTTTTTAAATGCCGCCTATACTAATATAACGATGTTTTTCAAACGTCATAAAACTATAGCAACGGCTGCATTTTCAGCTTTTGGTACTAAAGGTTACAAAAAGAATTAGCGGCGTTTTTTGCACCTATAGCGGGACGCCGCTAAATAAGAATTTTCTAGCAATGTGGCTAACATGGCGATAGAAATCGCAGAAGAAAAAACGAAAAGAAGATGAAAGTTAAAAGCACCCACCCTCTCCTCTCTAGAGCTGAGAAAGAGATAATAATTGTGTTTTTTTAATGTATATTATATTAACTCCTAAATCACTACCACTTTTAGAAAAGGAAAAGAAAAAGAAAAAACACAAAAAAAAGGGGAAAAAAAACACAAAAACACACAAAATTGTTGAAAATGACTAGGCTATCATCCTTATATGTGGTCTGTCCAATCCGTTTGGGATCAGCCTCCTCTCCTACACTCTTGCCTCCAACCTTGTCCTGCACTTCAAATAAGATTGAGACATGTGGCATCTAACAGGTCCAACCATTCCAAAATAAAACACGTCGTGCACACCTCTTTGATAGAAAAAAACGATGTTGTTTGGGGGGAGACACCGTTTCTCACTAACGATGTCTCCGTTTCTCACTCCTCTTCTAACTTCTGACACTTTTTCTCTCTTTCTCACTCTCTATCTATAGACCCATCAAATTTGGGCCCTCTCTCCATCAACGAATCCTGGCGGTAGCTCTCCAACAGCGCTCTCCGGAGGCGCTCTTCGGCGTCGGCCCTTTCTCTCCATCATCTAAAGAGTTTTGTTTTGCAAACCTAAATCCCCAAATCCCCTTCATTGACAAAGAAAGAAAATATCAAAAATTATTTTTTATGGAATAAACTTGTGCTTCGATTTCAATAATCATACTTTTGTTTTGATTAAGGTTTTGTTTGTTTGATTAAGGTCTTTGGGGAAAACATATTTCTTCTTTGTTTACCCAAACACATTAGCAGTGAGTAGATTTTTTTTCACTTGCAATGCAAAATGCATTTGCATTTGCATTGCAAGTGTTTGATAAAATACTTCAATCAAACCAACACATACACACACAAACACCAACCTACATTTATAGAACTGTGTTTCTATACTACACACATACACACACAAACGCACACATGGGCCTCTCTTTATTATCCTCCTATTTTTTGCACTTTCCAGTCTCTTAGTTTCAGGTGCCTCTCTCTTCATTGTCATCTACTTTACATTTTCTAGGTTTTGGATTTTGGGTCCCTTATTTTGGAATAGTACTCAGTCTGCTCACCTTTAATTTTTGGACTCTTGAGTTTGAAAAACCGCGCCTGTTATTAGAATCTTACGATTTATGATTCGATTCGTAATTTTTACAAAATCGATACGAATCTATAGGTGAATTTATTTTAGAAGTGAATCGCACGATTCACAATTAATTCACGATTCGATTCATTTTTTACGATTCATGTCCAACATATTTTTGACTCTTTTTTCTCCATTGTTTTAGTGAAAATGACATAATACAACTTCTAATAGTATTTAGTACCAAAATAACCAATATATACATGATTTGTTGTTATTTTAGTAATTATGGAGTTTTTAATCTTTCTTCTCATTTTTTTTTTCCTTTAAAAAATCATAATATATCTTCTAAAAATGTTTAAGATTAAAGTAACTTATCTCATGAATTACTATTGCTATTTTATTAAATTACATATGGTTAAATATTACATGGGTAAGGTTAGTTATATCTTTTTAAATGTTTTAGATTTTAAAATAAAAGATCCTAAATATTTTATTATTATTATTATCTGGTCATTATTACTTGAAAAAATATATGATTATTATCCAAATATCAATATCGTTGTTAAATTATTATTATTTTGGAAATTGAGAGCTTTTCTTTGTTTATTATCATTATTAAGAATGATAGATAAGAAATATCTAAAAAATGGAATAGGTAAGATGGGTGATATCACATAGAAACTTTCGTTAATTTCTTACCTATTAAATTACATGATCATCATTAAAAACAAAATTTTCATTGATTTAAAGTCTAAATATTTCATATTCATAAGATATATTTAGCATCCAAGTGTATAGATATAATTTTTCAAGTAATTTAGAAAAGTGACCAAATTTTTTCGATTCACGATTCGAATCTCGATTTGACAATTATGAACCACACCCTTTGTGAAATATGTTTTTTAATATGCATAACTTGGGTTCACAATTTTAAAAAGAAATTTAATCTGATATGTTATTTTTTATTTGTTTTATTTTTTACATTGTAGGGGTTTAACTCGTTCTGATTATATTTTTTCGTCAAAGGTTGCCAATCTTCCCATACACCTTCAAATCCAGAACATCTTGGAAACCAATGAAGATTGTTAGAAGTGGAAGATTGTTGATGATGAGCTACTGATGAATTAAATTATGTTGTAACCATTGATTTTATTTTTTTATTTTTTTTTTTGTGTGTGTGTGTGTGTGTGGAGATTAATTTTGGAATTTTTATTGTCAATTTGGATTGTCAGAATTTTTTTTGTCAATTTGAATTGCGAACATTTCTATTGTTATATGATGGATTGAATCCTAGAAATTTGAATTTTTTTTTTGTTGGATTTTTTTTTTTTTTTTTTTTTGGAACATTGAAAGAAGGCAAATTGAATCCTAGAAGTTGGGTTGTTTTTTTATTGTTATGAGAATTATATTTTGGAAATTTGGACATTGAAAGAAGGCAAGTTGAATTCTGCGAAAAATATTACAATTATTGGATGTACTTAATTCATCAATATGACAAAGTTGGGGGACCACTAATGCCAAGGGTACCTTGGCTGCTCCCAGGACAAGTCATGGAACTTTTGGCTTTGAAATGCCCTGGCATCAAGCCTAGGTAGCAATAGTGATGCCCAAAAGATAAGATCTGACCACGTAGTAAATAAATAGCTTCTCAACCATGCTGAGTAGGGTGTACATTGAATTGTTGTGAAATTTGAGATTAAAAAAAAAAAAAAAATTCCTTCTACCTTCACTCAATTTTCCCTCCTCATATCAATTCACAAATGATAGTAGAATCACAAACAAAAACACAACCAAACACAAGCCATTTCATTAATTCATTAACCATTCTACAAAACTTATGCATTCCAAAACCAAATGTATAAGCATACAACAATCACTTAAGCATTAAAATAATGCTAAAATCAGTACACACTATGCTTGTCATCAAAATCAATTTCATAGCTCATTGGTTTGCCTCAAGCCGCTCCATGTTGGTTTGCAAGCACTCACCATGCAAAATAATCACACATGTCATTTACACACCAAATCCTCTCTTGATTTTTTTTCTAAATCTGATATCTCAATATCTGCTTTTTTTTCCACATTTGCAACTTTGATTTTGGAAAAGGAGACCAACACCATAACAAAGTATATCACTATAAACATAATATAGATTTAACATATTACTATTTTTCACAAATCCTAAAGAACACAAAAATATACATGTGCATAAATGTAATCAGAATTTAAAATATATTAACCAAACACATTTATTTCCTAAGTAATATTATTCTAGGGGTGAAAATAGTCACTATAGTTTATAAAATACACCATCACAAAAGCTATTTAGCATTCATACTCCTAACTTCATGTGGGGACGCATTTTGTGAATGACAGCACGTGGCTAAGGTGACACCGAAGTGTCAGCCGAGGTGCCACGTGGCTTGGTCATGCATCGAGGTGATCTTGGCTAGGCCGAGGTTATCTACGGAGATATCGGAATCCGAGATGAGCGAATAAGGGATAAGAGTCCTAGAACAGAGGAGGGTCTCAGTCTGGATAAAGATAAGACTTAAAAAGAGTTTATCTCTATCTAAGTGAGGGTCCAGGATGAGTATTGAACCTGAGTCCATTGAAATGAGGCTTCTAAAGGGATCAGGTCACTGCTGGTTATAAAAACAAGACACCCTCATGGGTCTGAGGTAAGTTCTTTCTTGTGAGTTTAAGCACAATTTGCTATCTTTAAGAGATATTGATCACTGACTTGATCGTCGGAGTGCCCCCGGGTGGACGAACCATCACGGGAATTCTCATCTTCTTGTTATAGGTTGTTAGGCTTAATCTATTCTGTCGGTGCTCTCCAGCTAAGTTTCCCGTTTGGTTGTGTGGTCGGCAATTAACACCCACAATTTGGCGCTGCCTGTGGGAACTCAAGAAGAATAGATGGCCAACAACGGGCAATGAGAAAAGATTGGGAACGACGTCCCAGGGGAGAGTGGTAAACATGTCGATCCTAACATCGAGGAAGAAAACCATAATGAAGGAGCACGAGATCAGATTCCTGGGGAGAAGGACGTCGGCAAAGAGGGAGACGTCCCGAAGAAAGCAGGCCGAGATGAGTATTACAACGAGAGCGACCTCCAAGTATGAAAGGATAAATGCCTGAGGAGGGACGGCGAGATGAAGGGGATGGCAAACAAGTTGGCAGACCTACAATCAGTTGTCAATTTCATGTTGCAGAACAACGTGATACAACCACCGTACCTGTTGCAAGACATGTCGATACCAGCGGCCAAGACCGATGCCCAAAAAAGATGGCAAAAACCAATCCCAGTAGTCCCTCAGCATGACAAGGAAAAGTAACGTTCACATCGGCTTTCACGGGATGTCGGGCGAGTAGAGTCAGTAAGAGGTGAGTCTCAGAGAACACCTCATACCAAGGGAACTTATGTAAAAGAACATCGGCACGTCCAGGGGAAGGGACTTTGCTTTGATACAGTGAATGAAGAAAAATCCAAGAGGACACACCACGACGCCAAGAGCAACGCGACAAAAAGGCTAAAATATGTTGATAGCCGAGCTCCCGGACGAATAAAGGAGGATTTGAGGGACTACCTCCAAAGGAAGCGACAAAACACTGAGTTCACATCCCCCGTCAAGCCGAGAATGCCATTCTTAGTGGAGTTGGATAGGTTTGAGGCCCCAAAGAGGTTCCATATGTCGAGATTCCAAATTTATGACGGTAAGTCCGATCTGAACTTTTATGTTGGCTTATATCTGAATTCAATGGCTTTGTATACCGGGAACGAGCAGTTGTTGTGCAAGGTGTTCCCCTCATCCTTTGGGAAAATTGTATCAGATTAGTTCCACAAGTTGCCGAAAGGAACTGTGAAAAGTTGGGAAGGCTTGGTTGAGATGTTTGTGGCCAGGTTTGTTACGAACAAGTTGTAGCCATTAAGGGTTAGACTCCCTGATGGCTCTGAAAATTGGTGAGGGTGAAAACCTCAGGGCATATGCCAAAAGGTATTATGAGGTGTTTAATCGAACATCGAGATGCAACCAGGAGTTGGCAGTCGTGTCTTTTAAAACGGCCTAGAGGATGAATGCCCTCTTCGGAAGTCACTGGCGAAAACTCTACCAAAAAGTATGGAGGAGCTTATGGCTCGGATTGAAAAATATGACAGAGTAGAAAAGGACACGTTGGGAACACAAGGCACCAAAGCAAGAGAAAAGAAACAGCTCGCCGAAGCGAGGCCGAGGTAACACTGGTTTTAACAGGCAAAAGACAGGGTTAAGGGCTGCACAGGCAGTCACCACTGTGTTCCGGGTCCCGGTTTACAAAGTTCTAGAAAGAATCAGGAACTAGTCGTATTATAGAGCGGTGGAGAAGGTCCTTGGCAAGTTTATGGGAAGGAGCCTTGGGAAGCACTGTGCCTACCATAATGAGAATGGGCACTTAACTCAAGGGTGCAGGGCTTTGAAGACGCACTTGAAGGATCTGGTTAAACAGGGTCGTCTGCGAGACCTAGTAAATGAAGCCAGAACAAAGGAAGAGCAGGCAAGGCTGCCCCAGGCACCAGCAGCACCACCTCGCCACTGCCACCACAACAAGCAGATGGACCTTGGGTGATCAATGTTATTCACTCAATGGTCAATGAGAATGAGGTGCGTGTGGAGATTTAGAGAGTGAGGCACCTGCAGCATGTGTATCAGGTCCAACAGAAGAAGCCTAGGACCAATGAGTACCAATGACCAATGGTCTCTTTTACCGAGGCAGGCCTGGATATGGTGCAGCATCCACACAATGATGCCTTGGTGATAACACTAAAGATTGGGGACTGCCAAGTAAGTCGCATACTGGTTGATCAAGGCAGTTCTTGTGACATCATGTATGTTAGATGTTACAAGGAGCTTGGCCTTCACCCAGATGATCTGGAACAATCCAACAGCTCGATAGTTGGATTCAATGGAATGCCGACGTGGCCACTAGGAGCCACAAATTTAGAAGTACAGGCAGGCACGAAGAAGGTATGCACAGAGTTTACAGTAATTGACACCCCCTTTCCTTACAATGTTATCTTGGGAAGACCGTGGTTGCACGCAATGAGGGTTGTTCCCTCAACATTGCACCAATTATTGCAGATCCCAACGGAGCATGGAATTGATGAGGTCAGAGGGGATCAGGTGCAGGCAAAAAATTGCTCCATGGCAGCAATGAAATTCAACTGTAACATATGAGAGGTAGAAACAGTAGAAATTGAAGACGATGACATGGAGGTCCTAGATGACTCAGCAAAGAGCCGAGCGACAAGAGCAAGGAAGCCTTGAAGAAGATTCTGGTAAAAAAAGATGATGTAGAGCGCTTCTTCCTTCTCGGCTCAGGCTTAGCCGAGGAGAAGGAAAGGGAGTTTAAGGCTTTCTTGCGAGCAAACATAGAAATGTTTTCCTGGGCACCATACGAGATGTCTGGCATTGATCCCAAGGTCACTTGCCATACACTCAATGTAGATAGGTCAGCTAAACATGTCATTCAGCGGGCAAGGAGGCCAACGTTGATTCATGTGGAAACAGTAGAGGAGGAAGTGGACAAAATGTTAGAAGCCAAGGACATTCGAGAGGTGAACTACCCAACTTGGCTGTCTAACATAGTAGTTGTGAAAAAGAAGAATGGGAAATGGAGGGTTTGCATGGACTTCACTAGCCTGAATAAAGCTTGTCCCAAAGACAGCTTCCTTCTGCCTAAAATTGATCAGCTAGTGGATGCCACTTCAGGGCATGGGAGGCTGAGCTTCCTGGATGCTTGCAGGGGATACCACCAAATAACAATGTATCCCCCTAACGAGGAGAAGACTGCATTCATCACCCCAAAAGGGTTGTACTACTACAAAGTGAGGCCTTTCGGGTTGAAAAATGCAGGAGCAACCTACTAGAGGTTAGTGACCAAGATGTTCAGACATCGGATTGGCAAAACAGTAGAAGTGTACATTAATGACATGGTCGTGAAGACCAATGAGCCTAGGAATCATCTGGTCGACTTAAAGGCAATTTTTGATATCCTGAGAACATATCGGCTCTGGCTCAATGCTTTGAAATGTGCATTTGGAGTCGGGTCTTGTAAGTTCTTGGGGTACCTGGTCACCAGAAGGGGCATTGAGGCAAGCCTAGATCAAATCAAGGCCATTCTTGACTTAAAGAGCCTGACATCAGCCAAACAGGTCCAGATTTTGACCGAAAAGGCAGTAGCCCTGAACATGTTCATTAGCCGAAGTTCAGATAAGTGTAAATCATTTTTTAGTTTGTTAAAGAAGGCCACAGATTTCTTGTGGACAGAACAGAAGAGTGCAAAGTCGTCTTGGCCGACTTGAAAAAGTACTTGACAACAGCTCCAGTTCTATCAAATCTAGTACCTAGAGAAGAATTGTTCCTATACTTGGCAGTTTCTGAACATGTAGTGAACGCGGTAGTAATCTGAGTAGAGAGAACAAAAGGCAGTATACTACGTAAGTAAGACCCTAGCGGGTGTAGAAACCAAGTACCTTCCCTTGGAGAAATTAACACTAGCCCTGATGATGGCTTCAAAAAAGCTGAATCACTACTTCCAAGTCCATAAGATTGTGGAGCTAACTGAGCATCCTTTGAAGTCCCTGTTATAACATGGGGATCTAATAGGCAGAGTAGCCAGATAGGCAATGGTGCTGGGCCAGTATGACTTGGAATTCAGGCCTAGAACAGCGATTAAAGACCAGGTTTTGGCCGACTTTGTGGCTGAGTTCACTCCTAGTGCCATCCCACGTCAGGCTCCGGTGAGTCGTGGCTTAGGTTGTCCAAGAGAACCAGAAAAAACCCAACTGGGGTCCAAGAACCCTACTCTAGCCAAACAGAAGAAAGAAGAGAAACCAAAGCCCTGCGATATCTACACCGACGACTCTTTCCGCTTGTTTGTTGATGGAAATTCAAACCGTTAAGGAGCGAGGGCAGGAGTAGTGTTAGTATCGCCAGATGGGCGAATGTTAGAGCAGTCTATTCGTTTCGTGTTCAAGGCCTCAAACAATGAAGCAGAGTATAAGGCACTGATTGCAGGGTTGAAGTTAGCAACAGCAATGGAAGCTAATGAGATAGTAGTCTTCTGTGACTCCCAACTTATTGTGAATCAGGCAACAGGCGAGTATGCAACCCGAGATGAAAAAATGATAGCCTATGTCAAAAAGGTTGTCAGACTGCTAGCATTGTTCCAGGATTACCGGCTATAGCAGGTTAGCCGAGATGATAATAGTCAAGCCGATGCCTTAGCTAACCTGGCTAGTGCTATGAAATCAGGGGAGGCAAGGACAATAATGGTTTATTATTTATCAAGGCCTAAGTATAGAACCACTGATCACAGAGTACGAAGCAATGTATGTGAAGATGGGTCCAAGTTGGATGGATGTAATCGTAACGTTCCCGAGGGATGGGAAGCTGCCGAATGACCGAAAAGAGGCGCATAAGACCAGATTGAAGTCGGTCAGGTTCTGCTTGTCAACAGAAGGACATCTCTACAGGAGATCTGTCACTGGGATACTGGTGGCCCTACATGCAAAAGGATACTGAAGCCTATGTCAGGAAATATGAGAAATGTCAAAGATTTGCACCTTTGATACATCAGCCAGCAGCAGATCTGAACCCAATGTCCAGCCCTTAGCCGTTTGCCCAGTGGGGCATGGACCTAGTGGGACCACTGCCACAAGCAACCGAACAAAAAAAGTTCTTGATAGTAGCCACAGACTACTTTACAAAATGGGTAGAGGCTGAACCCCTTGCAAAGATTCGAGATATCGATGTGAAGAACTTCATCTGGAAGAACATAATAACCAAATTTGGGATCCCGAGGGCCATTATAGCAGACAATGGCACTCAGTTTGACAATAAGCTGATCAAGAGTTTCTGTGCTAAGTACAAGATTAAGAACTACTATTCTAGTCCTAGTTTCCCCCAGAGTAATAGGCAAGCAGAAGCATCCAACAAGACCATTTTGGATGGGATCAAGAGAAGGCTGGAAGCAGCCAAGGGCAAGTGGGTGGAAGAATTGCCCAATGTTTTGTGGGCATATCGGACTACGCCGAGAAGATCAATCGGGAGTCTCTGTTTGCCATGACTTATGGCACTGAAACAGTCATCCCACTAGAAATCGGCATCAATAGAATCAGAACCTAGGGAGTGGAGAATGGAACTAACGAGGCATTCTTGGCCCGAGATCTAGACCTGTTGGAAGAAACAAGGGAGAGAGCAGCAATTCGGCTGGGGGCATACTAGCAATAGCTTGCTAGGGCTTATAACAAGAAGTTCAACCCAAGAGAATTCAAGGTTAGGGACCTCGTCTTGAGGAAAGTTGTTGGCAACAAGAAAGATCCTAAGGAGGGAAAACTTGGCCCAAAATGGAAAGGGCCTTATAGAATCATCTCAGTTGCCGGCAATGGGGCATATCAGCTTAAAGACACTGATGGCAAAGAGTTGCCATAACCTTGGAACACTTGCAATCTAAAGTTTTTTTATCATTAGTTTTATTTTTTAAGAATTATACAATATTAGCCGAAGTTTTAATAAAACACTAGCTTGATTTGGTTTTTATTGTTGGTGATATTTTTGCGATAGGACTGAAGTAGTCTTATGATGATGTTTCCGAATGAAACATGATGAACAACTTAGACTTATCATATGGTAGATTTGAATTATACTTATCATATGATAGAGTTGAACTAAGTTGGCAATGTTTCCGACTGAAACATGACGAGTAACTTAGACTTATCATATGGTAGAGTTGAATTATACTTGCCGTATGATAGAGTTGAACTAAGTTGGCGATGTTTTCGATTGAAACATGACGAATAACTTAGACTTATCATATGGTAGAGTAGAATTATACTTGCCATATGATAGAGTTGAACTAAGTTGGCGATGTTTCCGACTGAAACATGACGAGTAACTCAGACTTATTATTTGGTAGAGTTGAATTATACTTGCCATATGATAGAGTTAAACTAAGTTGGCGATGTTTGAAACATGACGAATAACTTAGACTTATCATATGTTAGAGTTGAATTATACTTGCCATATGATAGAGTTGAACTAAGTTAGCAATATTTCCGAATGACACATGTCGAGTAATTTAGACTTGCCACTACGGTAGAGTTGAACCAAGTCTAGTCTAGTTAGATTAAAAAAGGCCGAGGTCGTAAGACTTGGCTAAATCTTAGTTTGAATCAAACTTTGGCAAAAATTGGAGATCCATGCTTAATGTAAACATAAGTAATACTTAGGTTCACATTAGGGGGCAAGAATGAGGAATAGGCTAGATACTCGTTGAAATTTTTGACAACAATTTACAAGTTGGAGTCAGCCGAGGTAACCAGATAAGGGGATAACCGAGGTATTTGTTTCCAAAGGTAACCAAAACAGTTGTCAAGACTGGAAGGATTGAAAGGGTTCAATCTTGGAAACACTTGTTGAAAGTTACCAAAAGGAAATTTTATAAAGTGCCCATTGGCCGAGATCACAGCAAAAGGTGAAACTCCAAGGTGAGTTGGTCCAAGGTGAATAACTAAGGTTGCAAGCAAGGTAAAGTGTGTCTGAGGTGTTCTAAACCCGAAGTGATCATACAAGAAAGTTGTAGAAGTACAATAATATTCTAAAGTATGAAAACATGCAAGAAATAGAAGAAAAGCAGTGAACATACATGAAGAGAAGCATTCAACACTTAGAAAGAAGTGTAAGACTTGCATTCAGAAGACAACTTGTTTGGGTACAAAAGAAGGCACATCGGCCAAATTGAAACTTAAAATTGTTCAAACAAAATGAAGGCACAACTAAAAGAAGAAAAGTTCAAAGTAAGGAAATAATTTTCTAAGTAGACTGTTCTGCTTCGGCGGTTGACAGTGCTTTGGCCTCGGCAGATAGTTAGGTGGTCTTCTTGGCAGTCTTATTAACCTCGATCTCGACATCAATCTCGATAAGAGTATGGTCAAGGCTTTCGGCGGCCTAGATCTCGACTTCAGAGGTGGCCTTCTTGGGAATGGCACTTTTGGGAACCTCGTCATCGTCATCTTAAGTCAAGTTTAGGACTTGCTCATCCAGAGTGGGGGGACTTGGCTCCAAGAGTGGCCTCCTCCTCTTCATTTGAATCTTCAACGTCGGCCTCCTCCTCTTCGGCCTCGTCATCCGATCCCTTCGGAGTTGGAGGGAAAGGCACGCTAAGTTGCTTGATGTCTCACAGGTTAGAGTCCATTGGGACAGATAATTTGTTGAAGGCTGCAGTCCACCCAAGGTAGAAACCCTAGTTGCATACCTGGTTGACTTGGGCCTTGTATGCATCGTGAACTGCGGCTTGCCCTTCCAAGAATGTCTTCTCATCAGCCCCCTTCATCTTGGCTTCCTTGGTCGCCAAAGCCTCTACGAGTTCAGCCTCGGCTTTGGAAGTTTTTGCTTCAGCCTCTTTTGGCTCGGCTCTGAGAACCTTGGCCACTACTTCAGCTGCTTCGACCTTTTCCTCGGCCTGATCTTGAGTATGTCTGGCAGCCTTGGCCTGATCTAGCAGAACTTTGATCTTGGCCTCGGCATTATTGAGGGAGGAGAGGAAGCCAACGGCTTCTTGAGTCTTGTGCACCAACTCTTTCTTGAAAGCCTCGGCTTTCGTGGCAAAAGAGTAGGCGTGCTGGATGGCCTGCAAGAAAAGAAACAAACAAGTTAGTAAAATTTCTAAGTAAAGAAATCAGAGCTGAAAGCCAAAAACAATATAAGTGTTGAGTATTTACAAGAACAGAATGTTGCATCATCAACACGAAGTTTTCATATTCGGTGATCTGGGCCATACGATTTAGATCGGTAGGCAGAAGAATGACAATAGAGAGAGCAACGCCGACCTCAATGCTATCAATGGCACTGTCACCAGCTCTCATTAGTCGATCGCCAATTGAAATCACGGGAGCCCAGGGCGTATCGGCTTTGCAAAAGCCTGGGCCCTATGTACCTTTAGATCTCAGTCTTTTTGTTTGCTGTTGGATAGATGGCTCAGCTTCTGCTGGCCTCTTCTCGACGGCAGAAGTGCCTTTCCCGATCTCGGCCAATTTGGAGAACGGCACAGTATCTTCGAAGTCTACTTGGGTAGTAAAGGCCTTTGCCTTGGCTCTTTTAACTCTTTTGGCTTGGGCTTTGGTTGGGACTGAGAGGGGGAGGAATGGACTGAAACCACTCCTGGCAAGTCGGCCAGGAGGTCTTCCACAACGATTTTACTGCGGCCCATGTCATCGGCGGTTGCAGCGACGGTGACTCTAGTACTGCAGTGGATCGCTGGAAAGGCAATTAGGGGATTGACTGGGTCGTAAGTCAATGCCTCAGAATCTCGGCGTTTGCAGCTACGAGTTCTGCTAGCTGGAGTGTTTGAAGGAGCTCGGCGTTGGCGTTGACGCTACGATGGTGGAATCAACTGAAGGGTAGAGGTGAGGGGTAGCTCTATTGGATCAAAAGAAGAGGCCTGGTCTGGCCTTGGTGATGAAGTAACTGGTGGAATAGTGGCTAATGGAGGAGTCTTGCTTCGACGGGGAACGTCGGGCAAGGCAGACTTATATGTCATGATATAATTCAGCAGAATGGGGGCTTTGCATTTTAGGATGGGAAGATCCAAGAGCATCTTGAGACCTGGGCTTGGGAAGAAGGTCTGGCAAAGTCCTTTGATGGCTAAGGAAGAACTACAAGAAAGAGCAACAAACATTAGTATAGATAGATAAATTGGCAAGTCTTGAACAGAGATGGAGTTTATGGGATGACTCAGTTATTACCCTCATCCTCTTTAAAGACTCCTCCGTGCAGTGGGTAGACATGAAGATCGCTATCTAGTGCAAACTCCCAGTTGCCCGAGACGATCAGATAGTCATTTCCTACACGCTTGTTTGAATTTTGGAGGTCGCCTATAAGTTTGAAGGATCTGGGTTTAAGGTAATATATGTAGCCTTTGTCAGACTTAAGGCAACACATAGTGTAATAGAACTGGATGTCGGCTAGTGTAATTTTAGCATTTTATCGGCAAGCCAATTCGATTATACCTTTGATAACCTTATATAAGTTAATGGCTAGCTGTATGGGGTTAAGTTTATAGTAATGGAGGATTTCCCTAAAAAGGGTGCCTAGAGAAAACCGAAGTCCACACTCAATAAAACCAACTACGAGGAAAGGCATGGAATCGCCAACTGGCATGATAGAGTCCTCTTTCCTAGCCAACCGAATCTGAATGTCAGCTGGAATAGAGAACTCTTGCCTAAAGTATTCTAAATTGGTCGGGGTGTCTACTCTCCACCTAAACATACCTATGATGTCGGCTTAAAAGTATTTGGTGCTAGAGTTCAGAGAAAAGTGATTGGCAAAGGGTTAAAGACCTCGGCTAAACCCTAGAGAGCACTAGGGTGAGGGTTTCGAAGATCAAGGGGGGAGTTTGTTTCAGTTTCTCTAAAAGATATAAGTTCTAAGGCAAATCTCAAACCTAAATCTACAAAGATGAACAAGAATCAGAGGCAAAAATCTAGAAACAAACAAGAAAAACAGAACAAGAACGTAATTCAGAACCAAGAATGATTCAAAGTCAAACAAAAATCAAGAATTAGACAAAGTAGAAATATAGAGAGGACATAGATATGGCAAGAACAGTGCTGAAACATTCTAGTAAAACAATGACAAATTCATGATACACAAAACGGATTCAAGAACAAGATATTGATTCATGGTATCCAGAAACGTGAAAAACGCAGAAAAACAGAGTACAACTATTCAATGGCAATAGGTGCAATATAAAGGCAGCATAAGGAACAAAAGCAAAGTAGATTGAAGCACAATAATTGATTTACAAATGACTAAATATGGCAATTGGAATAAGGACTTCAAGCAGCAAGGGACATACAAACAGATTCATGAAAGTATCGTGCA
Source organism: Camellia japonica (assembly GCA_030407325.1). Taxonomy (NCBI): domain Eukaryota; kingdom Viridiplantae; phylum Streptophyta; class Magnoliopsida; order Ericales; family Theaceae; genus Camellia; species Camellia japonica. Next base: position 93,850,153 of record JAPPVO010000059.1, read on the forward strand.
TACGAATAGTGAAAGACAGAAATTAAAGAGAAGAAATCAGAAATTTACCAGTTGGAGCCGAAGAAACGACCCCGGAACAATATTCGCCGGAGTCAGAAGGTGCCTTTGAATGGAACGGAATAGTTTAAAGCTCACCAAAAGAGATGAATGGCACGGTTACAGAAAGCTCGAACAACACGAAAATGGAGGTTAGAGAGAGAAAATATGAGCACAGAGAGAGAAATCGAGTTTTGCAAAAGTAAGAAGTGAAGAGGCAAGGAGAGAGAGAAAGAGAGAGAGAGAGAAGGATTTTTTGTTAAAAATGTGAAAAGGTGGCAAAATGCAATAAAAAGCCTTGGACAACGTGCCTGTCCGGCGGCGTGGGCAGAAATAACACGCCCTGATAGCGCATGTCAGATACAAACCAATAGCTATGGGACACATGAAAGAAACGGTTGAAACGAACCATGCGTAACAGCTCATGCACAGTTAGAACTTTTGAAATTCTTGAAATAATGAGGCAATAACCTCGACTAGAGGAACGACCTCAGCTGGGATGTTTAAAGAACTTGATTCTTGGCTCTTGACCCTTGGTAAAGTGGACATTTGAGTCTTGGGTACTTGTAGACGTCCCCCGAACGCCCCGGGAGGGTGAGTCCCGTTCTGTTCATTTTGGGGTCACTACAGTTCGGACTCAAATTGTCACGGTTCTTAATCTGAACCAAAGAGTCCAAATCCGGCAAATCGTTTTGAGAAAACAGATTTTTAGAAAAGAAGTGCCAAACATGGACTGCTTTGCCAGATACAGAGTCGCCACCTAAATATTTTTTAATGGGGAAATTTAGGAAACCCTGACTCGGTGCCAAAGGCCACGTGTCCGTCATCACCAAAGTTGCCTCGGCTCGGGAACTTGGGTACGATTGGGGAAGGTCACTTCGTGAGCACCCGCGCTCGCCCGATCCGAAGATCGGCCTCTACTAACCATGATATCTCATTTTTGAAGACACATGCGTTCTTATTCCGGTTAATTAGCTAGAATTACTATGTGATGCGCACAGCACAACAAGTATAGACTAGATCGCCTAATTTGGAACAAAGCATTGCATATCCGTTTGTTTGGAAAATCTTTGAAATTTGCTACTCGCAAGTAGGCTAAAACGCGGATTTCAATGAATTATCCCAATTCAAGTAATCCAACCTTCACCCACAGGCACTCAGGCAGTTATATCAACTAAGCATTTAGCCACATGGTAAGCATGCTGTCATGTTAACATTCACACTCATGCGAGATGCTAAAGCATAAATACTTACATCGTACTCCGTGCCAAAACAATGAAATCAGTTAGAAATCAATGCATGATCCTAACTATACAGAAATGCCTAATGCAACACATGCAAAATGCAACTATAGCAGGCTCGACTATTCTAGACATGGCATGTGAAATGCTACAGCTAACACATATTCAATTTGAAATTGAAATTCAAATGCAGTTAGTATGATGCGCCGAGCCCGGTGCATGCAAAACAGATGAATGAATGCAAACATGCGATCATACTGTATGCTAATTTAAACATGCCCTAATCTGACCATCATAAGCGGTTAAATAAAAGGGAGAAAGAAAGGGGATTGGAAGACATGCCCACACGCACGCACCCTTATTACAACAATTGGCCCTCACTCGGAGGGTCCGAAAGAATAATACAGTCCGAATAAATACAGTCCGAATAAATAATATAAAATCCTAATTAATTAACAAATTAATCTAGGAAAGCAATAAATTGGCATGCAAGCCAGGGACCGCCTCAACTCTGATCCAGATGATGAATGATGCATATTCAGGTTGCCTTGCACGGAAATCCACTGCGATGCCCCAATTAGCCTCTGTTTGCAATTGTTCTTGGAATGCGTGCCAAGCTCCGGAAGGCTGCTGATTCTTGATTTGCTGCAACAGAGAGCAACAAAGGGGCATGGCAAAGTATTTTCACACATGTATGCATGACTACTCTTCAGGGAGTGTAGTCCTCGATCCTCGTGCCACCAATCACGCATATCGATGCATGATGGCCGAGGAGTCGAATTGCATGACTCGATGTGAAATAAATGCACATGTAAAGCAAGTAAAGCCTAGAACTCTATCATGAATCATCAAGAGCTTCGGCGACCGAGAATTGAGACGCATCCCATCACTTGAAGTATGAAATACCCCTCGTTTCCCGTGCTCGGATTAACGTTTAACCCGAACAATGCAACACATAAGCATGGCAAACATACAATATGGACTAATTATGCAAACATTCAAATTTCAGCACTCAAACATGATGCTAAACAGCCCCGAAACATGGCAACATGGCACCCGATGCATGAGATGAACCCCGAAATGCAAAACTAGGCACATAGAATGACTTACAGCTATACAAAGCATGCATTATTGGACTGTGAAGTCTAAAGATGGAACCAAAACAGTCCCAAAACATGGACTTTTCCAGTTTAAAGCAAGGCCAAAAAGCGCTAACAAGATGGACTAAATTAGCATGCGAATTTGACTAGCAAACATGGTTTACATGGCAAATATATGATGCAAGTGAGAACTCATCAAACCAGCAAAAATCAGTGAATAAACCATGTGAAAATAGGCCCAAATAACCATGGAAATGCAGCCAATGCATACCAAAATGAGGGGCTCCTTTAGAGGGCCATGCAAGGAGTTATTAGGCACATACAAGATAGACAAGTGGCATGACATATACAACTCTAAAAATCAAATATGGTAGTCCTAAAACTCACAAAATTGGCCCCAAAATCAGTCAACAAAGCATGCAAGATGGGGGCCCTTTAGAAGACCAAAATGGCCATCAAGCAAGTCAAGGTGAGAGGGGGTCACCCCCCTCTGATTTGGAGGCTCAAAACAGGGTATTAGCCACTGAAAATCCACCGGATTTCAGTGGCTAGAAGGCCAAACAAGGCATGCAACAATAGCTTAGGCTTAAGGCTCAAAACAAGAGGCAACTAAGCATACTAGATAGCATATGACCTCAGATAAGAAAATTCCCTTAATCAAACATGGAGAGGGCCTCAAAAAAAAACTTTTTACAGTTTACAACATGCTTCAAAAATGAACACAAATAGGGCTAATCTAGCATGCAAAAATGGCCCTAAAAGTGAGAATAGAGACAAGGGGCAGTAGCCGACCCCAAACAGCAATGAGCCCTTCAACAAAGTTGAAGAGAGGCTCAAAATAAGGCACTTCACAGTTTACATCAAACCACTAAAATAAACACAAGTAGGCCTAAACTAGCATGCAAGAAAATGGCCTAAAAGAGGGGTAAAGAGGCAAGTGGTAGTAAATGACCTCAAACAGAGGATATCCCTTCAACAAAGTTGAAGAAGGGCTCAAAACAAGCCACTTTACAGTTTACATCAAAGCTCAAAACAGTTCACAAATAAGCCTAAAATACTATGCAAAAATAGGCCTAAAAGAAAGTTAAAGAGGCAAGTGATGGAAGGAGGTCTCAAACAGAAAAAGACCCTTGATCAAACATGAAAAGGGACTCAAAATATGATTATTTTCAGTTAGGGTCGGAGCCCAAAAATGCTTGCAAGCAAGGCTTATAAATGAAACAAAAAAAGGCTAGTTTAGGGGAAAAGTGTACTTACCCTTGAAGAACAAGTCTTTAGCAGCCTTTTGGTCCAAAAATCTGAGCTTCTAGCCTTTGAAGATCAGCCTCAAGGTGTTTGAATGGAGGATGGAGGTCTTGTGCTATGAGGTGTAGTGCAAAAATGCAAAGAAATCCAACTTCCAAGCTCTAACTACAAGCAATATAGAGAGAGAGATGAATTTTTGCCCTCCAAAATCTCAGAACCTGGTGTAAGGAAGAAGCCCCTTGCTTATATAGAGCAATGCAAGGCTAAAGCTTCTTGAACAAGCTTCCAAAGGCTTTGATCCCTCCATACATGTGTATGGAGGGCAGATATGAGGAATCCAGCTGGTACAAAATATCTGCTCGGAAATTAGCTGAGAAAGGAGGGGTGCCGGCCATCAGCAATGGCCGGCAGTGTCACACTGATGGCCGGCAGGTGCTCACCAGTGGCCGGCATGGGCAAAGCCATGGCCGGCAGTGCACTAGGAGGGCCACTTTGACAGGACCTAGTCAGGGTCCAAAAATGAGGCAAATGGGATACAGGGTCCGGAAACTCGAACCGGTGACGTTCCGTCGCGACAGTCGAATGCTGGGCGAGCAATCGAACCAGTTGTTGGGTGTACCCTACAAGCACAACCAAGTCTTGAGGACGGTCAAAAATGGGGTGTCTACAGTACTTGAAACCGACGAAATGATCTCGATCGTGAAGAAGAAATGTAATTTTAGCCGACATGCTATATAGGAAAACGATGTAGGTTCCATTACCTCAAGTTGCCGAGGTAATAGAACCTAGGGGGCAGTTGTGGGGACATATTTTGTGAATGACAACACATAGCTAAGGTGACGCTAAAGTGTCAGCCGAGGCGCCACGTGGCTTGGTCATGCGTCGAGGTGATCTCAGCTAGGCCGAGGTTATCTGCGGAGATACCGGAATCCCAGATGAGCGGATAAGGAATAAGAGTCCTAGAATAGAAGAGGGTCTCAGTCTAGATAAAGATAAGACTCAAGAAGAGTTTATCTCTATCCAGGTGAGGGTCCCAGATGAGCATTGAGCCTGAGTCCATTGAAGTGAGGCTTCTAAAGGGATCAGGTCACTGCTGGTTATAAAAGCAAGGCACCCTCATGGGTCTGAGGTAAGTTCTTTCTTGTGAGTTTAAGCACAATTTGCTGTCTTTGAGAGATATTGATCATTGACTTGATCGTCGGAGTGCCCCCGGGTGGACGAACCACCGCGGGAATTCTCATCTTCTTGTTATAGGTTGTTGGGTTTAATCTATTCTGTCAGTGCTCTCCAACTGAGTTCCCCGTTTGGTTGTGAGGTCGGAAATCAACACCCACACTTCACATGTATCTAATTAGTTTTAAAAAAATAATTTCATTGAAGCATTTTAACAAACACTTGCAATGCAAAAAATCCATTCACATGTGTTTGGGTAAACAAAGAAAAAATATGTTTTCCCTAAAAACCTTAATCAAACCAACACAAAACCTTAATTAAAACAACAGTAATGATAGAGACTCCCACAAAATACAACTCCCACGACCCCTAAAATGATCTAAACCATTCATGTCACTATCAGACACAACTCCCAAAAAAAATTCAAACATATCAATGGTCAATACATCAATTGGTCGTGGGGTCCCAAACATTTTCCTTAAAACAAATGTATGATTATTTATTCCATAAAAAATAATAAATAAATTCTGACCTTTTCTTTCTTTGTCAATGAAGGAGATTTGGAGATTTAGGGTTGCAAAACAAAACTCTTTAGATGATAGAGACAAAGGGCCACCGCCGAAGAGCCGCCGTCAGGATTCGTTGATGGAGAAGGGACCAAATCTGATAGATCTATAGAGAGAGAGTGAGAAAGAGATAAGTGAAATGTTGAAGTTAGAAGAGGAGCGAGAAATAGAGACATCGTTAACGACATCGCTTTTTTCTGTCAATGAGGTGTGCAAGATGTGTTTTATTCTAGAATGGTTGGATCTGTTAGATGCCGTATGTCTTAATCTTATGTAAAATGCAAGAAAGAACTAGAGGCAAGAGTGCAGGGGAGAAGGCTGATCTGATCCCTGTGTTTGGGAGATAAACTCAGGAAAATGAGTGGCTTTGTGGGAGACCAGAAATTATGAAAGGCAATGTTTGGGATACTAAATTTTTTACTAAATAAATGACTAAATATTTTATATGAGTATGAAATTCACAATTTTATGAACTTATAGCATTTTTCATTATGAAATGACATCATTTCATTCCAATACTTTGTCTAGTCCTCAAACAGCTATCTAATAACATTTATTATTCTGTTTTTTTGAAAGAGATGATAATTACTCATGGGAGACAAACCAAACATAAGAACTACTCACCTTGTTTAGGCTTCGTTTGGAAAGAATGGGTTAGGTGGGTTTAGGGATATTTTAGGCCTCATTTGGGAATTCAAAGGTTGGGCTTTTTTTTGGCTAAAATAGTCACAAAAAACAAAATAAGCTTTTTAGTTACAAAATATATATATATATATATATATATCATATCCAATCCATGATCATTATATTCTTTCTCTGACAAAAAAACTAAAAAAGCCAAAAGCCCTTTCCAAACGAGGTTTTTTAGTCACAGGCTAAAATAGTCAAAAAAGTCAAAAAGTCAAAAAACCAACCCACTTTCCAAACGAACCCTTAGTCACAAAAAGACAAAATAGACTTTTTAATCTAATAAGACAAAATATCACATCTAACTCATAATCATTATATTTTTTCTCTCACAAAAAGTCAAAAAAGCCAAAAAGTTCTAACTAAATGAGACTTTTTAGCCCCAAACTAAAATAGCCAAAAAACCAACTCACTTCCCAAACAACCTTTAGAGCATCTCCAACCCATCCTTCATATCTTCAAATATGAAGGATGGTCTCCTCCAACCCACCCTCTAAATTCATCTCCATTTGAGAGGAGAATGAGTTCATCCTCCATATTTGAAGGGAGGATGAAAAAATGAAGGAGCCCTCCAAAACACTATTCATTTTGTATTTCTTATTATATTACAAATAACTTTTAATTTATAAATTTAATTTTTATAAAATTGACATCATTAAAAAGTATAAAATCATACCTTTAAAATGAGTATAATATTAAATATATTTTACAAAAATTTCAAAATTAAATATTTATTAATGAATAAAAATTACTTTTTGAATAGAGTTTGAATGAAAGAAATGAAGGATTGTGGTTGAAGTTTGAATGAATAGTGACCTCCTCTATATTTACTTTTTGAATAAAAAATATTATATTCATCCTCTTAGTGAGAGTATTGCATTGGAGATGAGCATCTCCAATGGAGGCTCTATATCTTCAAATATAGAGGATCCTTTGAACAAATTCACTCCAACCCATCCTCCATATCCTCTTCCATTTGGGAGGATGGATGTTTCATCCTTTAAATTTGAAGGGAGTATGAAAAATGAAGGATCATCTCTATAACACTATTCATTCTATATTTCTTATTATATTACAAATAACTTTTAATATATAAATTTAATTTTTATAAAATTGACATCATTAAAAAATGTGAAATCATACCTTTAAAATGAGTATAATATTTAATATATTTTACAAAAATTTTAAAATTAAATATTTGTTAATGAACAAAAATTACTTTTTGATGAAGGGAGGATGAAGGGTTTTGAAGGTTTGTGGTTGGAGTTTGAATGAATAGTAACATACTCTATATTTACTTTTTGAATAAAAAAATTTATTTTCATCCTCTTGGTGAGAGGATTGGGTTGGAGATGCTCCTTGAATTCTATTTTTTAGAAGTTTGAGTTTTTTATTTTTCATTTTTTTTTATTCTGAGTAAATTTTTTTAATATTTTAAATATTTTTTTATTTTTTAGATATACTTAATAAAATATAATTGAAAAGTATAATATTGGTAAAAAAAATCTTTAAAAAATATATTAAATGCCAAAAATATAAAAATATATAAAAATTCAGTATATTTTTGTACTTTTGTGTATTTATTGATTTTTTAAAATATTTTTTATAAATAATTTACTTTTTAGGTATATTTAGGTTAGGTATTTCTAAAAAGTAAAAATAAAAAAAATTACTTAAGTTAAAAAAATTCACTATAAACAAAAAAATTTAAAAATTCAATTTTCAGAAAATTAAATTTAGAAAATTGGAACCAAACAAGGTAACTCATTTTTTTTTTTTTTTAATGAAAACGATGAACTGTGATGAAAACATGGAAAATGTTTAAGACCCACAAAAAAATCTCTCTCGATTTGATTCACAATGACGTAATTGATACATATCAATTTTTGATTTGTCATATACTCAATTGTATAGGGTCTACTTCTTTTGAAATTTCATTGTGGATAATTTTAGGAATCTAAATTGTAGGTCTCTAACATTACTTTGAAAACATATTTTAGAAGTTTTTTTTTTTATTCAACAATGCTAAATACTCACATTTTTAGATTCACAAATTCATTCAAAATGATGTGGTAAGGGAGTGGAGCTCTACAACATTAGATGTGTAACAAATTAAAAGTTAATGCATATAATATCACATAATTATAGATACAAATATAAAAAAAATAAAAATAAAAAAGTTTATGAATTTTAAATATTTTTCTTTTTTATTTTTTTATTTTATTTTATTTTTTTTTTTGTGGTTAAAATCACAACAAGATTACCACATAGGCATAACAGATAAAACCAAATCCAATTTATGTGCAATAGCCTTGTCTTTAGTTGTGATTTTTAACTAAATTGTGTTGTTGGGTTAATGTTGACATTTTAATAATTTAAATCATTTAATTTGTATGATCATTTGAAAAAATTATCCATGATCTAATAATCACAATTATATGATTAGATCATATGTATAGTATATTATGGAAACTGTTAGAGACTCTTAAAAAAAGTCTCTCATTCAGCTCACAATAATGATGTGATTTAGGATTGTTTTGGAAAATGGACTTTTTGAATTTTTTTTTTTTTTAAACTTTTTATGAAAAAACGTATAAAAAATAAAAAGGTGATGTGATCCAAAATAAGTAAAAAAGCCAAAATTTAGCTTTTAGCCATCTTTTCAAAAGAGCCCTTAATAGATGTCAATTTTTAATTTATTACACACTCTATTATGAGTAATATTAAACACCTCAAAAGATTTATCAAAAATTTTATCAAATCTCACATGTGGAATCCACCAAAATTGCTCGGCCTGCCGTCTCCGATGATAAGGTTGTGAGCTGGGTGTGACATGCGGTACTGGTATGTGTACCGGTTCATCGGCATTGCTGCTTAAGGGTTCGTTTGGGATGTGGGTTGACTTTTTGATTTTTTAGCTTTCTGGCTATTTTAGCCTGAGACTAAAAAGCCTCGTTTGAGATAGGCTTTTTGGCTTTTTTGACTTTTGTGAGAGAAAAAAATGAAATAATTATGGTTTGCGCGAGTAACATTGATAGTGTTGAGATGACAGTTTTGGCGCCTTACAGTGCTCAATATCAGCTCCACTCTCGCTTAGTTGCAAAACAAGTATAGGTGAAACTGAGGGGCCATTTGGGAACAAGTTAAAAAAGTCAAAAGTCAGCTTTTAATTTATTTTGAGTTACATCACCTTTCATATAAAAAAAGTTAAAAAGTCAACTTTTAACCAACTTTCCAAATCATCTCTGAGTTGATATGATATTTGTATAGGAAAATGCTTACGACCCCCAAAGTTGAGGACCCCTATGACCCTCAAAATAATGTGGATCAATCATGTGTTTTTGTTTTTTTTTTTCTTTCTTTCCTGGACCAATCACAGGTGAGTGGGGGTTATGAGATTGTATTTTTTGAGAATTTGTAGCAGGGTTGATTTGTATATGGGGAAGAGGAGCTACGTGGGTAGTCTCTTGGCCCACGGTTTTGGATAAAGGTGTAAAAATGGCCCGAGGCCCATGGGCGGCCCGAAGCCTACCTGAGGCCCGAGGTGGGCCCGGCCTCGTTTCGATTTGGTTAGACCTGAGACCGAGCACAACGTAGTACCTTGGGTTTGGGCCTAGGCCCGGGCCCTTCATTTAAGGCCTAGCCTAGCCCCAAAAAATTTTGGCCCTGCGGGCGGCCCGGCCTAGCTCACCCAATGGTCAAATTTCAAAAAATAAAAATAAAAAGCAACTTGCAATGGTTAAATAAATAAATAAATAAAAGATTGATCTTGCAAAAAAAAATAATAAAATAAAAACAAAACAAAACAAAATAACACAACAGTTAATGTCATTTCCTTACAATGAATGAATAAATAAATAAATATATATATATATATATATTTCAACCTGTTATCCAAAAAGCAACCTAAGAGGCGGGTAAATTAGATTTCTACAAATTAAAATAAATAATCCCAATAAAAATTACAAACTAATACATCAATTAGAATAGTAGGAAAATCAGATAATTATCACAAATAATATCAAATAAATATCGCAGTGCAAGCAAGAGCTCTGCTGCTCTGTATGTATAGCAGAGCTCAGTGCTCTGTTCTGTCTGACATGGCCCATTCCTTCTTCTCGTTCAGGAGATGGCCGTTGCGAAATTAAACTTTGAAAATTAGTCATTGCAGCCAGCAGAATTAAACTGGAGCGCCGGTCGTCCTCCCAAACATCCACCAGGCCAAATTTCCTCTCCCAGCCAAAAACCTGTCTAGCCGACCAATATATATGTCGGTCGGCCAAAAGACTTGCACGGCCGACCAATAATAAATATGAATGAAAAAAATATATATTCAAACGGTCATATTATTGTTTATTACAACAGTAATATATATATATATATATATTATAAATTTACTTCACTCTTTCAAACTACTATAAATATCCTTCCTTTTTCCAAAATAAATCTCATTCTTATATATTGTTTTACTTACATTACTATGGATCCTAATACTCCTAATATTTATTACACAACATGAATCTGTTGATTCTCCTTCTAATATCCCTCTTCCAACAGTTGGATCATTATTTAGGGGCACAACTAGTACTGTTTGGGAATATTTTAAAAAAATATCTATAAATAATCCTAATGGTACAATTATATTTAAAGAAAAATGTAAATATTACGCACATTTACTTAGTGCTACATCTGCATGGGGTACTAGTCATCTAAAAAAGCATACTAACAAACATTTACAAAGTCAACAATCTGATATTAGAAGTCAAATGCAATTAGGGGCTTCATCAACTGGTAATTTGCAAACATTTTCACATGCTCCTATACGTGCACAAAATTTTGTAGTTGATTATATTATTAAAAAAGAATAACATTTTACTACTAGTGAATGTCCCAATTTCACCGAAATGATTCACGAAAGTTTTGCACCACAATATCAAAATTTTTCAAGAAATACTACTAGAAACAAGATTTTAAAGAAATATGAGGATCTTAAAAGTGAATTATTTGACATCTTTAAAATTTTGAATAGAAAAATTTGTTTAACATCTGATATGTGCTCAAATAATGGTTTTGAATATCATGTATCACTGCACATTTTATTGATAATGATTGGAAATTAAATAAAAGAGTTATTTCATTTAAATTAGTTGAACTTCCATACACTGGTCATTCACTTGGTGTAGAAATAAGAAATGTATTATAAGAGTGGATTTTACAAAATGAAATATTTACGATTAGTTTAGATAATGCAACATATTTGTTAGGTTTTTATTCTTGGCAATCCCGTTTGACAAAACTCTTTTGAGTTGTAATTTTATTCGAATTTTTATTTCAGTGAGGCTATGAGTTTATTAGATGCGAATCCAACCCGAATCGAGCTTTGCGGAGAAGTTTGTAATGTTAATGCTTTCAAGATTGCCACTTCGCTGATTATTACGGGGGTCGGCCGAAGCAAAATTCAAAATTGCATTCAAAATTGCATATCAGCCGTTGCTCGCTCGAGCCAAGGAGTGCTCGCTCGAGCTAAGACTTTCTCGCTCGAGCCAAGGAATGCTCGCTCGAGCCAAGGATTGCATCCATACAAAAACCTGAAGAAGTGTATTCCTCGCTCGAGCCAAGGCACTAGTAGAAATCATGAAAATTACTCTCCTCGCTCGAGCCAGGAAAGCTTCGCTCGAGCGAGCCTTAGAATCCGGATTTTTCAAGGAGTTTGTTTTCTTCCCAATCTTGGATTACTTTTGGTTCTCTATAAATACTTGGTTTTCTCCCAAAACTAAGTAATTGATTGAAGTCCTCCAGATCTTCTTTTTGGTTCTTAAAGGTTTATATCTGGGGATATTTTGATATTTTCTTTGATGTTTTATTGAGTATTTAACTCATGGTTTAAAGAGAGTACATCAAAGGTTTGTTTGTTATACACAAAAGAGAGAGTTGTTCTTCAGTTGTGAATTCTGAAGAATTCGAGCCTGAAGCTTTGGAGGGAATCCGGAGTGGCTCATCAGAAAGACAATTCCGTGCTGAAGATGGGGTTGGAAGAGGCACATAGAGGTTGGTTCAATTAGGCGTTGTGAATTCGCTAGATAATTGAGAGTGATACCTGTGTAATTCCTTTATATCTTCTTAGTGGATTGTTCTTGTGGCTGTTGCCCGTGGTTTTTTTATCACAATTGGAAGGTGTCCAATTGTGGTTTTTCCACGTAAAATCTTTGTGTCTCTTACTCTTGATTGTTTGATTGGGATTGTTATATTCTGCTTAAAATTGATACATAATCACAAATTAACATCTAGGAGGTTTCTAGATTTTTCAATTGGTATCAGAGCGGGTCGTTCTATTTTTTTAGAACGAGATCTTGTTTGATTTGTGATAATGGATTCAATTCGTGAGGGAAATTCTATGGTTCGACCACCCCTACTTGACGGATCCAATTATTCTTTTTGGAAAGCTCGGATGAGATCTTTTTTAAAATCTATTGATGAAAAAGTTTGGCAATCCGTCATGAATGGGTGGACTGAACCAACGATTACCATTGATGGAGTAACTTTCCCCAAACCAATTGATAAGTGGGACACAACTGATTACCAAAATAGTAGCTGGAATAGTAAAGTTATCAATTCTCTCTTTTGCGCTGTCACACCTGAAGAGTTTAGCCGAATTTGTAATTGTGAAGTCGCAAAAGAGGCTTGGGATATCTTACAAACTATTCATGAGGGCACTCCTTCTGTTAAACGCTCAAAACTTCAAAGGCTCACATCCAGTTTCGAAAACCTTTCAATGAAAGATAGTGAGACCTTTGATGAATTTTATGCGAAGTTGAGTGACATTGTAAATTCCAGCTTCAATTTAGGTGAAAAAATACCAGAATCCAAAGTTGTGGGAAAAATTTTGAGATCCTTGCCCGATCGGTTCCAACCAAAAGTTACGGCTATTGAGGAGGCTCAAGATGTTGACAACCTCAAGCTAGATCAGTTGGTTGGAAATCTTCAAACTTATGAGGCACATAGAAATTTCAAAAAGAAACAAAAAGATCTTGCTTTTAGTAGTGCTCATAAAGTGGTTGAGAATTCTGATGAGGATTGTGAGATAGATTCCAAGATTATGGCTGCTTTTGTTAAACAATTTAAAAAATCTTTTTTGAATAAAAATCCTAATCTTTTGGAATCTACTCATACTCATAAATCCAAAGGCAAAGATAAAGTCAAAATTAATTCTATAGCCAAGAAGGAGAAAGGAAAGATACAAGGGAACTCTGAAAGCGTCCAATGCTATGAATGCCAAGGATTTGGCCACTTTGCTTTAGAATGCCCCACTCGTTTGAGGAAGAAGAAAGCCCTCGCCATCACTTGGGATGATGAATCGGAATCTAATGGAGATGAAAGTGACGATGAAGATCAAGGCGAAGAGGGACATAAGCAATTCCTTGCTTTCATGGTGGCTTCTGAAACTGAAGGACAAACAGAGTCTCCGAAAAGGTCAGTTGAGAATACTACTGATGATGAATCCTCGGAGAGTGATCATGAAGAGCTTGAGCAAGCCTATGAAAAGCTGTATAAGGAGTCTCTTAATTTATTCAAATTGAATGACAAACTCACAAAGAAACTCAAAGCATGTGAATGTGAGAATGTCAAACTTAAGGAGGAGATTTCTGAGGCTAGGATCAATGCCATCAAGATAGCTGATGATCAACAAGTTCTTTGTGCAAAACTGTTGACTTGTGAGACAGAGAGGAATGAGCTGCAGGAAACTCATGCCATGTATGAAGAAAAGATTGAATCTCTCGAGATGTCTCAAGTTGGTTTGGAAGAACTGATGATCAAGAAAGAGGAAGAGCTCAAGGTTGCCATGGTTACCATTAGTCTTTGGAACAAAGGATCAAAGACTTTGGAGGATATCATTGGGTCTCAACAAATCTGTTCAGACAAGAGTGGCATTGGCTTTGGAGATATGAGAGAGCAAAAACAGAGTGCTTCTACATCTCATGATACAAGAACTCAAGGAAAGGAGGACAAAAGATTCAACAAGAGGAAAAACTTCTCAAACTCCCTAGAGTTGGTAAGGTAAAAGAAAAGAAGGTACACTCTGTACACCCTGTTTTTATTTGTCATCATTGTGGTATGCATGGTCATATTCGCCCTTTTTGTTATAAATTGCATGGGAGAATGTCTCAAAAGGGTAGAAATTCGAATACTTTTTGGGTTAGGAGACAACCTTACGTGTCTAGGCGGAATACCAAGATTCATGAGGGTGTTCACAACACCATGACATTTACCAAGACCGCTAGACCTAATTTTGTTAAGACCAAAAAGATTTGGGTAAGAAAACTTGACTTGTGTTAATGTGTTTTCTCTTATTAGTTTTTTTTGGGTCTCTGTGTTTCTTTTTTTTTTTTTTAATGAAAAAAAAAGGTGTGCATGTTTGTTTTTTTTTGTCTTGCTTTGGTTAAGAAAAAAAAAATGAAAAAAAAAAAAAAAAAACCAAAAAGATTTTCTTGTATGGTTTTGCAAGCTTGAAATTTTTGAGTAGTCCTTGGTGCATATTGGAATTGATGAGAATATCCATTACATGTTAATATGTGTGTGCTTTCTGTGGTAATTACTCATTTTGGAGTGTGTGTTCTTTGATTAGTATGTCTCATTCTGTACACACTCTTGGATTAGCAAATATTGGAGTCTTTTGCCTTAGTGGTTATTTTTTCTATGGACTTCTGGCATGATATCTTTTGCTTTTCTAGAGGAATTGACCTATACTAGCATATCATGGGTGATGTTGAGTCTCTTAACCATCTTCCATCTTTTTGCATCTCCATGGCTTTCCCCTCTATTCTTTGTAGTCCAAGCATGAGGAAAAGGCTACCTCAGAGTCACCAACCAGGCCATCCTTTATATATCCATGCTTCTCTGGTTCGGTTTCCATACTCTTGAGCGTGTCAGCCGCCGATGAGTGTGCAAAAGGAAAAAAAAAAAAATGTGCACAAAAAAGAAAAGAAAGAAAATAAATGTGCAAAAGAAAGAAAAGAGAAAAAAAATGTGAAAAAAAAGAAAAGAAAAAGATTCATTGATTGAGGGGGAGCCTCCGCCTTTACTCACCAAATACCCCTTGATTCCTAGTGGTTTGACTTTCCTTAGTTGTGCTTAGATTCTCTTGTCAGAGGTTCAGCTTTCATATCACTACTAGGATTTGAATCTAGTGTTTGTCGAACTCCAAGAGTCACACACACACTTTTATCATGGGATCTATACTTTTCACATAATGCATCACTTTCTTTCATGAGGAATCTTCTACAGACTGTGCACATTGTGTTTCAAGTAATTGTGCTTCTTGGATAATCTTGTGTGTTTTAAGGTACAAATCTGAAATTCCCTGCTTGCTCCACCATATTATTTTTGTCTGTTTGTTCTTGTTCATTGTTTTCAGTATGTGTGGTTGTTTTTAGTGAGGGGGAGTTTGGTTTGTTGTTACAAAAGTTTGTTCGCATGATCACTTTGATTTGTTTGGTAAGGAAGATTGGCTTTAGTTGTTTTGTGTGTTGCTTTGCATTCTTGCATGCTCCTGATATTTACATCATTATATCATTGCTTGTGTGGGTTTTGATCTTGATTTTGTTATTTGAGATTCCTTTGTCAATTCAAACAGGGGGAGAAAGTTGTTTTTCATGTGTCTTAGGATTTCATGTTTTTATGCCATGTGTCGGGTTCAGGTTTTCATGCTACATGTTCTTAAAATCTCCAAAGTTGCATCTTCATGTTATTCATGTTTTTCATCTATGTTTCAAGATAGTCTTATATTGTTTTTCATATACTCTTATGGGACTAATATTTGTTTTGGAGATTGTGGCACTGATAGTTGTTTTGCAGAGATCATGACTTTGAGAAAGAAGTTTGTTTTTTGTTGGCTGTAATGGGTTGGGGTGATTAGGATTTTATTTGTTAGATGTGTTTTGTCACGGCATTGCCAAAGGGGGAGATTGTTAGGTTTTTATTCTTGGCAATCCCGTTTGACAAAACTCTTTTGAGTTGTAATTTTATTCGCATTTTTATTTCAGTGAGGCTATGAGTTTATTAGATGCGAATCCAACCCGAATCGAGCTTTGCGGAGAAGTTTGTGATGTTAATGCTTTCAAGATTGCCACTTCGCTGATTATTACGGGGGTCGGCCGAAGCAAAATTCAAAATTGCATTCAAAATTGCATATCAGCCGTTGCTCGCTCGAGCCAAGGAGTGCTCGCTCGAGCTAAGACTTTCTCGCTCGAGCCAAGGAATGCTCGCTCGAGCCAAGGATTGCGTCCATACAAAAACCTGAAGAAGTGTATTCCTCGCTCGAGCCAAGGATCCGTCGCTCGAGCCAAGGCACTAGTAGAAATCATGAAAATTACTCTCCTCGCTCGAGCCAGGAAAGCTTCGCTCGAGCGAGCCTCAGAATCCGGATTTTTCAAGGAGTTTGTTTTCTTCCCAATCTTGGATTACTTTTGGTTCTCTATAAATACTTGGTTTTCTCCCAAAACTAAGTAATTGATTGAAGTCCTCCAGATCTTCTTTTTGGTTCTTAAAGGTTTATATCTGGGGATATTTTGATATTTTCTTTGATGTTTTATTGAGTATTCAACTCATGGTTTAAAGAGAGTACATCAAAGGTTTGTTTGTTATACACAAAAGAGAGAGTTGTTCTTCAGTTGTGAATTCTGAAGAATTCGAGCCTGAAGCTTTGGAGGGAATCCGGAGTGGCTCATCAGAAAGACAATTCCGTGCTGAAGATGGGGTTGGAAGAGGCACATAGAGGTTGGTTCAATTAGGCGTTGTGAATTCGCTAGATAATTGAGAGTGATACCTGTGTAATTCCTTTATATCTTCTTAGTGGATTGTTCTTGTGGCTGTTGCCCGTGGTTTTTTTATCACAATTGGAAGGTGTCCAATTGTGGTTTTTCCACGTAAAATCTTTGTGTCTCTTACTCTTGATTGTTTGATTGGGATTGTTATATTCTGCTTAAAATTGATACATAATCACAAATCAACATCTAGGAGGTTTCTAGATTTTTCAATATTATAATCAAACTGTAGTCCATTTAAAATCAACTTTACAAGCACTTGTTGATGGTGATTTATTTCATGTTCGTTGTTATGACCATATTTTAAATTTGATTATTAAAGAAGTTATGCATGTATACGAGACTTCTGTACTTGTAATAAAAATGCAGCTGTTATTATTATGTCTCTTTCTAATCGAATTTTGGAATATAGAAAAATTTGTCAACGAGAAAATATGTTATTTAAAAAATTAATATTAGATGTAGATAGTAGGTGGAATTCAACGTATAATATGTTAAAAATAGCTTATAACAAAGAAGGGTAATAGATTTATTTTTTGCAACAACATCAATAGGAGGAGTACTGACTCCCGCAGAACTTAATTGGCACCAAACAGCCTTGTATAAAGATATTTTAAAAGTTTTTGATACTTCAACAAAATTATTTTCTTATATATATATATATATATTCTTACTTTATCATTTGTTTTACATATGCTAGCATAAATAATTAAAACTTTTGTAAAATATATGAGTAATGAATATTATGTAACCATTATTATTTCAATGAGAGCAAAATTTGATAAATATTTTGATCATTTGCCTCATCTTTTAGGTTTAGCCATAATAATTGATCCTAGGTATAAAGAAATTGGTTTATAAGAATTTTTAGAACGTATTTTCATTGATCAAACACAGTTTGCCCTTATTATGCAAACATGCAACAGATTATTTGAAGAATACAGGGTAGCTGTATCTGTAAATATACCTACACACACTACACTAATAGTCTCATCTCGAGACGGGAGATTAAATATTTTTTCAGCAATAAAAAGTAGAAAAATATCTCAACATACAAGCGTAAGTAGTTTTGAATTACAACGTTATTTGGAAAGCCCGTCAGTGGATAATTTCAATGATTTTGACATTTTGGAACGATGGAAACAAAATGAAACTATGTGACCTGTGGTTTAACAGATGGCCCGTGATATACTAATCGTTCATATTTCTATAATTGCTTTGGAAACAACTTTTAGTGCAGGTGGACGGGCGCTGAACGATTACCGCAGCAGGCTTTCACTCCAAATGTTTGAGGCACTGATGATATCTAGAGATCATATGCATGCGCTTACAAGAAGATAAAATTATAATGAAAATAAGCAAATTCAAAATGATTTGGATGAGATATCCTTAAGCAACGCGACTGAAATATCTGTCTTCTCCGATGATTGATCAATAATTTGTTTTTACTATTTCATTTCATTTTTTTTTTTTTTTAATTGAAGTGGATTATAATGCAAATGATTGGTAGGCTACTAAGTGCCAACCTAGTTGGGATGTACTTGAGTTATAGTGATGCAATTGTTCTACCATCATCAATAATCTATACATATTTTATTTAATAATAAAAATTTTTGTAATATTTTATTTCATGTTGAAATAAAAATTATTCATTCAATAAATGTTATATAATTAATTTAATATTATAATATTAAAAGTTTCATTTTTATATATATGTAATTATTCATTTCAAAAGAAAAAATATTACTTTATTAGCTAGAATAATAAACTAAAACATGGATCATACTAGGCTAGTAAGCAAAACACAAGGAGGGGGGACTAACCCCTTCAATTTTGGACTTCAAATCATGATTTTAGCTACTGAAATAACTCTGAAAATCAATATTTAAAAGCTCAAAAAAAGATAGTGTAAAGGTGCGAAACACAAGGGTAAATGGTGAACCACCCCTCAACCTTTATTGGCCTTAAAATCCAATTTTCAGCCCAAAAATATAGAGTTTTTACAGCCCAAAAACAATTAGAAAATAATAAGAAAAAGAGTAAATACAAAAAGTAAAGAGGCAAAACTTTATACCTCTTGAAGAAGAAGAAGAGATCACTTTCAAGCAATAAAACCAGACAAACACACCCTCAAGAGCTCAAATAAGGTTCAAAGATACCTTAGCTCAAAGGTGAAGAGGTTTGGTTAAGAGTGTATAGACAAAGATGAAATGGAGAAAAAGCTCCAGGTCTAGTTCATCTCAAGGAGATGACAGGTAAGTGCATTGAAGTCATTTAAATTTTTCCCTTAATGGGGTTGACCAACAAACTCTTACAGGAGGAAGTCACACGTCAAGGAGATATTTAGGGTGTAATTTATCCCTTAAATTTTTCCCTTAAAACTAGACTTTAGGGTGTAATCTATCCTGTTTAAAAACAATATATATAGTCAGAATAAGTAAGAATAATATATAAAAACTACTCATTAATGATTTTTTGGGTGGATATGATTTTGATATTAGATTAGAGCATCTCCAATACATTACGCATATAATATTTGTTAGTTAAAATGGCTAGTGTGATTCACTTTTTTCAATTCCAATGCACTAGGCATATGATTAGGCATTTTGACTCAACTCATATTCACTAGTTACATGTAGCTAGCCTTCAATGCTAGGCAAAATGTATTCAATCATTAGGATCATTTCCCTCCATCTTTGTTGTTGACGTGGCATTCTATAAAATTAATAGTATTTGGATAAATAGCTAAAATAAAGAGTATGGTTAGAGTAAAAACATAAAACAATTGATAGGCAAAATAAAATATATACTTTATAGTAATATTTAGATAGGTAAAATGCCTACTACCGTTAGAGATGCTGTAATCTAATGAAATACATAAATTGATGTTTAATAAAATATTTTAAAAAATAAATAAATAAATAAGTCTTGGAGTAATATAGTATACCTCATATCGGAGACTAACACTATTGAATCCGAATGAAGGGATAGGATACAAATTGAGAGATCAATGCAAGGTTTAGTCTAATTGATTAAATTATAAAATTGATAGGATTTTATCAAGCCATCCTCATAATTTTGAGTAGGGCTATAAACCGGCAAAGTCCAACCGAATAGTAGATTATTTAAACTTAGTTTAAAATTTTAACGAGTTTCAAAGTATGCTTAAACTTGACTCGTTTATATAACGAGTAGATTTAAACAAACTTTGAACAAGTCAAGTTAGAGTAGCTTATTTTTTATAGTGCATATAAATTTATTGACTAATAGTAAGTTCAAATTTAGTTTGAAAATTTAAGAGATTAAAATTGCGCTCAAAATTGACTTGTCTACATAATAAATTAATCTCAAACAAATATTTAATGAGTTAAACACAAGTCAACCTCTAATAGCTTGGTTAATAAGCTTAATTATGAGACTCCAAAGTTCACTTATATTTTTCTTTTCAGAACTATAAGGATTAGTTTGCTCTAAAAACTGATTAATCTGACTCCCATATGTGAACAGATAATTGCAGGACATGAAAAAAAAGTTACAGAAATTAATATATACACCTACCATGGGACTGAGGAAGTAATTGTTATTTCCCTTATTTTTTTATAGGACATATAAATTTATTGAGATTAGTAATAAGTTGTTTAAATTTGATTTAAAATTTAATGAAATTAAAATTGTGTTCAAAACTGACTTGTCTACGTAACAAAATCTCAAACAAACATTTAACAAGTCAAACACAAGTCAAGCTTTAATAGCTTGGTTTGTTTAACAAGCTTAATTTTGAGACTCAAAAGTTCAGTATATTTTTTTTTCCAGAACTATAAGGATCTATTAAATTTCTAATTTGCCCTAAAAACTTATTAATCTGATTCCCATGAATAGTTAATTGCAACGACATGAAAAAAAAAAATAAACAAACAAACAAAAACAAAAACAAAAAAATACAGAAATTAATATATACACCTACCATAGGGGTGTGCGCGGTGCTGTTCGGATTGTTTGAAAGTAAAATTATAAATTGAATGGGGGATTGGCAAATTGGTAAATTGCAATTTGAGCAGTTTTGGACGGATTGGCAGATTAAAGAATATTCTAACCAATTCTCAAGCCTTTGCATAATATATAACACTAATTTGCATAATATTTTTTATATATATTACTACTAATTTGTAATAAATTTCACATATTAAATTTCTTTCATACTTATTTTTACTTTGATATTTTATTATAGGTTACAAAAAAATATATATATATATTAACTATAGCGAAGCGAAGAGGTTTCGAAGGCGAATTATAAATTTTAAAATTTGAACCGTGGTTAACGGATAGAGCAGTACAAATTGATATAAATCAGTGCGATTTTAGCAAATTAGGTGGTATTTTGCACAAACTCTACCTACCATGGGAGGAAGGAAGGAATTGCCAACAAATTAGGTTTTAGGGCAAGTTACATAATTGTTGACACCATAAATAGTAATATTATTATTATTACTATGATTATTATTGCAAGACACGTGGCATTTTCTTGATCAATCAAGAGTTTAAAGAAGTCACAAAGTTAATGGTCTTGCATGGTGGAACATAAAAGATAAGGTAGAAGAAGTTAAAGCACATATAAAAAATATGATGGACAAAGTGACTTAGTGAAAGACATGGAGAGATATGTGACATTGTGGGAATGAAGGTGGAAGAGTGGATAGTTTTAGGTGGTTATTGGGTAGTTATTACTGAAAGTTTTTGCCCTATAAATAGCCATTAATGGCTATATTTACAAGACCCAGAACCAGATCTAGAACCTGGTCTATTTTACCTTACATTTTTCCAGTTATTTATTTTTCAGTTCTTTACTTTCCAGTCCTTTACTTTCCCGTACTGAATTTCAGTTTCTTAAGAGTAGTTTTAAGTTAGTCTGTTTAATATGATTATGTAGTAGAGATTAAATTTGTGTAGTGTGGGTCCATATATAGAATAAATCTGAAATGCAATATGATTATTTTAGGAAATTTTTGAATAATTAAATCTAGGTTCGTAATATTAAAGTTATATTAAGGGGTTGTTTGGGATAAACTATATATAAGTACACTTTTTAACTTTTTGGATAGAAAAGTAGAGGGAAAAAATATGATTGTTTGGGATAACTTTTTAATTTTTTATGAAAAAATGTGTATTAAAATATTGTATAAAATAGCAAAATTACCGTATTACCTCTAATGCCCCCTATGCGTACTGACAATGATGGTTTAGGAAGCTAGTACGAAACGTTGCTTTGAAGTTGTGTGGTGGGCAACATACTTCAGAAGATATATAGGAGCAGTTTTCCTCTAGTCCGAGATCGGATTAGACGGTACTGTTCAGCCCATGGAAGCCCACCACAGGTTCCGTTTTGATAATTTGAACCATTCAATTATAGAACTCATCGAGTACTATATGTTTGTAAAAACTCATATTGATCGGATATCGATAACTATCCCATCGGATCAATTTTTTGTCAACCGTTAATTTGTTCACCGTTCATTTTTTTTAATACAAAACTGATTTGATCATATAACTATCAATATCCGATCAACATGATTTTTTACAAACATATAGTACTCAACGAGTTCTACACATTGAACAGTTCAGATTATCAAAACAGAACCCGTGATTGGCCCCCACGAGCTAAACAACACCATCCTGTGTAAATTTTTTGTGCATCCGCCTGTGTAAATTTATTTATTTTTATATTTTTTTTATAAATAGTAATGATTTTTTATTTTTTTTAATAACTTTTTAAATTTTTTATAGAATATACCAAACTATTTAATTAACGATTTTACTATTAAAATCGTACAGTAAGAAAAACCGAAGCGTGATCCACGTTGAGTTTGGAAACCGGTGCGTGATCCACGTTGTGTTTGGAGAGAGAAATTAGATATATTGAAAAATGATCAATATCTTTTCCATTTCATTTTACAAGGTTTTAATATATCACAAAAATCTAAAATTAATAATCAATAGTTTATATCTATCATGTCATTTAAAATTTTAATCACTTTAAAATTTAAAATAAAAATTCATTAATGTTGATATTTTGGAGCCATTGATCATAGAAAGGAAATTTTCATTTCATCCTATTTGTAGATCCCTTCAAACATACTATTTACTTGGAAATATATATACATACTTTTTTGGGGAAATTTCAGTGCAATACAAGTTTCAAAAAATAATTATCACTAAGTGGTTAATTATATAAATATTAATAATTAAAACTACAAATTTTTCATGAATATATACAATAATTTTCTTAATTACCACTGAATGATGATTTCCCCTACATTTTTTCTCCGGGGGGGAAAGAAAATAATCAAGGTATCAATTTTGGGGATTTTTTTTTAAGGTCGCTGGTATTACAATTTTATAGCATAAAGGACACCAAATATTTTCATAATGTCTAAAGTCCCTCAATTTGATCCAGAGAAATAGAGAATTTCTCTCTAGAGAAATTTCTCTCCAGAATTTCTCTGGACCTCTGAGAGAATTTCTCTCCAAAGAACTAGAATTTCTCTGGGAGGTTTCTCTATTTCTCTGACCTTCTAGAGAATTTCTCAGAGAAAATTTACACAATGGCCAAAATCCCAGAGAATTTCTCTAGATAGAAATTTTTTCTAAAGAAAATGAATGAAGAATTTCTTTGGATCACTTTAAGCCAGAGAAATGCTCTCAAAATCAATAAAATTCCTAAAGAAACATTTCCAGAGAAATTCTCTTTAACCCAGAGAAAATTCAGTTCAAATCAAAAAAAAATTCAGTCCAAACAAAGAATTTCTTTGGACCAATCTAGAGAAAATTTAGTTCAAATCAGAATTTCTCTAGTCCAAACACATACCATATATATACAACACATTTATATATATTCATACATATTTGAGTGGGTTAGCCAAGAAGCGGTCCAAACCAAGCCAGGAGTAGGACCCGTGTGGAACAGTGATGAAAGTGTCGAGATTGAGCTTGTTGTTGAGGACTGAGTCAATGTCAAGAGAACCATCTCGCCTTCGAAGAACCCAGAGGCCGACACGTGTACGATTTCGGAGACGTCCGATTCGTCCCACCTGCCTTCTCTCAACACCAACCCGATCTGGTCAATGTACTCGTCGACCCATTTTGGCATTTCGGATCTGGGCATGTCGAAGTACCGTTCTGGGGACGAGGAGGAAGAAGACAACGAATTAGAGTTCCTTCGCCGCCAATCCACGGCGGCGTCGCTCCAAAACTCAACCCATCTGGGGGTTCTACCGGCGGTCACGGCGTCAAGGCTTCTCCGAGAAAAATTGGATGACGACCCGACAAATTTCTCGTTGAATGATCGTTGTTTTGATAGGACCTGAGGGTCTGAGTTGTTGAACAAGGAAGACTCGCGATCAAAGAAATCAGAGAGATCGAAACCACAGCAAAAGATTCGATTCTCGGCAATGAAGAAGATGGGGTTTCTAGCTAAGCAGGGATTACAGGGAATGTAGCAATGGTTGAAGATGGGTATCAAAAGGGGCGCTCGTTTGACTGTGTTTCTGGCGATTTTGAGGGCTTTTTCTGGGTTGGAGGGTCTGAGTCCCCAACGCTTTGACCAGAGAGCGTTGTGTGATCGAATTAGAGAGAGAGAGAGAGAGAAAGCAAGAGAGAGAGAGATTACATCTAATGATGGAAGTGAAAAGCTTAGAAATGTGTTCATGTGTGTAGAAGGAGAAAGCGAGAGACTGGAATTTCTCTGGATATATGAGTGTAGGATTAAGGGACCTTAGACATCACAAAATAATATTGTGGATCTCTTCTATCACCAAAAGTGGAAAAGGGACCTTAGACTAATTTTCCCATCAATTTTTATCTTCACTATGTATTATCAAGTGCTATAATATGTTAACTATATATGTTATAATTTATAAAATTTATTTATTTATATATTATGTAATGAATAGACACTACAAATAATTAAGGTTTTAGAAACAAAATTATTTTTTAGGGATTAAATATTTTTGTTGCATAAAGTATCGTTATTATATTTTTAATAATGAAAATTGGACATTAGTGATGAATTATTATCTTTCTGTGACCAAATTTTTTGTCTCAAAAAATAAACCATTTTGAGACCAAATTATTTTGTCCCTAAAAATGTATTTATTAGTGACATTTTCAAAATTTTGTCGCTAAAAATCTTATTTTTGACTTTTCGAGACGATATTTTACCGACTATCCTTATGACGATAGAAATTGGTCCCTAAATGTCTTTTGTAACAAAATTTTCACTTTTAAAGACTAAAAAATTTGGTCTCTAAAACTCTTATATGTTATAATGAGGCCTACTTATTAGTTGTTACTATTAGTATAAAATAAATTTATATTTCTTAGAAATATACGTTTTGTGCCTCTGATCCTTTAATTTTTTTATTTTATTAATTTTGCTTTTAAAAATTTCAATTTGAGTCAATTTTGTTCAATTTCAAACAACGTTCTTATTAACATAAAAACTATTCATCTATGGTCCCTATAGTATGAGGTTCCTTAACATTGATGATGAAAACAAAATAGAACCGTACCGTGTTACATGACGAAATTGACAAAATTAAAATTTTCAAGGCCAACATAACACATAATGCATACTTTACTGACCGAAAATAAAATTTACAATTATTTCATTAATAATCAAGATAGTACGTTTGAAATTGAACTCAATCCAAAACACTAAGGACTGAATTAGCAAAATAAAATTTAAAAGACAAAACAACACAAAACATATGGGACCATATGTTTATTTTATCCATATTATTAATTGTAAAAACTAGTAAGTATAAAAGGTCATAGAGTTAAACATAAAAAATTAAAAATTTAAAAATTTATAAAAAAAAAAAAAAGAAAAGAAAAAAAACATAGTAAGTAATTGACTAAAATATACTTAGAAAAAGTTTATCATTTACTATTTCCCTAAACTCTTATTTCACTCTACACCATTTTCTTGAAACCTCCATTACATTTCAATAATTCTCCCCAAACTTATGCATCAGGGCTGTGTGTGTCAACAACCTCCTCCTCCTCCTCCTTATTATTATTATTATTATTATTAAAGTATGTAAAATTTATTATACAAAAATGTTTGAGACCTCCAAAGTTGGGGACCCCATAACCCCCAAAATGATGTGGACCAATCACGTTTTTTTTTTCTTTTCTTTTCTTTCTAGACCAATCACAGGTGCGTAAAGTTTATGGAATTGTATTTTTTAGGAGTTTGTAGCATTGTTGTTTATTATATCAGCAATGCTAGGTATCATGACAATTTTTTCATGAAAATAATCATGAAAGTTTTGTGACCCTTGGATTACACTTAGAATAAAGCACCACACACTAATCAAGGTAATCCAAGGATCATAAATTTTTCATGATCATTTTCATGACAAAATTTTCATGATCCCTAACTTTTCCCTTATTATATTACAGCAATGCTAGGTATCATTTTCATGAAAATAATCATGAAAATTTTGTGACCCTTAGATTACACTTAGAATAAAACATCACACTAATCAAGGTAATCCAAGAATCATAACTCTTTCATGATCATTTTCATGAAAAAAATTTCATGATCCCTAACTTTTCTCCTTATATTATGTGTTGGGTTTTGTGTTGATTATAAAACTGGTTTTATACATAAATAAAATAAAAAATAAAAAAAAAAGTTGTTTCTTCCAATCCTACATTATATATAATATAGCACTTGTGTCAACCAAATGTACATACACATACACATATCAACATGGAGGTTTTGGAAATCTCTAAAAACACCATCAAGCCATCTAACCCAACCCCTTCCAACCTAAGACATTTCCAACTTTCCTTTCTTGATCAGATCAACCATCCAAGAATTTTGCCTTTGATTTTTTATTACCCATTAGGTTTTGAAGATGATTCAAGAGCCACAAACCTCAAAAGGTCTAACCAGCTCAAGAAATCTCTTGCTGATGTCTTAACCAAGTTCTATCCACTAGCTGGTCGAGTCAAAGAAAACCTCTACATTGAGTGCAATGATGAGGGTGTTCTTTACTTAGAAGCCCAAGTCAATTGCCAACTCTCACAAATCATTGGACAACAACCCATCAATCCCCATGTTGAGCTCAACAAGTTGCTTCCATTTGATCGACTCAACGATGCCGGCGATGTGCTCTTGGCAATACAAGTCACAGTCTTCAAATGTGGTGGGATGGCCATTGGGATGTGTTTTTCTCACAAGATTGCAGATGGGTTGTCAACCAGTACCTTTGCCAACTCCTGGGCTAGTGCCGCTCGAGCGGGTCATAGCAATATGGTATGCCCTCGACTTGATTCGGCCACATATTTCCCTCCTAGAGACATGTCTTGTTATAATGTAAAGACCGGCATGACAGAAGAAAAGATGGTTTCAAAGAGGTTTCTGTTCAATGCCTCTGCTATCTCTACTCTCAAAGACAAGTATGCAAATGAAATACAACCCACTAGGGTTGAGGCACTTTCGGCTTTCGTATGGAGTAGATTCGTTGTCGCAACGAGTGATCAAGTAGAGACAAAGGCAGAGGCAGATGTAGAGGCAGAGACGAGTATTACGAAACTCTATATGTTGATTCATGGATTGGACTTGCGCATGAGAATGAATCCCCCTCTACCAGAGTCTTATTTTGGCAATTTTAGTTGGGTTGTAATGATCATGCCATCCATGGACAAGACTGTGGAAGAGGGTTATGGGTTTGTGGCAAAAATGAGGGAAGCAATAAAGAAAACTAAAGACAGTGATTATGTGAAAAGAATTCAAGAGGGTGACACACTCTTCAGTTCTATGAAAAGAAAGGGAGATGATAAATCAAGTCAAGAACCTCCAAGGGAAGAGGCAGTGAGAAAGAAAATAGAGTTTGGTAACTTTACCTTTTCTAGTTATTGCAGGTTTCAACTATATGAAGTCGATTTTGGGTGGGGGAGACCTATATGGGTAAGCCAAGCTACTCTACCCTTAAAGAATCAAGCGACTTTTATGCCTACAAGATCTGGTGATGGTATAGAAGTGTGGATTAATTTGACAGATGTTGACATGGCCAAATTTGAGGCTGATGGAGTTTTTCTCAAATTTGTTTCCCAAGCCTCTGACTGATGATGACTTGGGTGCTAAAGTTCTATTTTCTATAGCATGCTCAAGAATCATGTATCTGGGTTAAAGAAGAATTTGATGTTGTTACTTGTTTTTGCTGCTGCTTCAGATTAAATAAATGGTTATAGGC
The DNA here is from genome assembly GCA_030407325.1 of Camellia japonica. Taxonomy (NCBI): domain Eukaryota; kingdom Viridiplantae; phylum Streptophyta; class Magnoliopsida; order Ericales; family Theaceae; genus Camellia; species Camellia japonica. The sequence goes on from JAPPVO010000059.1 coordinate 93,878,282, forward strand.
CTTTCAAAATTGCAAATAAATTTTATCCCAATGACTCATTTCACAAAGCGAAAAAAAAAATTGTATTTGAAATTTCAATTGCAGAATTTTGATATTGATATTTTTAAACATTTTAAATTGAAATGAATTATTTAAAAGTAATTGATGATTATTTTCCATATGCATAATTTTTTTTATAGAATACTATGAACTATGCTAGTTGCAGTTACCTATGAAAAAGTGAACTTTTTAAATTTGAAATTGATCAAATCTTACCTTCAATCAACCGTTAGTTTTATTTGCTATTGAAATGGATAGGGTGGATAAGTATATTTAAACCTTGTTTGGAGTGACTTTTTGGTTTAAAAACAGAGCAAATGAGTCACCAAAAACAGTCAAAAAGGAAAATATTCAACCCCATTAGTAAAGAGTCATATCAAATAACATAATGCCATTGAGATAAAGAGAATATATCGCACATTCGATAATAAGTTGTTCAATAAATATATCGAAATATAAAATAAATCCCAAAAAGAATAAAGAGTACCTCCACGCAGAGCAGAGAGTATAGGAGTCTCTACAAGAAAGAAAAACAAACCTCTACGTAGGGAGGAGAAAACCTCCATGAAAGAAGGAACAATCTACTTGAGAGATATTATTGCCAAAACAAAAACAAAAACAAAAACAAAAACAAAACAAAATAATCACCACCAAACAAACAATATCAATCACCTTCACGATCTGTTCATTGTTACAATTGGTAGCTATGATACCTTAATTCCCGTCTCTGTGTTATAAAATAAAATATTATGAATTTGAGATAGACACCTAGCGCATAACAACACATTTAACAATATCGAATTTCGATCATGAATCAGATATGAGTCTAAGTCTGAAAGTTTTATCGGTGACAAGTGATGGAGACAAGAGGAGCTATAGTGGCTACATAATGATAAAAATCACAAGAAAAAAAAAACGAAAATTAGAAGCACCCACCCTCTCCTCTCTAGAGCAGAAAAAGAGAGAATAATTGTATTTTTTTTTATGTATATTATATTGTAGGTACACTGCAATATATAAGAGTTTTAGAGATTAGATATTTTGATTTTTAAAAGTGAAAATTTTGTTACAAAAAACATTTAGAGACCAATTTCTATCATCGTGAGAATAGTCGCTAAAACGTCGTCTCAAAAAGTCAAAAATAAGGCTTTTATCAACAAAATTTTGAAAATGTCACTAATAAATAAACTTTTAGAGACAAAATAATTTGGTCTCAAAATGGTTTATTTTTTGAGAGAAAAAATTTGGTCCCAAATAGATAATAATTTATCACTAATGTCCAATTTTTGTTGCTAAAAATATAATAACGACATTTTTCGCAACAAAAATATTTGTTCGTTAAAAAGTAATTTTGTTCCTAAATTTTGGTCCCCAAAACCTTAATTTTTTGTAGTGGTGTTTGGGATGTGGCTATTGTTTAGGCTTTTTGGCTTTTTAACTATTTGAGTCGGCTATTTTAGTTTTTGTGTTTGGAAATATGGAATGAATTGTTATTTGAATTGTTGTATTGAAAAATATGTTTGAAATGATGGTGGAATGTAAATTGACCAAACTGCCCTTACAGAAATTAATACAAAAAAAAAAAAAAAAGTATGTGGCAGTGAAGACACTGTCACCGTCTGTCATGTGTGGACTTGGGTTCAAAATTTTGTTTGTAATAATTTAATTAAGTTGATGTTAGTTTGACAAAATCAATGCACATATTTATAATAAAATTTGTATATTAATTAGTAAACCAACAAATATTAATTAGTATACCAACAAATCTTAGTATAGAAATTATAAATATCCAAACTTGTTACTTCCTCTATACCAAAATATTAATTTTGTATTCGATTTTTTATTATCCCAAAATATAAGTCACTTTTTAAAAATTAAGGAAGCAACCATGTTTGCTGAGAAGCTTGTTACACGAAAAAAAATTAAATAAAAAAAGCGTATATGCACAAAAGATTTTGAAGGAAGAAAAAAAAAAAAAAACAACAAAAACACTTTCAAGTCATCGGTTGTTTTACCCTATTTTGTAGTCCCATGACGACTGAACCACCGAAGTTGGAACAATAAATAAATAAATAAAGGGGAAAAAAAGTTCATAGGTGCAGATCGGTGTAATAAAAAAATAAATACCATCAATACCAGCCAAATCACAGTGCAATCTAAAATAGTGGGTTCAAAACCAACAAGAGCAAATTCGAAAACGAAGAAGAAGCACAAAAATCGGGTCAGTATACCCTACCTGTCGCAGGCCTTCAACGGTCGGCGAGCAAGACAGTCGGCTGGTAAGTAGGGCTAGGCATAGGGTTATCCGACCCGCACAACCCGTCATACCCAACCCTACCCGTACATGTATGGGTGGTTTCACAAATACAATAGGGTAGGGTGCGGTTTAAAATATTTCATTTTTTTGGGTTGCGGACGGATTGTGGGTTTGACCCGCACCCGCTACAACCGCCAGCACTTTTTTTTTTTTGGAAAAAGGCTGGGCCGTTGATATTTTTTATCCCAACCCAAACAAAACAAATTGAGAAGAACAAAACCCTAATCTCACTCTCATCTCTTATCTCACTGACTCACTGAGACTCAGAGAGAGCTCTCTTCATCTTCTCATCTCTCTCTCGTTTTTCATCTGCGCAGCTCGCACGCGACGATGAACCTTCGCAATTGACTCTCTCTCGCTGGCAACTCTGAGGTAAGGCTCTATCTGTCTCGCTCTCTCTCATCGATCTGTGATTTGTATCTGTCTCTGTCTCACTCTCTCTTCCCGATCTGTGTTTTTTTTTAGGCAATCAGATTTGTCTCACCCTCTCTCGTTTTTCATCTGCACAGCTCGCCTCGCATCGATCGACCTTCATCTTCTCATCTCTCTCTCGGTTTTCATCGGCGCAGCTCGCACGCGACGATCCACCTTCGCAATCGACTCTCTCTCTCTCTCCGGCAACTCTGAGGTGAGGCTCTCTCTATCTCGCTCTCTCTCTCCGATCTGTGATTTGTATCTCTCTCTCTCTCTCTCTCTCTCCCAGATTTGTCTCACTCTCCCTCCTAGTTCTCTATGTTTTTGTTTTTGTTTAATTTTTTGGGGGAGTTTGATCTTTGTAATCTGAATCTGGTAGGTGGATTAATCTGAATCTCGTTTGATCTTTGTAATCTGAATCTTGTTTATGTTTAATTTACTTACTCTGTTACTTTTGAATCTGTTTAATTTGAATCTTTGTAATCTGTTTACTTTTGAATATGAATCTATTTAATTTGATCTTTGTAATTTGAATCTGAATTGTTTTTTTGAATCTGAATTAAACTAATGAAATTGAAATTGAATCTGTTTATTTTTTTTTTAATCTTTGTAATTTTAATCTGTTTAATTTAACCTTTGTAATTTTAATCTGTTTAAATTGCAATGGATGATGAATCTGAATTGAATTGAATTAAATTGCAAGGGATGATGAATCTGAATTGAATCTGAATTTGAATTGAATTTGAATTGAATTGAGTTAAATTAAATTGCAAGGGATGATGAATTTGAATTGAATCTGAATTTAAATTGTAAGGGATGATGAATTTGAATTGAATCTGAATTTAAATTGCAAGGGATGTTGAATCTGAATTGAATCTGATTTTTTTTTTTTTTTTAATCTGAATTGAATTTGAATGAAATTGAATCTGAATTTTTTTTTTGAATCTGAATTGAATTTGTAAAATGGGAAAAAAAAATTCAAAAATTAATTTTTAAAGGAAAAAATTCCAAACCGTCCGCAACCGCCCGCACATCTACAAACCCTATACTCACAAACCGCAAATCGCACTGCGGGCGGTTACAGTTTAACTTTTTTTCAAACCGCATACATACAGGTGGGTCAAAATCGAACCGCAAACCACACAAAACCGATCCGTAAGTACCCCTACTGATAAGTGTTTACACAACAGTTCTGTCGGAGTGAGAGCCGCTAAGAGAGGTACCTCATTCTTCTCTCAAACACTCCGTTCACACCCAAGGTACAGATGATAGAGATGAGAGAGATGAAACTGCCTGAAATCAATTGTTACTTTTTAGTTTGTGGATATAAGCAAGCAAGGGTAAAAATGTCTTTTTACCCAATTAATGATATCCAGCTGGCCTAAAGCTCTCTACCTCAACTACGATAAAAGCTACATGAACCTTTTTTTTTTTCTTTGAGGCTAAAATTGCCTGCCCAATCCGTTGTCAAACACTGCCAATCTCTACTACTTTCAGAAATGGAAAAGCAAAAGCAAAAGGACAAAGGAAAAAACAAAAAAAAAAAAGCACAAAAAATTGTTGAAAATGGCTGGACTATCATTGTATGTGGTCTGTGTTGGGAGATGAACTCAGGAAAATGAGTGGTTCTGTGGGAGACTAGAAATTATGAAATGACATCATTTCATTCCAATCCTTTATGTCTAGCCCTCAAACAGCTGTCTAATAACTTTTATTATTTTATTTTTTTTAATAGAGAGGATAATTACTCGTGGGAGACCAACCAAACGGAAGAACTATTCACCCTGGTTAGATCTAATTTCTTGAATTCTATTTTTTAGAAGTTGAATTTTTTATTTTTTGTATTTTTTTTAGTAAATTTTTTTAATATTTTTTTATTTTTTAAGTATACTTAATAAAATATAATTAAAAAGTATAATATTGGTAAAAAAATCTTTAAAAAATTTATTAAATGCCAAAAATATAAAAAAAATATAAAAATTCAATATATTTTCATACTTTTGTATATTTATTAATTTTGAAAAATATTTTTTTTATAAATATTTTAATTTTTAGCTATATCTAGGTTAGGTATTTCTAAAAAGTAAAAAAAATTGCTTAAAATGTTAAAAAAATTCACTAAAAAAATATATAAATAAATAATTTTAAAAAAATTTAATTTTTAGAAAATTAAATTTAGAAAATTGGAACCAAACAAGGTAATCCATTTTTTTTTTTTATTTATGAAAACGATGAGCTGTGATGAAAACATAGGAAAATGTTTTAGACACAAAAAAATCTCTCACAATTTGATCCACAATGATGTAATTTGATACATGTCAATTTTTGATTTGTCATATACTCAATTGTGTAGGACCTACTTCTCTTGAAATTTCATTGTGGATAATTTTAGGAATCTAAATTATGGGGTTTTATGTTTTTTATTCAACAATGTTAAAGATTCACATTTTTAGATTCATAAATTCATCTAAAATGATGTGGTAAGGGAGTTGAGGTCTACAACATTAGATGTGTAACAAATTAAAAATTAATACATATTATACCACATCATTATAGATACAATTATAAAAAATAAAATAAAAATTGTGAATTTTAAATATTTTTCTTTTTTATTTTAATTTTGCTGTGGTTAAAATCACAACAAGATTACCACATAGGCATAACAGATAAAACCAAATCCAATTTGTGTGCAATAGCCTTGTTTTTAGCTGTGAATTTTAACTAAACTGTTGTTGGGTTAATGTCGACATTTCAATAATTTAAATAGTTCAATTTGTATGATCATTTAAAAAAATTATCGATATAAAAAATCACATGATTTAATAATCGCAATCATATGATTAGATCATATTTACAGTATATTATGGAAACTGTTAGAGACTCTTAAAAAAGTCTCTCATTCAACTCACAATAATGATGTGATTTAATAGATGTCAATTTTTAATTTATTACCCACTCAATTATGAGTAATATTAGAGACCTTAAAAGATTTATCAAAATTTTTACCAAATCTCTCATGTGGAACCCACCAAAATCAATCCCAAAATAAATTTATCAAATTCAAACACTCTCTCAAATTAATAACAACTTAAAAAAAAAGTCAAACCCTTAATTTTTTTTTGTTTATCATGAAACTTTGAAAAAAATTAACCACATGATTAGAGGAGAAGCTATTGGTTCGTCTCAGGGATTATAGGAGAAGTTATTGGTTCGTTTTAGGGCACCGTCACATGCTACCCTAATGGTGTTGTACGGGAAAGAAATATAATTAAGTGATTGAAAAATATAAAAAGACATAATAAACTATAATTAAAGAGTATGCTTAGTCATGGTCCACTAAATTGGCAATAATTTTTCGGGCTATAGACAGTAAGGAGGGGAGTGGAGGTCCAGATTTAACACCACATTTCTGCAAGCATCTAATTCCTTTATCCAAACTCAACGTAGTCATTTTAATAATTAAAATTATAAATTATTCTATCAATTTGTAAATATTTTATGAAGTTATTGCTGATTTAAAATTTTCTCAAAAAAAAAAAATGGATAACAGATAGTGTGATTTCATGAGTATATCATCTATTCATATATGTTATGATGTTATGTGTTCGTAATAAAATATTACTTTGTTTGGTTTAATTTATTTTTTTAAAATTAATTTTTTTATTTTTCATTTTTTTTAGTGATTTTTTTAAATATTTTATATAATTTTTTTATTTTTTAGATACATCTAATTTAGATATACTTAAAAATATAATATTTGTGATTTTGCTTTTAAAAACTCCCCACACACAAAAAATAAAAACAAATTTGAAAATTCAATATATTTTTGTATTTTGTTATATTCAATAAAATATGCAACGATTTTGTATAAATTTTTTTTATCAAAATAAAGTAAATTAAAAATAAAAAAGATAATTAAAACTTTATAGATTTATTGAGTTATAAATCTATTAAATGGGATTTATAAATAGATTATTTATAAATTAACAAGTTTTAAAAATTAACCGAGTAATAGATTATTTAAACTTTTACAGGAAGGAGATGACAGGTAAGTGCATTGAAGTCATTTTGATCAACAAACTTTTACAGGAAGTCACACGTCAATGAGATATTTATAAACTAAACTTTAGGGTGTCATTTATCCTGTTTAAAAACAATATATATACTCAGAATAAGTAAGAATAATATATATAAATTACTCAATAATGGTTGTTTGGGTGGATATGATTTTAAAATTGGATTAATAATCTAATAAAATATATAAATTGATGTTTAATAAAATATAATATAAAAAAAAAAGTCTTGGGAGTAATTTAGTATATCTTATATCGGAGACTAACACTATTGAATCTAAATGAAGGGATGGGATACAAATTGAGAGATCAAGGTAAGGTTTAGTATGATTGATTAAATTATAAAATTGATAGGATTATTTAACAAGATTAAATAATCTACATAACAAGATTAAATTAAATTATAAAATTGATTAAATTAAATTATTAAATTATAATTTTGAGTAGAGTTATAAACGAGTGAAATCCAACCGAGTAATAGATTATTTAAACTTTTAAAAATTTAACAAGTTTTTAAAATATGCTTAAACTTGCCTTGTTTACATAATGAGTAGATTTAAACGAACTTTGAACAAGTCAAATTAGGGTAGCTTATTTTTTATAGTGCATATAAATTTATTGACTAGTAATAAGTTCAAATTTAGTTTGAAAATTTAACAAGATTAAAATTGTGTTCAAGATTGACTTGTTCCATACTATGCTAATTGATCCTTATTATGAATATGATTATGTGTTTGATATGATTTTGTGTGTCATTTATATGAATATATGCGGTTTTAAATTTTTATTTGTTCACCGTAGGAAAATCTGTCTGATTATCTGCTTCAGAATTTAAATTGAAGGCCTTATCGGCCACAAAACCCGAAATTGACTACGCCATTGTGATTAGCGTAATTTTTAGAGCCTACGGTGAAATTTAATTGAAAATTGATTCGGATCAAATTAATTAGATTAAATTAATGGGTTAGTGCTCAATTATTTAAATATTAATGAAATGTGTTGAGAGAGGGCCTGTATAAGGGACTCTACTACACTTTTATTTTTGTTTGAGCTCAAAGCTGAGAATCACTCTAAAGAGAGGGAGTGAGGGCCGGTTAGAGAGAGAGAGAGCTCAAGTTGATGAATTGCTCAAGAAGCTTGAATAAATTGAAGACCAACTCAAGATTTGATCATAAATTGGGAAGATTGAGCTTCTAGGTGAGTAATTGATTATGAATTCATAAGTTTAATATTGTAACTTTGTGAATTCAAGGCTTGATGATGATCAAGAACATAACTTGAATTGAATTTGTTGAATTTGGAGCTTGTGTAAACATGCATGTGCATAATTGTTGTAATTTTGTATGTTTAAGCATGAGGCATGTTGAATATGAGGAATTAAGCACCAAACCTTACATGCATGAGTAATTTTGTGTAGCTTCATGATTTTGAACACCATTTGCACCATTTGAAATAGAAATAAAGTCAAAAATTAACATGCATGTATGTTTGATGAAGTTATGAAATTGGTGCGAAGCTTGAGCACATGAGTTTGGACCATACAAGAGAAATGAGAATTTATTTGAGAATTAAGATGTGATTTTGAATAATTCGGTCCCATATACTCATGTTCTCATGTGGTATGGTGTATTTTGCATGTTTTGAAGCAAGATTATGGGCTTTGGACCTTTGGAGGTCGAATTTGAACTTGAAGAACAATTCGGGAAAACCTAGAATTTATGATGTCCGCTCGAGCGAGGGAACCGCCGCTCGAGCGGGAAATACGAGCTCCCAGTATATTTTGCAGACATGATGTCCGCTCGAGCGGAGAAGTTCACGCTCGAGCGGAGAGCTATGTGGAATGATTTTCAGCTCGAGCGCCCGGCCTCACGCTCGAGCGTAAAAACGAGGCAACCAGAACTTTTGCAGACCTAATGGGTCCGCTCGAGCGGGAAAGTCCACGTTCGAGCGGGGACCTCTGTCTCTGAAATTTTGTAGATGTGTTCTGTGTTTCATTTTCCGTTCTCTTTCACTTCTAAGTACTCTTAGGCATGCATTAAGCATTGTAAATGAGTTAAAAGGATAAGAAATAAGCCTAAAAAAGAATATGTGAATTAAGAACAGATTGAATTGTTTGTGACCCATTGTGTTCGTAGAATATGTAGGGTCGAGCTCCAGGGCAAATCATCCAGCCGATCACTGTGAGTAATATCTTAATAAAGATATCTGAAATATGCTATTTGTCCAATTGCTTATCTTCCTATAAGTCTGTTAATTTGAATTGTGGACAAATGTTTGCTATGCCTAATGAAAGAATGATTGGGCCAAAGGCCAGTTTGACACGAATGAAAGAATGATTGGGCCAAAGGCCAGTTTGACATGAGTAAACGAATGATTGGGCCAAAGGCCAGTTTGACATGAATGAAAAAATGATTGAGCCAAAGGCCAGTTTGACATGAATGAAAGAATGATTGGGCCAAAGGCCAGTTTGACATGAATGAAAGAATGGTTGGGCCAGAGGCCAATCTGATGTGTTTGGAACCGTAGTTACCTGATACATATATGTATATATACTAAATAGAAATATGAATTGGGCCCAAGGCCGTTTGGTGCATGTCGTTCTAAATACTGTTCGCATATCTTCGTTATTTGATATTATTCACTGGGCTTTCGTTTACGCTCATTCATGTGTCTGTAGGTGAGCCAAGAGAGGTCCAAACCCAGCCTCAATGAAGTTTGCCAGAAACAATCACTGTTTTGAAGAGTCAGCCCACACGTCTCACGCACGAGACTTGATCTCGCCCTTTTGCCATATTGTAACGTGTTGTCATGTTGGCAAGAACTTTGGATTACAGTTGTAAATAAGTTTTGATTGACTGACTTAGACTTGAATGATCCTGTATGTACAGAACTTTGTGTTATTACATATCTTGATGTGAGTTATTAACATGTGTATGTATGGATTGTTATGACGTGCCATGTAAACACAGCTCTATGGACAAAAGTTTGAAATTGCTTCCGTTTGGCCCCTTTACTCTGATGAGTTATGTCTTGTTTGGTTTGAGGCCGCAGGTAATCCCTTGATTACTGGCCGGTTATGTCCTTAACCCATAGGGGCGGGTTCGGGTCATGACACATAGGCAGATCAGTCTAGGAAATCCAGCTGCACTTACGGTTCAAAAATTTCAAGCTTAGAATAACATGCACATGGGCTGCTGAAGTTGCAAATTTTGAAACCACAAATCTTTCAAGTTTTAAGAGAATTTCAACTCAAACAACTTTCAAGCCCAATTCTGCAGATTCATTATGTTTCTTCTCATTAATGGTGTACTTTTATTATTGAAATACCTTGAATACACTTGCACAAAGACACATTTTTGTATTTATTGAGAAAAATATGGGTTTGATTTGCATTAGAAATTTAAATAGTGTTCATATACATTCGATTTTTGGTAGATTGTAATTTAAATTGTGTTCATATAAATTCGTTTGGTTGCAATATTGTTCCTTTTTTTTTATTTTTTTTTTATTTTTGACATGGCTTACTTTGAGATATGGTAGGAAATGGTTTATAATGGTCCCACTGTGGATGGTACTATGAGTGTTCTAATCAAAATTTAATCTTTCATGTTTTATTTTGTTTTACAAAATCCAAAATTTATATGTACATTAAAAATCGGAAATATTATATTTTGAAATGAAAATTCTACCATATTAGACATGATTTCAATTCTTTTGTTTTTCTTTATAGTTTTTAATTTAAGATTAAAATTTAATTAATTATTTTCATTACTTCTTTAATTTCTTAGATTGCAAGAATCTATTAAATTTAATACTATATTTTGTTTATGATTTTAGTGGATAAATAATTCAATAAAAAATAAAGTTTAAGATGGTTAAAAGTATATTTTGATAGGTATTTGTAGTGTTCCACCAATAAGATAATGCAAGTTTACCATTATATTAACAATACATGTTAGTTTTATTTTTATTTTATGCTATGAAAATAAAATCAATAATTTTACACATAATTCAACTAAATTTATTTTGGGTGGAGCAAGGGGAAATTAATTAATTTTATGTATATTATAAAATCATAACAGGTATTAAGTTATTTGTGCATTAAACTCATAATTTTTTTTAAAAATTTTTTTTTTTATAATTTTACACAACTTTTAAATTTACAAATAATACTCTATTTGGTTTGGAGTTTTCAAAAACAATTTTTTGAGTTTTCAATTCGTATTTTTATATTTTTAGTGATATTTAAAATATTTTTATTTTTATTTTTTAGATCCACTTTGATATACTTAAAAGGTATAAAATTTGTACAAAAATCTTTAAAAGATTTATTGAATACAGCAAAATACGAAAATGTATTGAATTTTCTTATTTTTGATTTTTTTTTTTTGGTATTTGGTGAATTTAAAAAAAAATTAACATAAATATTATACTTTTTAAGTGTATCTAGATTAAGTATATCTAGAAAATTTACGTAAAATGTTAAAAAAATTACTAAAAAATAAAAACTTAATTTTCTAAAAAGTGAGTTAAATCAAAAGTTTTATATAAGAGAAACAAAATGATTAAAAAAAAAAAAACTAAAACAAAAAACGAGTATAATATATATGGACAAAAAATATTTATCCGTGCATGGCACGGGGTGAATGCTAGTACATAGAGTTAGAGATGTTGGCCTTCTCATCAAATCCGAAACTCTCTAATGCTCTCTCTCGCCTCTCTAGTTTTCTTTTATATATAAAACCTTTGAGTTTAATATGGAGTATTTGGTAAGTCACCGTGAACGAAATGTAAAAATTAAAATTGAAGTTAATGTGAGTTATATTATATTTTGATTTACTATAATATATTTTACGTATGTTTTAACTTATCATAATTTATTTTATACAAGTTATGTTTTATAAGTTATTATAAATTATATTAATATTTCAGTTACGTGAGTTATTTTCTGAACTCTATTTGTTTAAAATGAAAACCATGAATATGTTTTTTTATATTTTAAAGAATATTTGACTATAACCTTATAAACAATTATGTTTTATAAGTACCACCAAATGAGTCCCACATTTTGGGGGACTTAAATAACTATTGGACTCTGGTTGGTCATTTTGTGACCCTCTGTCTATCATGGATCCATTGACCATTTGATTTCTGGTGTGGAGCAAAGTCTATCTATCATGGATCCGTTGACCCTTTGGTTTCTGGTGTGGAGCAAAGTGCTGTACGGAGCTAAGTACTACACTATTGTGGGAGCCACCTCTTGAGTCCATGCATTTGTTCTGCTCTGTACCGTAGTTATGGTTATTTATTTACATAATCTCAGTTTTGCTACTTAAAAGATTATTTGTTCAGACTAAGTTATTTTAAATATTTTAATTACATAACAATCCATGGTCATTTTGTGTCCTTTATACCCTTGACATAATATTTCTCAATCTGCCATGTGCTTATAGCTGTTTACCAATTTTCAAGAAACATTGCAATTCAGAAATAACTTTTGGAAAGTCTTAGACACGGGGCTGCGGAATAGACACACACATCACTTTTATAATATTTTTATATGTAAATATCGGCCTTTTTTGGTCAATAAATTGTGTAATAAAAATAAAAGCTCCGATGATTATTTTGGTACCCTTACTTAAATATTACTTCCGTTCGCGTCTATTAATTTGTTCAAGAATTAGCCGGAGATAACTTCAGTTACTGGCCATCACGATACTTAACCATTGGGTACGAGGAGCGGTTCATGAGAGGGAGTAAAATTATGAATCGAATTGCAAATTAACGGATTGGGGGATTGACAAATTGCGATATGAGCAGCTTCGGACGGATTGGTGGATTGAAAAATATTTTAACCAATTCTCAAGCCTTTGCATAATATATAACACTAATTTGAAAATATTCACAAACTAATTTTATATAATATTTTTTATATATATAACTACTAATTTGTAATAAATTTCACATATTAAATTTCTTTCACACTCATTTTTACTTTGATATTTTATTATAGGTTACAAAATATATATATACTAACGTATGCCCGTGCCTGAAGGCATGATGCAAATAATGTTAGGATTAGAATATAATTGTAATCCCAACACTATTTAATTTTTTTTTAAAAAATTGATAAAATCACAAATTTATTATAAAATTTTGGAGTTCTCACAAAACTTCCCACGAAAACTCACTTCTGCTTATATAATATATAGCTAGATATATAGATGTGTCTGGCATAAATACAATTTTCAGGAGCATACATACAATGTTGCTTTTGCTTATATAATTATATGGAAATTGTAGGTATGCCCATAATGTCCTAGTGTATTACGGATATACATATATTATATGGAAATATGTATAAAATATATTGAACAAAAAGGAGAAAAAAAAAAAAAAGAGAAAAAAAAAAGGGAGAAAATAAAAAAATAAAAATAAAAGAGAGAGGAATGTGGGATCATGAGATTATGGAAGGATGAGTGAGAAAAGGAAAAAGTAAGAGAGAGAAGCGGGAAAATAAAAAATGTACATATACAATATTTTTTGAAAAATATATCTTAGCCGTTGTTTTATAATTTGAATAGATCTGAGCCGTCTAAATGTCTTAGTAAGACAAATGTGTGTAGGACAAATTCAAAAACCATCATCCTTTATTATATAAATATTGAAGATTCATATAAAGTCTAAATTTATGAAGTCTATCAGGTATTCAATAAATTTAAAAATAATAATTAATTGTTCAAATTCATTAATTTGTGGACTATAAAATTCATTAATTTAATCTCCGCTACACACAGTAAAATCTGGCTCCTAATTCTGGGATTGTAGACTTTGTCATATAATATGAATAAAAATAAGTGAACAAAAAAGAGAAAAAAAAAACAAACAAACAAACAAACAAATAGAGAAAAAAAAAAATTGGAAGAAAATAAAATAAATAAAAATAAAAGAGAGAGGAAGGTAGGATCATGGAAGGATGGGTGAGAAAAAGAAAATGTAAGAGAGAGAAGCGATAAAATAGAAAATATACATGTAGGATATTTTTTGAAAAATATATCTCATCCGTTGTTTTATAATTTGAATAGATCTAAGTCGTACAAATGTCCTAGTAGGACAAATGTGTGTAGGACATTTTGAAAAACCATCCTCCTTTATTATATAGATTAACTATAGCGGAGTGGAGCAGTTTCAAAGACGGATTATAAATTTTAAAGTTTAAACCACGGTTAATAGATAAAACGGTACGAATTGATATAAATCGATGCGATTTTAATGAGTTAGGCGGTATTTTGCACAAATCCTACCTACCATGGGAGGGAGAAAGGAATTGCCAACAAATTAGGTTTTAGGGCAAGTTACATAAGATATATACACCTACCATCGGAGCAGAGGAAATAATTGCTAATAATTTAGGGTTTAGGACAAGCTTGAACACAGATACAAAATATGATTAAAATACAGATACACCTAAGATACATTCATGAAAGGAAAATTATAAGCTCAAAAACTGTGTATTAATTTATGAGTCAATGGCTACTTTCGAAGTATTATATGTCCATACTTCTTTACCAATTATTATTTAGCATACCCCTTCATATTCTTTAATGATTCAATATAAAATTATAATACCTTATATTTTTCATCAATCATAATATCATGAAAAATCACGTGACCATACTCGGAGAGTACCCAATAAGCACTCTAAAAGGAAAATTATAAGCTCAGAAATGGTAAGAATTATGTACTAATTTATGAGTCAATGGTCAATTATTACTATTTTTTTTTAATAAGTTAATATAAAAATTTTATTTCAATATTAGGCCTCGTTTAGGAATAGGTTACTTTAGTAATTTTTTGACTTTTTAACTAAAATATGAGATAAAAAAAAAACTAGTATGTTTGGAGTGGCTTTTTACGAAAAGATGTGTAAAAAGTAAAGAAAAAAAGAAATCTTTGACTTTTTTATATAAGTTATAAATTTTTTAACTTTTTTAATAATTTTTTAATTTTTTGACTAAGATATTAACTTGTCAAACGAGACCTAAGTCTAAATTATATTTATCACCCTTACTTTTTCCCTTTCCTATATTATAAGCAAAAAGTTTACTTGCTTTTTAACTGTCAAACTCCAATTTTTAGTATCATAATTTTTTTTTTAATCCTCACTTTCTAAAAAGTTTTAGGTATAGATATGACATATATATATATATATATATATATTTCACATTTATAAACATACTTCAATTCCATATATTTTGAAAATTTTAAAGTGATACTTCAAGTTTGGAAAGTTGAAAAAATATTTAAAAAGTTAAAAAAAAATCATAAAAAAGTTTAAAAAATAAAATAATTATATAAAAAGTCAAAATTTCTCTTTCTTGTCTATGTTTTGTACTTTTTTTCGTAAAAAGTCAAAAAATATCTCAATTATACTAATTTTTTTCACTTCTGTGGAGAAGTGGTTTGGAAATACTCTTCTGATCTTGAGGGACGCTCGTGATCCTCAGCTAGCCACCTGAAAAAGAATTAACAATCCGGTCAGGGGTGCCGGAAGTAGCACTCCGACGGGCAAGTCAATCCCTACTCTCTAAATTACTTGTATTTTAAGTTAAGTGTAATAGTTCTCACATACCTTTCTCTGACTGATGATCCCATATTTATAGTATTCTCTTTGGGCCTTAGGGCCAGGCCCATCCATGATCCTTTACACGTATTTATACTCGGCCTTTGCTCTACTGGCTAGAGTGCCGATTACTTCTATTCGGTTCTTCAGTTGACTAGGATCAAAGCCGAATAGAAGTTACGTTCCGGACCGGACGGGTCTATTCGTCCATATTGATCCAGTAATATTCGGCTCCCACAATTGCCCCCCCAAACACCTTACTAGCATCAGTTAGTCGGCGTGTTTGGTTTCTAGCCTGGGAAGTCGAAAATTCGGCGGTTAGCCATCTTCCCAATGCGTGTCAGAACGCGCACACGCTTTTTGGTCATTGTAACGCTTTGCTGCCCCTTCGTACATTGCCTCCATTTAATGCGATTTGAAATTGTCTATTCGAATGTATGTTCTGAGTACTGAAAGATATCTGGTTCGCCCTCTATTGCAACTTCTTCACTTCGCGGCTTTTGCAACTTCTTGTTTCTTGTTTTTCCTCTTCGTCTCCTGTAAGTTTTCTTCTCCCTCACTTTCGATCCCGCTTCATTGTTTGCTTTTAGTTTTCCATAATCCTCGGGCTGGTCAAGATGGCAAAACATCTGAAGGAGCTCCTTTCAGCGGACCGAATATCCGGCTTCCGTCGCCATTTTTCCATCCTTGACGACGTTCATCTGTCACTTTTAGCAGACAGCACCACTGACATGGAGAGGGATGACGAGAGCACAATCGTCTTTCCCCTCCTGTCCATTGCTGAGGGCGGAGTCCGTTTTCCACTTCATCCATTCTTGAGAGCCGTTTTACGATACTGGGGTCTAATCCCTTCCCAGCCCAACATGAACTTCTTTCATATCGTAATGGGAATTGTAGAGCTAAATCGGCGTCTTAGGATTAACTTAGGTATACCCGCCGTTCGGCACTGTTACGTACTAGCCAAATCCACTGGCCGGCTAAGACGCTACTTTCTTAGAGCCAAGGATACTAACCATCATTTAGTGACCATGCTTGCCAGCTCTGGCAAGCGTGTCGATAATGTGATGGTCGTTGTCCGCGGCAATTGGGAATTTGGCGAAGGTGAAAATCGCCTAGACCCGATGCCAAGGCGAACCAGGTGGCCGATTAGACCAGCTTTGTTTTTGTTATTTCCATATATGTGTTCGGCACTATATACATCTAATCGGTTTGTTTGTGCAGGCAGCAACTTGAAGAGGGTTTTAGTTTCAAAAGACGACGTTGTGCTCGCAGAAATTAAGACCGCGCTACAGTTCGTCGGCCGTCCAAACCTTCAAAAACAAGGGAGGGCAGCCCACATTCCCCTGCGGTATGAGCCGACTTATACTACATTCTCGGCGACAGACAACATTCTGATCGCGCGAGGCGACAACCATCTTACAGCTCTCATCTTCCCCAGCTTCAAAAACTTGAGGTAGATCGGTTTAGAAACATCCGATTCTGAACACATAGAAGAATAAGCGGCGGAACCAATCGCCGAGGATCCGGATCAGTTGGCAGCGGAGGTTGACGAAGCTGTTAACTTAGCCTTTGAGGAAGTTAGACTGAACTCTTCTGACCTTCCGTCCACATCAGGCCGAGGGGACGTCTTCGAAGATATTTTTACAAATTTGATAGACCTTCTCAGCGCTTATTCTGAGGGTATGGTTAGGGAAAGTCTCACGCAGATGGCGCGAAAGCGAAATGCCGAACGCCTGGCCGCCCGACGGAAAACTGAGGCCACCCGTTCTGTACCTGTCCCGCCTGAATCTTCTGAACCCATTATTGTAGTGGAAACGGCTCACATTGACGTGGCCAAGTAGGAAAAGGCAACCGATCGGCCGGATCTAGAAGAATGGCCGATTTCAGAGGATCGGGGAGAGAAACGTGCCGCTGAGGGCGATACCGACTCTGAGGAGAACCCTGTTGATAAACGGCCACGTTTGGAGGAGTCGGATGTGGTTGTTCCATTCGTTGTTCAACCAAAAATAAAAAACACGCCGATCTCCTCCGAAGCATCGGTTTTGAAGGATCCCGCTGTGGCGTTGAGCTTGGCTGCCTTAGTCTCGTTGCCGGATGACAAGGCAACCTTTCGGGCAGAGCCGGATTTGGTAGCAATAGCGTTAGCTGCCCAGTCGGCCCTCCTGGTATGTGACTTCATTCTAACTCCTTGTTTTGGTTTTGTTTGCATATGGTATTTCTTGGTATCTGAAAATCCTAACTTGTTTTGCAGACGGTCAGAAGGATCGCCGAATTAGGGCGCCGCCAGCATGATGCCGTTGAAAGGATTGGTCGTTTGTAGTCAGAAGTCAACGGTCAGAGAAGCAGGGCCGAGTTTGAGGCGATGAGAGCCACAATGGAGAGCGCGCGGGCCGAAGCCGAGAAGGAAAGGGCGCGGACTGCTGACCAGCTCAGATCAGACGCCGAGGAGAGGGCAAACGCGAGTGAGGAATCGCTCAAGTTAGCCAATGAGGCGCTTATCAAGCTGGAGGCTGAATTGGCAGAGTCGAAGACGGTGAGGGAAAAAGCCGACTCCGAGGTTTCCACAGCATTCGAAGCTGGGAAGAGTGCCGCTCTAGAAAACTATGTAGAAGAGGTCCCCAAATTCGAGAATCGGGGATTCAAACATGGCTGGCTCAAAGACCTTGCTGTTGCTAGAGTGACATTGGACATGTCGATTCCATACAAGCAAGTGGACGTTGAGGCGCTAGAGTCTGATCCCGAGGAATGATTTTTGGGGATCAAATTATTTTTGTTAGGTATTTTTAATTTCAATGTATGTTCTTTGTTAGTTGATTTCCATCTTTTTTGGATTTTCATGTGTAAAATGTCCGCTGTTAGCGCCCAATTTATGAATGAAAATTTTCTATGTTCTCAAGTTATTGCTTGTATTGTTTGCTGTATGAGTACATAATTAAAAGAATTAGCAGTTAGAACAAAATGTGACGACTACGTGAGATGGCAAACTTAATAGCCAATTAGATTAATGAATTTGATTTAATCATAAATAAAATGAATTCATGAGGTGCCGATAGGTCAGCCTTTAGCTGGTTCATGAAGAAGAACGCCGAATAAAACGAACTTATGAATATTGTACTGATGACTCGATTCGTGAAACGGCTGGGGCACTCAAGCCGACTAGATTGATGAATCTGCCCTTGACCCAGCTGGTTCATGAAGAAGAACGCCGAATAAAACGAACTTATGAATATTGTACTGATGAATCGATTCGTGGAACGACTGAGGCACTCAAGCCGACTAGATTGATAAATCTGCCCTTGCCTCGGCTGGTTCATGAAGAAGAATGCCGAATAAAACGAACTTATGAATATTGTACTGATGAATCGATTCGTGGAACGACTAGGGCACTCAAGCCAACTAGATTGATGAATCTGCCCTTGTCCCAGCTGGTTCATGAACGTAGAACGCCGAATGAAATGAACTTATGAATATTGTACTGATGAATCGATTCGTGGGTTGAAGGGGCGATTGGGGCATGTGACTCGATCGGTGCCGGGCTGTTGAGGTTTCAATAATAATGAGATTGCCTCGGAGGTGCTGCCCTCGTAAGGAATAAATGGGCGAGTACTTCACAAACGAAGGTCTTATTTAGATGCTCTGACAGCAACTCAGTCCAGTTCTTTGAGGAAAATTAGACAAGTGCGAATGTCAAATAGACTTTTTTTCAACAGCAGAGGGGAAGCGAAGACGCTAGCTGAGCTAAGAGGAGACATGAGTCGAAGTGGTGAACCTTCACGCACGGGTAGTAGAACTTCGAGTGATCGGGAGAGACACCAATCTCCTCGTCATCGAAGTAGGTCGCCCATGAGGGACAAGAAGCCACTGCGTAAATCTCCTCAACCCCGTCCTGGAAGGGAATCCGACGCGACTCCTCGCCCATTGAGTTTTACGGTCTTCGTGGGTAATAGACCAATGACAGAGGCGGATTCGATCATTCGAGATCCAAATGTGGCAGTGGAGTTCGCTCGACAGATTTTTCCACTTGAAGTTCAGCAGTCGATGGTAGGTCGGCAGGACTTCGAAGTGTTTCGTGAAGGCGTTCACGGGGTGGTGAAGGGACTGTACACCGCTTATGAAATCGGCATGCGTCTCCGCGCCGCCCGCCGGGATATAAAACAAAGAGATGAATGCATTCAGAAGTTAGAAGCTCATGCCGAGAAGGCCGAGCGTGAGCTAAGGAAAATCAAGTCGGCCGAGTCTCAATCAGCCAGCCACCCCAACCCGGTTGTGGAAGAGAGGGTTACTCAAAGGCTGATTAGTGATGCAATTGCCGATCGGAACACGGCTAGCATGTTTGCGATTGAGACTGCGAGGGTCGCGGCCTATGAAAAAGGCTTCCATGACGGCCGAAAGGTCGGAATTCAAAAGACCAAGGAGAAACTTGCCGAAGAAGTTTGCCGATGTGAAAATCGTGGATTTAAGCACGGCTGGATCAAGGCACTTCAACAAGCTGAGGCTCTCCAGGCAGCAGGGTTGGATTCTGCGTTGCCGTTGTACCAACAGAATGATTTCCCCTTCTCCGCTTTCGAAATTGAGAAGAGTGATGATAAAGGAGCCGCCGAACAGAAGAAGACCTTGTAATGCTTATGTAGATTGAAAGTGAAATTATGTATTTATTGGTTGATTTTAATAAAACACTTAGTTTTCAATTTGTAGTGTACTTGTTATTTATATTGGTACACATTTTATTCTGAATGTTCGCACGTTTTAGATTATGTTTATGCGGCTTGAACAATCTCATTTTGAATATTTGCATTTTTCGGCCTTTGTTTATACGGTCTGTATAAAGGCCATACTTTAATCGGCCCAAAGGCGTCATGCGCCGAGGGGGCTCCGAATCCGGAGTCTGGCCGATCGTGATGTCACGAAGGGCGCTCCGAATCCGGAGGCTTTGTCGGCCAATCGCGATATCTACGACGGGCGCTCCGAAGTCGGAGGATTAATCGGCCCAAAAACGTCATGCGCCGATGGGGCTCCGAATCCGGAGTCTTTATTTGGCCAATCATAATATCCATAAAAAGCGCTCCGAATCCGGAGGCTTTATTGGCCCAAAGGCGTCATGCGCCGATGGGGCTCCGAATCCGGAGACTTTCTTTGGTCAATCGTGATATCCACGAAGGGCGCTCCGAATCCGGAGGCTTTATCGGCCCAAAGACGTCATGCGCCGATGGGACTCCGAATCCGGAGACTTTATTTGGCCAATCGTGATATCCACAAAGGGCGCTCCGAATCCGGAGGCTTTGTCGGCCCAAAGGCGTCATGCGCCGATGGGGCTCCGAATCCAGAGTCTTTGTTTGGCCAATCGTGATATCCACGAAGGGCGCTCCGAATCCAGAGGCTTTATCAGCCCAAAGACGTCATGTGCCGATAGGGCTCTGAATCTGGAGACTTTATTTGGCCAATCGTGATAAACCTTGCCCTGAAGGATTTTTGGAGTTGGTGGAAGCTTTTAATCGAAGCCGGCTCCAGTTTATAATACCATTTGACAGCTAGTGGTCCTAAGCTGCTCGAAAATATTCTGCACATCAAAGCCTCGCCATCTGCATGCAGCGTCATGGCTTGCTTGTAATGGCGGATGTGATCGGTGGGGTCTGATTTACCGTCATACAAGGTGAATGACGGTGCTTTGAATTTCTTGGGTAGCACTGCCTTTGCAATCCGTCGTACAAAGGAATCGTGCTGATCTTCATCTGAACTGATTTCTTCTTTGCTTATGCCTTAAGCGGGGACTCTCTTCAGAAGAACTGGTAGTTTCAGGTCGCCTCTTCTTCTTAGGCTCCGGGGATAATGAGTCGGAGTCGCTATCAGTGTCGTCTTGTCGGGCTTGAGGTCGTTGACCACCTGCCTTTGGAGGTCGTTTCGGATCTAGGCGTACAGCTTGTTTAGACTTCGCCACTTCCAAGGCCAAATCTTGACGGAGACGTTCGTTCTCAGCGATCATGTTCTCCAACCTCTATTCGTTTTGCTTTGCTTGTTCCATGATCGCCTGCATTGTTTAATGCTCCGAAGTCGAGAGTGAGGCAAAGTTCAAGGCATGTCTTGCGGCGATAGTCTCCAATCCAAGCATGTTTGTTGGAGTGAGGTCGTCTCTTTGTGTGGTTTTGTCAGTGACTATTGGAGGGTCTTCTGTTACGTCCACCATGGATGTATTTGAGTATTCCCACAGACGACGCCAATTGTGAAGAAGTGGTTTGGAAATACTCTTCTGATCCTGAGGGACGCTCGTGATCCTCAGCTAGCCACCTGAAAAAGAATTAACAATCCGGTCGGGGGTGTCGGAATTAGCACTCCGACGGGCAAGTCAGTCCCTACTCTCTGAATTACTTGTATTTTAAGTTAAGAGTAATAGTTCTCACATACCTTTCTCTGACTGATGATCCCATATTTATAGTATTCTCTTTAGGCCTTAGGGCCAGGCCCATCCATGATCCTTTACACGTATTTATACTCAGCCTTTGCTCTACTGGCTGGAGTGTCGATTACTTCTATTCGGCTCTTCGGTTGACTAGGATCAAAGTCGAATAGAAGTTACGTTCCGGACTGGACGGGTCTATTCGTCCCTATTGATCCAGTAATATTCGGCTCCCACAACTTCATATTTTGGTTAAAATACTAAAAAATTACTAAAATAACATATTTCTCTCACCAGCTTTTTCTTCTATATTGTTATGCTAGAATTATTACAATCTTACTTTTAAAATAATTCAAATACGTAACCTAAAGTATCTCAAAAGTATTCTAAACATCGGATACATTTAGAAAGTATTTGATAATATCCACGTGTGTCGAAAGAATATCGGTATATGGCTACAACCCCCTTCTAGAAGTACTAGGTGAGAAAAGAAATGATAAAAATATAGGTCCGTTTCGTTTGGTTTTCATGATCAATTTTGACATATAACTTTTTGAAAAGAGGTGATAAAATTTAAAATTTTGTTTAGTTGTATATTTGGACGTTTAATAAAATATATAATTAGAAAAACAATTAAGACTTGGAGTAATATAGTATTCCTCATTAAGGAGATTAAGGCAATGTCTAGTCTAATTGATCAAATTATAAAATTGATAAGAATTTATCAAGTCATCCTCATAATTCTAAGTAGGGCTATAAATAAGCAAAGTCCAACCGAGTGTTATGTTGTTTAAATTTAGTAAAAAAATTTAACGAGTTTCAAAGTATATTTAAACTTGACTTGTTTATCTAAGGAACGAGTAGATTTAAACGAACTTTTAACAAGGCAAGTTAGAGTAGCTTATTTATTAGGAGAAATTACACCTTAGTCCTATCTTTCAAGAATAATTACAAGTTGATGGAAAAGTTTAACACTTTAATAATTAAAATTCATAAATTTCACCACTGATTTGAAATTTTTTTCCAGCTTCACACTAAATTGTTATTTCTCCTATTTGTTATAATACATATAAATTTATCGAGACTAGTAGTAAGTTGTTCACATTTAATTTAAAATTTTAACGGTATTGTGTTCAAGATTAACCTGTCTATATTACAAGTTAATCTTAAACAAACATTTAATGAGTCAAACACAAGTCAAACTCTAATAGTTTAATTCGTTTAACAACTTAATTATGAGACTCAAAAGTTCAGTTTTTTTTTTTATTTTTTATTTTTTTTATTTTCAGAACTATAAGGACCTATTCAATTCCTAATTTGCATCTAAAAACTTATTAATCTGATTCCCATATGTGAATAGTTAATTGCAAGGACATGAAGAAAAAAAAAAAGTGCAGAAGTTAATATATATACACCTACTATGGGACAGAGGTAGTAATTGCCAATAATTTAGGGTTTAGAACAGGCATGATACAAAATATATTTTATAATTTTAAATATTATATTATATATAAGCTCAGAGAATGGTAAGAATTATGTATTAATTTAAGAATCAATCGCCAACCATTACTTCTTTTAAGTAAGTCAATATGAAAATTTCATTTCAATATTAAGTCTAAACTATTTGAAACAATAACCCCTATCTTAAAAAAAAATATTTAGTAATGTTAGGGATACCAACATTTCTACTAAATATTTGACCAAATATCTCACATGCCACATGTGTAAATCCTATATCCATGTAAGATATTTGATAAAAATAATAAGACCTATAACATTTTCAATTGAATAAAACACGGACAACACATCATTTTTTGAAAGGTATATTACTACACATGAAGTTTTGTTTTGATACAGATATCTCCCTAACATTTTAAAAATTATATTTTTTTCTTTAAAATTTATAAACTCGTTTCAATTTGCTTCTTTCGTTCAGTAACCGTTTAGTTAGTTAACACCATTTGCTAACATCATCAATTAATTTGTTTGCTGGATCGCAACAGTTACACCACCAGCAACCTAGGCCTCTTCTTCAAAATTAATAATCTTTACACTGCATCTCACTCTCTCTCTCTCTCTAATTTGTTTGTTATGGAACAATTGCTTTTTTAACTTTATTTTGCTTGAATTTTTAGTAGTAATAGAATTGGAATTTTTTTGTCCCTCATGTTTAATGAAATGTTTTAAAGAGTGTCGACCAAAATTGTCGGTGGTAAAAAGGGAGAAATGAGCTATGAAGGGAGGGTGAGATGGAGAATATGATAGGTAAGTGCATTAAAGTCATTTAAATTTTTCTGTTAGGGGGATTGATCAACAAACTATGACATGCGTATATTACACATTTATAAACATACATCAATTTCATGCATTTTGAAAAAGTTGAAGTAATACTTTAATCTCACTAGCTTCTTATTCACTATTGTTGTGCAAGAATTATTACAATCTCACTTTCAAAATAATTCTATGACCTAGAATATCCTAAGGTCATGTTTGATTCACAATATTAATAGTGAAATATTAATAATCCTATTAAATTAATGTGGTATTCACTATCCAATTGGATTAATAATCCCACCCCTACCACATTACTAATAATCCTACAAATTTGTTGGATTAATTATCCGTTGGATTAATAATCCTAAACCAAAATGTTAAAACAAACATAGGATAATTGGGCCCACGGATTAATAATCCTAATCCCATGCTCTAATCCACCCAATCAAACATGCCCTAAAAGTATTCGATACTCCCTAAAATTTTTATTAAAACAAAACAAAACAAACAAAACAAAATTTAATATCTAGCATCGGATACATTTAGAAAGTATCCTATACATATCCACTAGTATCAAGGGAATATCAGTATCTAATACGGATACAAGTACTAGGTGAGAAAAGAAATGATAAAAATATGGTTTCTCAATGAAGAACAGATTTGTACCTCCCAAATAATAAGCATCACTTGCAAGAATTCAAAGGGTAGAGAATGAGAATACAACTAGGTTAAAAAAGTATAATCAAATTAAGAGAATAGCAGTGATAAAGGGTAGAGAATGAGACTACAACTAGGGTTAAAAAAGTCTAATCAAATTAAGACGATAGCAGTGATACCAACTAAATCATGCCATATCAAGAAAAGCTAGAGGGCCAATCTGTTTATATATAATATATATGTAATGGAGAAAAGAAAAGAAACTGAGAGAGAGAGAGAGAGAGAATTAACAACAAAGCACAAAAGTGCAAAAAATCCAACCTCGACTACCAGAAGAATTAGATTGGACATGGTGTTGGGTCTCATGGCATATAGACAACAATTTTCCAAGTGTTTGGGCAATGTCAAGTGCATTAACGTATCTACATTGGAGAACGATCTGCAGCTGCCCATGAAGGAGACTTCATGGTACAATTGATACAGGGTAAGAGGTGGGGGGTTGGAGCCAATGAACATTATCTAGCAAGTCACTTACTGCCCATCCTCTTTAGAGCACACCGGTTAGACAAATTGCAGGAGTTAGTCATTGCCCACTTTCAAAGAACTGGGACAAAAACAAATCAAACAGAACAAAGTTAAATGGTGTGAAAAATCATTTGAAGAAAATGCACTAGACTTGGCAGATCAAAAAAACTAGTTAACAATCACCCTAAACACATACAGGTAAACACAATAGTAAATGCTTCGGAGCAAATGGAAGGATTTTGAGGGGAAAAAATCTCAATATTTACCATGAAGAGATAGACATGGAAATGTGATAAGGATCTAAAACTACTCTCAGTTTTCCATGAAGAGATGGAACAAGAAAATGTGAAGAGAAAAATCTCCTCAGTTGAACATTCTCTCCCAAAATGTGGAGAAAACTGAGAGAAACCAAAATGGAATATTCTTTGTAGTATGTGAGTTATCATTTACACACTGCTATTCATTTTCAAAATTCAAAAAACAGCCAGTACTAAAAACTGGTAAGAAAGTTCTCCATGTTATCATTTGCATTTCTCAATCAAGGACAAAAATCTCGCACATTTCCACCATTTTAAATTTTTAATGATGAAAACCGTCTCAAAATTGCTTTGATATCGTCTACTCTCCGACCACAGAATCCAGGCATCAGCAAATTTTGAAATCATCCTTGATGCTTTACTTCTAGCATTTCATCTCATAACATGTACTCTTCCTGTTTGACTAAATCAACCTCATTTCAAGAGTAACTAAACACTAAAATGGTATGTTTGGTTCACTGAAATGAAGTGGAATGGAATGATCATTCCATCAAATGTCCATTCCCACATTTGAGTTACCAAAAAATGATAAATATATATATATATATATTGCAAAACAGAATCATCATTTACCATTATAAGGGAATAGTCATTCCATATTCCCTTAGGAGGCTAAAGAAACACATTCTATTCTATTCCATTCCATTACATTTCATTCCAGTAAACTAAACATTATAAAAAAGACTATGACTTTGTATTGAAGAACAGATTGCAGAAAATGAATGCAAACGAGCCAATCTGCAGTATAAGCCAGCTTGAACTTTGAGCATAATCAGATAATGCATGCAAGTAAAACTCACCAGGCCTTGGAGCCTTGAACGGGTTGCCAGACTGGGCATAATGCATCCTTACTGCCGCGATGATTGCTTGTACCTAAAGCTCTCAGTATCCCAACCTCCCTCAGGCTCCTTCCTCTTCATCAACTGCTGGTACATCCTTGCTTGCTCCTCTGCTAGTGCCTGTGAACTGGCAACAGAAAGTTGCCTTGATGCAAGAGGCGAAGTCTCATCTCTGCCTTCTATGTCTAGACTTCCAGGACCAGCATTCAGGTCTAGACCATGTCGGCCCCATTTTCTATTGTTTTCTAAACCAACATTATTGCTACTATCTGTAAGGTTAACAACATAAGGCCTTGGGTACGTAGACTGTGACACTGTAGCAGCAGGGCCTAATAACTGTGAATTGACAGCTGGAAAGCAAAGCCTCCCACCAGATGAGGAGTCAATATAGGTTGTAGATCCACCTGAGAAATTGGCCGAGGGAAGAGAGTAAGTTGCCCCAAAAGGGAAGACAGGATACTGGAAGGGAGTAGATGGGAAGGGCATTGCAGGAGAAGATGACAACACTGAACCACCCCTGTAAACATCTGAACTAAACGGGGTCCCACCAGTAGTGGTCCCCAACATCCTTGGTGGCCCACCTGTTGCAACAATGGAAAAAGGCTGCTCCCCTCTATCGGACAAAATCGATGGGATTGTGCCAGCTGGGTAAGTGTTCCCAGTTGTAAACCACGACGTGAAGGCTCCCATTTCTGCATTATTCATTCTAACAGGTGGCTGGGATTGAATGCTGCTTCTGCCGTGCCGGCTAAATGATGATGGTTCAGCACTTGCTTCATCAAAGACAGGCCCGTTGTTTAGATCAAAGTCCCTCCTTACCTCACACTTAGGAAATCCATCTGATGATGATGATGACTTAACTGGCAGAAGCGAAGCTTCCAGTCTACGACTGCTGCTTGTCAAGTACTGCCCCATATCACTTGCTTCATCAACTTCGTTCAAATCAAGATCAAGACCTCCAGAACTACGAACAGGTGCAGAACCCATCAGAACATTTCGTGCCAAGTTACGACTGCTTATATGGTCAGATGTAGAAGCTGTCTCCTGGGCAGAGTTTCGAGAAGCCATGTCATCAAGAATTCTTTCATCAGGTACATTCAAATCAAAATCCAACAGAGGGCGACCACGTTTTCGGGCAGTGGCATCAGGTAGTGGCATCTCCAGAACCTTCCTGGGTTCAGCTGGCCGAAATGCACTGGTAGCAGCAGATCCCTTCCATCCAACTTCTCCTTTACTTCTCAATAGATCCTCTCGAGGAACAAAGGGCCCTTTTGCAGCAGCAGCCACTGTAATGGAAGCGGGAAGGCCACTGGATACTGAAGCAACAGGAAAAGGCAAGAGGTTAACTAAATGAACAGAAGCTGAACATCCAGGGCCTGCCCAATTGATGTGCTCACCGTATTTTCCATCATCAGCAATGAATCCTTCGTTTAAATCAAATTTCAGCTTTGTATGAATATCAGATGCCCCAGCAGTAGCAAAAGAAGAATCATCTGCTGGCATGGATGCACTTTCCTCTGTTTCATCTACTTTCTTGGATCCCTTTGACTTCACATGCTGCTCCACTTCTTGGGCAGAAGATGCAGGTGATGACTCCTTTTGAGGAGCTACACCAGAATTGTGCCCAGGGACCCCTTTACTTTCAACATTTGCCTCTGAGCCCTCACTCTTCTGATCACTAGAAGCTGAACCCGGACCAGCTAAATTTTGTTTTTCATTAGTTGCAGCACTGTTGTTACCATGATCAATTTTTTGTTTTCCAGACTGACTACCTTGACTTCCAGTGTCTCTGTCCATTTCATCAGCTTTTCCACCATTGAGTTCAACACTTCCTGAAGGCATATCTTTACTAGAACCAGAATGATGCAGCAGTTTTTCGTCACTTTTTTCTGAATGCTCAGACTGCACCTTCCCTGGAGATGGTTTCTGCTGCGAACCATCACCACCATTAAATTCTTCAGTCGTGTTATTTTTGTTCTCACCATCAATTTCTAATGATGAACCTTCAACAGCTGCCTTCTCAACTTCTAGACTTGAAAGGACTTTATTGACCTTATCCTCAGTTAACAAAGAACTGCTTCCCTTTGGTTTAGTATCTTGAATGCCATCAACACTAACAATTGCGACAGTTGTCGTCTTCTCATGAAGAAGTTTACTTTCTTCACCATGTAATACCTTCTCTATTGCATTGGCTGGGGAGACAGCCGACGAAACAGCACCCCTAAGTTTGTCTGATCTTCCATTAATCTCCAGGCATGGTTCTGCAGATGGTTGCAAATCCAAATTGGAAGAATTATATTCATTGCCCTCTCCATTTGGTGTCTGTTCGGGTATGGAAGTAGTTTTTCCATCTCCAGGGAAGTCACCAGAGGCATGTTTAGATAAATGATGAAATCCATCCCTAGAGGATGAAGTACCAGAAATAACTACATGCTTCATATCAGCAACAGCACCATCAGCAGACTGACTTCGCTCTCGAGTAAGGTTATTTCCATGTGATGATTTTGATATGGCACCATCGCCCATGCAGGAATCCTCAACCATAGGGGTGTTTCTCCGTGGAGAATCAGTTGGTGAAATCAAATCGGCCATGGACATTTCTCCAGCTGCTACACTAGCAAGCAGTTTCATTCCAACATCATCTCCAGCTGACATAGATGCATTTGCTTCAGAGTATTTAACACAACTTTCAATAAAGGCATTTATGGAGTTGTAAGAAGCCTCAAGCAGTTTTCCTGACTTCAGTTCATTCCCTGATGATGAGGAGGCAGCTCTTGAGACTTCAACTAATTTTGCAGCCTCTTCCCTAGTCCTACATTGCTCTTCTTCAAGAATGCCATCAGGTGACCCATCACCTTCATCAGAGCCAGTCAATATATCTTTGAAATCATTACTTTGCCATGACTCTGTATTCACATCAGAGGTAGTAGTAACTTGATTAGCATCATTCTGTTCCTTTGAATTACGATCAGATTGATCGTGCTTCTCTGAAAGCACAGGAGAAGAAGCCCTACTGTTCACAATGGAAGGGTCATCGACAGATCCTCCACTGGCACTTTGTGCAGGACTGCGGCCTCTGTTTGGTATCTTAACGATCAGCTTGTGACTATTACCCTCAACAATGGGTACATCAAGCGCCTTTTCACAAGTTAACCCAGACGGAGATAATTTTCCTGAAGCTGAATTTCTGTGCAGTGAAGAACTTCTACTTGACCCAGTTTCCCTTTGAACTCCAGACACAGCAGGCCCAAGGAAACCATTGACTGACCTCCGATGTCGCGAAGAACCACCAGAAATCTTATTCACACTCTTTGACCCAGCAGTAGAACTCCTGGCATCTTCTTTTCCTGAGAAAACTGTATTTTTAGCATGGTCACTTGAACAAGATTGACTGTTGTTGTGAGACTGACTTGAACTGCTGCTCCTCTGCTCCCTTGCAGTAGTTGAAGGGAGATCAGAGGTGCTACCGACTGCTATTCTGTGTTGACCATCTTTGCCTGAAGCAGGTGACGCCGCTGATTTCATTGGCACTGGAGATGAGGAAGCAGATTTGGCAGTGTACTCACCCTGGACAAGCTTAACTAATCCAGTTATAGATGCAGAAAGCTGTGAAACTGAGCTCTTCATGGCAGCCTCAGAAGACCCACTAGGATTTCGGTTCCCACCATGAGAGACTTCAGGAAGACGTGATCTGGAAGGCCACGAAATGACCTGAGTTGAACCAGACTTTGCATCAATAACATTCATTTCAACCTCAACACGTTTCTTCCATGTATCAACTAAACTTCTTGCTTTCTTCTGAATTTCCAAGTTTCTATGTGATCGTAAATGATTCACTGATTTGCCAATGTTACACGTCTGTAGGGCATAAAGATTCACAGGCAGCTTATCAAGAGCACGAAGCAAAACCAAGAGAAACTCTTCTACAGATTTATCACCATCCTTGGGGCTACCATCACCAATCTTCCCTTTATGGACATCTTGAAGCCATTCATCTAACACAGGCAAACCTTTGAGTTGCACAAACCGACTAAGGCAATCAAACTTTTCTGTAGCTGCTATCACACTTACAAGCATTGACCGGCTAATTAATTCCATCTTCCTTTCGGCTCTATCCGACTGCATAAGTTGAACCAGTCTCTCAACTCCTGAATCTACAAGCCCACCCTTTTCAGTTATCTTAGAAATCTCAGATTTCAAAATGCTTTCTGGCTTAAACTGACCAGAATCACCATCATCTGTCTTTGAAGAACGTTCCCGTTTGACAGGCTCAGATCCATGATCTGTCCGCTCCCTTTTCTTACCCTTAGCTTGAGAAGGGAAGGAAGTAGCACTCTGTACATTATCGAAACCCTGTTTTAACTGTGACGTTGATGTTGGACCATTTACTGGTTTTGGAGAACGGCCACCAGGTTGCACTGTAGCATGCATCTCTATTTGTGTCTTATGTAACAGCTGGTCTAGTTCTTCCTGTTGCTCCTATAAAAAGAAACCATACGTTATAAATTTTTTCAGGGAAAAAATAAATAAATAAATAAATAAAAAGGAGAAGAAGAAGAAGAAGAATTAGAAAGGAAGAAGAAGGGAAAAAAAAAAAAAAAACAGAAAACCGAACAACAGATTCATAACTTACATCAATATAATCTTGATCAGTTAACCACCATAAACACTTGTTCGCAATGTCATAAACACGATGGCAGACAAATGAGGATATCCCTAAAGGAAGTTTAACCCCTTTGGGAAGGAATGCAACTTTACACGGATGGAGTAATGATGCAGCAGGAATCTCATCCTTGTGAAAGGAATAGAAGACTTCGTTCGGCACAGCGTCCAGCAGGATGCCCTTGCCAAGCTTCACACTTCAGCAGGCCGATAAAGCCAATTCACACCTAACTATAGATTGTTTTCTTTGTTAAATTTCAACCAACAGATTTTCCCAATGAAAGGCGGGGAATCCTGGGGCAGTTTGAAAAAAGCACAGTCACCAACACTAACCTTGCAACTGTCCTACAAACCAAAGTGTATCTCAGTTAACCATGAAATAAGTAAAACAGACAAAACAGAAATTGAATCTAAGCAATATGTATACACAATCATTGTTGGTAAATACCAGTACAATAAAAATTTGGGATGCAAATAAAATAAGAAAAGGGCAAAGAAAGATTAACGTGACCATAAACAGCACTATCATCAATTCACATCACTTTTTATAAGTAAAATATTTTATAAACTATGGCATCAAAGGGGGTGCTACCTGTGTACACTACAGGAAAAACAAAACAAAAGACCAAAATCATATTCATACATCATATCTTTGGTCAATAGACTGTCCAAAAATTGGTTCCACCATCAATCAACTTCATTTCAGAACCAACTATACAAAATTCTTCCACTCCATCAAAAGTCCTCTTAACATCAAAGCTAGAGGCAAAAAAAAAAATGAAGCGTTTATAGCCACCATACATAGAAACACTTCATCATCATAACAAATATTAAGCCCAATGATGCCGATTCTTTGAATTCACACCATTTTGGCTCAATTCTAAATATCATTATCTTGGTCCTCGCTCATCAGTACAATGGCCGTACTGTTAGATTATACTAATTCATACCTGCAATTCAGTTATACAGGTACACATGTATACATGTAGATATATACATACGGATGTACATAATGACCCCAGAAACAATGAAGACTAAAAAAGTATGAAGTAATAATTTTAATGCACACAACAAAATCCACAATGACGGTTGCAGAAAAGAACAAAACATAAAGGCATAAGAAAAATTGAGGGAGCACTTGCTTGTAGAAAAATCAAACATTTAAAGTAAGTAATTCAACATCCTCTCTCTCTCTCTCTCTCTCACACACACACACACACACACACACAAGCAAGCAAGCACGGAGAGAGGAAACGTGGACAAAACTTTGGAGAATTTTGTAAAATACAAATCTAAATGGGAAGAAGTGGAACAAATCCCCAGAGATAGGGTTGCCATGCATGGGTCGCCCCCTTCTACCCCTTTCTAGACCTGCAACAACAATAACAAAAAAAAGAAAAAAAATATATAAATATATATTATATATACATACATTTCTCTATCCTCGTGTCAAAAAATTCTCCAATTTCAGTTGGATAAGAAAGATGCGATCCATTCTATTTTCCATTGCACGTCATTGGCCACGTTGCCAACAAGCAGCATAGGAAACAATTATATGATTGATTCAGAAAATTAGTAAACAATCATATTCCAAAACTAATTTAATCCCAAAAGAAAATGAAGAAAAAAGATGAAAAACTAGACATGTTACCCACGTAGGGTTGAAATTGTAATGAATGATGCATAATTTTCACACACACTACAATATTTCATACTTGAATGATAATGTTTTATTTTAAATATGACCACTAGACACAAAAGTGACTACAGATTTTTGTATGGAAGTTGCGTCACATTCACTCTCCTTTAAATAACTTCCAGATCACCTAAAATTTGGCAGGTAATCACTCTCAAGTCTCAACTGCTTTAATTGTGAACTATATGGTAACTGCTTGAAACCTCTCTCAACTATTTCAATTGTGAACTATAAGAATTGTTAGATTTTCAAGCACACGTAACATATATGCGCACCCCCTTGTTTGGTAGGAACTCGGCTGAAATAGTTTCTTTATTTGGAAGGAACTGGACTAAAATAGATCAATTGTGTAAAGAAAGAAATTTCAGAATAGTGGCTCCAGCGTTGCAAGGTGGGCTGGGAGTTTAAAACATATGTGGTTCTTTGCTTTCACTTATTTAGTGCAAGCAGGCGCTGCCTAAATCAGATTCACATTTGCTTTTAGTGGTGACATTTAGAGTTAAGGAATAGAACTACTATTGCCATTACAATGCATGTGAGAAGATACAATAGAAACTATATCAGAAAAATGGAGCTGCTAACTTTCAAGATCAAAAAAAAGAAAATATCTATGATTCCTCCATTTGCAGATCTTCAAATGGGAGTGAGAGATGTCACTGCATGGTTTTGTTTAGCTTTCAATGGACTTCAATCAGTCTACTTGTTTAGATAAACATGGTTCATCTCTTGGGTCTCTCTCTTTTTTTCTTTTTTTCCTTTTTTGGTAAGAAAATAATTTGAAGCAAAAAGCATATGCAAAAAAATAAAAAGTTAACTCCCCTATACATCTATACCTCTATTATCATAATCTTACAATTTGCAATTCGATTTGTGATTTTTCAAAAATCGATACGAATCTATGAGTGAATCTATTTTGAGATAGAATCTATGGAATGGCAGGATTCACGGTTTAATTCACTTCTTACGATTGATGCAATTTTTAAAACCATTGTGTCCAATAGATTTTGACCCATTTTTACCTTCCTTTTTCTTTTCTTTTTTTTTTTCTTTTTGAATATGACATAATACAACTTCTAAGAGTGTTTAATAAATATGTATGATTTATTGTTATTTTAGTGTAAAAGAGCTTTTAATAGGATCCAATCAGATCCCGCTAGATCCATTATGTTCTTCATCTTTTTTTTCTCTTTTTTTTTCCTTCAAAAAATGTCAATACATCTTTTAAAGATGCTTAAAGTTGAAAAGCATACACCCATGAATTATTTATTGTTATTTTAGTGAAAGTTATTTTAGTGAAAGAAATATGGTTCAATATTATATCGGTGAGATCAGTCAGAAACAATGATTCCATAACTTTTTTTAAAAAAATTAAGCAATAACTATACACCTCTTTTAAAGTGTTTTAGGTTTCAAAATGAAATATTTGACTTAATTCTTTCTTCATAGTACACTCCATATAGAGTTCTTAGTCCATTTTTTGATGTCAAGAGAGATTATACTTTGATTGTTGAATAATTATATAATTTGATGGATTTGCATCCACATCTCTTGATATGAAGCCAATGCCTCCCCAATTAGACGGTGTAATCATATCCTTATATTATAATATATGCCAAAATCAATTTAAATCATTCTTTTTCAAATATACAATTGTATAACATTATTATTTTCATAGTTTGTATTAAGTCTTAAAGATTCTCGATTCGATTTGATTCACAAAATTAAGATTTTGATTCATGACACAATTCTCGATTTGACAACTATGATCTATACATACATACAACTCCTTAAAAAAGTCAACAAAAACCCAAAAAGGAATAATGAAATGTCTCCCTAAACCTAAAATATAGAAAAAGAATTTTCAGCGTGAAACCAAACTCTCTACATTCCCAAAAGATGAATTGTTCCACTGATTCCACAAGCACCTCATAATGCAAAGAGGAATACCTCCCACACCTTCCTCCAATTTCCCCTCAAACACCTCTACTCCAAGAAGGAAAAAAACAAAGAAACAGATCAAGCCAAAGGTCCCAAAAACTAAAAATACCATGCTCCACACACAATCATAGCTTGGATCTCTCTCTTTTCCTAAAACATTCTCCATAATACTTTAAACACATTGACACTAATCGAATATTTTTTATGGTTGAAATATGCATCACACAAGTGGGCTACATAGAAAGTTGCAATTGATCTTTTCTTCAATCAGGATTGCATAGCTAGCAACTCTCCTTCTATGAAGTACGGGTAATTCGAAAATGTTGCCGTACTTGTACCGGGCACTGGTACTTGTACCGATAAGGCTGTATGCGTACCGGGTACTTTTCATACATTCTTTGGCAGCTAGTTACTCCATGGGTACGGGATTGCTACATTAAGAGTACACCAAGTTATAGGACATTAGTGGAAATGCGTTTAATTTATTAAAGAGTTCTGATTTACTTGAAATTACAAATCCTTTATTTGATGTGCTAGAGATAAAAGATGTATTATTCAATAATGAAATTGATGGAAGTAAAAACTGAAATTTCAAGTTTTCCAATTTTACTTAACTTGCTTTTGGAATGAAACTTTATTTTGTAATTTCTCCTATTTAAAGGTATTAAAATAGCTTATAGACTTTGCCTTGGTATTGGTATTGTTGAACTATGATTTCTCTTTGGTTTTGTAATTTCACTTTTAGTTTTGGTATTGAACTTTGATTTGTAAATTAAATCTCAAACTATAAATTACAAAAAATAAAAAATAAAAAATTTATTGATGTACCCCCTACTGTACACATATCCTATTTTTTTTAAATCTTGCCGTATCAGCGTACCCATATCATACCCGTACCCGTATCTGTAACCGCACATGTGCTTCATATACCACCACCTTGTGGACTAATGACATCTAGAGGCCTCCTCATTGCAGTAGTTCCTGCAATTGAGTTTTCAAGATCCACCAAAGGTGTGCTGACCCAAATTTCTACACTAATAGGTTGTCCACCCTAAAAACTGAAAAACAAAAGGCAATTGAAACATGATGCTACTTAATTTTCCAGATCATTTGGTGAGACCATGGTGGGACAACAGATATTAGTATCCCACCCCTTTAATATTGCACATACATTCAAGCATTATAGATAAAATAAAGAACATTCTAATAGTAACTAACAACATTCTCACATCTAGTATTATTCTTCATAAGAGAACAACCACTTGAGGCTTGTCACTGTAGTCACATGTTAGGTGAGATGACATTTCATGCAGTAGCACAAGCCATTTTTTGATTTTATATATATATATATATATTGTTGAAGTTTGAACAGTGAGGAAAATTATAAATTAGTAACCTTGATTACTATGAGAATGGAATAAATTAAGGCATTCAACATATGCAAAATGATACATAGAGAGAACAATATACACCAAGTTCACCAAAAAGTGGAACATAAACAGAGGGGTTTACAAAAATGTAAACATATGTGCGTAAAAAGCATAAATATTGCTTTTACTTTGGCTGCATCCTAGAATAGTAAACACCAAATTAAGGATAACTTTACATATTTGGTAGCAAGACACCCTGCCTAACCCGGCATCCACAGTTGGCACAAGCCGTGAGGGCCCAACAATTGCCAAGCCCACCTCTGCAATTGACTTTCAGGCTCGAGAAAGAGAACAGTAAATGGCATAATGCAGTTCACCAGATGTGTTTAGCAAAAGGCACAAGATTGTTTACGAGACCAAAAAGTTGATGGTCTACTGAGAGATCACTTTAAACCATTTAGTTTGTCAATTGAGTAAAATGGCAAATGAAATTCAATCATACAGGCATCATAACATGCACCAGTTAAATTCTAAGTCTACTAACACTAAGTATATGGTCAAAGCTCTCTTTTCCCATCATCTCTACACATAAGATACATACAGAACAAAGAAGTTATTGGGAAAAAAAATGTGCATGGTATAAAATATTGAAGCAGTGTATCTATATACTGTTATCCTTATCCAGATCACAGATGCTGAAAGATTGCAAAATTTTTCCCCTTTTTTCCTTTTTCTTTTGAACTACTAGAAATATATATATATATTAAATGGGAAGTTAATGTTCTATGATCCACATCCCTTTTTGGGTGTGTACCATATGCCCCAATTACAACTTTTATGGTCTCTGGTTATGACCATAATAGTTATGACTTGGTTATGACTTGTGGTGTTAGTTATGACTCATTGTGATTTTGGTTATTATGACATTATTTTGGTTATGATTCAAAAGTGTTTGGTTATGATTTTTTTTTAATTACTTTAATTATGACTCAAAAGGATCTAATCATGACAAGGGTGTGTACCATAGCATGACCCATATTAAATTATCAAATTTCAAATGTAAATTTTTTTTTTAAATTGTCAAAACCGCAAATGCATAATACTGATACAAGATGTTGCAT
Source organism: Camellia japonica (assembly GCA_030407325.1). Taxonomy (NCBI): domain Eukaryota; kingdom Viridiplantae; phylum Streptophyta; class Magnoliopsida; order Ericales; family Theaceae; genus Camellia; species Camellia japonica. Next base: position 93,915,538 of record JAPPVO010000059.1, read on the forward strand.
TTTAATGTACTACAGAGTACACAAAAAATTGTGCCCCTAACTCAAACCAATACTATAATACTACAAAATTAAAAAATTCTACATCACTAATCAACAATTCCAACTTTGCTTAACCTGCAAAATTTCATTGCTCTGACATGTTAACTGCTTATTTCCAAATTGTCCCGGAGGCAGATAACTATATTCCTTGGCATTCTCATACATAACCTAAAAGCCCTCAGTACCAAACAAATTGATTATCTAGTTGGGATTTGTTCCCGTTTCATATCATTCAAATAAACCAAAACCAACCTATAAGTAGCTTAAGCTAATTCACTAAGGCCATGTTTGATTGGGGGGTTTGGGAAAGGGGATTGGATTAGCAATCTGTAGGACCCACTTAAATCATGTTCCTTTGTAGACAAATGGCATGGGATTGCTAATCCCATGGGACTATCAATCCCTCCCATATTGGAAGCTAAAATACCATTTTGCAAAAGTTACCTTGTATGTTTACAAGGACTTTTACGCAATTTGCAGTTTTTTTTTTTTTTAATTAAGACAAACAAACACACTCTATCTTATAGCTTTAACCTAATACAACCACACTAATAACTCCATCATCACTCAATCTCACCGTAATCATAATCTCATCCACCCTAATTTGTTTGAACAAATGTGGCCTAATCACGTCAATTTTATAAAATCCCTACAAAAGAAGCTTTTAAAAAAAATGAAGTACAGACAACAATTCAGAGCAAATCAATAAGAAGTGATACTGAAACAATTGAAAGACCCACCAAGTGAATACCTTGAAGAAGGAATTAGCTGTAGACGTTGCAGAATCACCGGCTACAGTCGTAGGGTTCGACCACATGTGCTGACTCCGTTTCCTATTTTCACCTTCCCTTCCATGCATAATACCCTTGCATCTTCCCCAACATTAGCTAGCTCCCCAACGAGAACCATCAATCCCAAACCCTAATTCCAACAACAACAATAACAAAAACCCTAGAATTCACCAATTCGCGCAGCGAAAAGCCTCAGAACGCCTCCAAACCCTAGACTGCCTTATCGGAATCACAAAAACCCTAATTCCAATTCGGTATCGATCTAATTCCAACTCAGAACCCTAGAATTTCAGATCCCAGAGAGAGAGAGAGCCGCCTTTCCACGATCTAGAGAGAGAAACAGAGCGATGAAGAGAGAGAGAGAGAGAGAGAGAGGGTGGAAAGTGGAAAGAGGAAAGAGGAAAGGTGTACTTGGTACTTGGGGAAGAGTAGTCCGGGCCGGGCGGGCAGTTCGGGCAGAGGGATGATAAAATTACCTGCGGGGAATAAGATATGGTGAGGTGTATAAAGTGACTGGACTACAAAGGAGTAGTGGCTTGCCTTGACTCATCGTTGGTTGAGTTTGACTTCGAATTTTATAATTTGAAAACTTTTATTTGCTGATTTTGGGACAATCTCATGTAATATTCCAATCTAATTTTTACTCTTAAAATAGTAAAAGAAAAATGCTTCCTACCCCAACTTTAGGCACCCCCCCGTGCCACGTGGCACTGCAGGATTGAAAAAAAAAAAAAAAGGGCCAATGACACTGCGCCACGTCACTGGGGTCGACCCCCAGTGGGGTGTGCAGCAGTGTTGATAGTAAAATTAGGATGAAATATTCCAATCTAATTTTTACTCTTAAAATAGTAAAATTAGGATGATATTTGGTTTGATTTTTATAAATTTATTAATAAATAAATAAAAATTAGTTTCTTAGAAGAAAAATATATATATTTATTATTTTTATATAGTTTTATCTTTTTAAACAGTTGAAATCATTTTTAAAAACATATTTTTTATATTTATTATTGTCAAATTAAATTATATTTTTTTTAAAAATAATTTTTGAAAATCAAACTAAAGCCTAGTATTTTTGAATTTTTTTTTCCTATAAAGACAAAATGATACTTGTTATGTAACAAATGATATGAAAATTATTACAATATCATCAAACAACTTTGAGTAATGTTAGAAACATATAAACCAAACACATAATAAAATAATGTGTCTCACAAATGGTGGATTTCATATATAGGTCCTACATCATGTGAATCATATCTCTTGCAAGATATTTGTCACATTTTATATTTGATTCATTGTATACTTAGACTTATTGAATAACTTCTCTATAATGTAGGTCTCATAATGAAAAATTATTGAGTAATCATGAAGCATTTTGAAGCATTGCTCTACTCGCATTTTATACCAATTATCTTGGCTCTTTGATTTATTTTTTAAAATTTATTTTTAAAAATTTTCCAAAAAATTGAAAATTAGTTTGACAAAAATAAAGATAAAAAAATATTCTTTCATTTTTAAACATTAGTTTCATCTAAAAATTTATTTTAATTATTTACTTTTTTTTTTTTTACCAAATTGACTTTTAAAAAATTATCATAAACAAAATTTGAAAAAGTTAATTAAACAACAAGAATTAACTGGAAAAAAAAAAAAAAAAAGAAACTCCATACGAGCATCATAACTTCCACAAGCTTTGACCTTGAGATAACCGGTTAACAGTTAGATTTAACCTAACCCAAAAGAAAGAGCCCACCAGAGTAACAGTTCCAAACTAATCCGCAGCAAGGTCTCCACTATTTTAATCAAGGTTGGGTTTTTCTTATGTTGAGATCTCAACATGAGAGAAATTGAGGGATCCATAAGACCCACCACGAGTCTCGTTTTAATAATCTGAACCGTTTATTTTGTAAAATCCTCAATGTATATTATTCAAAAAAAATTTAGAGCGATCCGATAATCATAACTTTTTCATTTTATTACATTTGTCTCTACAAAATAAATAGTCTATTTCAAATATATATTTACCGTCTATTTTTTCGGAGACAATTGTTATAAAATGAAAAAGTTCGAACTAATTTTTTTTGGATAATATAAATTGATACAAAATAAATTATTTTGATTATCGAAACGAGACTCGTGATGAGCTTTACGAACTTCACAAATACTTTTCTATTAGAATCTTTTAATATGAAAGAAATCTAATTCTTTAATTAATGATATACAATTGTAATGTCCCAGACCACCCAATAATTTATCTTTGATGACTGGGTCTGATTTTTGGACACACATTGGTTTCATGATGATCACTTCTTTGACCAAGCAGGGGGTCACCTTTTAGGACTTGTGTGTTCCCGTTTGGGAAGTGATTGAGTCACCCCTCAGATTATACATGATAAATGTAATTTTATAAGATGCCAAATTTGTATTGTCTTCATGTGTTCCAATACAAAAACTCATTTCTTGATTATTCCTTTCGAATAATTCTTGGATACTAACAAATTTTATTAAAAATATAAGAGATTTAACATAATTAATTATTAAAAAAATATATATATTTAGACATGTATGTTTTTAATAAGAATTTAAGTAAATATAATATTCCTCAATTTTTATTTTTATTTCAAATGCTAAAAAACTCTTTAGACAGTTGTTAGTGTTAAAAAATGTATTAAAAAAATATATTAAACATTAAAATATGTAAAAAAATATATTGAAATGTAAATATTTTACCATTTTTTATTTCTTTAAAAGTTGTCTTTAATAGGACCCTTCATATAATTATCTCTTTTTTCGAATTTATTCAAATTTTTTTACCTCATGAATTATAAATAAAAACTACTCAAACACTCTGATGTAAATTTTTAAATTTCAGAAAAACTTACAAACGATTCTAATAAGTTGCAACGAACATATACGAAAAGTATATAAAAATATGTAAAGTATTTAGAGTTGTGTGAAAATATATTGAGATTCCAAACATTTCAATATTTTTCTTCCTTTATTGGTGAGATTATTATTAGCATAACTCAAATTAAATATTTTGACATTTTTTACCTTTGTTAACAGTTCATTAGACTATTTTTAACATAAACCATATTCCACTCATAAGAAGAAAAATGATAATGTTATGCACAAAAATATCATATTATGCACTTCTTTTATATGGATGCAAAAAGATCAAAATATCATAGTAAAATTGATGAAAAAATTAATTTTGTAATTTTTGTTGAAAAAAAATGATTTCTTCAACTCAAATTGAAAATACCAAACAATGCCATATCCCAATCTCTACACAATCATGTGCTGGCAACTGTAATGGGTTATGATTTGACCCAACCCAAGTCCATACCCAAAGCAGGCTAGCCAAACCCAAATGAGATTTGGATTGGGCCTAGGCCTAGACTTTAAAGCCCAATCTAGACTGTTGGTCCATGAGAGGCGAGGCGACACATCAACCACTCCATTGATTGCCTAGTGAGAAAAATGAAAAGGTAAGGAAAACATAAATAAATAAATCAAAAAAATAGGTTTAGCCCACCAGCCCAATCTATTGGACAAGGCTTGGACCTATGATTTTGGCCATAATTTGGCTGGGCCCAACAAAAATAAAATAAAATCAAGGACATCATTTTCGCAATCCAACCGATATGAATCCTTTGGTAGCTGTATGTGTCTATGCACTATGACATTTGGCAATCATTGGAAGTAATAACTGTGGGCAACACATGCATTACAGATAGACAGAAATGCATTCTGACTCAAAATCAAATCTCATTTCAACCAATTAAAAGCCATGCCCAAATGCATGCAATTGATGAATGGGTTCTCCAATATGAGAACCAGATAGATTAATGTTCACTACTTTATCACTTCAATGCCATGTGCCTGTAATTTTCGACTGCATAATTGATTCTTGCTTTTTAATCAACCAATCCATATATATATATATATAGTAAATATATAGATATGGACATGCCCTATATCTGATGGCTAATAAATTTGAGATAAAAAATAATAGAATATGGAATATAACATACGATTGACCAGTTTATGCCAATAGTTTACATACTAAGGCCAAGTTTGGCATGTCTGAAAAAAGACAAAAAATTAAAAAGTCACTATCTTATTTAAGTCACATCATCTTATTTAAGTCACATCACCTCTCTACCACATCACTTCAAACCCAACCCACATTTCTTAAAAAGTCAAAAAGTACACTTATTTAGAACATCCCAAACAACCCCTAACTTCCAAATAATTATGTATGTAGGAACGAGACATTCATTTTGTAACATTAAAACAATATATATACTTAAAATTTACATGTATGTTGTATATTATATATTTAAAAAAAAATATTCAAAATTTAGTGTAGACTGCATCCAAGATGAGTCTAATTCATATCTCTAAGGGTGTGTTTGTTTAGACGGACTGGATAAGAGGGGATTGTAATCCATCGAACTGTTAGTCTTGGGATTTATTATCCCCGGACTATTTGATTGGACTGAATTTGTATCCTATGTTTGTTTAGTCATGGGATTAGATGTCTGGTTGGACAATTTTTAGTGAATCCAATGTTTGGTTGGACAGACTGAATAAGGATAAATATTCAAAAGACTGTTTTACCCTTGTAATTTATAATTTTTATTTAATATATAATTTTAAATTTGTAACCTATAATTTATAATTTATGATTTAACAACACTAAAAAAATTTAATTTATAAGGCCATAATTTATTATTTATTATTTTCAATTAAATTAAATTTATAATTTATATTTTTATTTAATATATAATTTTAAATTTACAACACTAAAAAAATAATTTTATTTAATATATAAATTTAATTTTTTAACCACACTAAAAAAATTATAAGGCCATACTTTTTAATTTATTATTTTTAATTAAATTAAATTAAATTAATAATTTATATTTTTTATTTAATATATAATTTTAAATTAACAACACTAAAAAAATAAATTATAAATGTTCAATGACTATTTTACCCTTTGCCAATTGTTTATTAAAAAGTAATAGCATGAGGGTAAAATGAGCATTTCACACATTAATCCCATGAAATACCAATCTCATGAAAATAATTCCACCTCCCCATCTAGGATATAATAATCCCTCAAAAAAATTGAACCAAACAATAGACTATTAGTCCGGATAGACTAATAATCCAATCCCATAAAATAATTCCTCAAAACAAACACACTTTAAGGTGTTAGTCTAATGGTTGGGAGCTCACTCTTACTGGGTTTGATAATTAAGTGGCCCTAGGTTCAAGTTTCTATTAGGGTAGCATAGTTCACATCCTCCTTTACTCTCAGTTTCTACTCCCTAGCACTCTAACGAAGCTGGGATCAAGCTAAGGCTCAAGCCAGTCTTAAGGGATTTTTTCCCTATGCAGCACCCCTACTTTGTTAAGCATGTTTAGGCTCCTCTGGTCTGACTCTTTAGTAGATAGGGGCTCTTCGCTCACACCTAAAGGTCATGTTTGATTCACAAGATTAATAGTGAAGTATTAATAATCTTATAAATTAATGTGGTATTAACTATCCAATTGGATTAATATCCATTGGATTAATAATCCCACCCCTACCCCATTACTAATAATCCTACAAATTTGTTGGATTAATTATCCATTGGATTAATAATCCTAAACTAAAATGTTAAAACAAACATAGAATAATTAGGCCAACGGATTAATAATCTCAATCCCATACTCTAATCCACCCAATCAAACATGCCAAAAGAGGATTGCTATAGACTATAGTTGATCACTCTCCTTCTATCTTTCTTAAAATAAATCTGACGCTTTTCAAATTGTGAGCACTTTTCTGATTTTTAAGTGTAAGTATGCCACATACCATCTATATGCAAGGGGAGAGAGAGAGAGAGAGAGAGAGAGAGCATGTGAAGTACTCTGGCAGTAATAGCAAAACATGGAACATGTCTAAAAAGAGAATAGTTATACAGCCCACAAGATATGAAGGTCTACCAATTATTCCCAACACCACTATGGGCTATATGTTGGTAGGGTTCGTTGTAATGAATCAAAACGTTACTTACATTAATGATCGCCCTGAAATATATATGAAACTATCTATAAAATCACTAGAAGGTAGTTGTCCATGGATACAAGTTCTAGCCAAAACCCTATGCACCGACAACAAGACAAAAGGCACCATTAAAGTCGACCGACAAAACCTAATCAGTGCAAACGTCGAAAGATAAGCATTTTGGATGTCATCGTAGAGCATTTACCATCCTTTTCATCTCGACAGACCTTCTCGAATCTAGTTCCTCAATAGCTCTTTCAGTAAGTACATGTTTAATCCGACACGTAGACTTCCTGACCTGAATTTCATTTCATCTCATCACCAACCACAAGCACGATTAAGAGAGAGAAAAAAAGATGGACTAGAGCAAAAAGAATTCAAAACATGCTAAATACCACATTTCCTTCTTTTTCCATTTTCCTGGCAACCAAGCAACATAAATCAAAATCGTAGAATTTCTAATTTTGAACTAGATGTGGCAAGCATATTGATCACTACAAAGATAGGAATAAGTTTGCAACTAAGAGAATAAAAAACACAGGGAAGCTTATATAGGGTCAATTCAGTTTCTGCATTTAAAATAAACAACTTTTTGCAGCTATACTACAATTCAGTTTCTGCATTCAAACTAGACAATTGACTACTATTTAGATTTTTATTTTATTTTATATAATCTTGACTACCATTTAGGCCTCGTTTGACAAGTAGTTGTTTTAGCCTAAAAGTCAAAAAGTTACTAAAAAAACTAAAAAGCCTATAACCTATACCAAAAAGTCAAAGATTCTCTTTTTTCTCTACTTTTGCACATATTTTCGTAAAAAGCCAAAAAATCACCCAAAACATACTAGTTTTTTTTTATCTCATATTTTAGCTAAAAAGTCAAAAAATTACTAAAATAGTCTGTTCCAAAACGAGACCTTAGATTAGAAATCCATAGCGAAAGACAAAACAATTTGACAATGACTAAGACTTCGCATCCATAATGCTATATGGACTTGAACCTCAAAAAAACACAAGGAAACAACTCAAACGTGCCCACTCGGAGGCACCTATTTTAGCTACAGTGAAAAAAAACAGGAATAATTTATTCAGAACACTAAATTCCTATTTGGTTAAAACATTGTAAAACAAAAATCCTGTGCATTTCTAATGCGAGATGTGGGAGCCGAATTCATGGGGAGACGAAATCTGATATACCCGGGGAGCCAGGAATTGAACGGCTCCATTCGGCTTCACTGAGATGCCGACTACGAATGTAAGGCCGAATATACCTGAAAAGGCATGACAGGACAAAAGGAGGAATATCAAATAAAAAAGTAGACTCTGGCCTCGAGGCCCGAAAAATGGATATAAATACAAGAGCTTCAGATCTGTAAAAGGTATGTAAGAAAATCACTTCTAAAAACTTAGTAAACAAGCTTTCTTGAGGAAAACTGACTTGTCCGTCGGAGTGCTAATTCCGGCACCCCCGACCGGAGTATTCGTGTCTTTGCAGGTGACTAGCAGAGGATCATCAGCGTCTCCCAGGATCGGAAGAGTATTTCCAACCCATTTCCCCACAATTGGCGCCGTCTGTGGGAAATACTCGAATACATCCATGGAAGACGTGACCGAAGATCCTCCGATGGCCACCGACGGAACTGCACAGAGAGACGACTTCGCTCCGGCAAATACGCTCGGAAAGGAAACTGGCGCGCAGCGACGCATCTCGAGCTCTAACTCACCAACGACTCCAACGAAGGAAATGATACAAGCGACCGTAGAACAAGCCAGACAGATCCAACAGAGTTTGGACAACATCATCGCTGAGAACGAACGCCTTCGCCGCGATTTGGCCTTAGAAAAAGCAAAGTCCGAGCGGGCAAGGCTCAAAGTTCCTGAGCGATCCCCAAGGGCAGGCCCTCGACGACCTCGAAGTCACCGCGCCTTAACCGATCACCTTGACGCGATAACGGAGGATTCACGTCGCCCAAAAGACGTCCCGCTCGACACTGTACATATGATATACAGCCTGCCGATAGCCCCAACTGTACATGCAATCCAGTCACTTCCAGGCCCCCGGCATCAGCTCACACCAACAAAGCGACCCCGACTCCGAGAAGCGCCAAGCATCACCTTCGACGACTCTGATTTGAGCGGCATAACACTCCCCCATGTAGATCCTCTGGTTGTCGCGCTGCGCGTAAACAGATTCACCGTCGAACGCGTCCTTATTGACCAGGGAAGCACCTCGGAGGTTATGTACTATAAAACCTTCGTCAAACTCGGGTTCAACGACTCGGATCTGACTCCCGCTCCTTATCCACTATTTGGCTTCAACGCCAACCCGGAGTACCCATTGGGAAAGATCAGTCTACCCGTTCGAGCCGGCTCCAGAACGGTGGACGTGGAATTCTTGGTCGTTAGGTTACCGTCCCCGTATAATCTCATCATGGGGCGATCATGGCTGCATACCCTGCAGGCCGTCCCAAGCACCTACCACCAGCTACTACGTTTCCCAACGGAATACGGCGTCGAGCAGATCCGTGGCTCTCAACAGTCAGCGAAAACATGCTATCTTCTCGCCGCTAAGACGCCGAAGGAACTGCAAGTAAATTCCATCGAAGTGCCCAATCGAGAGGTTCTGGATGACGTCGGGCGTCAACCAAACGAAAAGGCCACGGAAGGTTTAGACCGGGTCGACATTGATGGAAGCCCAGAAAAGTTTTTTATGATCGGCGCCTCTCTGAGCCAGGTCGACAGACAGCAGCTGATCACTTTCTTACTCGGCAACCTCGACGTCTTTGCGTGGACTCCATACGAGATGCCGGGAATAGACCCGTCAGTCTCACAACACCATTTAAATGTCGACCCCCGGTGCAAGCCGATCATTCAGAAAGGCCGGCGATCCTCCGCAGAACACACCGCCGCCGTTGTAGAAGAAGTCGACAAACTGCTTGACGCCGGGGCAATCAGAGAAGTCACCTACCCCACGTGGCTCTCCAACACCGTGGTGGTGAAAAAGAAAAATGGAACTTGGCGAGTGTGCGTCGATTTCACCGATCTGAACAAAGCTTGCCCCAAAGACTGCTTCCCCTTACCAAGAATCGACCAACTCGTCGATGCGACGGCACGCCATCGGCGCATGAGTTTCCTCGATGCCTACAGGGGCTACCATCAGATCGCCATGAATCCGGATGATCAGGACAAAACTGCATTCCTCACTCCAAGAGGTACCTACTGCTACAAGGTTATGCCTTTTGGACTAAAAAATGCAGGGGCGACTTACCAAAGATTGGTCACCACAATGTTCAAAGAACAGCTGGGACACACTATGGAAGTATACATCGATGACATGGTGGTCAAATCCAAAGAAGAGCAAAACCATATAGCCGATCTGGAAAGGACCTTCAATACCCTACGCAAATACGGAATGAAGCTAAACGCTTCCAAGTGCGCATTCGGAATAGGCTCCGGCAAATTCCTGGGTTATATCGTCAACCACCGAGGAATCGAAGCCAACCCGAGGCAAGTCACAGCAATTTTGGAGCTAAGTTCCCCCCGTTCTGTGAAAGAAGTTCAAAAGTTGATGGGAATGGCTGCTGCACTGAACAGGTTCATCAGCCGCTCTACAGACCGATGCAGACAATTCTTTCAAACACTACGATTGGGCAGAGCTTTCGAATGGTCCGCCGAATGCGAAGCAGCTTTTAACGGTTTGAAGACCTACCTCCGGACAGTACCTCTTCTAACAACGCCCGCCACTGGCGACCCCCTCATCCTATATCTGGCAGTCTCCGACAGGGCTGTCAGCGCCGTATTATTAAAAGAAGAGGAAGGGCAGCAACAGCCAGTGTATTATGTGAGCAAGGCAATGGTGGACGCCGAAACACGCTACCTACCGCTGGAAAAACTCGTCCTAGCCTTGGTCATGGCAGCAAGAAAACTGATGCATTACTTTCAAGCACACAGCATTAGGGTGCTAACAGACTATCCCCTTCGATCAGTACTACGGAATGCAGAAGCATCAGGGCGTGTTTCGAAGTGGGCTCTCGAACTCGGCCAATACGACATTCAGTTTTTACCCAAAACCGCAATCAAAGGGCAGGTGCTTGCGGACTTTGTTGCCGAATTCACAGGAGGGCTTGCCGACCTCAAACCTGATGACCTCCAGCCAAAGGCCGAAGATCGGTCGAAGCCAGATTGGAGAATTTATGTTGGGGACATTTGGCAATTATACTGTGATGGTCATCTAACCAACGGGGCAGCGGCGCCGGCGTAGTAATTATGTCTCCAGATGGCGCAGTAATTGAGCAGGCCGTCAAGCTCGGCTTCGAAGCATCAAATAACGAAGCCGAATACGAAGCCCTTTTAGCCGGACTGCGGAACGCGCATCTGCTCGGCGCGCGGCGGCTGTTGGTGTTTTGCGACTCAAAATTGGTAATCAACCAGCTAAAGGGGGAGTACGCGGCGAGAGACGAGCGTATGGCGGCCTATATGAAAACGGCTAACTCCTTGCTGACAAAATTCGACCATCATGAACTAAACCAAATAACACGCGATCAAAATACACACGCGGACGCCCTGGCCTGCTTAGCCTCCGCCATCAACTCTGAGCTCAAGCGTACCATCGAAGTAGGTTTCGTCCCGAAACCAAGTATCGGCCCTCCGGAGGAAACCCACATCAATATTATAGAATCCGCTCCAAGTTGGAAGGACCCCATTGCTGCATTCCTTTCTTCTGAGCAACTCCCAGAGGACAGAAAAGAAGCACACAAACTGCGAAACAAGGCCCTGCGGTATTACTTAGATCCACAAGGAGGGCTCTACAAAAAGTCCCTCTCTGGACCATACTTGGAATGCGTGCACCCGGACAGAGTAGAGGAGCTGCTCACTGAGATACATGATGGCAGCTGTGGTGCCCATTCGGGGGGACGCTCCCTGGCCCATCGGGCGATAACACAGGGATATTATTGGCCGACGATGAGAGCCGACGCAGAAAATTATGTCAAGAAATGCGAACAATGCCAAAAGTTCTCCCCATTAACTCATCAGCCGGCAGAAGCTTTGAATTCTATCACAAGCCCCTGGCCGTTTGCTCAATGGGGACTCGATATCGTGGGACCATTGCCAAGGGCCCCAGGGAACAAGCGATTTTTGATCGTAGCAACCGATTACTTCACAAAGTGGGTCGAAGCGGAGGCCCTAACCCATATACGGGATTCCGACATTAAGCGCTTCGTGTGGAGGAACATCATTACACGATTCGGCATACCACGAGCATTGATCTCAGACAATGGTACTCAGTTTGATTGTGGTGTATATCGAGAATTGTGCAGCAAATATGGTATCGAGCCCTACTTCTCTACGCCAGCCTACCCCCAAAGTAACGGTCAAGCGGAAGCTTCAAACAAATCCATCCTAAACGGCATTAAAAAGAGGCTGGAAAATGCCAAAGGCAGATGGGTTGAAGAGTTGCCGAGTGTACTGTGGGCCCATCGAACAACGCCAAGACGATCTACCGGAGAAACGCCGTTCGCCTTATGCTTCGGAACCCAGGCAATCTTACCCCTAGGGATCGGCTTGCCAACTCTAAGATCGCAAGCTTTCGACACAGGCCGAAATGACATGATGCTCGCACTAGACCTGGTTCTGATCGAAGAACGGAGAGACCGCGCCTTAGTGTCCATGGCACGATATCAGCAGCAGCTTGCCAAGTCATACAATCTTCGAGTTCAGTTGCGCCGCTACAACCCAGGTGAACTGGTCCTAAAGAAGGTACTGCCAGCCGAACGGAGGCCAGCCGATGGAAAGCTCGGTCCGAACTGGGACGGCCCCTATCAGATAGATTCCGTCGCAGGCGTAGGGGCATATCGACTCTCCGACATGTCAGGAAGAAGCCTGCCCCGGCCGTGGAATTCGACACATCTACGCAAATTTTATCAATGACCCGACCTGTGGGCTTGATACTTGTACGCATGTCGTTGTAATGAAGGGTTTCGTGTTTTCACATGTTTGCGCTCAACATTTATGGCCAAAAGAAAGTCTCCGGATTCGGAGCGCCCTTTGGTGCACGACACCTCAGGGCCGAATAAGTCTCCGGATTCGGAGCGCCCTTTGGTGCACGACACCTTAGGGCCAAAATAAGTCTCCGGATTCGGAGCGCCCTTCGTGGATGTCACGATTGGCCAAAATAAGTCTCCGGATTCGGAGCGCCCTTTGGTGCACGACACCTCAGGGCCGAATAAGCCTCCGGATTCGGAGCGCCCTTTGGTGCACAACACCTTAGGGCCGAATAAGTCTCCGGATTCGGAGCGCCCTTCGTGGATGTCACGATTGGCCAAAATAAGTCTCCGGATTCGGAGCGCCATTTGGTGCACGACACTGTAGACACCCCATTTTTGACGGCCCTTAAGACTTGGACCTTACTGATGGTTTACTTGGTGGAGAAAGGTGTGCAGGGCCAAGGTTTAGTTTCTTCAGCAAGGAGAGAGACAAATCTCAATTTCACACCCCATTTTGGACCAAAACATCTGCGCGGCTTCACCGAAATGAGCATAACTTTTTGTACAGTAGGAATTTTGATGCGAGGTTTGCGCCATTGGAAAGATAACTTCTGGGGCTTCAGTTTGGACACCAGAATGACCTGAAAAGGGGTTCACATGAAGGAGTTATGCCCATTTGAAGTTGGACCTTCAGCGCAGATTTTTTTTTGCCACCAGCACCATTGATGAACAGTGGTCGGTCGGCATGGTCGGTGAACAGTGCTCGGTCGGCGAGGTCGGTCGGCATGGTTGATGAACAGTGCTCGGTCGGCGAGGTCGGTCGGCGAGGTCGGTGAATAGTGCTCGGTCGGCGAGGTCGGTCGGCATGGTCGGTGAACAGTGCTCGGTCGGCGAGGTCGGTCGGCATGGTCCGTGAACAGTGCTCGGTCGGCGAGGTCGGTGAACAGTGCTCGGTCGGCGAGGTCGGTCGGCATGGTCCGTGAACAGTGCTCGGTCGGCGAGGTCGGTGAACAGTGCTCAGTCGGCGAGGTCGGTCGGCATGGTCGATGAACAGTGCTCGGTCGGCGAGGTCGGTCGGCATGGTCGATGAACAGTGCTCGGTCGGCGAGGTCGGTCGGCATGGTCGGTGAACAGTGCTCGGTCGGCATGGTCGGTGAACAGTGCTCGGTGAACAGTGGTCGGTCGGCCATCAATTTTTTTTTTTTTTTTTTTTTTTTTTTTTTTTTTTTTTTTTCGGCTGAAGCTTCTCCGGGAAGTTTGAACATTTTGTTTTAGCTTCTTCAGGAAGCTTGGAATCTTTTGTTTTAGCTTCTTGAAGAAGCTTGACCCTTTTGGCTTAAGCTTCTTTGAGAAGCTTTGACCCTTTCTTGTGGCTTCTCCAAGAAGCCTCACCTCTCTCCCTCTATAAAACCAACCCTTGAGCTCCATTTGCAGGGGTTAGAGATTTTTGATATAAGCCTCTCACATTCAATCTCTCTCTCTCTATATTCTAACCATCGAAACTCCAAGTTCCTTCCACCATTTCTTCACCACCACCTAGCACCACCACCACCACTCCATTCCAGCGGCTTGGAGGACCTTCTCAGAGGCTAGAAGTGCCGCATTTTGGACCAAGAGGCTGCTAAAGGGTGGTCTTCAAGGGTGAGTCTCGTTTTTCCCTTTTTTGCTCTTTTCTTGGTCTATTTCTTAGCCCTTCTTGCTTGTACATTTGAGCTCCGACCAAAACTGAAAGTGTCATTTTTTTGAGCTCTATTTCATGTTTCATTAAGGGCTCAACACTGTTTGAGCCCCCCATGTTGCACTTGCTTCAATACCCTCTTGAATGCCATTTTCTTGCATGATATTTCTGGCTTGTGAGTGATCTGTTTCCGAACATGATGTAAACTGTGAGTGGGCCTATTTTGAGCCCCTCTTCAAAATTTAAGAAGGGCTCAACCATGTTTGTCCTCTCTATCATGCACTTGCTTCATAATTCTTCCAATTTACCGTAAACTTGCATGATTTGTTTGACCTACATTTAGTGTGTTTTGGAGCATGTCATGAACTGTGAATAAGCTTATTTTGTGTCCCTATACAACATTGTAGAAGGGATCAACCTTGTTTGGGGTCTCCATGTTATACTTGTCTTTATATCCCTCTTTGACCCCATTGTTGCATGCTTTCTTAAGCTTATCTAGCTTCTGTTTTCGGCCATCATCAGAACTGGAAAGAGTCATATTTTGGCCTTCTTGTCATATTTCATTAAGGGTCTTTGCTGGTTTGATGAATGTTTAGGGTACCTCATGTTATAGCCTTATGTATCCTCAATCTTACATGGCATTTTTAGCATGTTTTCATACTGAGTTGGGGGATGTCATCTACTGTAAATGTTCATATTTTCAGTCCCTCATCAGTGTTGTAGAAGGAAATTTTTCAGTTTGAGCATCGCATACATCACTTGTTTCAATACCCCTCTTTGGCCCCATTTTTGTATGCCATTTTAGCCCTACTTGTGCTTACTGATTGGCCATGTTTTGTACTGTAAAAATGCTTATTTTGGGGCTGCCTTGCTTCTTCTTTTTCACTTCATGTCCAAATTATGCATGTTTAGCATAGCTGTAGGCCATTCCATATGCCTAGTGTCGCATTCCGGGTGAGATCCCATGCATCGGGCGTCATTTCGCCTTGTTTCGGGGCTGCTTTTCCCCTCATTTTGCCACTGATTTTTGCATGTTTGCATACCATATTCCATGTCTTTGCCATGTCTCATTAGAGTGGCATTTCGGTGCCTGAGGGTCCGTCCTCGGTTTGCGTGCACGCATGCACGTATTTCGAGGTGTCTTGTTTTCATCTGATGGCCTCCTATGTGAGTGTGGCTGAGGCTCTCTCATGTTGGTGTAAGCCCATATTGCATCGCATATCTCATTTTAGTCCTGTTGCATTCCGTATGCCATTTTCTCGGTTTGCGTGCCCGTGGGCACGCATTTCGAGACATCTCATTTTAGTCTCATTGTATATCATATTTCATGCCATTTCATACCTTAGGGTCATCGCCTCGGTTTGCGTGCCCACGTGCATTTCGAGGCATCTCATTTTCATAGCATTGTGCATGCCGGGATTGTATTTTAGTTGCATTTTATGCATATCATGCATATTGCATCGTGTTCGGGATAGGAGTTAGCCCGAGCACGGGAAACGAGACGCGTTTCGTACTCCGAGTGACGGAACGTGTCTCAATTCCCAAGTCACCGACACTCCGATTATCCATGATGGAGTTAGGTTTTGTTGTAGCATTCATCTGCATTCATCCTATATTGAGTTGTGCAATTCGGCTCCTCGGCCATCATGCATCGAGATACGTGATTTGTGGCACGAGGATCGAGGCATGCATACATTTGTGAAAATACATTGCTATGCCCCTTTCCTGCTCTCTGTTGCAGCATATCAAGAATCAGCAGTCTTCCGAGGCTTGGCACGTATTTCGAGGAACATTGCAAACAGAGGCTAATCGGGGCATCCCAGTGGATTTCCGCGCAAGGCAGCCCAGCATACATCATTCAGCGGAAGTGAGGCAGCCCTGGCTTGCATGCCAGTTTTACAGCTTTCTTAGTTTAATTTGTTAATTAATTAGGAATTTGTATATTATTTGGACTGTATATTATTTGGACTGTACTATTCTTTCATTCGGGACTGTATTATTTATTCAGACCCTCTGTGCGAGGGCATAACTGTAATAAGTGTGGGTGAGTGTGATGTATGTCTTCCGACCCCACGTCTTTCTTCCCTTTTATTTATCCGCTTACGATGGTTAGATATAGGGCATGTTTCAATTAGCATACGGTATGACAGCATGTTTGCATTCATTCATCTGTCTTGCACGCACCGGGCTCGGCGCATCATACAAACTGCATTTGTATTTCAATTCCAAAATTGAATACGTGTTAGTTGTAGCATTCCATATGCCATGTTTAGAATAGCCGAGCTTGCTATAGTTGCATCTTTGCATGTGTCGCATTAGGCAATTCTGTGCATCTAGGATCATGCATGATTTCTAATCGGTTTTCTGTTTTGGCTTGGAGTACTCGGTGAGTTTTATGCTTTAGCATCCTTGCATGCGTGTGAGTGACTGCCATGAATAGCATGCTTACCATGAGGCTATATGCTTATATGATATAACTGCCTTGAATGCCTGTGGGTGGAGGCTGAGTTACTTGGATTGGACAATTCGTCAAATGTTTGTTTTAAGCCCACTAGATAGTGGCAAAATCATGTTTTTCTAAGCCCACCCGAGGGTGGCAAATCCGCGTCTTAGCCTACCTGCGGGTAGCACCATCAAACCATTTTCAAACAAACAAACATGAAATGTTTTGTTCCAATTCAGGCGGCCCAGTCTATACTTGTTTGCTGCGAGCATCACATAGTAACCTAGGCTAATAATCGGAATAAGAATTCACAATGTTTTCAAAAATAGATATCATGGTTAGTAGAGGCCGGTCTTTGACCGGGCGAGCGGGGGTGCTCACGATGTGACCTTCCCAATCGTACCCAAGTTCCCGAGCCAACTTTGGTGATGACGGACACGTGGCCTTTGGCACGAGTCAGGGTTTCCTAAATTTCCCATTTTTAAAAAATATTTAGGTGGCGACTCTGTATCTGGCAAAGCAGTCCATGTTTGGCGCTTCTTTCAAAAATCTGTTTTTCTCAAAACGATTTGCCGGATTTGGACTCTTTGGTTCAAGATTAAGGACCGTGACATTTGAGTCCTTGAATTGTAGTGACCCAATATGAACAGAACGGGACTTAACCCTCCCGGGGCGTTCGGGGGACGTCTACAGTTTCTGGCGACTCTGCTGGGGATTTAGAGAACTTGACTCGAACTCATGATATCTGTTTTTGACTACACTTGTGTGTTTCTTTGCATTGCATTTGCATTGGTGCGCCTAGGACACCGTGTTTGCCATATGCCATTCCGAACGATTTGCCGGAGGCTTGTCTTGTCAAGTCATGTCCGTAAGGCTGATCGGCTCTGGGCTCTGACAGCATGGGAACACAAACCCCGGTTTTACCGGGGCACCCTTTTTGACCATTCGACCTAGTGCATATTCGGATCCATAGTGACTATTCCAAACTAGGACAGGTTGCTTACCCGTTTATAGGTTGTTTGAAGCCGCTGCGTGCGTAGTGAAACCCTAGTTCCTGACAAAATAGGACAGGGAAACCCTACCCCAACATAGGGGTGTTTTGGCTCTCACTTATCTGTTATGTGCTTGTTAGAGTGCGTCTCTACAGGGAATGCATGTATCAGTCTATAAGTTTGGGCATCAGGCCTGCTGGCACCATGTCAGTATTTGGGAATCAGTTATCTGCGGGTATCAGATTCAGTTTTGAGGCAGAGATTTGGGCAGAATTCAGTAGAGGGCACACTCATTCAGCTTTGCTCATTTTGATTATGGTGAAATTAGGCTGAGGTGCTGTCGATTTTCTCTTTTGCTAGGTAGTCTGGGAACTATAGCTTCAGAAGGCTCCGATATCCCCCGGGTACACCGAACTTGTGCTGATAGACTTTGTCGGGTCAGAGATTCAGTTCAAGGGCAATCAGTGTTCCTTTACCAAAGGCAGGGTGAAGAGGGCCAGTCAGGCACAGATCACCAGTTCAGTAGTTACCAGATCAGTGGCCCTTATCCACTCCAGTGAACAGTCAGGCTGAGGTCTTAGTTTCTACTGCAGGGATAGATACCGGTCAGTTAGATGGATCCGCAGAACACGTCAGGGATGGAGGCAATGATGCGTCAGATGCAAGAAAATATGAAGCTCATGCAAGAGGACGCTATCCGCCAAGCGGAATTTTCCAAGCAGCAGGTTGCAATCATGGCTCAGCAGGCTGAGCTCATCACCAGGCTGCAACAGCAAAGCGGCGCGTCTGCTTCCAACAAGTTCCTCCCCAGCAGGAATTCCAGCACCTGGGGAGACGCCAAATGTCCAGGAGGGTACGGACATTCCGGTAGGGCCTGCTCCGCCCCCAATTTTACCCCAGCTATCCAAAGCACCTACCAATCTGCCACTCTCCCTTCGAGTTCGAGGTCGACCTACGGCATTGAAATTGAGCAAACTTGAGAAGATGTTTAAGAAATCTCAGGGAGTCAACTCCATCCCGGACATTGGAGATGGATATACTGATTCGGTGGTGACATTGCCGGACAGGTTCAAAATGCCTCACATCGACCGTTTGACGGGTCAGGAGATCCCATGGTCCACCTGAGTTTGTTTTCAGATGTTCTGCACCCAATGGGCTTGACAAGATTACAGAAGCTTTCCCTTTTTGGCAGGACCCTGTCGAGTATTGCAGCCATCTGGTACGCCAAATTGGAGGATTCAGTGAAACGAAACTGGGAGGAGATGGCCGAGGCCTTCGTCGCACAATATTCATACAATACCCAGATTGAGATCACAACCCGTGATCTCGAGACGACCAGGCAAGAGCCGAAAGAGGGTTTCTCTGACTTTGTAGCCCGCTGGAGGGCCAAGGCCTCAATGATGACCATTAGGCCAACGGATAAGGATCAAATACGGATGGTTGTGCGCAACCTCCAGCCCAAACTAATGCAGAAAATGATCGTGCTCCCCTTCCCTACCTTTTCAGATTTGCATGAGATGGGAGTACAGATCGAGGACGCTATGAAGCAGGGCCTTATTGACCAGGAGAAAGAGCAGCCTAGGCGGGCGTTTTCCCGCGGTTCGAATGTGACCACCAGTGGCGATGCAGCTGCAAGATCTTCTGAAGTGGGCATGGTCACTACCACCACGTCAAGAAAGGCTACCCCATCCACCGGTGCGTCCGGGAGTAACTCACAGACGGCCAAATATCCACCCCGAGTCAGAGGGTTTTCACTCCACTTCATATGCCTCTGTCAAAGGCTCTAGAGGTCTTACTCCGGGAAGGAGAAACCGTTGGAACAACAGACCCGATCCTATCCCGCAAAGCATGACCAGAAACCGTTGGAACAACAGCCCCTACCCGATCCTATCCCTGCAAAGCATGACCAGACTAAATACTGTGCCTACCATCAGCAAACCGGTCATGACACCGACAGTTGCTTTCGTCTGCGCCATGATGTACAAGATCTGTTTGACAAAGGGGTCATTACTGCACCAGGTCCTGCAAAGTCTATCGGCACTTGATCAGTGAACTGTGGGGGATAAGGTGACTATGTGAACGGGGGATGAACCAGCTACGGGTGGCGCTCAATTTACTCCAGACGTGGGAATGGCACGCACTGTTCTGAGCAATGTGCAAACACCAGTTTTTGTGCTTTCTGACCTAGGTATTGGGTCAGTTTTGTTGTTTTTGTTTGAGTCTGTCTTTTTGTTTGAGTCAGTCTCTTTTGTTTTGGTTTGTCTTGTTGTATCGAGTCAGTCCTGTTATATAGGAGTCGGGTGATTCTGGGGTGTTACCTCGGGCGTCACCATTTTGTTTTGCGTTTGTCTTTTTGTTTTGTTTTGAGTCTGTTTCTGCCAGGGAGCCAGCTGTGCCAATAGATTTTGAATGAAACAGCAGTGATTTCCACACTCTCGCATTTGCTTCTGCCGTGTACTAGTTGTGCCGGCATTTGAATGAAATGGCAGTGCATTCCACCTGCTCTCTTGTGCCTTGAAGTCATTGTAATGACCTGAGTTTTTCAAAACTTTTTTGAACACTGCGGTGAAAACGAAGAGGAGGAATTCCTCGGGTTTTGCAAAATTTTGATCAATTGAGAGAAGAGAGGCGTGCTAAGCCCTTAATGAATGAAATCATGCTTGTTAGTATGAGTACTGAGAAGGACCCTAGCTTTGATCCAGATTGGTCCGACACTGTCTTCAGCGCGAGCGATTTGTCGCTTTCTTAAAAACTTTCAAAAAAAAATGTTTTGCGCAGTCCTGCGAAGACCTGGGTGGAATCACTCTTGAGATTGTGCAGCTTAGGATCGCTCTCAGCCTCGAGACTCGACCCCTCATTTTCAAACCTTGGACTTGCATTTAGAATGTTCAAAGGCCAACTATGATGTGAGGCCTGTGTGGCCAGATTCGAAGCAGCTCTCGAACAAGAGGCACCAAAGTCAGATCAAGAGGATCAGATGTCGTCAAAAGAAGCTTGCAAAGCTAGAGCAGAAGCACCCCTCGAACTAGGGGCAAAAAATGTCCGATGTGCTCGAAGAGCCAAAGGTGGATCTTTCTGCAAGTCAATACAACAGCCCTCTCCCGGATATAGAGGGCTTCAATCTCAGAACCATTTGGCATGGACTGGTTACATTTTTACCCTTTGAGAGGCTCGCTGGGCCAAAACTCGAAAGGGCGACCCAGGCAAAAGTTTAGAGCGAGACAAGAAATTATATTACAAAATGCAAAAAAAAAGAAGAAAAGAAAAGAAAAATGGAAAAAAGAAGAAGAAAAAGGAATGAAAAGAATTGAAAAGAAAAGAAAAAGAAGCTCGCAAGGTCGAAAACCCGCATCGGGCGCCTTGGCAAAAGTTAGAGCCTAAAAAGGAGAGGTTAATACCCGAGTGTACCTTAACCCCGGAACTACGTAAGGCTTGATTCCCATCTTTGGGATACGTAGGCAACTTCATTCTGAAGTCCAGCCGTAAAACAATTCAAATTCAATTGTGTCCATGTAATGGTTTTGACCATCCTTACCTTCTCTGTATCCGAGAGTACGGTTGCAATCGTCGCTCTAAGGACTGACCATAATGTGCTGCGGTGCCATCCAAACAAGGGGCAATTCTTCGTTGCCATTCAGTGTGCCGCGGCGCCATTCAAACAAGAGGCAACTTTCCGTTGCCATTCAATGCGCCGCGGTGCCGTTCAAACAAGGGGCAACTTTCCGTTGCCATGCAGCTCCCCTCCAGCAAGGGGCAATTTTCCTTCGAATCTGAGGTTGTGCATCTCAAGAGTAGGTTCCGTGCTCATTGAGCAGTGGTCGTTTGCAAAAATAGTTTTTGAGAATTTTTACTGAGGTTGACTAATCTTCTCGAAAAGTACTCCATTTTTCAAAACTGGACCATTTCTTGGACCCAAAAAAGGAAAATTTTCAGTGCTCATAGCCTGACTTGCATGATTTTAAATCAGAAAATCGAACAAGCATGTTAATCTAACTCTCATGTTGGTCAAAATTGTTTTAGTAGAAAGCAAAATAAAAAATGGTCAAAATGATGTACTAGGGGCACAGTTGAGTCAAGCTTCCTGTCTTTTCCCCGTCGCCAGCATACTTGCCAGAAAGGGCACAACTGAAGTCAACAACAACATGCAGAAAGCTCTCTCATCCTCCGAGCAACGAGGTATCAAGCCAAGTGCGAAGCACGAACTGGAATAGATCAGGATGTTCCACTTCCTCATCTGGACAGATCTAACCACGTCCAAACTCCCTAGCAGAGCATCGTCAACCGATGTCAGCTGCAAATTTGCTACACACCCAGTTGTAGCGCAACTTCTCTGTGGGAGGAATTCACTAGCTGTAAGCGGAAGAAGAGAATCTAGCAGAATGCTAGGGGCACGAGCCCACAACTTGCTGTTTATCCATCAACCACCCAGGGGAGGGATTGAAAAATGAGAGATTGAAGAATAGAGAGATGTGCGATGAGAGGAAAAGTGAGAAAAGGCTTTTTCAGAAAACAGAGCTTGAGGGCTGAGTGATGCGAGAACCACAAATAAGAAAAGGGTGGGAAACACTACCCGGTGAAACAGGCTCCCTGTGCACATTTGAGTCTTGTGTTTTGTTTTGTCTATCTTGATTCTTGTTTTGAGTCGTTTCGAGTGTCAATAGATGTGTTTAGGTTGTTTA
Source organism: Camellia japonica (assembly GCA_030407325.1). Taxonomy (NCBI): domain Eukaryota; kingdom Viridiplantae; phylum Streptophyta; class Magnoliopsida; order Ericales; family Theaceae; genus Camellia; species Camellia japonica. Next base: position 93,938,211 of record JAPPVO010000059.1, read on the forward strand.
CCTTTTTGTTTTCTGTTGTTGAGTCGTGGTGTGCTGTGTTCAGTCGTAGGCTCAATACCCAGTCGAGAACTTATTCTCACCGTCAATTTCGAAAATAAAATCATTTTGTGCTCCGAGTGCCGTGCCGTTCTCCGCATTTGTTCAAAACAGTATTTGTTCTTTCATAAAACCGCAGGGTTCAACCCAGGTCATGTGAGAACAGTGAAACCAGGACCTATCTGAAGCTATGAGTTCCGGGCTGCAAAGCAAAAGCAAAAGAGGAAAATGTCGGGCATCTGAGTTTGTTCCGACTTCAGTAAGCTCCGAGATCGTATTTCGTATGTACCTCTTCAGGTCTTGCCAATGCTCCGAAGTATGAGTGTGCCTCTACCTCAAGCTCAAGATCAAGTCTGCTTCAAGCCAGAATGGCAATCAGAAGTGCTCTCATCGAGTACCGTTTCGTGCCAGGGACATCTTGGCCGTGTTTGCAATGAGTTCCTAGGAGACCAACTGCGACGGTGGAAACTAGAGTTCGAATGGCTGATGCCTAGAACGTAAAGGTTCGGGATTTCCGAGACTAAAGTCTGGTTTAAATACCCAGAGGTGTGCCCTCGGCTTGAAATCCGTATGGAAGCCCCATAGGTTGAGATAGCGTGTATGCACCTCAATTCCGGATACTGAACCAACCTAGTATGTCACCCCGTTGGAGAATAGGGAAAGTTGTGAATATGATCAGGAAGAAAGGCAGCATCCAAAGTATTCTACGTGTAGAACCCTTGTCAGCATTCCAGAGCCTTTATACTATGAGTTGAAGGTAAAGTGTTCGAAGAGCACAAGGGGAGATCCCCGTCGGAGAAGCGCGGTTCACCGCCACTCACCTCATGAGGTGCTTTCTAAAGCGCCGCTTTGTCCATTTATCGCTTTCCTTAAGCATCATGCATTGTAATGCATTGTACCTATCAAGTTTCTTTCTCATTCATGCACGATATTGTATGTACGGTTCATTCAAAGAAGTTCCGTTTGAGATCATTCACTTAGTGTATCAATCACACTTCATTCACTTCATTTATTCAGTGTATTAATCACACTTCATTCATTTCGTGTATCTATTGCACATATTCTCATTTAGTGTATCAATCACACTTCATTCATTTCGTATATCTATTGCACATATTCTCATTTAGTGTATCAATCACACTTCTTTCACTTTGTGTATCAATCACACTCTATTTGCTTCATGTATCTATCACATGTTTACTTAGTGTATCAATCACACTTCTCTCATTTCGTGTATCAATCACACACATTCTCATTTTATGTATCTATCACACCCATTCTCACTTTAGTGTATCAATCACACACTTTATTGCATTCAGTGTATCACACTTTATTGCAAGTGTATCAATCACACACTTCATTGCATTCAGTGTATCAATCACACACTTCATTTCATTTAGTGTATCAACCACACACTTCATTATATTTCGTGTCTCAATCACACTTCTTTCATTTTATGTATCTATCACACACATGTTCACTTCAATTACTTTAGTGTATCCATCACACTTCATTACCTTTTGTGTATCTATCACGCACATACCCATTTTATTCCCTTAGTGTATCAATCACACTTCATACATTCAGTATATCCATCATACTTGTTCACTAAGTGCATCTATCACACTTCGTGTTCACCTTTAGTGTATCCATCACACTCTGTTCACTAAGTGCATCTATCACACTTCGTGTTCACCTTCAGTATATCAATCATACTTGTTCACTAAGTGCATCTATCACACTTCGTGTTTACCTTTAGTGTATCAATCACACTTTGTTCACATAGTGCATCTATCACGCTTTGTGTTCGCTTTTAGTATATCCATCATACTTGTTCACTAAGTGCATCTATCACACTTCGTGTTCGCTTTTAGTGTATCCATCACACTTGTTCACTAAGTGCATCTATCACACTTCGTGTTCACCTTTAGTGTATCCATCACACTTGTTTACTAAGTGCATCTATCACACTTCGTGTTCACCTTTAGTGTATCCATCACACTTGTTCGCTAAGTGTATCTATCACACTTCGTGTTCACATTCAGTATATCCATCATACTTGTTCACTAAGTGCATCTATCACACTTTGTGTTCGCATTCAGTGTATCAATCACACTTGTTCACTAAGTGCATCTATCACACTTTGTGTTCACTTTTAGTATATCCATCATACTTGTTCACTAAGTGCATCTATCACACTTCGTGTTCACCTTTAGTGTATCAATCACACTCTGTTCACATAGTGCATCTATCACACTTTGTGTTCACTTTCAGTATATCAATCATACTTGTTCACTAAGTGCATCTATCACACTTTGTGTTCACTTTTAGTATATCTATCATACTTGTTCACTAAGTGCATCTATCACACTTCGTGTTCACCTTTAGTGTATCAATCACACTCTGTTCACATAGTGCATCTATCACACTTTGTGTTCACTTTTAGTGTATCAATCACACTCTGTTCACATAGTGCATCTATCACACTTTGTGTTCACTTTCAGTATATCAATCATACTCGTTCACATAGTGCATCTATCACACTTTGTGTTCACATTCAGTATATCCATCATACTTGTTCACTAAGTGCATCTATCACACTTCGTGTTCACCTTTAGTGTATCCATCACACTTGTTCACTAAGTGCATCTATCACACTTCGTGTTCACCTTTAGTGTATCCATCACACTTGTTCACTAAGTGCATCTACCACACTTTGTGTTCACTTTTAGTGTATCCATCACACTTGTTCACTAAGTGCATCTATCACACTTCGTGTTCACCTTTAGTGTATCCATCACACTTGTTCACTAAGTGCATCTATCACACTTTGTGTTCACTTTTAGTATATCTATCATACTTGTTCACTAAGTGCATCTATCACACTTCGTGTTCACCTTTAGTGTATCAATCACACTCTGTTCACATAGTGCATCTATCACACTTTGTGTTCACTTTTAGTGTATCAATCACACTCTGTTCACATAGTGCATCTATCACACTTTGTGTTCACTTTCAGTATATCAATCATACTCGTTCACTAAGTGCATCTATCATGTCTATCATACTTGTTCACTAAGTGCATCTGTCACACTTCGTGTTCACATTTAGTGTATCCATCACACTTGTTCACTAAGTGCATCTATCACACTTCGTGTTCACCTTTAGTATATTAATCATACTGGTTCACTAAATGCATCTATCACACTTCGTGTTCACATTTAGTGTATCCATCACACTTGTTCACTTAGTGCATCGATCACACTTCGTGTTCACTTATTGTGCGTCTATCACACTTTGCATTTGCCTTTTGTGTATCCATCACACTTTGCTCACTTCCTTCATTTAGTGTATCAATCACACTTTGTTCATATAGTGTATCTATCACACAGGCTCGCTTTGTGTATCAATCACACACGCTTACACTATGCCTACTTTGTGTATCAATCACACACACTCGCTTTGTGTATCTATCACACACTCACCTAGTGTATCCATCATACTCTCCTTCATATAGTGTATCCATCACACTCGCTTCACTTTGTGTATCTATCGTACATGTTCGTGAAGATTCCATGATTTTCTTACATCCTTTCTGCATGAGGCAAAGTTTGGTTCGAGTTTACTTGCTTGCCTAGCATTCGCTTAAAATGTTGCATTTATTTTGCATAATTGCTTCATTACAGCTCTCTTTGCATGATCATGAGTGATAACCGGCTTCGCGAAGCGTGTAAGTCCAATTTTCAAAATCTTCCTGCATATCGTTTTGCATTTTGCCCCCCGCCTGCGGGCACATTTCTTTGTTATCTTGTTTGCTTTGTCTAAGTCTTCGGCCTTGTCAAAAATGGGTCGTCTCTGGACTTTGACATTCACTCCCGTCATTGTTATGACTTTCGAGTTCTGTCAAAGAGGGGCAACTGTAGACACCCCATTTTTGACGGCCCTTAAGACTTGGACCTTACTGATGGTTTACTTGGTGGAGAAAGGTGTGCAGGGCCAAGGTTTAGTTTCTTCAGCAAGGAGAGAGACAAATCTCAATTTCACACCCCATTTTGGACCAAAACATCTGCGCGGCTTCACCGAAACGAGCATAACTTTTTGTACAGTTGGAATTTTGATGCGAGGTTTGCGCCATTGGAAAGATAACTTCTGGGGCTTCAGTTTGGACACCAGAATGACCTGAAAAGGGGTTCACATGAAGGAGTTATGCCTATTTGAAGTTGGACCTTCAGCGCAGATTTTTTTTTGCCACCAGCACCATTGATGAACAGTGGTCGGTCGGCATGGTCGGTGAACAGTGCTCGGTCGGCGAGGTCGGTCGGCATGGTTGATGAATATGGTCGGTCGGCGAATAGTGCTCGGTCGGCGAGGTCGGTCGGCGAGGTCGGTGAAGTGCTCGGTCGGCGAGGTCGGTGAACAGTGCTCGGTCGGCGAGGGTCGGTCGGCATGGTCGGTGAACAGTGCTCGGTCGGTCGAGGTCGGTCGGCATGGTCCGTGAACAGTGCTCGGTCGGCGAGGTCGGTCGGCAAGGTCGGTAAACAGTGCTCGGTCGGCGAGGTCGGTCGGCATGGTCCGTGAACAGTGCTCGGTCGGCGAGGTCGATGAACAGTGCTCGGTCGGCGAGGTCGGTCGGCATGGTCGATGAACAGTGCTCGGTCGGCGAGGTCGGTCGGCATGGTCGATGAACAGTGCTCGGTCGGCGAGGTCAGTCGGCATGGTCGGTGAACAGTGCTCGGTGAACAGTGGTCGGTCGGCCATCAATTTTTTTTTTTTTTTTTTTTTTTTTTTTTTTTTTTTTTTTTCGGCTGAAGCTTCTCCGGGAAGTTTGAACATTTTGTTTTAGCTTCTTCAGGAAGCTTGGAATTTTTGTTTTAGCTTCTTGAAGAAGCTTGACCCTTTTGGCTTAAGCTTCTTTGAGAAGCTTTGACCCTTTCTTGTGGCTTCTCCAAGAAGCCTCACCTCTCTCCCTCTATAAAACCAACCCTTGAGCTCCATTTGCAGGGGTTAGAGATTTTTTTGATATAAGCCTCTCACATTCAATCTCTCTCTCTCTATATTCTAACCATCGAAACTCCAAGTTCCTTCCACCATTTTCACCACCACCTAGCACCACCACCACCACTCCATTCCAGCGGCTTGGAGGACCTTCTCAGAGGCTAGAAGTGCCGCATTTTGGACCAAGAGGCTGCTAAAGGGTTGGTCTTCAAGGGTGAGTCTCGTTTTTCCCTTTTTTGCTCTTTTCTTGGTCTATTTCTTAGCCCTTCTTGCTTGTACATTTGAGCTCCGACCAAAACTGAAAGTGTCATTTTTTTGAGCTCTATTTCATGTTTCATTAAGGGCTCAACACTGTTTGAGCCCCCCATGTTGCACTTGCTTCAATACCCTCTTGAATGCCATTTTCTTGCATGATATTTCTGGCTTGTGAGTGATCTGTTTCCGAACATGATGTAAACTGTGAGTGGGCCTATTTTGAGCCCCTCTTCAAAATTTAAGAAGGGCTCAACCATGTTTGGCCTCTCTATCATGCACTTGCTTCATAATTCTTCCAATTTACCGTAAACTTGCATGATTTGTTTGACCTACATTTAGTGTGTTTTGGAGCATGTCATGAACTGTGAATAAGCTTATTTTGTGTCCCTCTACAACATTGTAGAAGGGATCAACCTTGTTGGGGGTCTCCATGTTATACTTGTCTTTATATCCCTCTTTGACCCCCATTGTTGCATGCTTTCTTAAGCTTATCTAGCTTCTGTTTTCGGCCATCATCAGAACTGGAAAGAGTCATATTTTGGCCTTCTTGTCATATTTCATTAAGGGTCTTTGCTGGTTTGATGAATGTTTAGGGTACCTCATGTTATAGCCTTATGTATCCTCAATCTTACATGGCATTTTTAGCATGTTTTCATACTGAGTTGGGGGATGTCATCTACTGTAAATGTTCATATTTTCAGTCCCTCATCAGTGTTGTAGAAGGAAATTTTTCAGTTTGAGCATCGCATACATCACTTGTTTCAATACCCCTCTCTTGGCCCCATTTTTGTATGCCATTTTAGCCCTACTTGTGCTTACTGATTGGCCATGTTTTGTACTGTAAAAATGCTTATTTTGGGGCTGCCTTGCTTCTTCTTTTTCACTTCATGTCCAAATTATGCATGTTTAGCATAGCTGTAGGCCATTCCATATGCCTAGTGTCGCATTCCGGGTGAGATCCCATGCATCGGGCGTCATTTCGCCTTGTTTCGGGGCTGCTTTTCCCCTCATTTTGCCACTGATTTTTGCATGTTTGCATACCATATTCCATGTCTTTGCCATGTCTCATTAGAGTGGCATTTCGGTGCCTGAGGGTCCGTCCTCGGTTTGCGTGCACGCATGCACGTATTTCGAGGTGTCTTGTTTTCATCTGATGGCCTCCTATGTGAGTGTGGCTGAGGCTCTCTCATGTTGGTGTAAGCCCATATTGCATCGCATATCTCATTTTAGTCCTGTTGCATTCCGTATGCCATTTTCTCGGTTTGCGTGCCCGTGGGCACGCATTTCGAGACATCTCATTTTAGTCTCATTGTATATCATATTTCATGCCATTTCATACCTTAGGGTCATCGCCTCGGTTTGTGTGCCCACGTGCACGCATTTCGAGGCATCTCATTTTCATAGCATTGTGCATGCCGGGATTGTATTTTAGTTGCATTTTATGCATATCATGCATATTGCATCGTGTTCGGGATAGGAGTTAGCCCGAGCACGGGAAACGAGACGCGTTTCGTACTCCGAGTGACGGAACGTGTCTCAATTCCCAAGTCACCGACACTCCGATTATCCATGATGGAGTTAGGTTTTGTTGTAGCATTCATCTGCATTCATCCTATATTGAGTTGTGCAATTCGGCTCCTCGGCCATCATGCATCGAGATGCGTGATTTGTGGCACGAGGATCGAGGCATGCATACATTTGTGAAAATACATTGCTATGCCCCTTTCCTGCTCTCTGTTGCAGCATATCAAGAATCAGCAGTCTTCCGAGGCTTGGCACGTATTTCGAGGAACATTGCAAACAGAGGCTAATCGGGGCATCCCAGTGGATTTCCGCGCAAGGCAGCCCAGCATACATCATTCAGCGGAAGTGAGGCAGCCCCTGGCTTGCATGCCAGTTTTACAGCTTTCTTAGTTTAATTTGTTAATTAATTAGGAATTTGTATATTATTTGGACTGTATATTATTTGGACTGTACTATTCTTTCATTCGGGACTGTATTATTTATTCAGACCCTCTGTGCGAGGGCATAACTGTAATAAGTGTGGGTGAGTGTGATGTATGTCTTCCGACCCACGTCTTTCTTCCCTTTTATTTATCCGCTTACGATGGTTAGATATAGGGCATGTTTCAATTAGCATACGGTATGACAGCATGTTTGCATTCATTCATCTGTCTTGCACGCACCGGGCTCGGCGCATCATACAAACTGCATTTGTATTTCAATTCCAAAATTGAATACGTGTTAGTTGTAGCATTCCATATGCCATGTTTAGAATAGCCGAGCTTGCTATAGTTGCATCTTTGCATGTGTCGCATTAGGCAATTCTGTGCATCTAGGATCATGCATGATTTCTAATCGGTTTTTCTGTTTTGGCTTGGAGTACTCGGTGAGTTTTATGCTTTAGCATCCTTGCATGCGTGTGAGTGACTGCCATGAATAGCATGCTTACCATGAGGCTATATGCTTATATGATATAACTGCCTTGAATGCCTGTGGGTGGAGGCTGAGTTACTTGGATTGGACAATTCATCAAATGTTTGTTTTAAGCCCACTAGATAGTGGCAAAATCATGTTTTTCTAAGCCCACGCGAGGGTGGCAAATCCGCGTCTTAGCCTACCTGCGGGTAGCACCATCAAACCATTTTCAAACAAACAAACATGAAATGTTTTGTTCCAATTCAGGCGGCCCAGTCTATACTTGTTTGCTGCGAGCATCACATAATAACCTAGGCTAATAATCGGAATAAGAATTCACAATGTTTTCAAAAATAGATATCATGGTTAGTAGAGGCCGGTCTTTGACCGGGCGAGCGGGGGTGCTCACGATGTGACCTTCCCCAATCGTACCCAAGTTCCCGAGCCAACTTTGGTGATGACGGACACGTGGCCTTTGGCACCGAGTCAGGGTTTCCTAAATTTCCCATTTTTAAAAAATATTTAGGTGGCGACTCTGTATCTGGCAAAACAGTCCATGTTTGGCGCTTCTTTCAAAAATCTGTTTTTCTCAAAACGATTTGCCGGATTTGGACTCTTTGGTTCAAGATTAAGGACCGTGACATTTGAGTCCTTGAATTGTAGTGACCCCAATATGAACAGAACGGGACTTAACCCTCCCGGGGCGTTCGGGGGACGTCTACAGACACCTTAGGGCCGAATAAGCCTCCGGATTCAGAGCGCCCTTTGGTGCACGACACCTTAGGGCCGAATAAGTCTCCGGATTCGGAGCGCCCTTTGGTGCACGACACCTTAGGGCCGAATAAGTCTCCGGATTCGGAGCGCCCTTTGTGGATGTCACGATTGGCCAAATAAGTCTCCGGATTCGGAGCGCCCTTTGGTGCACGACACCTTAGGGCCGAATAAGTCTCCGGATTCGGAGCGCCCTTCGTGGATGTCACGATTGGCCAAAATAAGCCTCCGGATTCGGAGCGCCCTTTGGTGCACGACACCTCAGGGCCGAATAAGTCACCGGATTCGGAGCGCCCTTCGTGGATGTCACGATTGGCCAAAATAAGTCTCCGGATTCGGAGCGCCCTTCATGGATGTCACGATTGGCCAAAATAAGTCTCCGGATTCGGAGCGCCCTTTGGTGCACGACACCTTAGGGCCGAATAAGTCTCCGGATTCGGAGCGCCCTTCGTGGATGTCACGATTGGCCAAAATAAGTCTCCGGATTCGGAGCGCCCTTTGGTGCACGACACCTTAGGGCCGAATAAGTCTCCGGATTCGGAGCGCCCTTCGTGGATTCACGATTGGCCAAAATAAGTCTCCGGATTCGGAGCGCCCTTTGGTGCACGACACCTCAGGGCCGAATAAGTCTCCGGATTCGGAGCGCCCTTTGGGGCATGATCCTTTAGGGCCGATTAGCCCATTTGATGCACACCTTAGGGCCGAATTCAGAGCGCCCTTCGTGGATTCACGATTGGCCAAAATAAGTCTCCGGATTCGGAGCGCCCTTTGCTGCACGACACCTCAGGGCCGAATAAGTCTCCGGATTCGGAGTGCCCTTTGGGGCATGATCCTTTAGGGCCGATTAGCCCATTTGATGCACACCTTAGGGCCGTCAAAGTCTCCGGATTCGGAATGCCCTTCGTGGATTTCACGATTTCTCGGCCATCTTTTCAGAATGCCTAGGCCAACCCACGAGCACGAACCAATTAGGCTCTTCGCGCTCGCGCCCTGGCCAAGGCAAGGGCAGATTTATTAATCTAGTAGCCTCGTTTTACTCGGCCATCTTTTCAGAATGCCTAGGCCAACCCACGAGCACGAACCAATTAGGCTCTTCGCGCTCGCGCCCTGGCCAAGGCAAGGGCAGATTTATTAATCTAGTAGCCTCGTTTTACTCGGCCATCTTTTCAGAATGCCTAGGCCAGCCCACGAGCACGAACCAATTAGGCTCTTCGCGCTCGCGCCCTGGCCAAGGCAAGGGCAGATTTATTAATCTAGTCGCCTCGCTCTATTTATTAAAACAATATCACCATAAAATTACAGAAACATCAGCACATCGAGCAGCATTCATAACATTTTATAACTGTAAAAAAGTATCGACGTCCATTTCTGTATCATAACTTTTATAATATCAACCCGGATGAAAAACACGGAAAACGTCCGATAAAACAAAAACAAACGGAAAAAGTACTTTCTCGAAATCATAACAATTGTGTATCGTAAAGATCAACCCTCGGAATCAGTCTCCAACGGATCGATGTCCACTTGCTCATATGGTATTGGCATATTCAGCGAAACTCCAGCTGCAGCAAGGGCTTTCTCCCAACCATGCTTGAAGCCCCGATTCTCAAACCTAGAGACCTGGTCCACATACTCGGCGAGTCCAGCCTCTTTCCCGGCTTCGAACCTTTTGGAATCGGCAATCTCCTTTGCCGCTTTCGTTTCAGCCAACTCTGCCTCCAGTCTGGCAACCGCCTTTTGGGATAAGCCAAGTGCAGCTTCCATATCGTCGGCCTTCTTCTCGGACTCTGCTCTCAACTTATCCGCGTGACGAGCTCTCTCTACCTCGTCCTCTGCCCGAGAAGCTTCCTGTTGCGCTCTTAAAAATTCGTCCTCGGCCCTCTTCCTCTGGTCCTCAACTTGCTTTCGTAAATAACTAATCTGCTTGACGGTGTCGAGATGACGGCGGCCCACATCGGCTATCCTACCAACGGTCTGCAAAAGAAAAAGTCAGAAAACACAACTCGCACGATTTTTGGGTGAAGGAAAAGTCAAAATACGCACCAAAAGGGCCGACTGTGCGGCTAACATTGTCGCATTTAAATCCGATTCCAACTGGAAAGCCTCCATATCAGACGGCAACGACAAAGACGTTGCCACGCCAAACGCAACCTCTGGGTCTTTACGTGCAGAAGCATCCGAAGGAACCGGCGTGTTCCTTACCATTGGTCGAATCACAAAGGGCACAACCTCGCTCGATTCCCCCATTCGAGGGCGTTTGCCGCCGAGATCTTCAAAGCCGGTCTCATGATCCCTATCGCGTTTCTCCGTCTTTCCATCAACGTCCTGAACGGCTTTCCCAACCAAAGCGGATTCGGCATTCTTATCTGCGGCCGTCCCCTCAACAATTTCTAAAGACGTCGATTTGGTAACTAGGAGGGAATATTGAGATGTACTGGTGGGCGTTTCGGTCGAATGACCCTCCGCTCTTCGCCGTGCAGCTAATCTCTCCGCATTCGCCTTCTTAGCGAGCTTTGTCAGGCTTAACCCAGCCATGTCAGTAGATCCGGAGAGGAGAAGGTTGTCTGCACGTTGAAGAACGTCGCCAACAGAAAGGTTCCCCCGCCCCGATGTGGAAGGAGGGTCGGCAGAATCCGATACCTCTTCCGATTCGGCCTCGGACTGATCTGATTCGGCAGAATGGGATATTTCAGTATTATCCGAATCGGACCCTTCAAGACCTATTCGTCTCAAATTTTTGAAGTCGGAAAAAATACGAGCAACAAGGAAATCTTCCCCCTCCGGAATCGGTATGTTTTCCGCAGCCGAAAAGGTCGTATACGTAGGCTCGTAGCAAAGCAGAACGTGAGCCGCTCTTCCCTGTTTGCGAAGACTACGACGGCCGAAATAACTAAGAGCAACCCTAATATCCGAAAGAACGGCGTCGTCAGTTGAAGCTCGTATCTTCTTTAAATTGCTCCCTGCAAAAGACAAGCCATAAGACTCAAGAAAACGGTATGGCAGATATGAGCATATAACACAAGCAAGAAAGCATTCGGCGACCTGGTTCGCCCCTACGTCTAGGAACAGGATCAACGCGGTCCTCCCCTTCGTTGAACTCCCAGTTGCCACGAATGACGACCATAACATCATCAACTCGTTTCCCAGAACTGGAAAGCATAGTGACTAACTGATGGTCTGTATCCTTGGCTCTGAGGAAGTAACGCCCGTGCCGACCAGAAGACTTGGCCAAAGCATAACAATGCCGAATGGCAGGGATGCCAAGGTTAATCCCAAGGCAGCGGTTCAGCGCCACAACCCCCATTATAATTCTAAAGAAATTCACATTGGGTTGGGAGGGGATCAAATCCCAATGGCGAAGAACAGCCCTCAAAAATGGGTGAAGGGGAAAGCGGACGCCACCCTCTGCGATTGACAAGAGGGGAAAGACAATCGTGGTTTCGTCTTCCATCTCCATGTCGAGAGTGCCGTCCGCCACAAACGACAAGTGGACATCGTCAGGAACAGAAAAATGGCGCCTAAAGCCAACAATTCGGTCCGACGAAAGTAGGTCTTTCAAATGTTTCGCCATAACCTACTGTCTATGAAAAAACGCGACAGAATAAACAAAATAGGAAAAACTTCAGAGCAAGGGGGAAGAAAACTTACAATAATGAAGAAAGTATCACATACGGAAAAATTGCAAGAACGATTCGAAGAGCGACTAAGCAATCAGCGTCATAGAATATGAATTCGAAAGGACATCAGATTTTAAAATCATAATAAATAGGCGTGTACGAAGGGTCGGGGAGTCGAGGCGATGATTAAAGGCGTTGTAATTAAACTTCTGTGTGATAAGTCTGATCCCCGAACTTCGGTTCAGAGACTTTGAAAATTGGAACCAAGCATCTCACTCAACTGTCGTTAAGAGAATGCTTGGGGGGCAATTGTGGGAGCCGAATTCATGGGGGACGAAATCTGATATACCCGGGGAGCCAGGAATTGAACGGCTCCATTCGGCTCAACTGAGATGCCGACTACGAATGTAAGGCCGAATATACCTGAAAAGGCATGACAGGACAAAAGGAGGAATATCAAATAAAAAAGTAGACTCTGGCCCCGAGGCCCGAAAAATGGATATAAATACAAGAGCTTCAGATCTGTAAAAGGTATGTAAGAAAATCACTTCTAAAAACTTAGTAAACAAGCTTTCTTGAGGAAAACTGACTTGTCCGTCGGAGTGCTAATTCCGGCACCCCCGACCGGAGTATTCGTGTCTTTGCAGGTGACTAGCAGAGGATCATCAGCGTCTCCCAGGATCGGAAGAGTATTTCCAACCCATTTCCCCACACGAGAATATCATAAAATTAATGAAACCAAGACCAATAGGGCACAACTGCATAGGGTTGGAAGGAAAATAGTAAGCTCATTCAACTCATAAAGAACAAGTGTATGGTAACAAATATTTAAAGTGTTCGTGAAAACATATAGTGATTGTACCAAAAGATAACCAAAAAATCTGAGTTATACCTTGGGGATACGCTCTGGATTAGGAAACCATAGGTTCTGTGCATTAAGCATCTGGCGTTAAGCCATCAACATATTTTTTTCCTTCAACATAACATACCACAGCTTGTTAAGATCGTCCCAAGATTTAAGACGGAGCTCAGAAGCCTTCCAACTTCGACCTGAAAGAGAGAGAGCGCAAGTACAAAAAGTTTGTATGAGAGGGTTCAGGAACGTCGTTGGAATATTCGAAGATCTTTGAAGAAGACTCGAATTCCTTTAGAAATTGTGAGAGGCTTAGATTCTTCAATAGTCTCAACTAAAAACACAATAGAAAGGAGATGACGGAGATAAGAGATTGGGTGAAGAAGAAGGCAAAATAGCTAGAGAGAGAATAATGGCAAGGCTCTCCCATGGATCTCCCACTTTCACTCTCAAGGTTGATAATGGAGAAGGGAAATTAGTTCTTTCCCAAGAGTCATCTCTCCAAAATCCATCCATTGTAAAGCTATGGGTGGGTGCGATTTGTAGGCACCCCATGATGTAGGATGGAGCCCATGTGCAAGGCACATGGGGAATATTCTCTCTAACCACTTTGTCCGAGGAGGTGACCTCTCCGAGAATGAGAAAAACCCCGAAGCGGAGATCAACCTCTCGACAAACCCTTCTTCTTAGCCACACCTAACCAATGATCCCCAATCATCCCAAAGGGTCAGGGGTAGTCCCAGAGAACGTCCTGCCGCATAAGGGTCAAGGGTAGTTCAAGAGAACGCCCTGCCGCAAATATTGTCGAGTCTCAGGGACCCCCTAGATCGTGCCACCTCGACCCGGGTATAGGCTAGTTGAACCGAAGAGTGAATTTATCTCCACTCACCGTCCTCGGGATCGGGTCCTTTGTTCGGACTCCATTACGCCCATGGTTCTGATGCGTAGATCTCGGAAAGCTCCAAGCCCGCAAGTGTTCTGGGACTCATTAACGGAGCGACTTCTAGATTGCGTCTGAATCCGTTCAAAGCCAAATGCTTCGGATCTCTAGGTTCGTGGATCCGAACCCTTTCGAGTCCGAGTGCCTCGGATCTCTAGGCTTGCTCAATACCCTTTCGAGTCCGGGCCCAAGTAAGTCTCTAAGTTCGTGGATTCGAAACCTTTCGAGGCTTAGAGCGATTCGGCCCGTTTGATGGCGATAAATCTGGGCCCACTAATCTTGGACTTGCAATAAATTCGGGCCTACCATCTTTGGACTATTGGGCCTAATTAATTTAGTGGGCTCAAATTAGCTCCTCTTACAAAGTTCATAGAGAATATTATTAAAAACATGTTAAAAAGAATTTAAAAGGACAGTACTCTAATAGAAATCATTGGTGAGCCGCCTGAACCATGTGTAAATGACAGCAATATTTAAGATTTGAGAAAGAGATCAGAAATGAAAATTAGAAGTGTTAACTACCGGTGGTATATTTGGATACATAATATCATTAAAAGCTTTAAACTAATAAGGAGAAATGACTCAAATTGAAAAAACAAGCACCCGAATCTTACCTTACATCAGTCTTTTTTTTATCCATCTCACAAAAAAGTAATTGTATTTATTTGTAAGTAAAGAATTATATTAAAGATGCAAAAAATTATAAGAGATCAAAAAGGTAATCCAAAAATTGAGCTCCCTTGTGAAATCTACAAAAAAAAAAAATAGGGTTCACAAAAATAAATAAACAAATAAATATTTTCACCAAAAATGAAGCTATGCAAAAGCTCAGCTTAAGCTTTTAAACTCCTAACTCCATCTCTTAAAAAATGCATCCATTCATTTCTCTTCACATTCACCATGGAGTTGCCACCATCCAAACTTTCTTCATGTTCTTTCACAAACAAACATTACCCCAACACTCCAACAACATCCATCGTGAAAATGGCATCATTCATTGTACCCCCCAAAATGGAAAACAATAAGTCCCACAACTCCTTAACAATATTACAATGAAGAAGCAAATGATCCACCTGCCTCCATCACTATATGCCCTCCACCAACAAAAAGGAATACGCACAAAACTACTCCCCAAAAGAAAAAAATTGTAATAAATTAAGCTTAAGTTTCTATAGAGCTATTTGTACATCCTTAAAAGTGCACTGGTTTCTTTCTCTTTGAAGGCACCACACTAAACACATAGGAGCTTTCCTTCAAGCCTTCAAGCCTTCTTTAAGTGGCACCCCTGAGCCGAACAATCCTAAAGCTGATGCATAGTAGCTATGTAACCCACCACCCACCAAATATAGAAACTAATAAGCTCCAAAGTTCTCTAGCTACATCACAATGAACTAACAAATGATCCACTTACTCCTCAGTTCAATTGTACATATAACACCAATTAGGCAAAAACAATCCCATTTTCCTCTGATTATCTGTGTGAGGATAGCATCCAAGGCCTGTGTCCAAACAAAAAATGCTACTTTGATGGAAACTCCCAATTTTCATACATGATTCCATTGTAAGGCCTTGCCTTCCATACTACTTAAAATGGAGTAGAATGATTTAACAGTGAACTTTTCCCTTTTGCCTTTCCACTTTAATTCATCTTCCCCAAGCCCACTCATTTTGACATTATATAATTTCTCCAAGAAGCTAGCAATTGCTTTTACCCCAATTCTAGAAAGCTATTACAAGGGAAGCTTCCTAAACCACACCTGCCTTGTGAACTACACATAATCAAACACAATGGCATCTTTATTGATTGTAACTCTAAATAAATAAAAGTTAAGGCCCACTCATATTGTTCATTTAACAAGAAAAAAAAAAGGGGATAAAAGAAAGGAGAAGCTAAATATAAAAAATAGTAATTGTAGATGTCCCCGAACGTCCCGGGAGAAATCCCGTTTTGTTCATTGGGCTCACTATAGTTCGGACTCGAATGTCACGGTTCTGAATCTAATCCCGCAAAGTGCAATGCGAGACCGATAAATCACCAAAGAGTCCAAATCCGGCAAATCGTTTTGAAAAATAGATTTTTAGAAAGAAGTGCTAAACATGAACTGCTTTGCCAGATACAGAGTCGCCACCTAAATATTTTGTTTTGGGAGAATTTAGGAAACCCTGACTCGTGCCTAAGGCCACGTGTCCGTCATCACCAAAGTTGCCTCGGCTCGGAAACTTGGGTACGATTTGGGAAGGTCATTTCATGAGCACCCCCGCTCGCCCGATCAAAGATCGGCCACTACTAAACATGATATCAAGTTTTTTTTTTGAAAACACATGCGTTCTTATTCTGGTTCATTAGCCTAAGATTACTATGTGATGCACACAGCACACAAGTATAGACTAGATCCCCTAACTTGGAACAAAGCATCGCATATCCGTTTGTTTGGAAATGGTTTTGAATTTTGCTACTCGCAAGTAGGCTAAAATACGGATTTCGATGAATTATCCCAATTCAAGCAACCCAACCTTCATCCACAGGCATTCATGCAATTATATCACATAAGCAGATAGCCTCATGGCAAGCATGCTATCATGGCAACACTCACACTCATGCAAGATGCTAAAGCATAAAAGCTTACCTAGTACTCCGAGCCAAAATAAGAAACTAGTTAGGAATCATGCATGATCTTAGTTCATGTTAAGATGGCTAATGCAACACATGCAAAATGCAACTAAAATAGGCTCGGCTATTCTAAGAATGGCATGTGAAATGCGGCAACTCGATACACGTATTCAATTTGGAATTGAAATGCTGTGCAATTAGTATGATGCGCCGAGCCCGGTGCATGCAATACGAATGAATGTATGCAAACATGCTAACATAAGGTATGCTAATCGAAACATGACCTAAAACTAACCATCAAAAGCAGGTAAGAAAAAGGGAGAAAGACGTGGGGTTAGTAGACATTCGCACACGCACGCACACTTATTACAAATTCGCCCTCTCGACGGAGGGTCCGAAAGAATAATACAAACCAAATAAATAATTAACTACTCTAGCTAATTAATTATTACAGACCCTTAATTAATTAACAAATTAATTACAAAATAAACTAAGTGTGAAATTCAAAAGGCCGCCGCAGCTCCGCCTCGAAATGATTGGATGATGCATGCTCGATTCGCCTTTGGAAACCCGATGTCATGCCACATGTTGCCTCTGTTTGTACTATTCTGCACCTTTGAGAATTGTGAAAATCCTAAAGTTGCTTCTGAACCACTCCCTGAGAACTTTGGGATGCCACCGGCCATGGAAATATGGTCATCGACCAAAAATGGGATCACCGGCTTGATTCTGGTAGTCGGCCGGCACTGAAAGTGGCCAACCGGCCATTTATTCCTGCAGAACACTGGTTTTGCTGCAGCAGAGGACAAACAGTGCATAGCAAGGCATTTACAAGACAATGTATGCATGACCACCCTCCCTATCATACTAAGAACTCAAGGGAGTATGGCTCTCGACCCTCGGGCCACTAATCACGCATTTCGATGCATGATGGCCAAAGATGTCAAGTGTGCAAATTAATATGAATGAATGCAACAAAACAAATGAATGCTACACACTCTATCATGCTGAATCAAGAGTGTTGGCGACCGAAGATTGAGGTACGTTTCGTCACTTCAAGTACGAGCGTCCCTCATTCCTCATGTTTGGTTTGACACCCCAAACCAAACATAATGCAATGTGTGTATGCCATATACAATGCAAAGCATGTAACCAATGCAATGCAACATGGGAATATAAGGCAATGTAACATGAGTATGTCAAAATACAATGTGATGCAACCTAACATGCAAACATCATGGCAATGTAACAAGTATGCAATACTACAATGCAACCTAGATATGGGAATACACAAAGTCATAGGCATGCAACAATGATACCAACCACAAGGATGCGACAGCATGCAATGCGGTAAGCCTACAACAATGCATAAATGCATGATCCATGGACTTACACTAAGGATGGATAGGCCTCAGCCGTGTCCAAAACAGTGGCCAAAGTGCCAAGAAATATGGACAAAACACACCCAAACGTGCACATGTGAAGGTCCAACACTTAGGCATGAAAAGAGTCGACTCTCAAGCACATTAAGAAGAGACAAATATGGACAAATCATAAGCATGGCAAGCTCTGAAAATGTGTAAAGGATGATGCCAAATCAACCAAACCATGCAAGTAAGGCATGCAACAAAGCCTAAAACTCAAGGCTAACAAAGGGGTTCAAACCATGGCCATATCAACCAAGCCCTAAAGAGCCAAGATGACTTAAAACAGTCCTGGGGCAGACCAAAATAAGGCTAAAACATGCACGGAACAAGGCCAAAAACAATGCTAAGAAAAGGGCGCAAAACAAAGGGCATTCAAGGCCACAAAGAGAGCACTCCACTACAACTACCTCAACCACACATGGCATGGATTATTCAACGAAAAATAGAGCTATAATATGCCAAAAGGAGCCCCAAAACCCACTTATATGGCAGCCCAAGGACTTAAACAAAGAGGCATGCACAATGACCTATTTTAAGGCACAAAAGAACAACTCTTCAAAGCATTGAAAGGATGGTAGATGCAAGCATACAAGCATGGAGCATGGACTGAAATAGCATGATAAGTGATTCCAAATCACTGAAATAACCCAAATAAAGCATGCTCATGACTCACACACTCAAAGCTAACAAGCTAGGATGCATGGTGGCTATACAAAATATGGCAAACATGACTGAATCAACACCAAACAGAACTTAAACATGTCACAACATGGCTAAAAGCTTCATGAAGTCAAGCTAAAACATGCAAGCATGATGGTCTAAATGCATGGTACATGTTATGACAATAGAGGGGATTACAAAGCAAGTGCATGATGCATACAATAGGCCATCGAACCAACATGAAACAGAGGTCTAACATGATAAACTAACACCAAATACCCTCTGAAATGGAGCCAAATAAAGCTATGCAAACATGCTACCTTTATGAGCCCTAAGGCCCCGTTTGGGAACAGGCTAATTTAGTAACTTTTTGACTATTTGGCTAAAATATGAGCTAAAAAAAACTAGTATGTTTGGGATGAATTTTTGACTTTTTACGAAAAGATGTGCAAAAAGTAGAGAGAAAAGAGAATCTTTGACTTTTTGGTATGGGTTGTTGGCTTTTTGGCTAATTTAGTAACTTTTTGGCTTTTTGGCTAAAAGGGAGGGTTCCCAAACGAGGCCTAAATGCAAGTAAAGAGTCATAAGGGGAGAGGGGTGTCCCTCCCCTATACAAGACCTCAAAACCACTTCTCCACCACTGAAAATCCTCTGGATTTCAGTGGTGAGAAGGTCAATACACGAAGGGTTCCAAAGCCCAAAGAGAAAGGCACAAAAGGGGGTCAAATAAGGCTTAAGAGGGGGTAGACAACCCCCAACACCAAAATGACCTTAAGCAATTATAACAAGCATGAAAATACAGAACTTTTATCAGTTATACATTAAGCTCGAAACAATATGCAAATAGGTCTAAAACCTTAAGCAAAAATGGGGGAATAAAAGGGTAAGTTCTCACCCTTGAAGAACACTTCAAGAACACCAAATCCAGCACCTCCTTTTGATCAAAAACCAACTCAAAACTCTGAAATCAACCCCTTAAAACCTCAGCAACCAAAGTATAGTGTAACACTAGGTGTCTTAGTGCAAAACTAAGAACAAAAACCCCTTTAGAACACTATTACACACATAACTATTAAAGAGAGGGAGATATAGGGAGATATAGATATATAAGTTATATCTTAGAGTTGTTCAACCCCTGGAAAGGGAGGGGAGGTCCTCCTCTTATAGGAATTCCAAATCTAAGCTTCCAAGGGAAGCTAAGTGTAAGAATGAAATCCCTCTATACACGTGTATGGAGGGCAGAAATTGTGCTCACCAGCTGGTACAGCTGTCGTGCACAATGCCTGAAAAAGGCAAAGAAAAGGTCTCGGCCAGAAAATGGGTTGATCGACCAAAACAAAGGCCGGCCGACCACAAAAGGGTGCTGGTCGGCCAAACATTTGGCCGATAGCAATAATACATGGCCGGTGGCATCATGCCATAGCCGATGGGTTTCAGGGATGGCTAACAAGCCACTTCCCACACTCAGAAGCACAAAACACAAGCCCTTGGTGCACAACCAAAGACAAAACATTCAGGTTGAGAGATCCTAAGGCAAGGCGCGCAGCCGAGTCCTTCGGGAACTCAAAACGAACACGATCATGGATGATCATCGAGTGTTCCGACGATGACGTCCAAGTCTTGAGGACGGTCAAAAATGGGGTGTCTACAGTAATAATAGGACACTAACAAATATACCAACAAACGTATCATTTAAGACACATGACTTATATGTGGGTTCCCCCACTTGACGTGAAACACACTTCACATTATGTGTACTTAGTATATTTAACGCTATTTTTGATAGTGACCCTAGTATTATTATAAAGATACTGACTGTTAAATCGATTAGTAATTTTTTTTTCTTTTGACTACTAGTAGTTGGGAAAACTCAAATATTATCAAATATTTTTTATTAATATTACAATGACCACATTTGCATACCATAAAATGTTTACCATCTTACATGTCATCATTGTAGTGGTATAAAAGGCCCAACTACTTATGTTTGTTACCAATGCAATGGTAACACATGAGATGATAAATAATTTACGATACACAAATGTGATCATTATAGCGTTATTGAACATTTTTTGTCTTTACCACAAACACAAACCATTTCTCTATACACCATCAGTTAACATTTCAGCCTTCAAAACAAAAAGAAGATGAAAACATGTACACAACAAATGGTAGAACTATCATTAAAAACAAGGATTAGAAAATTCTTTGACAAACTTTCTATTTGGGGAGGCCATTTCCCATTTTCTTTTGGAAGGACTATAATAGTAAACTATTACTAACAAAAAGATTGAAAACTTTGCAGGGGCCAAGGCCCTCCCCTGGTGCCCCTCCGTCCCCTGCCCCTGACGACGATGGCTCCATATAAGGAAATGTTGGTTCTTCGTATTGAAGGTAGGCTCAAGCTTTTTAGGGCCAGTAATTCAGTTTAAGAGGCCTCTAGACGCTCAAAAAATGGGAAAAAGGACTTTAAGCACAAGAGCCCTTCCAGAGGTGAACTAAAGTCGATAGGAAGATGTTGAACTTCGTATTAGGGAGAGGGAAGAGGGAAGAGGGTAATAGTGTTTTATACTATAAACTATCAAATACTCAAACCTCCTTCCTTCATTTTAATCAGCCCCAATTCACAAGGTGGCACTTGAACTCCTCACCAGACCACTCTACAAGAAATTCCTTTGAAGCTTTTTTAACCACTCAGCTACAAAAGAAAGGATAGTGAAAATGGATAAAAAGTATGTAGGAAGGCTAGATAAAGTGCTTTTAATAAGGGTGAGTTTTCTTCCCTCAGAAAGAATCATACTACCTTTTTCATCCCACCAATCTGCTTTTGAAGTGTTCGATCAAATTGTCTCACAATAGAGCCTTACAAGAAAATCCACTAGGAAGATCTAAGTAGGAGGAAGAGCCATCACAAATTCAAAGCAAGAGTATTAATATCTTGCACTTTTCTCATAGGATTAAGCTCACTCTTGTTCAAATTCACCTATAAACCAAACTTCACTTCAAAGAAGATTAACACACATCTTATATATATATATACAATAGTTGATCTTCCTCAGCATGAAAAAAAAAAAATCATGGTATCATTTGCAAAAATGAGAATGAGAAATAAAGGTAGACTCCACACCCACTTTTCCTACCAGTTCATCTTTCAGTTCCTTTTTTTGTTGAATTTCTCAATGAGTGGTACTCAAAACCTTTAACTCTTAGTTATACTATTTCTGGATTTCAAACCGTGGCAGAACTTTTCATACTTCTAGTCCAGTATAAAATTGAATAAGGGCAGACAAATACTTAAAATCTTCTACAATATATTATTTTATTTTTTTTATTCTTGTAAGAAAATATGGCCCTTGCTTTATCAAAATATACTCATCTACATCAGATCACTAGAATATGTTCAATAAATGCAACAAACAAACACCGGGTTTAGTAAAAATAAGAATCAAATTTAGAGATTATGTATGTATAGTGCATACATATGTATATAGATATACAGCAGCGCAAAATAATTAAAAGGAAAAGTTTCTACCATAGACAACAGGTTTGTCATCATTTGCGCTTCTATCTACCTCAAAAAACTCCTCAAGAGGGTTGTAGCTTGTTCTAGCTATAGAACCAGCTGCAGCAACTGCACCAAAAGCTTCTGATTTGGCTGCAGCAAAGAGGGTCCTCCCAAAAACTCTTGAAATGAACATGATAGTGAATAGATTTCTGTGAAATAAAACAAATTAATACAACTAGAAGAAAAACAAATTGGTAATAAATAATCAAGAAGAATCAAAATCAACCATAGAACCCCAAATGCAAATATGAAATATCATACCAAATTATCATTTCAAAAGGTTTCAGTATGAAAGGGATTTGGGGAGTTTTCTTCCTCGCACAACCTCAATCAAAATTATGGCTTGCTAAGCTATTATAGAGAGATTTTGTTCTTTATATTGAGTGAGGCCCACAACTCTCAAGTCTCACATATCTTACTTCAATCCATGAATCCCAGGTTAGAGATATTTGGACAAAGGACCAATCATTGAATGATTGAGCTGATTCCATAATGGAACAAAAAGATTTTAAAGTAGGGTTGCCTATGCTTTGAGTAATGGGTGTGTCGTGTGCCACAAATTTTAATTTGAACAGATTATTTATTAAATGTAAAAAACAAAAATTAAAAGTAAGGTGTTAGGGTTAGCTGATGAAGTTTTGGCTTGAATTAACTAGGGATTGTGTAGTAAATGTAAATGTAGTTTTAGTTGATGAAGTTGTGGAACAACTTTGCAAACTTGCTGGTCTCTTGATTCCATATTAAGAAATTGGAAAATGACAAAAACCAATAAAATCAAATTGTATGGTTTCGTAACCCGGGCAATTGCGCAAGTAGAACTTCTACCAATCAATGGTGAAAATGCTGGAAGATTACCACCCAAAATAGTTATAATTGTTCTCAATAGGAAGACAAGTATACCATATATTTTTCACATTCCAATAGTAATGCACATTTCATCAAACATGTTGTGCGTACCAAATACCGCACTAGATGATTATGGATCGGAGCTCCGCAACTGGATGGACTGTCCAGGAACCGAGGACCTACAACACTGAACACCGTCAAGGCTGCCCCGGCCGGGGTTGGCCGGAAAACCCCTCCGGCATGGGAATGAGTGATCGGAGAAGATGAAGGACTCTCTCTAGGTGTAGAGAGAGGGAATGAAAGAGTAAATTCGATTGTGCTCAAGTTAAGATCAGATTAGATCAAATACCTTCAATGTGAAGAGAGTGAGGCTTATATAGAAAACTTTGCTTGTTACCCAAGATGGTTTCATGAAGCTTCGGTGCTTCTAGGCTTACTTTAACATTGCTCAAGGTAGGGGACCATCAAGTTGTTGATAATGGATGCATATACTTGTTGTAATCATGTTGATAACAAACCACATTTCCTTAATCAACCAATTCTGTGATTCTAGGGGGAGAGGACCAGCTGAGGTGACATCCTCCATGTGCATGTATTCATAGCTTCCACATTTCTCTAAGAGGTTTCCTCAGCTCGGTACCGTTGTGCCTCAGCTCGGTACCGTTGTGCCTTGGCTCGGCCTTTTACAAGATCGTTTATAGAGATGGGCTGGTCCATTCGGATATCTTTGTATGGGCTCGGTCCACTTTAGTTCTGACGATGGGTTCGGCTCATCAGCTCGGCCCATAGATTAAGTCTTGTAGCTCGGCCCAGCCCAATATCGCGGCTGGACTAGCCATTCCACTGCGAGTTGGGCCCAAGTGCTTGAGGACTTGGGTAGATTGTTGATCATGGAGTTGGGCTTAATTGGCTTGCCCATATGTTCATCTAACCCACTTGGATTTGGGCTTTAGTGGATTGGGCCGGCCCAAGGCTTGGATCCGACCCGTTTCATATTTAGCCCCTTCACATGTGGTGAGCATAAGAACTGACCAAACCACCAATTTAGAAATTCAATGTAAAAAAAAGGTAAATATATAAGCAAAATGGGTATTTTCTCAAATTTGATGGTGAACATACAAACCCAAATGCACAAAGTCTCATCTCCGATGATTCCATTGGAAAGAAAGAGTTGAAGATTTTACAAAAAAATAGATTAGCCATAAAAGAGACGAACAGGTTAAACATTAGGTCGCAAGTAAAGATCAAATACTCTAATCAAACAAAGGGTGAAACACAAATACAAAAACAGTGATGACAAGTGATGGGTAATGGAGAGAGGTGATACATATTTATATTTCATAACTAATATATAAATTCGCTGCATATATATAGAGAGAGAGAGAGCTATAAATGGTCGACTCGACCTCTTCTAGTGTTCGGCGAGAGAATGAAACAGCAGAGTAGTGAGTTAGACCTTCCCTTGTTACAGATACAGTTTCTACTATTACTAGAGAATCTTTAACTAGTACTAGTGTAATAAATAACCCTTTTTTTTGGGTAATTACGAGCACACTTATTTGTTTAAAATAAGAAACTTACATGTTGACCTTAATAGATAGATTTATTATCTAATAGGTCCTATTAGAATTAATAGTTTTACATCAAATACTATTAAAAAATGTCACCAATTACAAGTTTTAGCGACAATTTTTTTTAAAAAAAAAAGTCACTAATTTTTAATTTTCAGTGACAGTTTGAAAATTTTGTCACAGAAAAATGTTACTAATTGTAAGTTTTAGCGACGATTTATAAAAATCATGTTTTTAGCGACGATTTTACTATAACTTATTTTTAATATGACTTGATGAGAATTAAGTCAAACTATTAGGACCTATTGGTAGTTTATCCTTTAAATTAAAAATATGTAGAACTCTATTATACACACCCCATATTATATGCACTCTTAGATCACGTTTGTTTGATGGATTAGGTTGGATGCGATTGTTAGTGAGTGGATGGTTAGTGAAGAAATTGTTCATGTTTGGATTGTTAGTGAGGAGATTAGGTGAAAGTGTGTTTATTTTGATGATATAGTATGGGAGATGATTAGGGATGGGATTGTTAAATTATTTTTATAAAAAATCTAAAAAAAATTATTTTATATTAAAAAAATATCTAAAACAAATATAATTTTTTCTTTTTTAAAATAACAGGTTGCAATTGCAAAAAATAAATAAATAATGCACTGTTCCGGATGACCAGATAAACTCAATCCGCTCACTATTTTCCTGATCCTACGCTTTTCTCAGCCATGCTAATCCCTCTACTGAGGGGGATTACTAAGTTACTCAGACTACGAAAAGCCGACCTTTCAAATCATCACCAAACATGCTGTAGGTGGGACCCACAGCCATCCTACTACAGTCCTGCCGCTGAAGTGGCCAAACAAACGGGACCTTAGTTATGTTATTTTTTTCTTTAATTATGATCAAATTTCTTCTTTATTTATAACATTATTTTGAGATTTTTGTTATGACTTTTTTGTGTTTGGTTATGATATCACTACAACAAAAACATACTTTAGTGGCACTACACTAGTGGCATATTTTTAGAAAATGCCACAAAAAATGATATTTAATGGCACGTTTTTTAAAAATGCCACAAAACAACAAACATAAAAGGCTCTAGTGACATTTCAATGAACAAGTGTCACAAAACTACAACAAAAACATACTTTAGTGGCACTACACTAGTGGCATATTTTTAGAAAATGCCACAAAAATGATATTTAGTGGCACGTTTTTGAAAAATGTCACAAAACGACAAACATAAAAGGCTCTAGTAACATTTCAATGAACAAATGTCACAACACTACAACAAAAACATATTTTAGTGACACCATACTAGTGGCATGTTCTTAAAAAATGTCACAAAAAGAATATTTGGTGGCATTTTTTAGAAAAATGTCATAGAGCCACAAACATACAAGGCTCTAGTGGCATTTCAATTAAAAAAAGTGTCACTTCACTACAACAAAAATGTCACTACAACAAATTTACACTTTAGTGACACTACACTAGTAGCATGTTTTTAGAAAATGCCACAAAAATAAAAATTGGCATTAAATGTTTTAAAAAAATGCCACAGAACCACAAAACATATAAGGCTCCAGTGGCATTTCAATAAAGAAATGTCACATCAATTTTATGACATTTTATAAAATAATGACACAAAAAATTATGTCCGTGACATTTACCAACAGATGCCATTAAACTTTAGTTGCAATGGCATTTTTTAAAAAATGTCAGTACACTAGGTAGGTGCAAATTACTTTTTATGGCACTTAGGTGAAAAGTGTCATAAACAAATATTTTATAGCATTTTGAGAAATGCCACTAAGCCAAAAACTTTCCAAGCCTATAATGACATTTTTGAAAAAATAAAAAATGCCAATATATTTTCTAAATTTTTAAAATGCAGTAAATGATTAAAAATAAATGAATTAAACTCAATATACACTACAGGAAAAAGCATATTCGGCGACTAAATTTCCTGACCAAAAAATTTGGTCGCTGAAAGTATAGCTTTCAACGACCAAAACAGCATTAGTTGCCAAAAGTAAAGCTTTTTGGCGACTAAACAATTTTAGTAGGCAAAAGCCTACAATTAGCGACTAAAACTAAGTTTGGTCGCTGATTATATGGGTTTTAGTGACTAAAAAATTTTTAGTAGCCCAAAGTAAAGCTTTTTGGCGACTAAAAAAATTTAGTAGCCAAAAGTCTACAATTGGCGACTAAAAATAAGTTTGGTCGCTGATTATATGGGTTTTACCGACTAAAAAAATTTTAGTAGCCAAAAGTAAAGCTTTTTGGTGCCAAAAAAAATTTTAGTAGCCAAAAGTCTACAATTGGCGACTAAAAAATAAGTTTAGTCGCCAAAAGTGGTCATTTTTAGTGCGGGAGAACTAAAATCCTAAGGCGGGAATAAAATTTTTTGGTGACCAAAATTTTGGTAGCTGAAAGTGTATCTTCGGCGACCAAATCCGATTTTGGTTGACAAAAGTTAAGTTTTTTAGCAACTAAAAAACAATTAGTAACCAAAAGTATAGAATTGGCGACTAAAAAATATTTTTAGTCGGCAAAAGTGGTCTTTTTTTATTTTGGTAGTAAATAGTTTATTTTACATAAATTATGTTCAATAAAATAATTATGTTTATACATATACTTTTATATTAATATGGATATATGTACTATATAAATAATATATGTTGCATATATAATCATGTGGTGCTATAGAGATGTAGTGGGAAGAGTGTGGTGTATAAGGTTTATGGTGCGGAAGGTTGGCGGTTCGAGTCTCCGCAAGAACGGATCAAATTGTTCTACAACGAATTATCGTCATGAATGGCACTTGATAGCGTCACGAATAGTGTCTAACATGACATTAAAGTGTCACTGAAAGGTTTTAGTCTTGATGGTGTAATGACACTTACAAGTGTCACTAACTCTTTTTTTAATGGCGCTTGATAGTGCCACAAATAATATCTACCATGACATTAAAATGTCATTGAAAGTTTTCAACCATGATGGTGCAGTGGCACTTGCAAGTATCTACCGTGGCACTCGTATCTACCGTGGCACCAATAGAAGTGGCACTTGTTCAAAATGCCACAAGACCAAAAAATGTCATTAGAAGAATAGTTTTGTGGCACTTTCAAATGTCACTAAACTAAGAAAATGTTGTAGTGTATTTTTTAGTTATGAATCAAAAAGTATGAAATTATGTCATTTTCTTTTGTAATTATATGTGCATATGGTACACACCCTTAATCTTTTCCTTAAAATATAGATGGTTCCTATAATTTTATAAATTATAAATATTTTATTATCAGAATTTTTTATTTAACAAAAGAATTTATTATACTTTCTACTCGTAAACTATTGTCAAATTATTTAATAAGTCTATGAACTATCGATTAAATTTATTTAGTCCCTAAAGTATATGAACCAATCCCTAAACTAGGGATTGTGTCCACTAGGTCCCTAACGTACGCAAATCAAAGTTTATTTGAAAATTTTATCAAAGTCTCATTATAATAAAATTTTAATGCATTAAGGAGAAGTATGAAAACTTTTTCTTAAAAAGTCTAGTACACACCATTTACCAAAAATCCTGAGTGATTAATTTAACATTTTAAATTTTAAAACGACATAACTTTTGATTTAAATGTCGATTTTTAATAAAATTAATATTTTTAAAATTTTATCATCCAAATCTATCAAATAAGATTCAAATAGGCTATGAAATTCTTTAAAAATAAAAATTAACATCAAAATTGACGTAAAACTAACATTTTACTCTAATTCATAGTAAAATGTTACTTTGATTCATAATAAAATATTACTGACTACCAAAGTAACACTTTACTATCTTTTTGAATAGAGTATGAGTAATAAAAAATATTTACGAGTTTTTTTCACTTCAAGTTAACAGACAAATTAATAACAATCAACAAATAACAATTCAAATCACTAACTAGAAGAGGGAAAAACAAAAAATTAGAGCAAACTAAGAGAAATAGATTCAGCTAACAAATCATAAAAAAAATTCCCTAGGAGGATACTACAAATGGTAGAGGAAATCATCAACCGAATAGTAGATACTTTGAACTTTGAATTTGGTCCAAAGAATAGCCTTCACTTTGATACTTTCAGCGATGGCCAACCAGTTTAGAATAGTATTCTCAAAGATAAATTTATTCCTTATGGTCCAGATTTGATCATTGAACAAAATTTCTACGTCAATTGCTAATAAATTTGATTCAAATCTCTAAGATATATATTTAGGCTAAAATTGTCTAAAATAAAAATTATTAATCTATCCTTTATGAAGAACGCTTTTTTTGTTCAGAAAGTTTAGCAAGTAAAACATTTTGAATTATCCTTTGGTTGGTTGTATAATTTGTAAAAGCCAATCGTAGAGTGACACGTGGCACGTAAAGGGCAATGAAAGGAATTAACGCAAGTCTCCAATCAAAGACAGACACGTGGCAGTTCATATTGGTGGTATCAGATCTGCGTAGCACTAGAACAGTCGAGAGATACAAGATGATGTTGCTTAACGGTTACTCATAAATTTAAATTCAAAATCATGAAGGAAGCCTATTTGCAAAAAGTGGCGTACTGGGATTGACTGTGAGAGAACATGTTCAGCAATCATGGAAGGGCTATTTGACAGTTGGAAACCCACTTCGACGGTTATCATTGAAGAGTATAAATAGCAGAGAGGGCCCCAGAATGAACACCCAGACTCATATCCAGAAACTAGTTTATTTACTTTATTTTCTTTCCAGTTTTACATTTCTAGTTCTTTATATTTCCAGCACTTCAATTCCTGTACTGCACTTCATTTCCTAGGAGTAGTTTCAAATAGTTTGTTGCTGTGAACCTCTATGAGGCTGGGTCAGATCATTGTAAGTTTTCATTTACTTAACAAAATTCAGATTCTGAAATTGTTCTTTACTTATTATTATTTACTAATTTCTCCTAAACAAGCCACCAGTAAAAGTCCTCTTCATTGAGGCTGAAAGAACTATATCACAATTGTCTGATAATTGTTGGCAATTAATATTCTGTAAGGACTAATTGATCCTTACTTGCACGTTTAAATTTACATTATTAACCTTCGAAAGCCAAAAAAGCCAACATATATTTTTGGCACGCCCAGTGGGACTCTAAAATGGCTAGACGTAGGGCACAAGAAGAAAATGAACGCTTGGAAGAAGGTATGGAGGGAGAGGTAGAAGTATTTTAATCCAGAGGATAATGTGATAACACATCATATAGAAACATCTATCTCATCAGAACCTATGGTTAAACAGACCAGCACCTCAGAGCATGCACCATATATTCAAAATATTGGACGAGGCCATGGAATTGGACCATCCACTGTTCCGTCTACCCAGCTAATGAATCCGTGAGGAGGCTTGGTAAATGCCATGGGACAACAATTAATGTATATAATGGAAAGATGGGCAACATCCTTCATGGATCGAATGAATTCCCATCAACCAACTATCACAAGGCATATAGAGGAAAATTCAAATATTCTTTAGCAAAGATTGGCTAGAGATAAGTAGCCTATGCAAATTAATGGACCTACTAATGGTCAGACTAGTAATCAAAATTATGAAAGACCATCACATGTACCTGTAAACACCCCATTTTTTATGGCCCTTACGACTTGGACGCCCTCGCATGCACACCCGATGATGAGTTTATTTGCTCACCAAGTGCTCGAAGTCCTCAGTAGAATGCCACAACTTTGAGCCTTTCAAACCCTACACCCTTTTTACCTCATTTTTGGACCATGCCTTGGTCTTTCAAGCCTGGAATCTCTGGTGGCCTGCCGGCCATCCCTAGAGGCTACCGACCATCACTTTTGGGCTGCAAGCCACTGATGTGGCTTGCCGGCCACCAGTGTGTTTTGTAGATATTTTATGATAGTTGTGCCAGCTGTTTGCATAGATGCATGCATCTTCACCCACGTGTAGGGCTAGATGTTTTTGAGGGAATTGCTTGGTTCTTTATATATAGAAGACCTCTCATATTGTTTTAAAGGTTAGAAAATTTTGAGCTTAAAAACGTTCCTCTCTCTCTACCAAATCTATACACTTTTGCCTACAATTCTTCAACCTTTGCCAATACACCCTTAACCAAATCTCTTCACCATTGAGGTGAAGTACTTTTGAGCTTGGTTTGAGCTCTAGAAGGCGTTGTTTGCTTGTGTTGTTGCTTGGAATTACTTCTTCTCTTCAAGAGGTATAAGTCTCTACCTATTTGTTTGCTTGCTTGGCTTTTATTCCTATTGTTTTTCCATTGTTTTGGGCTGTCAAAACTCTATTTTTTGGGGCTAAAGCTTGGGTTTAAGGCCATTAAAGGTTGAGGGGTTGATAGCCCTTCTTTGTACCTTGTTTTGGAGGTCTTTGCCCTTGTGTTTCCCACCCTTCTGCTATGTTTTTCCAAGCTTTTAAACACTAGTTTTCAAAGCTTTTTCAGTAGCCAAAATCATGTTTTGAAGTCCAAATTTCGAGGGGCTAGCCTCCCCTTTTTGTGTCTTGTTTACTAGCCTAGTTGGTGCCATGTTTTAGCATTTTAATCTAGCTTGTTTTAGCTCAATTCCAGCATGTTTTAGAACATATTTTAGACTGTTTTGGTCTGTTGTTTGCATTTGAGCTTTGCTTTGCATGCTTCTAGTGTAATAGTTCTCATAAGCTTGATGTTTTAGGTCTTAGACATCACTTATTTGAGTTGATAGCATTTATTTTGGGCTTTTCATACTTCATTTCAACACTAATAATCTCTGCAACCCCCCTCCATTCTTGGCTTTTTATTTTTCTTTGAAAGTGGTTTCAAGTCACTTGCTTGCCCAAGTATGAAATTGAGATTTCATACTTAAAGATTTAATCCCTTAGGGGGTTCATTACTAACGGTATGATGCTTCTTTCATATCCAAAGCAACTTGTGTTTTGAACCCTCTTTCCATTAGTGGACTTTAATTCACCATTGGACTTAATTGAATTAAAAGATGGTTGGTAAATTAAATGAGTAACTAAAACTTGGAACTAAAAATGAGAAAGATAATAATTCGGTTGTGTTCAATTGGACATTAATTGAACACATGGAAGCTTTTCATACTTGTTAGTGATGAAATGATTCAAGTCTCCAAAGTCAACTTCTTCTCTTGATCTTTTATGAAAGGGGGAAGGTTTGTGTCTTGTTTTGCATTTATTGAAATTGCACATCTTGAGTCATAAGCCATCATGCAATGAAATTGCTTGAGTTGGCGGATTGTGGCTTAAGTTCACCACTCTTTGAATTTGTTCATAAAAAGGGGGGTGAATTGTGCAAACAACCCTTGAAAATACCCTGTATATGCTCTGTTTGTCCTCTGTTGCAGCAAGATGGACCTGTGCATCAGTGGCCGGCAAGCCACTTTCATGTCCGGCAGACCACCTTTGATGGCAAACTGATGGCTTGCAACCTTCATCACTAGCCGGCTAACCACTGGTGTAAAATTCAGCAATAAGTTCGTAAGGCAGAGCAGAGTGAGCAGCAGTGTTGGTGTTCAACTGTGCAAACAGAGCCATTCAGAAGCAAAACAACGGTGTTTTCGGGTGGAAACCGTGCATGAGCATGAACATCCCTCGTTTCCCTAATCGTTTAGTTTAATCGCTTATTTTAATTGCACCTATGTTGTAATTATTTAATTAGTTAAAGCAGTTAACTAGTTGTGTTTAGTTAATTCAAGTGTTATAATAATTAGTTAAGTGATTTAGCTAGTTATTCATTTCGGTTTGTAATAATTAGCTTAATTAGCTTTAGCTTATTAGTTAGTTAATTAGCTTAGTTCATTCGGACTCTCCTTCGTGAGAGCGAAATGATATAATAATGTGTATGTCTTCCAACCCCACGTCTTTCTCCTTTTTATTTAACTGTTTATGATGGTTAGTTTAGGGACATCACGTTTCATTTAGCATACTTCATGTTTGCATCCATTAGTATTGCATGCACCGAGGTTCGGTTCATCATTCTAACTGCATTGTTAGTTAGTTTCAATACTTCTTTGAATACATGCTTAGACCGCAAGTTATCAAATTGTTTCATACGCCATGTTAAGTAGTCGAGCCTATTAGTTACATTTTTGCATGTGTTGCATTAGTCATAGTTAGGAATCATGCATTTTTTTTCTAACTCTTGCTCTTTTTTTGGCTTGGAGTACTAGGCGAGCCTTTACTCGCTTTAGCATAATTGCATATTGCATGTGATTGTTGCTATGTTTGCCATTAGGCTAAGTGCTTAAATGCTATAACTGCTTGAATGCCTGTGGATGAAGGCTTATTGCTTGAATTGGAATAATTCGAGCATGTTCATATGTGATCACTTTTTCAAGTGGTACATATTTTGAAACAATTTTCAAAACAAACATGACTCGAGATGTTCCAATTCTTGCAAGTTAGTCTATACTTGTGTTTTTGTGCATCACATAGTAATGCTAGCTTAATAGACGGAATAAGAGCATATAATGTACATAAGATTCATATCATGATTAGTAGAGACCGATCTTTGATCGAACGAGCAGGGGTGCTCAAATGTATTCATGACTTTTCCATCTCGTACCTAAGTTCTCGAACCGAGACAATCTTGGTGATAACGGACACGTGGCCTTTGACATGAGTCATGGGTTTCCTAAATTTTTCAAAAATATTTAGGTAGCGACTCTGTATCTGGCAAAGCAGTCCATTTTTTGCAATTTAATTCAAAATTGATTTTCCAAAAGATTTCTTAGATTTGGACTCTTTGGTGTTTATCTATTTCACATTGCACTTGTGAAATCAGAATCAGAACCGCGGGAGTCCGAACTGTAGGACTTATTTCAAACTTCCGAAAGGGGGCACAAAAAAGCCGAGCTACAGTACCTTAGTTATGGTATGAGCCTCCTTTGAGGCCTTTGGTAAATCAAAATATCTCATTATCTAACAATGAAGCCATACAAATTGGTGAATCTAGGTCAACACAAGAAAATGGCATGAGAATGTTTCCAAATCCCATGTTCAAAACCATGCCTGGCACAAAGGGGTTCACTAACCCTCTGTTCGAATTCATACTTAGGGGGTTGGAAGGGTTTCCTGCGGCTGGGAGAGAAACGACACCTGTTCCTCCTTTTGTAGCACCTTTCGCAGGTCCTTTCGCAGGACAGACCTAGAGAGATCAACCATACCCGCAACAACAACCAGTACCACAGGGACAGCCAGTCCTAAATATACCTCCCGATGGACCAAGAGAACCTCAAGTACATGGGATTCCACCAAACCCTGTGTTTATTCCTCCAGTAGTAGTCCAACAAGCAAGAATATGGTTCCTAGGGACCAAATTGCTAATATTGTCAGATAATGTGTGGACCTATGGCTCCGGGGGGTTCAGACTCTTGTATATAGAAAGCCATACCCAAAATGGGTGGATAGGGTACATGAATACCCAAGGGGGTTTAGAATACCAGACTTTGCTCTTTTTTATGGAAATGAAAACCAGTCAACAGTAGAACACATTGTTAGATTCGCAGGCCAATGTGGTGAATTTACTAATAATGATTATATGAAGTTGAGACTCTTTCCAAATTCTTTAACTGGAGCAGCCTTTGTATGGTATATTAACCTTACACCTGGTTCTATCCAAACTTGGCAGCAAATGGAGGAGGCATTTCATGCCCAATTATTCCAAACAGAGCCTGAAGTTTCCATGGCAGATTTGGCAAGGTTGAGCCAAAGGCCTGATGAGAAGGCTGTTCAATTTATTGCCAGATTCAAAAGAGCACGAAACAAGTGTAGGGTCATTCTACCAGAGCCTGAATTTGTGAGATTTGCTCAAAATGGTTTAGAGTTTAAGCTTCGAAAAAAGTTCGATTCAACTGAGTTTTGAGACTTAGTGGAATTAACCTATAAGGTGTCTGGATATGAATCTTTACTTAAGGAAGAACAGGATCGAAATAATGCATCATATAAGACTTATTATAGGGACCCTAATTATGAAATTGATGTAGTAGAAATCGTAAGGAAAGAACCTATGACCTGTGAGGCGTTAATTCAGAAGGACACCACAATAGACCAGCAGTTTAAAAAGAAAAACCTTCATTGGAAGTATTCTTTTGATTTAACAAAAGCGGATGAAATTTTTGATCATTTGCTTGCAGCAAATTTCTTAAAGTTACCAAATGGAGTTAAGATCCCTACCCCAGAAGAACTTAAAGGGAAAATGTACTGTAAATGGCATAATTCTTGGTCTCATTCAACTAAAAACTGTATTATTTTTCGAGATAGGATCCAAGAATAGATTCGAAAAGGGAGTTTAAAGTTTCCAGCCAAAGTAGAGAAAGCTATGGGGATTGACACCAACCCATTTCCAGAGATTGGAGAGGTTACAACCAATGTTGGCGTGTCAGATTTCCAAAACCTATCCTTGAAGGAATTGAAGGAGGTTAATGTGCAGATGCATATTACCAGCTAGACTGCTTTCAATAAGGATACCAAAAGTTCACTAATAAATGGACAGAGCTTTGTGGACCAAAAGGATGACTCTAGTGAGGAAGTGTAGACACCCCATTTTTGACCGTCCTCAAGACTTGGACGTCACCGTTTGAACACTCGGTGATTATCCGTGTTTGTGTTCGTCTCGAGTTCCCGGAGGCCTTGGCAGCGCGCCTCGTCTCAGGACCTCCTGACTCGACTGCTTCGTATATGGTTTTGGCACCAAACACCTGTGTTTTTGCCTTGGAGGGCAGGGAATGGCTTGTTGGCCATCCTCACACACCACCGGCCCTCCCCTCCCATCACCGGCTGCATATGTGTGCCACCGGCCATGGTTTCTTAAAAACAATGGCCGGTCGGCACTATGTTTAGCCGACCGGCACTTTATTGTGCCGGTGACCTGTTTGGTTGGCCGGCGACCTTTCTGCATCCATTGGAGCATAGTGCATGCCAGCTGTGCCAGCTGGAATGCACCCACACCACTCCCTATACACGGGGATGACCCATTTGCACCTTTTAACCCCCAAACCTTCTAGAAGGTTGACCCCTTTGGCCAAGCTTCTTCGAGAAGCTTGGCCAGCTGTCTTAGCTTCCCCAAGAAGCCAAGACCCCTTTGCACCCCTTGCCCCTTTTAGTTAGCTTCTTGGAGAAGCCTTGAGCCTTATTTTTTGCCTATATAAGCACCATCTCTCTCCCTTGGTGAGGGGTTAGCCATTTTCATCAAAAAAACCAGAGCTTGTGTATCTATGTATCTGCCATATATCTCCTCTCTCTAGATTTTCCCTCTCTCTCCTCTTGTGTGTGTGTTTTTAGGCCTAAAAGTGTGGTTTTACCTTACTTTTGCACTAATACACACACCATTACACCTTAGCTCGAGATTGGGAGGCTTGGAGGGTTGTTTGCTGAGGTTTTGGACTGTTTTTGATCAGAAGAAGAGGGCTGGATCATCTGTTCTTGAGGTGTTCTTCAAGGGTGAGCACTTTGCTTTAGTTTCCCCATTTTTGCAACAAGTTTTTACCTATTTTGCTTACTGTTTTTAGCTTTGTGTATAACATAAAAAAGTCTTATATTTTCTTGCTTTTGAACTTTCATTAAGGTCACTTTGTGGTTTGAGTGAAAACTCAACCTCTCAGGCCTTATTTCGGCCTCTTTGGTGCCTTTTCTTGAGGCCTTATTTGCCTTGTTGTTTTGGGTCCTCTCATCACTGAAAACCAGTGGGTTTTTAGTAGTGAGGAAGGTGGTTTGAAGTCTTGTATAGGGGAGGGCCACCCCCTCTCCTTGTTGTCCTTGAAAGGGACCCTTTTTGGCCTCTTGAGGGAGCATCATGTTAGAGTGTGTATTGATCATGTCTTGGCTGTTTTCCATGCTTATTATGCATGATATAACCTTGTTGTGTGTTGGTTTTGGTACACCATGCATACTT
Source organism: Camellia japonica (assembly GCA_030407325.1). Taxonomy (NCBI): domain Eukaryota; kingdom Viridiplantae; phylum Streptophyta; class Magnoliopsida; order Ericales; family Theaceae; genus Camellia; species Camellia japonica. Next base: position 93,974,692 of record JAPPVO010000059.1, read on the forward strand.
AGCATACCTACCATGTAATGCCTTGTTATTGCCTTAATATGCCTTAGGTTGTTAGCCTTTGTTCTAGCATGTTTTAGGTTTAGCCTTGTGAAGGTTTTATGCTTATTTTGCCATGTTTTAGGTCTGTCCATAGTTGCTTGGGTTGATCTTGGCATGCTTAGTATAGCTCCTGTGTGTTTGAGCTTGTATGCTTCAAGTATGTGAATGTGTAGCATGTGTTGCTTGCATCATTTGAGTGGTTTGGCACCATTTGTAACATCATTTCAGTCCCTAAGACATGCTTGTATGCTTGCATTGGTTGTCTCTTTGTTGCCTCTTGAGCATGTGTTATATGCTCATTGAAAGTGCATTTGTGCATGCTTTCATATTAGAGCCACTTAGATGCCATTTAAGTGGTCCTTTGGCCTTGTTTTAACATGCTAAAAATCTATTTTTAGTTGTTTAATGCATGCCATGGTTGTTATGCTAAGTGTGTTTCAAAGCTTCATTACCTTGCTTCAAGAATTTGGACTATTTGCACACTAGTAGTTGTCTTGTTTAAATTGGTTTGGCATCTCTTATAACATGATTTTCAGGGCTTATGTTAGATGCCATATGTCCATGTTAGGCCTCTTTTGAATGTGTTTAAAAGTTGCCTTTGTATGCTTAAGTGTTGGACCATAACATGTGCATGTGTGTATGTGTATTTAGCCCTCATATTTGAGCACTTTGGCCACTGATTTTGGGCCTAGTTAGGGCTGCCCAAGTCATGTTTAAGTCCACCCTTTATTTGTCTTGCATGCTTGCTAGCTTGTATACTTGTTTGCGTTGCCATGTTGCATGCCTAGTTAACATGCTTAGGGTTGCATTACATTGGCATGCATGCTCTACCTCTTGACTAAGTCATGATGGAGGAAGAAGCCCCTTGGTTTGGTTGTTTGCATTGCATTTGAAATCAATGTGCACAACTTGGTTCTTTGGGCCATCATGCATGGAAATGCATGATTGGTGGTCCGAGAATCGAGGCATATGCCCCTTTGAGTCACAAACATGATAGGGGCATGATTGCATACATTGCTTGAATTGTATTGCCATGCAAGTTCTGTCCTCTGCTGCTGTGAGTTACAGGTCTGCAGGCATTCTTGCCGACCGGCAGTATACATTCCGACCGGCAGTAAATCACCAGCCGATGGATTCATTTTGTGCGGTGACCACAATTCACTGCCGGCGGTAATTTTACTCAGCGGTGGTGATTCCCAGTATCCAGAGAGGCATCCTTGAGACTTTGGCAGTCTTCAGAGAGGCAGAGCAGGGAAAACAGAGGCAGACTATGCATGGCCGTGCACTTCCGAGCAAGACCCGAGCATGCGCTGCATCTGGCTCTCCTCCCGAGGCGGTTTACTGCTTTTCCTAGTTTAATTAGTTGTTAACTGATTAGGCAATTTGTATATTTAATTAGCTTGCGTAGTTAATTAATTTGTATTATTTATTTGGTCCCTCCGGGCGGGCAAATTTGTAATAAGTGTGGGTGAGTGGTGTGCATGTCTTCCAACCCCCACTTCTTTCTTCCCTTTTACTTATGTGCTTTGATGGTTAGTATTAGGGCACGTTTAAATTAGCATACCTCATACAATGCATGCGTGCATCCATTCATTGTCTTACGGGGCTCGGCGCATCATTCTAACTGCATCTGTATTTCAATTTCCAAATTGAATACGTGTAGTTGTAGCATTTCACATGTCATCGTAGATTAGCCGAGCCTATCCTAATCACATTTTGCTTGTGTTGCATTAGTCATTTTAACATGAACTAGGACATGCATGTTTGCTAACTAGTTTATTGTTTTGGCACGGAGTACGATGTAAGTATTTTCGCTTTAGCATATCGCATGCGTGTGAATGTTGCCATGACAGTATGCTTACCATGTGGCTAAGTGCTTATATCAGATAAACTGTTTGAATGCCTGTGGGTGAAGGTTGGATTCTTTGAGTTGGAAAAACTCGTTGAAATCCGTGTTTTAGCCTACTTGCGAGTAGCAAATTCCAAAGCGCTTTTCAAAACAAACGGATATGCAATGCTTGTTTCCAAATTAGGCAATCTAGTCTATACTTGTTTGTTGTGCGCATAACATAGTAATCTAGACTAATAACCGGAATAAGAACACATAACGTTTTCAAAATCGGATATCATGGTTAGTAGAGGCCGGTCTTCGGACCGGGCGAAAGGGGTGCTCATAGCTGACCTTCCCGATCGTACCCAAGTCCCGAGCCAAGACAACTTTGGTGATGACGACACGTGGCCTTCGGACCGAGTCAGGGTTTCCTAAATTTCCATTTTAAAAAATATTTAGGTGGCGACTCTGTATCTGGCAAAGCAGTCCATGTTTGGCACTTCTTTTCAAAATCTATTTTCTCAAAACGATTTGCCAGAGTTGGACTCTTTGGTTCAGATTAAGAACCGCAACAAACAAAAAAGGGGAGTCCGAACTGTAGCCGAGGTCCCTCCCGGGCTTGTTACAGGAAGCACTGGATAATGACTCTCTTGAGGCAACTGTCATGCAATGGATGTGTCCTAGATGCAAGTTAAGTTACAAATGGCTGAACGGGCTCCCAATTGATGGGAAACAGTATTACAAGGATGTACAGAGACGCCCTAAGCCAACCAATACCTACAACAAGAGGCCATACCCAACTGGTTCCAGACAACAGCCATTCTTGGCTAGACCACCAGCCACTAAAATGCAATCCAAGGATAAAAGACCTCTGCATGAGTTCAGACCACCCAATTACTACAGGATAGAGGGCAATTATCTTGAGAGAAGGCCTGAATTGGGCTCAACTCAGGGAATCAAAGCTAGTAATTGGCCTCCAAAGTCAACTTCGAACAACATGCATTACCCTGAAAGAATGCTTAAATTAGGCTTGAGATAGGGTGCCAGAGTAAGTGATTGGCCTTAACAGTAGCTTTGAAGGCGACTTCAAAGATTAAGAAAGCAAGTTCAGCAACTGAACTAGTGAGTTCATGGGTACCTGGGGTGCCAGACTGGTTTGTTATGCAGAACAAGCCTAAAGAAATACCTGCACAGTGAAATGTCTTTGGAGACAAGGGCAGAATGACTAAACCTCCCTTGGTGGCTCCAAATAATTGGATATTACTCAAGCACCCAAAAACAAAGGAACCAAATATGGTTCCAGTAATCTCTAGGTCTCAAAAGAGGAAGATTCAGCGCAGGTACACCCAGAACCAAAAAGATCTGAACAAAAATGGAGAAAGTTCTTCATTGGCCCAGTCAAAAGGCCAGACAGAGGAAAAAGAAAATCCAAAATTGGCTCCTCAGAACAAAAGAAATGTTAGCAGAGAGCAGTTGGCTAAGGTTCACACTGAACTGAAAGCCAAGGAAAGATCCAGCTTAGCAGGTCTTGAAAAGGCCTTGATGAAAAGCGATAGTGAGACAGAATGGGAAGTTGAACTAGGCCAAACGAAATAAATGGCTGAAGATGAGATGTTTGAAGCCTTCATGGCTGAACAGACCTTTTTGGTCAAAAAGTCAACAGGAGCAGACCATAAGCGATTTGATTTGAATGAAGTCACCAGTACTAAGGTACCAGAGTGTCGTATGGAAGATGCTTCCGAAATAACTAAACAAGTTAGTTTGGAAAAGAAACAAGTGCAGCCAGCAGTTCAGTTTGGCTCATTTCCTCCAGTGTCAATAAACATGGTATATATATTGCCACAGGAGTTCCAGACTGAAAATGGAAACCAAAAAGGTCAAGAATATGACCCTATTCCAGTTTCTAGTGAAGATTCGCAGGTTAGCATAATTCAAGATGAGTCTGAAGTGGCCACACCAATGGAAACTGAAGATGAAAGTGAGGAGGTGAGTATTAATCTCTTGAATCCCTTCGAGTATCCTACAACATCTATGACGTTAAGCCCTTGTATATCAAGGCTTATTTCGATGGGATACAAACGAACAAGGTGTTAGTGGATAATGGAGCAGTAGTGAACCTGTTTCTGAAGTCCTCTTTGAAGAAATTGGGAAAAAGAAACCCCGTATTAATCCCAACCAGCACAACCATTGATGGCTTCGCCGGAGATAAGCAAATGGCTTAAAGCATCCTGTCCATCAACTTGAGTGTGGGAACCAGAGATTGCATAACAGCATTCTTTGTTATAGATAGTAATGCCAAGTATAATACTTTACTTGGCAGGGATTGAATCCATACCAATAAATGTGTGTCTTCCTCTCTACATCAGAAAATAATGATGGCCCTATGCAATGGAGAGACAGAGGAGATCAACGAAGACCCTCAACCCTTTATCGCTTGTGCTGACTTTGCAGAGGCTAAGTTATATACTAAAGGAATGACACCACTTAGTATATTGAGGAAGCCTGATAGAAAGCAATAGAAGTGACGGCTGATGAGGAAGTAGCACACCTGAAGCACTTAATGCAGGAAAGTGTTGATGAAGAGTTCGTCACCAAGGATGACAATGATGCCTAGTTGTAGGCAAGAAGTTGAGACCCAAGAAGCTAGACCGTTGGCTTTAGTCAAGTTTTCAGCATTGGACATAAAATCAATAGTCCAAAAGGTTCAAGAACGAAAAAGGGAAGCCATGGTGGTTGGCTGTAATTAGGAGCGACAAAAGGTCAGGCCTTTGATGCTTGATAAGTACTTTACATTGGACATCAAAACAAAAGTCCAAGAAATACAGGAAGAAGAAGCCTTATGGATAGATTTTGTCTATGAGGAAAAAAGCAAAGATGTTGAACCAGAGAAGGTGGGAGTAGAACAAAGCAAAAAAGTTGCTTCGAAGGCAGAAGAAGTCGAAAGAGAAGCATTAGTAAGTGCTCAGGTACAAGACCCTTTGGAAGAAGTCAATTTAGGGGAAGGTTTTGCACAGCAACCCATTTATATCGGTGCTTGGTTAAGTTCTATTGACAGGAACCAGTTATTGGTAGTCCTAAAGAAATATAAGGATTGTTTTGCATGGTCTTATAATGAACTGGTAGGATTGGATGGGTCATTAGTGGAACATAGGCTCCCTATGAAGCCTAACTTCAAACCACACAAGCAGAAACCAAGACAGATGAGCCCTGAAGTGGTTCAGAAAGTGAAGGGGAAAATTCTCAGGCTCCTTAAAGCAAGCTTCATTAGAACAGCCAGGTATGTTGAATGGTTTTCTAACATTATGCCTGTGGTTAAAAAGAATGGCAAGATGAGGGTATGCATCGATTTTAGAAAATCTGAACTTGGCAACTCGAAAAGATGAATATGCCTACTCTATTATGTATAGTGGATCTATTAGTAGATAGTTCAGCAGGACACAGGATTTTTTCTATGATAAATGGGCATTCTGGTTACAACCAGATCTGCATTGCAGAGGAAGATGTCCACAAGACAGCATTCAGGTGTCCTGGGAATATTGGTACCTTCGAATGGGTAAAAGTGTCATTTGGTCTAAAGAATGCTAGGGCAACATATCAGAGGGCAATAAATGCTATCTTTTATTTAGAGGATACTTAGAGTGTTACATTGATGATATTGTTGTAAAATCCCAATCTATGGAGGAACACTCGGTTCACTTGGTAGTAGCTTTCGAAAGAATGAGAAAGTTCAAGTTAAAACTTAATCCTCTTAAATGTGCTTTTGGTGTATCAGCTGAAAACTTCTTGGGGTATGTTGTGCACAACAAAGGAATACAGATTGAACAGAATAAAGCCAAAGCCATCATTGAGGCCAAACCTTCATCAAGTAAGAAAGAAGTACAAAAGTTTCTTGGTCAGGTTAATTTTCTTCGAAAATTTATTTCTAACACTGTAAGGAAAACTAAAGTATTTTCTTCTTTGTTAAAGTTGAAAGATGAAGAGGAGTTTGTGTGGACAGCAGAGCATCAAGCTGCTTTCGAAGGAATTAAAGCCTACTTGGCTAAGCCTCCAGTGTTGATGCCGCCAAGGAGCGACAAGCCCTTGAAATTATACATTGCTATAGCAGAAGATTCATTGGGAGTTTTCCTAGCCCAGGACAATGAAGAAGGCAAGGAGCAAGCAGTTTATTACCTTAGTAGGTTTTTAAATTCTTTTGAATGTAAATACTCAGCTATCGAAAAGCTATGCCTTGCATTATACTTTGCAGCAATGAAATTAAGATATTATCTTTTGCCTACTGTTGTCTTGGTAATTGCAACCATAGACTTGGTTAAGTACATGTTATCTTGACCTATGTTGAGAGGAAGAATTGGCAAATGGATATTAGCTTTATCAGAATTTCATCTAGAATATGTCCCCCAAAAGGCAATAAAAGGACAAGTCTTGGCTAACTTCTTAGCAGATCATCCATGTCAAACAAAAAGCCAGGAGATAATGGATCTTGGTATGGTTAATGTTGAGCCATGGCAGATGTGGTTCAACGGATCAAAAGCTAATGGTCTGATTGGAATTGATGTTGTAATTAAGTCACCACAGGGGGTAGAAACCACACATCGTTTCAGGGTTGATGAAATTACTTGTTCCAATAATCAAGCTGAATATGAAGCTTTAATAATGGGACTAGAAATGCTTATTGGATAACAAGCTCATGCAGTTGATATATTTGGAGATTCTCAATTGGTATTCAACCAAGTGAAATGAATTTTCAAATGTCAAAGTGCAAGCATGTTACCATATTATGTTGTTGCATTACATTTGCTTTCTCAGTTTCAGATAGCAGATGTGACTTATATCCCAAGGTTCATTAATAACAAAGCCAATGATATAGCTCAAAAGGCTTCGAATTTTAGAATGAAGGATGACACTCAATTGAACATAAGTCAAGCAACATATCAAAAATTAATACCACCTTTAACTAAAAGGAATATTGTGTTGCAAGTCAATCATAATGACTTACAAGATCAATATTGGAGGCATCCAAAAAGATTAAATTACAATCTATGCAATACATAGTGTATGGTAATGCTCTTTACAAAAGGGGAGCAGATGGGTTATTATTGAAATGTCTAGGGCTGAAGGAAGCATTGATAGCCATGGCTAAAGTCCATGAAGGCATTTGTGGTGCCCATCAGCCTGGTGTGAAAATGAGATGGTTGCTTTGAAGGCATTCCTACTATTGGCCAACCATCCTTAAAGATTGTATAGAGTATACTAGAGGTTACCACGCATACCAAAAGCATGGTATGATAAGACATGTACCAATAATTGATTTGCATGCAGTTATGAAGCCTTGGCCATTTAGAGGTTGGGCTATGCATATGATAGGGAAAATATATCCACCCTCTTCGAAGCATCATTGTTTCATCCTAGTGGCCACAGATTACTTCACTAAGTGGGTCGAAGCTAAACCATATAAGGCTGTGGATCAAACTGAAGTTATTGGATTTATTAAAGATTTGATTCACAGATTTGGCATCCCATAGACCATAACTATAGATAATGAATGTAGACACCCCATTTTTTACTGCCCTTAAGACTTGGCGCCACTGATTGCTTACTTGGTGATGAAAGTTGTGCAGTGTAAAGATTCGATTTCTTCGGCAAGAGGAGCTCCAAATCCCAACCTTACAACCCCATTTTGGACCAAAACCTTTTGACCAAAATGATTTTTAGACCTTAAAACCCTTTCTTTCAAAATATTTTTGAAAAAGTTTCTACGATGTTTCGAGGCTCGCATTTCGTTAAATGTTGCGCTTTTTGGTAAACCGAGCAAGGACAAAGTAGAAATGCATGAAAGAGAGGTGAAATTTTTTTAAAAAACACCTTATTTAGGGGTTTGGAGTTAAATAAAATTGGAGGAGAGGGAAGAAACCCAGTTGGGGAAGAAGTTGGGCATGAACCGTAAAGAGAGAGAGCCGAGCAGCCCTCGCTAAATCAGGCCTATCCTTTTGTACACTTGGATTTCAGCTATGAGGCCACCACCATTGGAAATTGAACTTCTGGGGCTTCATTTACATTCAAGAATCTCCTAAAGCCGAGTCTGGATGAGGGAGATATGACTGGTTGAAGTTAGGCATCAGTCCGATTGAGCTGGAACTGAGCAGTCTTCACTAAAAGAGGCATATCTTTTTGCACACTTTTAATTTTGATGTGAGGCTTCACCATTGGAAAGAAGACTTTCGGGGCTTCAATTTAAACTCAAGAATGACCTGCAAAGGAGTCCGAATGAAAGAGATATGCCCATTTGAAGTTGGACCTGGAAAATAGATTTTTGTGGTCGGCCACCAGTGGTGGCCGGTTGGCCAGAAATGAGGTTTTTTGGCCATCATTGGTGGCCATCGGCCACCAGTGATGGCCAGTCGGCCACTGGTGTCTAAAACTCAGATATTTTGCAGATATTTCCCCTCAAACTATTCCACATAGCTCCAGATATTTCGACCTTGATATTTTCGACCAAGGCTCTCATTTTTCTATATATAGATGGCATATCCCTCATATTGCAAGGTTGGAAAAATTTTGGGAGCCTCTCTCTTTAAAATCATCTCTCTCTAGACTTCTCTCTCTCTTGAGCTTTTGTGCTTAGAAGCTTGTATACTTCAAACTTTTGCCTATCAACCCTTAACCAAAGTGGTTCATCTTTGGGCTGAAGTTATTTGAGGCCCTCTTTGAGCTCTAGAAGGTGATTTTAGCTTGAATTTGGCTTGAATTGTTGCCTAAATTGTGTCTTCCCTTCAAGAGGTAGAAACTTCTCTTTGCTAGCTTAATTTCCATACTTGTTTTGCCATCTTTTCAAACTGTTTTTAGCCTAGTTTTCAACTGCAAAAAACTCTATTTTTATGATTTAAAAATGGTGGTTTGAGGTTATTTTGTGTTAAGGGGTAGTCCACCTTTCTTATTGCTTAATTGTTTAGCTTTTTGTGCCATCTTTCATCACCTTCAAATCAAATTTTTTGGGCCTTTAAACCACTGAAATTCAGAGGATTTTTAGTGACAAAAACCTTGTTTTGAAGTCCAAAATTGGAGAAGATAGCCTCCCCTCCTTGTGTCTTGTTTGCATTCCTAATTAGCTTAATATGTTAGCATGTTTTTGTAGCTTGACTTAGCTTATTTCCAGCATGTTTTTGCCTCTGATTTGGACTTTTTTAGCTCTGTTTTGGGCTAGTTGGGTCATATGAGTCTTATTTTGTATGGTTGTAGTGTAAAAGGCTTCACTAGTTTGGTATTTTAGGCCTTTAAACATCATTTCCTTGAGTTGATTGCATGTTTTAGTATTATTTTGCACTCCATTTCAGCACTAAAATCTCTACAATCTTCCTCTATTCTTCACTTTTCGTTTGCTTTGAAAGTGGTTTTAAACCACTTGTTTGCTTAATTGTGAAATTGAGACATTCATGCTTAATGGTTTAATCCTTTCGGGGGTTCATTATCAATGGCATGAGGTTTCTTTTATGTCCAAGGCACTTGTGGTTTAAGCCCTCTTTCCATTAGAGGACACTCACTTTTGGACTAATCAATTAAAGAAGGATTGGTAAACTAAAATGAGTAAACAAAAATGAACAAGTAAAAGAGACAAGATAAAGCATCTTTCGTGTTGCATTGCATGTGTTCAGATCTGACGTTAATTCAAACACGAAGAAAATGGGACGTTTCATACTCAAAGTGATGAAATGTGCCACTTTCCTTGGTCACCGTCACCCTTGATCATGCATGATAGGGTGGTGGTTGTTTTAGTCTTGTTTGTGCATTCATTAAGCTTGTACAAGCTTGGTTCCTTAGCCATCATGCATGGAAAATGCTTGGTTGATGGTTTGAGGGCCAAGAGCTACACTCCTTTGAGCTTGTGTGATGATAAGGAGGACAGCAGTATATACACTCCTTGAGAATACACTGTCTTGCCTCTGTTTGCCCTCTATTGCAGCAAAAGAAGTTCAGGGAAGGGGTAACCGACCGGCCACCAGTATCGGCCGACGGCCACCAGTATCAGCCGACCGGCCACCATTGGCAGCTGATCGGCCATCAATGAAGAAGGTTGCTTTGTGTGCTCCTGAAGGGGATCAGAAGTGTTTTGGGAGTTGGCACAATTTTCAGTGATCAAACATGTACAAACAAAGGCTATAATGGCAAGGCGGTGGCATTTTTGGGTGGAGAAGCCGAGCATGCGTGCATCCCTCGTCCCTTGAGGCCATTTAATTGCTTTTTTTAGTTAATTAGTGGTAGCTAATTTACTTACTTTGTAACTAGCTAGTTAAAGTGTTTAGCTAATTAATTCGTTTTGTAATATCTAATTAGCTAGAATAGTTAATTAGTTTCGAGTTTTGTAATAGTTAGCTTAATTAGCGTAGCTAGTTAGCTTATTCATTCAGACCCTCCTTCGCGAGGGCATAATGTTGTAATAAGTGTGCGTGCGTGTGTGCATGTTTTCCAACCTCACGTCTTTCTCCCTTTTATTTAATCGCTTTTGATGGTTAGATTAGGGACATTTTCAATTAGCATACCTTATGCTTGCATGTTTGCATCCATTCATTTGTCTTGCATGCATCGAGGCTCGGCGCATCATTCAAACTATATTGCAATTTCAATACTTATTTGAATACGTGTTCAACAGCATGTTGTTCAAATCGATCCATATGCCATATTAGTAGCTAGGCCTATTAAATGCATATTGCATGTGTTGCATTAGACACTTAACATAGTTAGGATCATGTATCTTTCTAATTAGTTTTTGTTTTGGCTTAGAGTACTCGGTGAGTTTTATGCTTTAGCATACTTGCATGAGTGTGATTGCCATATTGCCATATTTAGCATGCTTGCCATGAGGCTATGTGCTTACTTGATAAACTGCATGAATGCTTGTGGATGAAGGCTTGTTGTTTGAATTGGAACGATTCAACAAATATGAGTTTTAAGCCCACTTTGTTGTGGCAAATCATGTTTTAAGCACACTATGTTTGGTGGCAAATCCGCATTTTAAGCCCACTTGAGGGTGGCAAATTCAAACCATTTTCAAAAACAAACATGAGTTGAATTTTTCCGAGTCTTGCGACTAGTCTATACTTGCTTTTGTGCGTCACATAGTAAAGCTAGTTTAATAACCGGAATAAGAACATATAATGTTTATAAAATGATATATCATGGTTAGTAGAGGCTGATCTTTGATCGGGCGAGCGGGGTGCTTATTTCAGGACCTTCCCCTCTCGTACCTAAGTTCCCAAGCCGAGGCAACTTTGGTGATGACAGACACGTGACCTTTGGCACGAGTCAGGGTTTCCTAAATTATCCAAAAATAAAATATTTAGGTGGCAACTCTGTATCTGGCAAAGCAGTCAAATTTTGGCATTATTTGATTTAAAATCGATTTTCCAAAAAGGTTTGTCAGATTTGGACTCTTTTGTGATTATCAGTTTCACATTGCACTTGTGAAACTAGATTCAGAACCGCGGGAGTCCGAACTGTGAAGCCTTTCTTTTCAAACCCTTTCCGAAAGACAGGGGCGCGGAAAAAGGCGAGTCCACATGGGGCTGTATTTGATAGAAAGATGGTAAAATCTTTCACAGCAGAATTTGGAATTAGTCTTATTAATTCCACCTCTTATTATGCACAAGCAAATGGTCAGACAGAATCATTCAATAAGTCCTTCAAAAAAGGAATACAAAGAGTTGTGGAAGACAATCCTAGGGATTGGCATAACTTGTTGTTGGATGTATTATGAGCTTATAGGACTTCTCCAAGATCAAGTACTAGAGTCACTCCTTATCCTTTAGTATATGGGCATGATGTAGTGTTGCATATGGAGATTAACATTAAATCCTTGAGGGTGAAATGCCGGGACCAGTTAACTTCTGAGTAATATCATCAGAGCATGTTCTTGGAATTAGAGAATGTAAATGAGGCTAGAATTCTGGCATTAAATAATATTTTGTTCCAAAGACAAAGGCAGCCAAAAGTTATAATAAGAAGTTAAGCATATTAGTTTTGATGAAGGTGATTTGGTGTGGAAAACAATACTTCCAACATGAATTAAAAGCCATAAATTTGGTAAGTGGTCACCTAATTGGGAAGGACCATATCAAGTCCATAGAGTTTTGCCTGGGGGAGCATACCATCTGAGAAATCTAACGGGTTATGTACATCCCAACAAAATCAATGGTAAGTATTTGAAGCCTTATTATCCAACTGTATCGGAAACACAAGAAGTGAGAGAAATGCTAAACAAAAGAAGCATGAAAACACTCAAATAATTAATAAGGATTTCATTTCAAAAAGAGTTAAGTACATGCAGCCATAGATTGGCTCAAAAATCAGTACAGTGCTTCAGTTGTTCCCTTATAATAGATTCTCTACTCCTAAGGGATGGGAACAATTGAATGGTTGTAGCAATGTCTTGCCTACAGTCAACTAGCCCTTGATTGGTAATCTACAACTTTGTAGCAATTCGATCCAAGGCTAGGTTAACTGCTGCTAACTCCTCTTCTAATTGGGCCTTTTTCTCCAAGAGCAGAATGCGAAACTGAGAAGTAGATGAATGTTGTCCCTTTAATTCAGATACCTCAATATGTATATGGGAAACAAATTTCTTGTCTTTTAATAGCTTCTCTTCTGCAGCTTTAGCAATATGGCAAATGTTGACATAGAAATCTGTCATGACCCAAACCCACCCCTATGGATTAAGGTCATAACCGGCCAGCAATCATGAGATTACCTACGGCCTCAAACAAAATCAGACATATATTAGGGGCCAAACGGAAGCAGACTTAAAAATTTTGTTCAACGAGCTGTGCTTGCATGGTAAAAAAAAACATTCCAAAAACAGTTTATAATAACTCACACATGAAGTCAAAATTAACATATTATGTGTCCAGGAACTTTCAACATGCAATCAGCCAAACAAAAAGCTTATATACATGGTGATCTAACATATTCACCAAGGTAACAAAAGGGAATCAAAAATAAAAGAAATAAAACAAAGTCTTATGCGTGAGACGTTCGGGCTGACTCCACAAAACCTTGACTCCTCTCATGTCTTTCACTGGGGCTAGGTTTGGACATCTCTTTGCTTACCTACACACACATAAATGAGAGTGAGCGATAGCCAAGTGAATAATATCAAAATAAAGGAGTACATGAATGAAATTTGTAGCAGTCATATCAAACGGCCTTAGGCCCATTTCTATCTAATACATCAAACGGCCTCAGGCCCAAACGTATCAAACGGTCTTAGGCCCAATTTGTTCTTATCAAACAACCTCGGGCCTAATTTGTTTGTATCAAACAGCCTTTGGCCCATTCATTCATGTCAAACAGCCCCTGGCCCAATCATTCATGTCCAATGGCCTTTGGCCCAATCATTCATGTCAAACGGCCTTATGCCCAATCATTCATGTCAAACGGCCTTAGGCCCAATTCATTTTCATATTCGTATTTATGTGTGTCACACATCCGTAATCATGATCATATTCGTATTCAATTAGTCTTATGCAAAAGACTAATTTATCCATAATTCAAAATATAAATCCATAAGGCTCATACAGAAGTAACGTTTGGAAAATAACGTACTTGAACATATCTTTAATAAGATATTACTCACAGTGATCTGGTAAATGATTTGCCCTTGCGCTTGACCCTACATATATCATAAACATAACATATTGGGTCACAAATGATCCAATCCGTTCTAAATTTTATCTACTCCTCTCAGGCCTGTTTCTTATCCTTTTAACTCATTTATAATGTTCAAAGCATGCTTAAGAGTGCTCAGAAATGAAAGAGAACGGAAGACGATCCATAGAACAACTTTTCAAAAGTACTGAAACAGGGCTCTCCGCTTGAGCATAGCTTTGGTCGCTCGAGCGGACCCCTTTGGCCCACAAAAGTTCTGGTTGCTTGTAATTTATGCTCGAGCAAGACTATTGACGCTCGAGCGAGGAGTTATGCAAAGCAGGGTACACTCGAGCGTAGATTCCGCTGCTCGAGCCACTATGCAATCTCTACAAAACTTCTGGAAGCTAAGTTTTCACGCTCGAGCGAGACTTTCCTCGCTCGAGCGAATAGGTCGAATTATGGGTTTTCCAGAATTCTGTCTAAGCTTCGAAACACATCTTCAAATGTCCAAAGCCCATGTTCTTGATACAAAATCATGGAAATCTTTATACAACATGAGGACATAAGCAAATTGAGTCTAATTTGTCCAAAATCATAATTCAAATCCCAAATTATTTCTCATTTTTCTTGACAACCTCATAACACAAGTTACCAAACTTCATATCTTCAAAGCTCATGCAAATTAATTTCCATATCATTTTGAATTTTACATGCATGTGAAATATAGGCTTCGTATTCAACTTAAATAATACAATTGATGATCATCTTCATGAAATATAACATTATCATGCTTGCATGTGCCAAATAGCCTTCAATTCATCATAAAATGCATGTTTGTACTCAATTATGCAAACTCATGACAATTCTTTACATGCTTGTACATAGCAACTTCAAATTCATTAAATTCAACTCAATTCATATTCTTGATTATAATTTATCTTCGAGTTCATATAATTACAACTCAAATTCATAAATTCAAGTCTAACTACTCACCTAGAGGCTCCAATCTTCCAATTTCTAGCTAGTTCTTGGGTCTAGCCTTTCAAATTTTGAATTCTCTTGCAAAAATCTACAAGGATGGTTTCTCTCTCTCTCTCTCTCTCTAAACCGGCCCTTTCTCTCTAGAATGTGATTTCAGCCAAGATGAGTTCAAAAGAAGGAATTTGAGTGTATATAGGCCTATTTATAGGCTTGGCTAATCAAATTGATTAAGGCTAAGTAATGATGCTCAAATTTAATCATTCTGAATCTAATTATTTTGATCTGAATCAATTTCTAATTAAATTTCACCATAGGCTCTAAAAATTATGCCAATTACAATAATACAGTCAATTTCAGTTTCTAAAACCTCTACGATCTCCAATTTAAATTCTATAGTAGAAAGTTAAACAGATTTTGCTGCAGTGAACAGACAGAAATTCAAAAACACATATAATCATATAAATAGCACTCAAAATCATATTAAGTACATAATCACAATCATAATCAAGATTAATTAACATAATACGGGACAAGGTTATCACAAAATCTATGGTAGCTGCTGCCTGGGACAAGTGGCTTGAAATGGCCATATTGGATTGCTCAATGACTTTCCAGCATTGGAGAAAAACATTCTTAAGTATGGGTCTTTGTAAGGCTTCGAATGAGATCCTTGAAAATGATGTCAGCAATTCCAAACAGGTGCCTAAGTCCAATGGAGGCAAAGAAACTCTGCTGATGGTTGAAGAGCTCTCAAAAATTTCCAAGAGAGAGTCAGCAAAGACCAATGGCTCAACTTTATTACTTGCTGCTAGAGTGGTTGAGGTCTCTTCTACTGATATGGAAGGTGCAGAAAGGTCTGGGAGAGATGGTTGCATAGGGATAGGAGAAGGGATTAAAGTGTCCTTGGCAGTATCTATAGTCCTGCCCACCAACAGATCAAGGGAAGAAGGACTGGAGCTGGATGGTGATGGTGGACAAGAAATTGGTAAGCTACCAATATCTTCTCTGGAAGCACCAACTATCACTGATGAGGTGACAACTGGGGCCTTCTTAGGTGATGAAGTAACAGCCAGGATTGTAGGGAGAGTAAATTGGGTTGAGGTAAAGGTTAGATGAGGTAGATATGGAGTTAAGCCCGAGCATAAAGAAATAGGGATGGCTTGCCTCAAAAAAGGTATGGAAAGTGTAGAGCTGGGAAGTGGAAGTACTGTCTGGATGGGCTCTACATTTAAGGGCACTTCAATGTTGATCTTCTTCCTCCTTTTCAAGGCTACCTCTAATGGCCTTTTAACTTCAGAAAAGAAGAAGCCATTGTCGAATGAGGAGGAGGTAAAGTAACTGTTGTTACAAGATAGAAAATAGGAAGCAATAGTAAGTTTTATTGCTGAAAACTTAGGAAAGGAAATTACTAGAGAAACTAAAAGAAATTACCAGCCTCAGAAGTAGTGGTGGTAATGATTAGAGAACTGTGAAGAGCATAATGTTCGGCAGTTTGTTGCCTCCTTACAGCTTTCCTTTGAAGTGTATCAACAGCAGCAGCTTCATTTCTTAATATCTGATGTTGCCTCCTTTTCTCAGATCTTTGGAAAAACACCAATTCCTTGGATTGCTTCCTCTCTACTACCTTGGAAGTTGCCTAATGAGTAAGGTCATCAATGACATCAGAGGGAGAGACTGTTATTTTCTTCCTCCTCTTAAGTGGTGCTTCTTCAGGTACCTTCTCCTCTTCAGGATCAAGCACAAGTTTCCTTTTCCTCTGTTGCTGTCGCTGCTTGTCTTTAAGAATGTTTAGGGCTTGAGCCTTCTGAGGAGAGTCTACTTGTGAAGCTCTTGCATCAAAAAGAAGCTATAAGTAGATGAGCAAGGTATTATAAACAGAAGAGAAAGAAGAGATGTAAGTGCATGCCTCTCTTCGAAGCAGCCCTGGTGACTCTAGGAGGAGGAGGAGAGGCAGCAGGAGCAGTCTCTGTGGCAACAGGAGTAGGAGCTGGGATAGCAGGAGTAGTAGAAGGAATGATGAGCTCAGTCTCTTTGGACTTGGTCTGAGGCACATCTAGTCCCACTAATAAATCTTGAGGAGGGATGGCCAAGTGCACCTTCATATTGGCTGTCCACCAATTCTGGTATCTTTTTAATGTATTGCCTTGAGGAATGAAGGGTAAGTATTCAAAATCGATTAAGTCTTGGATCAATTTGGAGGTTGCTTCCTCCAATTTGGACCTTGGAACTTTTGGTTATCTGCTTACAAGATTTGAGTTGGATTGGCAGTAGAGAGGGATAGGAATCCCCTGAGTGAATCCAAATTGCCTAGCAAATTGGGTAGGGCAGTAGGACGTAGAAATACACTTATAAGCTCTAGGATTCATAGTGCCAATGAAAAGCACCCTTAGAATTAGAATGGAAGCCCACATATCTTTGTGTTGAGGCCTAGAGCAAGACTTGCCATCCAAAAAGACCCTCGGCCAGGCTGATCCAATGTTGGCTTCGAAAGGACAAAAAAAGAAACTAGAAAGGGAAGCCAGAAGTCGATGGAAAAAAGAAAAGTACAAGGCAAAATTGGAAGGGTAAAGAGAGACCCTGGCAAACTTCATGCCATAAGAGGTAGGGTTTGGTGATAGAAATCTTAGACATTTAGAATACAAGTTAGTGAAGTATGCAAAAAGCCAGAGTTGGAGTATCCAAAATGGGCCTTCTTGATTGGCATCCATGGGTTTGTCACAAAATTGGGAGCAAGTTCTGTAGACATGACCCAAAACATATGGAGCTAAAGCTACCTTTTTATGCAAAATAAAAGCTTTAGCAAGAGATGGGCAAACTCAGGTATAATCCTCTAATAAGAGGTACAGAAGAGAAATTTACAAAGCCAATACAATAAAAAAAGAAAATAGTTCCCTATCAGTTACGGGACCTTCCCTTTTGTTCTCAGATTTGACAAAGTCACTATAGAATGAGTTTAGAGGAGGAATAAAAAAAGAGACATTAAGGTCAGGTTAGTCTGGACCAAAGGGAGTGCCAATAGAGGATAACCCTAAAAGATGGCAGATGTCAAGGACAGTAGAGGCCATCATACCACATCTAAATTGAAAGAAATTAAAAGCAGAGTTCCAAAAACAAAGAGCAGCAAGTGTTAAAAATGGATCCTCCGAAATAGTGAACCTAGATAGTTGAAGGGTGTCGAAGAGACAAAGTTTTTGGAGATCCAATGACTTGGCAAGAATAACTCGATCGTACCATTCTTCCCATTCTGGCCTTATTGTGGGCCAACAGCGATGGGGTCGATTCATCCTCTAGCTTCCCCAATCCAGACCACCTTCATAGAGGAGATACTGATTCTCCAAACACAGGTATAAAGCAGGAAGCTGAGCAGGAGTCTCCCTAAAAATGGACCCAAGAACATATTCCTGTTGCTCGTGACGGCGGGGAATGAAAATGCACCCATCGATAGCACTTTGTTTGCTAGCTTTGTATTTCTCACACTCTTCAGCAATGACCCTCTTCAAAGCTACGGATGGGCTCATGCGCTCCACAACTGGTACTTTCAAGGAGGAAGAAGCCATTAGCAGAAGTTTTCGGAAGTCGAAGTTGAGAAAAAGAGTAAAGAGGAGGAGAGAGCAATAGAAATGAAGGGTTTGTGTTTTAGGCGAGCAAGTAAGTTAAAAGCGCGAAGGGAAAGGGTTTTTAAAACCTTTATGTCCGAAAGATGCCCAATCAGTTTAAATGGGTAAAAAGACCCGAGATAATTGTTTGACTGATTTTGGAACCCATATAAGTTTAAGCCTTTGTCTTAAAATTCATAGGAGTCCTGAAAGTACAACATGAAAAGTTTCTCTCAAGGGTGATTGTTTGGGAAGGAAACGTATCTCAAACACTCACATTGGCTTCGAAAACAAATATTTGGCTTCGAAGCTAGGATTTGGCTTTAAAACCAGATGTCAAACATCTACCTAGGGCTTCCAGAGTAGGTAGTTGACTTCGAAGCACATTTTATGGCTAAGAATACAAAAATGTTTAGGTTTGGTCTACTTCGAAGGGATTAGAGACTTGCTCTTAGGTTTCTTGTAAAAGATAAAATCCTTCGAAGTGAATTTGAAGTACTTTGTAGCTGGAATTTGATTCTTATTTAATGTGTTAGACTTCGAAGTTGCAAAGCCAATACCAAGTCAAGTAAAGGATCAAAATCCAAAAAGACTTGCCTAAACATGAAAAATTCCTTTTGGGATTTTCTGTCAAAATAAACCCTTTTTTGGGAAACAGCATTGTTATTTTTAAAAGTACTTCGAAGTACTTAAAAGTAACTTTGATACAAAGGTTGGTTAATTCAAAACTATTAAATTATGTTTACCATGCGATTGGAATGAGAAGATCTAAGGCAAAGATTGTCAGTTGTATTCCATACTTCGGAAATATTCAAATCAGGTTTCAAGTATTCCATACTTTGGAGATGTTCAAATCAGGTTTTGAATTAAAAATTGGTTAATTCGAAGCTCTAATTTTATTTGAATTGTGTGAATAAAATGGTCACAAGCATGCAACTGGAACATAAAACCAGATCATGCCAAATAGCGAAAGAAAACCCTAGTTTTGTTGATATGTAACTAATTACATTAGAAAAGCCTAATTGGCTACGAATTTGAATAGAAAGAGTAACAAGTTCATTAAATTTAACCCAACAGTGTTCAATGAACTTATGTTCTTTCTTTATTCTATTTTCTATCCTATTAAAGTTAGGTTGTTGCAACTGGTATGCTCTTATTTGGTGAAAAGGCTATTCAGCTTTCACCTCGAACTTTGTCTCTTTCAAGCCTTGTTCCATTTCGTCCATATTTAAATCATCCTAGTACACTGAATCCTTATTTTTGAAGTCATCATATTCTTCAATAAGGTTCTCTGCTTCGTACTGAGTCTGAATTCGATTGGCTGTGATTTCGTCTAAAGGGTCACTGGTAGCTAAAGAAATTTTGTACCAATGAAGAAGGAGTGGAAGTTGATCCAAAAAAGCTTGAAGCTCTGCTTGGGCGATGGGGTTGAGAACATGACCCCGAGTCATAACATCACAAGCCCATTGGAAGTTCTTGAGAGAAATCTCATCTCCAAGAACATTGAAAGGCAAGTGAGAGAATACAATACACAGAAGTTGAGCTTCGTATCGCTCAAATGCAGTTGGAAGAGCTGGAGGTTGGTAGGAAGGAAAAAACTGATTCTCGAAAAGAGTAAGTTTCAATTCCTCCATCTAATGAGGATTTTGAGGGAGAGGAGGTGTAGAGGGATCCATCCTGAAGAAAGAAGGGAACTAGGGGTTATTTACGCATTCGAGCCAGTTAGAAGAGCAAAGTTTTGCCTTCTTAGCCAAGAATGATTAATTGTATCCCTGTGCTTCGTCTGGATGAGGAGTTTCTCGCACTACCTTCGCTGGTATAGAAGACGTGTACCACGCCACAAGCAAGTTGTCCTCTAGACTGCGTCGGTGATCAATGGGTACATAGGGGTAAACCACTAAGCTCTGAGCAGAACAAGGAACAGAAAGGGGACCATCGAATTCAACAAATCGATGATGAATCTGCTCCCTTAATTTGGGTTCATCAGGTTTTGGCCAACTTTCCCAGCCAATAGACCAGGAGGAAGAAGAAATGGTTTTGTCCCATGCAAAAAGTGGTGGGGCAGAAGAGGAGCTTCCAAGATCTATTTTTGCAAATGCTTGGTCCAAGGGTTTGTAGTTGGCAGATTTTTGGTCTAAAGGTTGGTAATTTGCAAAAGCTTCCACGACTTGTATAAATGAAGGTGGATAGGTGTAGCCAATAAATGCATTGAGGTTCTTTTGAGGCCTACAATCATCTTCCAAAGATTCCTCGTATGTTCGATCAATGTAAGAGAAGGTGTGATTGGCCATTGGGGATGTACCAGTTTTTTCGTTTATTCAAAATATGGAAATGCAAAGCACCAGGATTTAATGAAGTTCACTCCTTCATTATTCAAAAAACAGCTATACTTCCAGAATATATAGAGTCCATGCACGTCCTAGAATGTGGATAAAATGCACTAGTCCACTAATATCACAAAGTATTGGGTATATTAGTGCGGGGAGTAATGTTGGCTGTATAATTTGTAAAAGCCAATCTTAGAGTGACACGTGGCACGTAAAAGGCAATGAAGGAAATTAATGCAAGTCTCCAATCAAAGACGGACACGTGGCAGTTCGTATTGGTGGTATCGGATCTGCATAGCATTGGAACAGTCGAGAGATACAAGATGATATGGCCTATCGGTTACTCATAAATTTAAATTCAAAATCAGGAAGGAAGCCTATTTGCAAAGAGTGGCGTAATGGGACTGACTATAAGAGAACATGTTTAGCAATCATAGAAAGACTATTCGATGGTTGGAAGCCCACTTCAATAGTTATCATTGAAGAGTATAAATAGCAGAGAAGGTCCCAGAATGAACACCCAGACTCAGATCCAGAAACCAATTTATTTATTTCATTTTCTTTCCAATTTTACATTTCCAGTTCTTTATATTTCCAGCACTTAATTCATGTACTGCACTTCATTTCCTAGGAGTAATTTCAAATAGTTTGTTGTTGTGAACCTCTACGAGGTTGGGTCAGATCATTGTAAGTTTTCATTTACTTAATGAAATTCAGATTCTAAAATTACTCTTTACTTATTATTATTTACTAATTTCTCCTAAACAAGCCACTAGTAAAAATCCTCTTCATCGAGACTGAAAGAACTATATCACAATCATCTAATAATTAGTTAGCAATTAATATTTTGTAAGGACTAATTGATCATTGCTGGTACACTTAAATTTACATTATTAACCTTCGAAAGCCAAAAAAGCTAACACCTTTTATACACTAACATGTTAGGCCTAAGAAATTTTAGCTAAATTTCCCATATAATTTTAAAATTTCATTCAAAATCACTTGCACATGACTGAGGATCATATTCTCAACTCTCGAGCAAGGAAAAAAAGAAAAAACAAACAAACAAATAAATAGGAGTTTTTTTTTTAATATTCTAAAAAAAAAAAAATTTAGAGAATTGACCTACTTTTCAAACTATTTGGGAAACTAACTTGTTTTTTTGAAATCGCATTTTGAAAATACGATTTTAAAATTGAAATTGCATTTTCAACCTGCAATTTTATCTTGAAATTGCATGTTGAAAATACAATTTCAAAAAGTAAAGTCCATGTTATCACAAATTGCATTTTCAACATGCGATGTTAAAGTAAAATTGCATATTAAAAATATAATTTAAATTTAAAATTATATTTTCAAAATGAGATTTTAAAAAACAGGTTAATTTATCAAATAGTTTGAAAAAAAAAAACTCCACAAATAGAGATTGATCACTCATGGCATTTTCACGGGAAAATTCACCTCAAAGAAACTCCAGCGAGAGGCCCAATCAATACGAAAATGGGCCTCAGATAGGCTAGTTCTCGAGTTACGAGTTCAATTCATAATGAATTATGATTTTAATACAAAATATTCACCAACTCATTATCAAACAATCACTAATGTTTCAGACCAAGTTTTGTATAAAATAATAATAATAATAATAATAACTTATTTGCTATTGTTTGGTAGAAATATAAAAATAGAACAAAATAAAAGATATTCCTTAACAAATTTATTTTTTGATTGATATAAAAGTAATTTTTTTTTTATCCTCCATCAAACCATAGCATTAATTTGGTATAGCTTATTTGAGCAACTAGTAGCTTATTTTTATTTTGGGAGTCTATGCTACATTATTTTATGTAATTTCTACTTATAACTTATTAGGCATAAATAATTTAAATAAATTAGGAAAAAAAAATTATTATCTGAAAGCTAAGAGAGGAGTACTTTTGGCTTGTGTTTTTTGATTATCAATTTCTAATTTACAATAAGTTATACCAAATAAGTCCATTGATAGGTGAATTGGCAAATTATGTGACAGTCTCGTTAAATTCACAAATTGATCTGGTCAAATTTAGTAAGTTGTAAATGATTCAATTTGTAAGAATAAAACATTAATCTTGATTCCCTTGTTTATTATTATCATTTTTTTTTTTTTTTGATTGAAAATCATATCATATTATCATTGATCAATTGAAATAAGAAACAAAAGTATGCATAAGGTCCTCATTTGTGTTATACCAAATTGTTAATGGACATTTCTATTGTTCTTCATCATGAGAAAGGTATTTATTGTCAAAATCACCAATCAATTGTCCTTGCACAGATCATGTTGGTTGTTTGTCTAAAGTGTAAACTACACTCAATAATAGTAAGTGAAGAAAATAAATAATTTAAATTGATTTGGTAACAAATATTATTTTTCATAAATAAATATCTTCCACATCCATCTTCTTCTTCACATTTAAGCCAACCCCTCCCCCTCTCCTTTATCACGTCAACCTACTTGTTTGGCAAACACTTTTTAGCATTTTATTTGTTTTTCAAAATAAAAAAGACAATCTTGCTTGGCAAATGCCTTTTTAAGTGATAAATCCCCCCAAAAAAAGAAGTTTTTTTCTAGTTCTTTTCTTTTAAAACAAAAACCAATAAAAAAAATTTAGTAGTTTACTAAACACATCAAAATTTTAGAAAATGTTTTTCAAAAGCCAACAAATAAATAAATAAATAAAATTGTTAAAGACATTTGCCAAACACCCATATTTGTGGGGACAAATGTCTCATCTACCACAGGTGACTAGTCATTTTCCCAAGGCTACTATTCTTTAAATGTGAAAAGTTGAAAAAAAAAAACATTTGATGGAATTCATCTTACTTTATATTATTTATTTATTTATATTTCAATGTATCTCAATTCAATAAAATAAAATGAATTAACAATTACAATATAAATTATAATTACAAATAAATTCTTAAGGTGAGTGAGAAAGTTACAAAACAAGTATAAGTAAGAAAGAGTCAAAGTTTTAACATTCTAAGGGACCGTTTGTTTTCAGAAGTAAAATAGAAGGGATTTGTAGTGATGAGATTAATAGTGAGTGGATTAAGTAAAATTATGTTTATTTTGATGATAATTGTTGGTGTAGGGATTGTTAAATTATTTTTATATAAAATACAAAAACAATAAACATTAATATTAAAAAAAATGCCCAACATGTAAAAAATAAAAATAAAAATAAAAATAAAAATAAAATGAATAAAACTATGATTTTTACTTAACAGAAAAAACAAAAAAATTAAACATTAATGTTAAAAAAATGCCCAACATATAAAAAATGTAAAAATAAATAAAAAAAAGTGATATGATAACTATAGTTACTTTTTAACTTTTTTAAACTAAAATGGTTAGTCTCAAAACAAAGATAAAAGTGAAGTTCAAATAAATTTTTTAACACACATAGCGGTGTTTTGAAAAGTTAGTAAAAAGTTGATTTTTTTAATTTTTTTTTTAATTTTTAGACTTTTTTGTGTTTAAAAAACTAATTTTTTTATGACTATTTTGTATAAAAAAAAAATTAAAAAGTCGAAAAATTAATTTTTTTTAAGATAGTTCAAAACAACCCATATTAGTTATGGTTTTCGTACCAACCATTGTGACTCTTACTTGATGTTGCCGACCATTTTGACTCTTATTTGATGATGTTATGTGACCTTTGAATTTAAAAATGCAAGGAATGAAATGGGACCATATAAAATATTAATAATTTTAATATTGATGACGGCCCAACCGTTTTTAGCCTTTTATTTGGTAAACATTTTTAGCATTTTTTTTATATCTTATATTATGTGACATGAGTTGGAACCAAAATAAATCAATAAACAAAAAGGTTAGGTCATTAAAACCAACATATTATTAAAGTGACAAAGATTATTCCAAAATTTGCTTCCCACATTAATCATAGTAAAATTATTAAATGTTTTAAATATTTTTTTGGTGCAAAAATGTACATTTTTCATTCAAAATTATTTGTTTGTCATAAAAATAAGAATTTAAAAGTAATGTATTCATATCGTCATATTGAAATTTTTAAATTTTTTTTAGTAATTAAAAGATTTCATTAATTACTTTTAATTTATGAATTTTTTTTTAAAAAAAATTAGAAATTTTTAGTTTAAGGTCTTTGATATTATGATTTTATAAGACAAAAGGCATGTAATACTTTCATAATAGTTGGGGTCTATCAACATTTTCGCAAAATTTTTTTAACATTGTGACGAGTTGAATTTTTTTTTAATAATATTGTTAATAGACCTTAACTAATGAGAAAAAACATATTGGACCTCTCCTGTTGTCTAAAGTTTGAGAGAGATATTTCACTAATTTCTCTAAAAATTTGACACAAAAACATTTTATTTTTTTATTTTCCATATCGAACAAACAATTTTGGACAAATATTAAATATACATATGCATACATGTAGAAAGAGAATGAGAAATAATATATTTTTATTTTTTGTATCGAACAAACAATTTGGAACACAGTATTAATATGTGTATGCATATTATGTAGAGAGGGAATGAGAGCTTTTTTGGCAACCAACTAAATAAGAACTTTTTTTTTTTTTTGTCTGAATTGTTTCGGTCTTTTACTATTATTATTATTTTTTAAAATGTGTGTTCGCCTTGTTTGGTTTTAATTTTTTAAATTCAATTTTCTAAAAGTTAAGTTTTTTGTTATTCATGTTTTTTTATTTTTAGTGAATTTTTTTAATATTTTAAGTAATTTTTTTTACCTTTTTAGATGTACCTAACTTATATGTACCTTAAAAATATATATATTTTTAAAAACTAATAATTATACAAGAATGCGAAAATGTACTAAATTTTTATAATTTTTTAAGATATTTTTCACAGATATTATACTTTTTAATTGTATTTATAATAAGTATATCTAAAAAATAAAAAAAATATTTAAAATGTTAAAAAAATCACTAAAAATAAAAAATCAAAACTTCAAGTTTTAAAAAATTGAATGTAGAAAATTAGAACCAAAGAAGACTTTCTGGTCCATTTAATGTAGAATAATCTAAATATTAAAATTTAAAATAAAAAAAAAAACTGAAAATATCTAAAAAAAATTCATTAAAAACCTCCCCAAAAAAGAACATTTTATTGCAGTGGACTTTTTTTCATTTTGTTTTTACTTTTTTAATTCATCTAATCAAATAAATTTTAAAAGTCTAAAGCTTTTTTTTTTTTTTTAAACTCAAAAATAATAAAATAATAAAAAAACTCACTTAAAAATCAAGGAAAAATAAGTGAGGCATCTCTCTCAAACTTTGTGTAGTAGAAGAGGTTCAAGATATTTTTTTATTAGCTAAGGTCCTTCAATATTTTTACAAAAAAAATTCAATTCAGAAAAATTTTATCCAACTTAGAGAAATTTTGAAATTTCTCTGGTATGATCACAAAGAAATTCCAAAACTTCTTTAAGTCAAATAAAATTTCTCTTAATTAAATTTTCTCTATAAAAATGTTGATGAACCTTAACTACTATGAAAAAATTGTATATCTTTTATCTTATAAAATCTTAATTTCAGATATCTTAAAAAAATTCTCCAAAAATCAATTCCGAAAAGGCATCGAGCTCTGTTACAGAGCCCGAAAGGTTTCGAACCAAATTTGGCTCGAATTTGAGGAGGAAGAAGAAGAAGAAGAAGAGAAGGAGGAAGAAGAAGAAGAGAATGAGAAGCAGAACTGGAGGGGGCCCTAAAAATGGGGCTGGAGGCCGAGGCGGGCGGAGGCCGAGGCAGAGGCAGAGGCGGAGGCGGGCGGAGGCAGAGGCGACGATCGGCCGACGAGCGACGATCGCCTCTGCTTCTCCTGTGATCAAAACGAAGAAGAAGAAGAAGGAAGAGAAAGAAAAAGAAAAAGAAAAAAAAATTGAAGCTCAAAACGACGTCGTTTTGGGCTTCGAGCCGGATTCGAGCCCCATATTTCGGGCCCTCAAACATTTTTCAAAGGCACCGAGTAAAAAATACAAGCATATGGCTCTCTATAAAAATGTTGATGAACCTTAACTACTATGAAAAAATTGTATATCTTTTATCTTATAAAATCTTAATTTCAGATATCTTAAAAAAATTCTCCAAAAATCAATTCCAAAAAGGCATCGAGCTCTGTTACAGAGCCCGAAAGGTTTCGAACCAAATTTGGCTCGAATTTGAGAAGGAAGAAGAAGAGAAGGAGGAAGAAGAAGAAGAGAATGAGAAGCAGAACTGGAGGGGGCCCTAAAAATGGGGCTGGAGGCCGAGGCGGGCGGAGGCGGAGGCAGAGGCAGAGGCAGAGGCGGAGGCGGGCGGAGGCAGAGGCGACGATCGGCCGACGAGCGACGATCGCCTCTGCTTCTCCTGTGATCAAAACGAAGAAGAAGAAGAAGAAAAGAAGGAAGAGAAAGAAAAAGAAAAAAAAAAAAAAAAAAATTGAAGCTCAAAACGACGTCGTTTTGGGCTTCGAGCCGGATTCGAACCCCATATTTCGGGCCCTCAAACATTTTTCAAAGGCACCGAGTAAAAAATACAAGCATATGGCTTAAGTCATAATAAGAGATTGTTTGGCATGTGTTACTTGAATACATTTTTGTTATCTTTTTATCTTATTTAAATTACATCACTTTTTATTTAAATCATATCACATCTTAATCATATTATACATTTTATTGTAAAAAATTAAAAAATATATTTATTTAAATTATTAAAAGGAAAAGGCCATATTATTTGCCAGGTGTCATGGGCACGTAGCATGATGTGGTTTGTGTTGAATCTGATACGGGGGGTCGTGTAAAAGAAACGAAAACGACGCCCACCCTTTCTGTCCCCTTGCCCTCTTTATTTTATTATCAGAACTTGTCCTTTTATTTGATCATCGTCTTCAAATTCATCTCAAATAATTCTAGTTTATTTAACTAACTCTACCAGTCTCAAGTCTGGATAAATAAGGAGGATTATGTATTAGGTAGTCAATTATTAACAAGTAAAAAAGTTGTTCGAATTTCTTATAAAAATAAATCATACTTTGATTTGGTTTGGTAATTTATTCAACTATCAAAATTTAAAATTAAATAAAATTATTTTATCTTAAAGTGTCATATGACAATGTTCTAAGATTTTTATTTTTTTATTACAAAAATTAATAAATAAAAGTAAAAATGAATAAATATATATTTGATAAATTGTCAAAGGTGGTAAGAGTGTTGATAGTGATTACAAGGTGATGAGAGGTTACATAGTGGAAGGACTGTTTGATCAATGTAACCTATTTGAAGGTGGTTGCAGCTCGTTAGAGAACTTCTAATGGTAGGGTTAGGAGAGAAAGTAGATAGTGAAAATTTGTTTTAAAAACAAATAAAAATATATTTGTTTGCTTTTAAAAATTTTAGAATCAATACAATTTTTTTAAAAAATATAAAAATAGTATACCAAACAAGTTTGGTTTCCATTCCCCTCCCCCCCCAAAAAAAAAGAGTCCGGCTTGAACTTGAGAGAATTGTTTGAGTTTGTGAGATTCATCATGAGTCTCATTTCGATAATTTAAACCGTTAAT
The DNA here is from genome assembly GCA_030407325.1 of Camellia japonica. Classification (NCBI taxonomy): domain Eukaryota; kingdom Viridiplantae; phylum Streptophyta; class Magnoliopsida; order Ericales; family Theaceae; genus Camellia; species Camellia japonica. The sequence continues at coordinate 94,002,690 of JAPPVO010000059.1, forward strand.
TTCATACGCCTTTGGATATATCATCCAAAGAACAAAGGGAAATTGATCTAATAATTGTAATCTTTTCGTTTTATTGTATTTATCTCAAAAACAATTGTCGGTAAGTGTGCTTTTGAAAATAAATAATTCATTTCTTGACCAGTCTTTAGGAGACAAATAGAATTAAATAAAAATATTACGATTATCAAATCAACTTAATTTTTATGAATAATATATATAAAAGGTCTTACAAAATGAACAATTCATACAATAGAAATATAACAGGGGATTCTATATTTACCCCTCAAAAATCATTAACTACTCCCTATTTCTTAATACACCCTTTTCAATTATTTAAAATTTTATGTTACTCTGAGTATACCCTGTAATTTTTCACAAGTTACCCTTAATAAACCCAAATAATAAATAATAATCAAATTAAAAAAAAAATTATTTGAAAAACCTTTCAAACTGATACATAGGAGGCACCGACGAAGTATTCCATAATCAGAGTCACCATTGACAAGTTTCATCTCCTTACCTCTTTTTTTTGTATCTCTTTCTTTTTTTGCTATTTTGCTATAACAATTTCTTGATTACCATGTGTGTTGACAATTCTATTACTAGTTTGCTATTCTAATTTATTGATTACTATGTGTTTGATAAAATGCTTGAATGGAAAAACACTCTGCTACCTTGCTTGGCTTACCTCTTTTATTGAATTTGTTTCTATATATTTTTCACAATTTAAGTGTATGTGCATAAAAAAAATACGTAGGAAGAAAATAATAGAAACAATAATAATTATTATATTATTTAGAACAAACATAAAGTTCAACAGAAAGAAAGAGTAAAAGGATAAATAAAAAAAAATTATTAAAAAAGTGCCACAAGATATAGCTCGTTTTTTGTGTGAAGGATACTAATATAATCATTGAGTTTAAAGATTATCTCAAATAATTTTTTATTAAAAGTTGTAATGCTATTTATATGATTCTGAAAATTGATAGATTTTAATATAGTAATGGGACATGTGAAAAAATACATAAATTAATAATTTTATTTTAATTTTTATGCTTATCTCCTCTTTGATGGATTGCTTCAAAAAATTATCTTAATTATCACTTTCATTCATTGTTTAATTGTTCAAACTTTCTTCTAGGATTTAGGGTTTCAAAATAATAAAAAATAATAATAATAATGATAATGGTGAGTTTTGATAGGGTGGATTAGAATTTTGGAGTGAGAAATAAGAAAAAGAACAAGAACAAGAAGAAGAAGAAGAAGACAAAATAACTTTGATCTCTTGAGAAAGAAAATGTAAAGTTTGAATAGGAATAATGGATTAGGATGTACCATGAAGGGAAAAAAAATTATTTTAGGATTTAATATGTGTTACCCTTATTGATAAATTCACATTAAGATATAATAAGAATTAAAATTTATAAATTTAAACTGGACGTAGTGAGAAATTTTTTGAGTTCAAATAAAATGTCCCAAATATAACCTAAGGTGGGCCCAATAGGGCTGCACAACTCTCTCAACTTCAAATTTAAATTTGAAAAAAAAGTCTAATCCAAATAAAAATACTACAAGACAATACCTTAAGATGTGCCGTTAACAAAATACACTGTAATTTAATATTATTTTATTTAAACTTTAAACTTGATTAGTTAAATTATTTAGTGCATGCGTAGGTGCAAAAAAATTAAATAAAAAAGAAAAAAATTTCAGATCAGTTTTATAAATTAATGATAAATTTTATCAATATTAATGGTTAAAATTATGCAGTAATTTTTTTTTGTACATATATAATAATTTTTTCAAATTACCACTTGTCAGGTGATTTCCCAAAAAAACCAACAAGGAGATGATTGGACAAAAATAAATTAAAAAAATCTATTTTTAAGGCACTTAATTTATTATTTAAAAATAATTTTTAATATATATTTAATAAGTATCAAATTTTAATTTATTAGAGCATCTCCAACGGTTCACCTAATGTTTCATCAAAATTTGAGTAAAAAAATGGCCATTTCCTCAATTTGATACTTCATGCTCCAACGGTTCATCAAATCCCGTATCAAATCCTGTGGGTCGACTGGTTAGTCGACCGATAAGTGTAAATATATATATATATATATATTTTGCAGCTTTTTTTGCAAGCCTGGTTCTCTCTCTGATTCGCTGTTTTGTTTCTGGACATAATTTACAAATTTGTGCTTCTCTCTCTGATTACCTGCACTGTGCTTCCTGCCTTTGTTCGAAGGAGTGTTCCCTTTATTTGCTTTTGAAATCCTCATCCTTCTCAACTTTTCTCTCTCATCAACTTCTCCTGAGTCTTCATCCTTCCCAATTCATCCAAAGACTCTTCAGTACCCAATTCATCAATTGTGTTTGCAGGTGGGTGACCGGTTGGTTGACCGGCCAGTCAATCGGTAAGACAAAATTATTATTATTATTATTATTTTTTAATCTGTTTGAACTTTTTGACCAGTTTGAACCTTCCCTTTTTGCAAGAGAACCAGTCGACCGGTTGGTCAACCGGCCGGGCAACCGGGTGGTTGACCGGTGTACCACTTTCAACGGTCAGTAACAGTGATTTGATAAAATCTGTGTCTTGGTCTCAGTTTGATGTTTTTTTGGCTGAATTTTCATTTTGATATCACTTTGGTGCAACGGTTGGAGCATGAAAAAGTGACTTTTTCATCAAAATTTGAATCTGATACTGGCTTTGGTTCACCGTTAGAGATGGTCTTAAATATTTTATTATATAAAATCTAATCTCAATACTATATTAGCATCATAATCATTTAAAAGTAATACAGTAAATTAAAATAAAAAAGGGAAATGCTAGAGAGCTCTAAATCTAGAACTCTAATTTGAGCTCTAGTGATGTGTCAAAGCAAAAAAAAAAACAAAGCAAAGCACAAACATCACATCAAGGTGAATCCCACCTTCCCATTAGAGCTATTAGAGCTCCTATATTAGAGTTCTAAAGCATTTTTGAATAAAAAAAGTACCCATCACTAGGAGAGACGATCCCTATCATCTGTCTCTGTCTCAGTTAATCCCATCACTAGTAGTTGTTAGATTTATTACTAAATCAATTGATTTGATTAATTAATTATTTGAATCAAGTCATTCAATACAATACAATAAATTACAATACAACAATGATAGAGACCCCCTTTTCCCATCACCCCCTTTCACCCCCTCTCACTCTCATTGGTTGTTTTTTTTTTTTTTTTTTTTTTTTTTCCTGCACATCCAATCACCCCCTGACACATGTCAAAGGGGGTGAGGGGTGCCCTTTTGAGGGGGTCTAAAGTATTATTCATTACAATATATCCTGGTCGACCGCCTGAAATCTAGTGATTTGTATGAGACACGACATATGACTGAAAGTAACTTTATTTTATTTTATTTTCTTACTTTGTGAAAAGTTTTAAACAACTATGGATAAATTTTAGGGTTAACTATCAATAGGTCCTATTTTGGAGATTTATTACCTAATAGGTCCTATTTTAGAGACTTATTATCCATTAAGTCCTATTGATAAATTTATTAAGTGATAAAGATAAATTTATCAGTCTTTTATTTTTATGAATAAATTTATAGTGATAAATTTATCAGTCTCTTTGTTTTTATGAATAAATTTTTAGTGATAAATTTATCACTCTCTTATTTTTATAGTGTTAAATTTATTAGTTAGGACCTATAGGTAAATAAGTCTAGTTAATAGGACTAATTGGTAAGTACCCCTAAATTTTAGCTACAGTTTGGTAACACTTATATTTTTAATTTTTTATTTATATTTATAAAATTTAAAAATTTTAAATAAAAATTTGTTTGGTAAAATTTTTGATTTATAAATAGTGGTCTCAGTTTATAAATTTGGCCAAAAAATATAAACTCAAAAAAATGTATTTCCATTTTGAGTTTTCAGTTTTTTTTTTTTTTACTACCTAACAATAACACCACCCGCCACCATTTTCCACCACCGTTTTCCGCCACCACCACCCACCCCCCGCCACCACCTGCCACTACCGCTCACCACCCGCCACCACCAGCCACCTGTCACCCACTCGCCACCACCACTCACCCATCACCGCCACCACCACCACCACCACCTACCATCCACCCGCCACACCACCACCCGCCCCTACCATCCACCGCCCGCCGCCACCTACTTGCCACCACCACTCACCACCCACTTGCCACCACCATCCACCACCCGCTACCACCAGCCACCTACCACCACCACCAGCCGCCACCACCACCACCACCACCACCACCACCACCCACCTTCACCACCACCCACTCGCTACCATCCGCCACCGGCCACCCGCCACCGTCACCACCCACCACCACCACCACCACCACCACCACCCACCACCACCACCAGCCACCCATCTGCCACCACCACCACCACCAGCCGCCACCACCACCACTACCCACTCGCTACCACTGCCACCGTCACCCACCACCCACCATCACCCGCCATCCGCCACTCACTTGCCACCACCACCACCACCCGTCACCACCACCACCACCACCCGCTCGTTACCACCCGCCACCGTCACCCACCCACCACCCACCGCCACCACCCGCCATCCGCCATCCATCTGCCACTACCACCCGCCGCCACCACCACCACCACCACCCACTCGCTACCACCACCACCCGCCACTGTCACCCACCTGCCACCACCACCACCCACCACCACCACCACCGTCACCACTTTCCATCACCGTCTTCCGCCGCTACTCACTCTTTTTTATATTTTAAATTTTTTTTAAACATTTTGTCAATTACCAAACGCATTTGTAGTTTATGTTTTTCTAAAAATAAACAAAAACCAGTTTATAAAATCTTTATAAATATAAACTGAAAACGAAAACGTTACCAAACAGACCTTTAATAAACATATATTTTAAAAATGTGTATTATATACATATTAAAAAAATATATATATATTTTTAGTTATAATCAATTTTTATCTTTAGTTATGACATTCGTATGAAAGAATTCAAGAATGTTATTGAAAAATTCGAAGATCTTCGAAAATCTTTAAAGAAAACTCGAATTCTTTAGAAATGATAAGAGACTTAGATTCTTTAACAGTTACAACCAGGAATACAATAGTAAAGAGATGATGAAAATAAGAGATTAGGTGAAGAAGAAGGCAAAGTAGTTAGAGAGAATGGCAAGCCTTTCCCATGGATCTCCCACTTTCACTCTCAAGGTAAATAATAGAGAAGGAAAATTAGTTATTTCCCCAGAGTCGTCTCTCCAAAATCTATCCATTGTAAAGTTATGGATGTGTGCTATTTATAGGCACCTCATGATATAGGATAGAGCCCATATGAAAGGTACATGTGAAATATTCCTCTAACTACCTTATCCGAGGAGTGACCTCTTCGAGGATGAGGAAAACCTCGAAGAGAAGATTAATCTCTCGGCGAACCCTTCTTTTTAGTCATACCTAACCAATGATCTCTAATCATCCCAAAGGTTCAGGGGTAATTCCAAAGGATGCCCTACCGCAAAAAGGTCAAGGATAGTTCAAGAGAACACCCTACCACAAATATTGTCGAGTCTCAAGGACCTCTTACATTGTGCCACCTCGACCAGGGTATAGGCTAGTTTAACCGAAGAGTGAATTTATCTCCACTCACCATCCTTGAGATCAGGTCCTTTGTTCGGACTCTATTACATCCATAGTTCTGGTGCGTAGATTCCGGAAAGCTCCGAGCCCGCAATTGTTCTGGGATTCATTAATGGAGCGGCTTCTAGATTGCGTCCGAATCTATTTGAAGCTAAGCATTTCGGATCTCTAGGTTCGCTGATTCGAACCCTTTCGAGTTCTAGCTTAAATAGGTCTCTAGGTTCGTGGTTCCAAACCCTTTCAAGACTAAGCCAATACCTTAGAGAATAGATCTTCTTCGAGGGTTTCACCTATTTTGAAAACAAAGGTTAATCTCCTCGGACACCCGTATGATCTGGACCTCCTTAAATGGGCTTGTTGAGCATTCTTTAGAGATATATGCTTAAAATGTATCCTCTTTGGCCAAATTTGTTAACTTTCTTATGAGCTCATTCAATAAAATTTACTTGGCCCATTTGGCAATAATTTATCCAAGCTCACCAATTTTTAGACTTTCTGATTGGGTTTCGATTAGGCCCAATTAATTAGTGAGTTCAAGTTAATCCCTCTTATAACATTATTTTAGTTATGACTCATGAATTTTTTAGTTATACTTCATGTTATGTTTAGTTTTGACATTTTTTTTAATTATGACTTAAAAAATATGAAATTATGTCATTTTATTTTTTAATTATAAAATACGTATACTACACACTCTTCAAAAAGTGTGTATTGATATCTCACCTCGTCGCAGGCGCACAAAAGAAAAAAAATCGCAAGGGCAATCTACAAATAACAAGAAAGGAAGATAATAATGTCAAAATCTAATATAGAGATGGTGTGGCTACTCTACGTGTGCCACTATTGGGATCAATTTCTAGACTCGTTTTGATAATCTTAAAAGTTTATTTGTCAACATATATCAAGTAAAATATATTTGTAAAAAATTAAATTGATTGGATATCAATAACTTTATCTCGAATCGCATTTGTTTTATATTTCAAATTAAATTTGTCATTCATTAATTTTCTGTAGATATGTTCTATTCAATATAACCTAAAAAATGAACAGTTCACATCATTGTTTTCAAACCCGGACCGGACCGGACCGGCCGGTCGGACCGGTTGAACCGGGCCTTGTTCTGGTCCAGTCAACCCCCTAAACCTGGATTGGGGCCAAAATCGGGAAAAACCGATGACCCAGTGGTCGAACCGGCCAAAACCGGTCTGTCTTTTTTTTTTTTTTTTTTTGGGTTTTACTTTTTTTTTTTTTTATTATTTTCTTTATTTCTTTCTTATATATTTATATATATATATATATATATATTTCAAAATTTTGACTAAAAATTCTTATTTCAAGAGTCTCCTCTCATAAGAAAGAGTCTCATTGAAAGCTTGAGAAGATTATGAAAGTCTATTCCTATTCCTATTTATAGGAAAAGATTTTTCAAAGAGAACCTACAAAATTCTATGTAGGATTCAATCAAATTATTTGAAACATATTGATTGGAGGGAGAGTTGAAAATTTCATTTCTCTCCAAAAGTAAATCTAGCATTCAATCAATTTATTTGGAGAGAATGTTTAAAAAATTTAATTTCTTTGAAATAAGTGACTTTTTTTTTATCAATTATGACTTTATTAAATATTATTAATAAATACTATGCAACAATTTTTATTTTTATTTGATTATTTATATATATTTTTATTAATTTATAATTTATAATTATATTTTTAATTATATAATATTAATTATGACGTCACGGTTCGATCGCTTTGACCTGACGGTTGAACCGGTGACCCGTCCACCCGGTCCCTTTTCCAGTTCGCTCACCGGTCCGGTTTTGAAAACATTGGTTCACATTATCAAAACGAGTCTTGAAATGGGCCCAAATGTTCGTACAACAGCCACACCATCTCCCATTTCAACAGTGTGCAACTTTACAGAAAAAATTCATCGAAAGCAAATAAAAAACAGAGAAATTATACATAAAATCTCGTCATTTGACATTTATAATAAAATAGATTTTATATTTTAAATACGAATGTAATTTAATAGAATAGTTAACGATATCTGATCAACTTAATTTTTATAAATATGTTTTACTTAATATATCTTAAAAATTAAATAATTTGAATTATCAAAACGGATTTTGAAATGGATTCAAATGGTTACACAGCAGTGACTATTACGCCTATCACACAACAACCACAGCATCTCCCATTTCAATAGTGCCTAGCTTTTAAAGAAAAAATTCACCGAAAGTAAATAAAAAATTATAAAAAAAAAATCTCATCATTTGACATTTATAACAAAATAGATTTTAAAGTTTAAATTTTATCAATTTGAAATCTAATATTTTTTATTTATTTTCAATATGTATTATCAATCTATTTACAAGCCCTGTTTAGGGGGTTGGCTTTTTCGCCAAAACACCCAATTGCATCACACTTTCTACTAATTTACATGTCTTTTTATAAAAAAAATTAACTAAAATAGTTACTTCCCAAATACTCTAAGTAAAATTTATAAAAAAGAAGAAGAAGATAATTTAGTCATTAAACTCAATGTAGGTATATAAAATGTCTAAAAAATTATTTTTTATTGAGTTTAATGACTAAAATACTATTTTCTCGTTTATTTAAGGTAAACTACCAATAGGTCTTAATAGTTAGGTTTAATTCTCACCAAGTCCTATTAAAAATAAGTCTTAGTAAAATCTTTGCTAAAAATAATTTTTTGTGACAATTTTTTGCATATGTCGCTAAAAATAGACAATTAACGACTTTTTTTTTCATATTTTTTTATAAATTGTCGATAAAACTTATAATTAGTGACTTTTTCTGTGACAAAATTTTAAAACTATTGCTGAAAGTTAAAATTAGTGACTTTTTTTGTGACGATTTTTTTAAAACTGTTGCTAAAATTTATAATTGTGACATTTTTATAACAATTTTCAAACTGTTACTGAAAATTAATAATTAGTGATTTTTTTAATAGTATTTGATGAATCCACCTATTGGACCTATTGGATAATAAATCCACTTACTACGACCTACACGTAAGTCCCCTTCTATTTAATGGAAATAAACAAATGGTTTAGATTGAAAACACATAAAAAGTTTATGATTTAAATTGACAAAATAAAAAATTTAGAATTTATTTTGTTACAATGGTCAAACCTTGAGATTTTTTATTTTTATTTTTTAAATTTTCCCTAAAAAATAGTGACAAGAAAAAAAATTCAAAGAAAAGTAGAAACAAAAGTTAATGTGGCTAGATTTACCACTATAAAATTTGAGTCATACATGGACTTTTCCGTTTATTTTTATTTTCTTTTTTACGTAACGTGGGGGGTAATCAGCTTGTTTTGGTTCAATTAAGATTAAGGCTAAGTTTGGCATCCCATAAAAAATCTAAAAAGTCAAAAAGTCACTATCCTATTTAAGTCACATCATCTTATTTAAGTCACATCACCTCTCTACCACATCACTTCAAACCCAACCCATATTTCATAAAAAGTCAAAAAGTGCACTTATTTAGAACATCCCAAACAACCCCTAAGATTATATGTTATGGTTTGATTTTATCAGTAATTGAGTTTAATGTAAATGAGGATTTATAAAAGATTTTAAATATCTTACATGAGAAATAAATGAAGAGATAGGGTAGGGACTGCTTTTTAAATGTCTCCCTTTCTACTCTAATTTTTATTGCAAAATGTGTCGTAATAGTCACTTATTTTCTAATGCTCAAATAATCATAATATAAGAAATATTTTCAAAGGGTTTGATTAACGAGTGTTCTAAGGGTATTGGTTAACAATATTTAACTTGATTATACATTACATGCTGCATGCACAATGATACATTATGTACAAATATTTTAAGTTTCTTATCAAATGCTCTAAGGAAACTCATTAACTAAACTCATATTTTAAATTTAATATTTTGATTGAAATTGGTATAGATTTTTGAGAACCGAAACAAATAACTAATTTGATTAGATCAATTTTTTTACAAGCTCTACCTAACTTTTTCATATACATTTTATTGCCATTTAAAAGAGTAATTATCATATATTTTGAGAATATCATGTTAGTTGTGTGTTTATCCCACAATATGGAGGCTAACGCTGTGTTTGGTTGGAGGATTTGAAGAGGGATTTGGAAAGAGAAAGGGAAAAGTTTGGTGAATGTGAATAAAATATACCTACATTTTTCCTAGTTTCACACACTTTTTCCCTTTCCCATTCCAAATCCCTCCCCAAATCCCTCAACCAAACACAACATAAATGATAAAATCAATCGAAAATAAAGAATTTGATAGACAGATCATACAAATCATAAAACACTACAAAATGGAAAATGATCATGGATGTAATGGACCTATGTGATAATTTTAAGTTTTATTTACCCATCTCTTTCTTTATAATGAGAAATGAGAAAATTGTGTGGGACCAATCAACAAAGAATATAGGCCCAACTAACAACATTCAAGATTAGCATAATTGGTGTCATGTGAAATCTTGATGGAGGCTATAACATAATTGGAACAATCATACCCAATCTTAGTGGGAAGTGAACATGTTATTAAGTTCTAATTGGCTTGTTGTTCCAAAAAGTGAAATATTTTTTGTCTTCAAAAAATATTGATTTTTGTAAAAATCTTAACTTTTAATGCCAACATACAACATAATGATGAGATATACCTTGTATACTTATATATATTTTGTCATATCATATATATTAGTTGGGGGTTAACTTGTTAGTTATTAGTAGGGAAATGGAACAACAAAAGGAATTTGAACCAGCAGTTTCACACTACAAATTGGTTCTACACAATCACTAGGACAAAAGTCCCGATTATATTTATTCCTTATCGAGTTTCATATATTTTATGCTATTTTAAAAAAAAATTAAAGAAATGTTTGACTCCAATCATTCAAACATACTGGAGCGTCCAGTTTATTTGTTGGGAGCTCAGTATAGTTCCATTTTATAATTTAATCTGTTTGTCTTCTAGATCTCTATGAGTAAATTATTAATGAAAAAAATTTGACATGGATAGGTCCAGATAGGCCCACAAGGACCACAGCCCACAGTGAACAAATCCAAGCCCACCATTTAGACTCCACTGCATAATCCGGGTAGTAAAACCCAGGACAGCTGGAGGCCAACTGAGCAGGGAAGGCCAATGATACTCGGACACATGGCAGGTGCAGAACAGGCCACGTCAGCAGACAAAGATCTGCAAAGTTATTGCCACAATACATCACCATTAATGCAACCCATCACAGCATTTATTACGACAACACCTCCCCGTCGGAACAGCGCCACCTTGCCCTGCACAAGACAAGCTACAACACAGACTTTCGGCGTGGGGGGCACGTTGGAAGGGACAGTGAAATGATTACCAAAGGATATAAGCAAGCATGGAAGACAAGAGGAAGGTTAAGCTTTTCTATCTCCAATCTCTCTCTACATACATCATCTCCATTCCTATTTGCTAACTTGCTCGTCGGAGGGTTCGTTGGGGGACCCGTCCCCTATTGGACTTATTTGCAGGACATCTGGTGGGCTTCGCCATTCGGACGTGGACTCGAGGAGCTTGGATTGGTCCAGTCCATCCACCGGGGATGAACTGTATCATCAGTTGGCGCCGTCTGTGGGAAGACTAACTCCTCCTTCCTGGGGATCAGCGCCCTTTTGGGTCTGATGCCCCACACTTGGCTCTGCGCCAGCTACCCCAACCCCAGCAGTCGCCCTTGATGGGCCAGCTCCACTAGACTCCTCCCTAGCCAAGCTGGCGGCAACCGCTGCATCAACCACCATCTGAAATTCAGGCGATCCTTTGAATTGATCAACCGCTGTGATGCACAAATCGGGGTAGGCAGCCCTTTCAGAGGCTGCCTTCGCCCTTTCTTCATCCAGCTCTTTCTGTAGGATCGCCTTCTCAGAAGCAGCTTTGGCCCTCTTAGCTTCCAACTCCTTTTGCAGAGCCCCCCTCTCCACCGCCGCCCTTCCTCTCTCTGCCTCTAACTCTTTACGCAGATTTTCCCTCTGCTCCATTGCTTTGGCACGCTCCCCCTCCAGCTCCTTTTGCAGAGCGTCCACCTTCACATCCACCTCATCCTTCTGCCTGACCAACTCTTCATTGTTGATCATCGCTTCTTCGTGGCGTTCAACTGCGACGGCGCAAGCCTTCTGGGCCTCCTCCACCTTCTTCCGCTCGCCAGTCAGTTGGAACTCGAGCGACACAACCTGGCGGCGTGTGTTCTTCAGCTCCACCCTGGCCGCTTGAAGATCGGAGTGAGCACTCTCCCAGTCTGCACTCGCATTCCTTAACTTTGTGAGCTCAGTCTTGGTTTCCTCTGCCTTCAGTTTGGCCGCCGCCGCCTTCCTCAGAAGGGCCCCTACCAAGGTGGTTACCTCCATTTGAGCGGAGCATAACCCCCTCAGCAGGTCGGCCTCATTGAATTTGGACGCCGAGCGCAGAGCCGACTCCTCCACCATCTTCACCAGGCGGTCAGCTCCTGCCCTGGCTGGCCCCTCTTCTCCTTCTAACCGCCCAGCCACCGCACGGACGTGATACATTGCTGTGGCAAGACTAACTCCTCCTTCCTGGGGATCAGCACCCTTTTGGGTCTGATGCCCCACACTTGGCTCTGCGCCAGCTACCCCAACCCCCACTTGTACTGATGGGCCAACCTCCACAACCTCCAACCTTGGGGTAACCCCCACCGCTTCTGGGGCATCTTTGACCACAGAGGTCTCCACCATGCCTAGAGCGACCTTGGCCTTTTTGGACCCAGGCTCCTCTGCACTCTCATCTGGGGCACTCCTCTTCTTTTTCTTCTTCTTCAGAGCTTCCTCCTCCCTCCTGGCTTGTTCTTTCACAGGATCGATTGGGAGTGGTCGTGGCTCAAAAGTGCCTAGTCCTTCCCCCCCAGTGGCCTTGGGCGCGGTCGGATCCTCTCCCGCGCGATCGGTTGAGCTGGTCGGCTTTCTTGCGCCTCCTTAAATTTTTTGGCTTTGGCTAGGATGGCCCGATCCTCTGCCTCCTGAGCTACCCTCCTTGCCTCCAACTCTGCTCGGTCGAGGTCCGCACCGATCGGCAGTGGCCCCAATCCCGACTCAAACAACGCCGACGGTTGAACCAGCTCGTCCCATTTGACATTCTCTCTCTCCCTCCACTCCTTCACCTTCTTTACCCTCTCCTCCGCCGCTGCCCCCAGTCTCGCCTCCATCGACCTGATGGGCACCTTCCAGATGGTGTGAACCCCAGGCCCCCCATTGGCAGTTACATAGAACCATCTTGGCCGCCACCCCTTTATTGACAATGGCAGACCCGCCACCAGACCCTTCCCCATTGCTGCCTGCAAGGTGACCCATGTCTCTTGTTGTCCTGAGGCCTTATAGCAGGCAAAAAATTCATCCGCTGTCATGGCCTGCCCTCCATTTGCCTTCGGCCATGCACTTGCGCAAGATAGCAAAATCTTCCACGCATTGGGCATTAGTTGCCCTGGTGCTACCTCCAAGCAGTTGAGCACGTCCACCACGATTTGCGGCAGTGGCAGCCTCAGTCCACCCTTTAGAGCTTCCTCATAGAGGGAAAACTCTCATGGCCTGGCATCCGACGGCCTTTCCGTCGATGTCGGCAGCGATAGCTCCACCTCCGCAGGGATCTGGTACTTTTCACGGATCACCTCCAACTCCGCCGCCGTGATCGTGGACTTGTCAGCCTTCGTGTGCCAGTGGTCTGGTTCCACCTGGCTGATTGGTTTTGGCGCTGCTACTATGGTGGAACCATGGGATCGCACCACCGGCTCCCCCACCTTCTCTAACCTATATTGCGCCGCTAACTCCTCAGCATCGTCGTCTCCAAGGGGGTCTACCCTCACATTCACAGCTTTTTCTTGCGCCATTTCTAGGGTATGTTTACGAATCGCTTCTGATGCAGGAGCAAGAAAGTTGAAGAAATGTTGCAAAGGGGTATCGTGAGCGGCAAATGAAGCAAGACTTGGAATATTTTGATTTTTTGTAAACAACTAAGTGAATCTCACAATGCCAAAAGCCCACGGTTTGCCCGTATTCCAAGGATCCCAATTAATTTTCGCCAGTTTGAAAACTTTTCAAATCATCTGCCAAAACTGTCTTTTCAAACCCATAATGACCTATCGTTTCATCTTTGCTCCAACGCCTCACTTACCCCCCACGATACTGTCACGTGTATGATCACGATGCACTGACTCCTCCCCTTACCTTGTCTTTTCCACTTCAAATCACCACGTGACACGCCGCCTTTTGAGCCCCGTGCCCCTCCGCTCGGCCACCTTCGCGGTCGGCACACTTCACGGTCGGCCTCTCCCGCTCAGCCACCATCACGGTCGGACTCCTCTGCTCGGCCACCCTCACGGTCGGCCTCTCCGCTCGGCCATCCTCACAGTCGGCCTCTCCCGCTCAGCCACCATCACGGTCGGACTCCTTCGCTCGGCCACCCTCACGGTCGGCCTCTCCCGCTCAGCCACCATCACGGTCGGACTCCTCCGCTCGGCCACCCTCACGGTCGGCCTCCTCCGCTCGGCCACCCTCACGGTCGGCCTTTCCCGCTCAGCCACCCTCACGGTCGGCCTCTCCGCCTGGCCACCCTTACGGTCAGCCTCTCCCGCTCAGCCACCCTTACGGTCGGCCTCTCCCGCTCAGCCACCCTCACGGTCGGACTCCTCCGCTCAGCCACCCTCACGGTCGGCCTCTCCTGCTCGGCCACCCTCACGGTCGGACTCCTCCGCTCGGTACCCTCGCGGTCGGCCTCTCCCTGTCGGTCGGACTCATCTTCCTCATTACTATTCCCTTCGTTGGACTGAAGCTGCACTCGGGAATGGAGGACTACTGACATGGATAGGCCCGGATAGGCCCACAAGGACCACAGCCCACAGTGAACAAACCCAAGCCCACCATTTAGACTCCACTGCATAACCCGGGTAGTAAAACCCAGGACAGCTGGAGGCCAACTGAGCAGGGAAGGCCAATGATACTCGGACACATGGCAGGTGCAGAATAGGCCACGTCAGCAGACAAAGATCTGCAAAGTTATTGCCACAATACATCACCATTAATGCAGCCCATCATAGCATTTATTACGACAACACCTCCCCGTCGGAACAGCGCCACCTTGCCCTGCACAAGACAAGCTACAACACAGACTTTCGGCGTGGGGGGCACGTCGGAAGGGACAGTGAAATGATTACCAAAGGATATAAGCAAGCATGGAAGACAAGAGGAAGGTTAAGCTTTTCTATCTCCAATCTCTCTCTACATACATCATCTCCATTCCTATTTGCTAACTTGCTCGTCGGAGGGTTCGCTGGGGGACCACCCCGTCCCCCATTGGACTTATTTGCAAGACATCTGGTGGGCTTCGTCATTCGGACATGGACTCGAGGAGCTTGGATTGGTCCAGTCCATCCACCGGGGACGAACTGTATCATCAAAATTAAATTAATTCGATAATTATTATCATATGATTTTATTATATTTGTTTTCAAAATAATAGATTTTATGTGAGTACAATTATCAAGTCAATCTCATTTTTTCATTAATTATATACAAACAAAAGTTTAAACTAGATACAGTCATCAAGCTAGCAGAATTAACTGAATAGATCCGCTTTTCTCTTGCAGGGAACAGGATTCAAAATCTTTTTCTTAAATTATTAACTTTGTGGACAATCCATCCATCCATACATATACATACTTAACAAGATTAATTAACTCAAAAATAAAATAAATAAATAAATAAATAATGTCTGTTGAGCAAATCTATGTTTTTCTCTGTTGATGTGTTCAACCATAAGAGAAATGCTAATAAATTTCCTCCAAAGGAATAGGCCTTTGATCAAGGTCATGTGCTACTACTTGCCCTTGTGATTTTTTTAAAATATTAATTTTTATTTATTTATTTGTGAGTTCAATATAAGCCCACTAACTTTCATTGAGTTCGTCACATATATCGAAACAATTGTATTAATTTGCTGACATTCTACCAATGAAAGATTGTTTATGTTAGCATTTTGTTTCCTTAAGCATCTGTTTGTCGATTGGCTTGGTGATAACCACTACAAAAAAAAAAACACTTTTGGCGACTAAAGTTTTAGTCGCCAAAAGTCCTGCTTTTAGTCGCCAAATGTCAAATTTCCACTTTCCCCGACAAGAACTTTTGGTCGGCGGTGTCGTCGCCAATAAATGGTCGCAGATTCCTTTGGCGACTAAAAACCTGTTAGTCGGCAATATTGAATGTCTTCAGCGACGAAAGAATTAGTCGCCAATAGTGTTTTCCATTTTTGGAAATTACACATTTCGCGACTAAACGTTTAGTCGCCAATACTATTTTTTTTATAATTATTTAATCATTTCGCGACTAAACTCTTTAGTCGCCAAAAGTATTTTTGAAAAAAAAAAAAAATTTCCCTCACCCGCCTGAGGACCCCCCTCCCATGTCTCGAACCCCTGACTTGCACGTTCCAAACCTTACGCGCACGGTGCCTTCCATTGTACCACTCAACCATCACGTGAAAAGTATTGTAACTTATATTATTTATATATTACTTTGAATGTATTAATGCAACACTATATATATAAAGATAATTATATATATTCAAACATAATTTATGTAAAAAATGAACTATTTCGTAAAAAAAAATTTAGCTTACTTTTGGCGACTAAAATTAATTTTTAGTCGCCAATGCTATAAATTTCGGCTATTAATTCTTATTTCGTCACTAAAAACCCTGACTTAGGCCTAAACGGACGCTGTTTTGGCGACTAAACCGAATTTTTTGTCGCCAAAACCCTGCTTTCAGCTACTATTTTTTTTTTGTAGCCAAAAAGGTCCACTTTCAGCGACGAAACAGTTTTTAGTCGCCAAAACAACCTATAATCGGCGACGAAACTGAAGTTTAGTCGCCAAAACCGTGACTTTTGGCTACTAAATCATTTTAGTCGCCAAAAACTGTGACTTTTGGCTACTAAACAACCATTAGTCGCTAAAAGCCCTACATGTGGCGACTAAATTGCCTTTTAGTCGCTAAAAGCATTATATTTGGCGACCAAAAGAGTTTAGTCGGCAAAAGTGCGCAATTTTGGCGACTAAATCCAATTTAGTCGCCAATTCCCCTACTTTTAGTGACGAAAAACGTTTTTTTGGTCGCCGAAAGTGTTTTTTGTTGTAGTGAACCCTTTTACTTTTGCGAAATTGTACAAATTATAATGAAAAATTATTAAGTAGTTACATAATATCATTATAATATGTAAATGTAAGGCTGCAAATGAGTCGAACCGACTTGTTTATTAAGATTTTAGTGAGTTCGAACTCGAACTTAATAAATATTTAACGAATCCAGCTCGAACCGAGTTGATTAAGGCTTGACTCGAGCTCAAATTTGTTCACGAGTCTTAAGGAGTCAAATAAATTATAAATTCATACTTGAATATGAAACTAAAATTATAATTGAAATTTTGATTGTACAATTATATATATATATATATATAAATATTAAAAGAAAAGTCAATATCTTACCAAAATGATAATATCTACCACCACTATTATATAATTGCATTATCTATAGTTAGCCATTATTTATATTATTTAATATATAAATAACATATTTATCATATTTTTTAAACATATTTTTGTATTATTTAATATATCAATAATATTTATTCTATTATTTAAATAAATATTAAACAAGTTGAGTTTAATGAGCTGAATTTTGATGTGTTTGGATTTGTTTATTAAGATTCTAACGAACTCGAATTTGAACTCGAACTCAAAAATAATTTAACAAATTGAGTTCGAACGAGCCCTTATCGAGCCGAGCCGAGCTTGAGCTTGAGCTTGCTCACAAATGACTCTGTTCATTTGCAGCCTATGTACATGTGGTGTTTCTGAGTAATGAGATCGAGTGAAAGAGAATGAATATAAGTTCAACATTGTCTCCCATCTAGCAAACCAAATTAGGTCAAATCAAGTTCATTTAGTGGTGGACATCGATTGAATTGGGCCAAACTAGGTTAGGCTACAGAAAGAAAAAGAAAAAAGAAAATTTCATGATGAAGCCCAACTCTACGAACCAAAATATTCATCTCAAGCCTTTAAAGAAGGGCTAAGCTGGACGTGCCATTGAATCAATGCCTCTACCGACACCATGACTAATGTTTTTATTAATTTACGAATACAACCATGTCAGCGTTCTAAAAGTTAGTGATCCAGTGTAATCGAATCTTTGAATATTTTAGCGAGGGATGAAAATTTATCCCATTCTTGTCACATCTTGATAAGAACATAGAGAGGAACGAGATTTGCTTCCCCTGCATGGATTATATTAATTAAATGATTTTATATATAATTTAATTTGTTACATATAATAAAATAAAATACCAAAATATTTATATATGACTACTTTGTCTAACTCTCTTTCATCTTTAATACTTTTAATATTATCACTTGTTAATCATTGTACCTCATTTGCAATATCATCTCTCTTATTACCCCCTCCTAAAGTGGAAGTATCAAGAACTAATTAATCCATTTTATTGCTAATTTGATCTTTAAGTTAAATAGCTATATATCTTTCTTTTAGTTAAAGAACTATTAATTACTCAAGAATTACTATATACTACTATTGTGCTTAATATATTAGGAAAATGTGAGATGTTGTAATTAACCCATTTATTGCTAATAAATGCAAAGTTAGCAATTTCTTTTTATTTTTAATTTTTATCACGCATAACTCAAGTGCATGCTTTAATATGCTACAATTATCATGTTTTCATTGACCTAAATGTGTGTTTTTTGTTGCATGATTTAAAGCAAATCTTTCAATAAATTCTCTAAAATGTTTCAAGATAAGGTGGCAAAACATTTTTTTTTTTTTTTTGTGCTTATAATAAATGTTATATGTTTTGATTGATTTTAGTGGGATTAATGTGTAAATTAGCAATTTAATGTCATTTGAGGGAAATCATTGGAGAGTTAGCATCATAGCACAAATAGACATTTCAAATACTGTATTTCCATTTTATGTCCATTGTGAGCACACAAATGCAATTACTATTATTTTATTTTGATAATAATCAATTTAATTGCTATTCTAACATCTATAATTGTACCTCAACTATAGATAAGTTTGGGGAGGAACTAGTAACTTGAAGACCATCATTATACCAAAATTATATATATAGGTCTCGTTTAGGAAGTTGTCCATTTTAATAGGTTAGTTTAGTTTTTGACTATTTCAGTAAATTAAAATTTTTGTATTTGAGAAGATGATTAAATTTTTTTGTAGTTTGATACGATATTTGTGAAAGAAAAAATAAAATGATTATAAATTTAATGTGATATTTTGTCTTATTAATTATTTTAATATATTTCATCTTTTTATGAAAAAAAAAATCAAAAGCCCACTTGCTAAACAGGGATTTTTTTTTTAATATTCTAAAAAAATAATAATAATTTAGAGAATTGACCTACTTTTCAAACTATTTAGGAAATTAACCTGCTTTTTGAAATCGTATTTTGAAAATGCGATTTTAAAATTGAAAATGCAATTTCACTTTGAAATCGCATGTTAAAAATGCAATATATCTGTTGGCTTATTTGTCCTACGAAGGAAAATATTATAAATGCGAGCGTGCCAGCAAGGATTGAAAAATCCTTACAGATTAAATTCAAGCCAATTATCAAGCGATTGTGTTGACGGTTCTTTTGCCTCAACAAAGAGGACTTCAAAATTGCCAAAGTGTTGCCAAAGTGTAGAGAAAAGAAAAATTAAAAGAAGAAAGGGAGATGGAGAAAGACGATTGAGTGAACAATCAAAGTAATAATTACTTACCTCTACTCCTATGCTTCGAAAAGGAAGTGCATGAAATGCTTCGAAATGAAAGTGCTAAAAATAAATGCTTCGAAATATAAATCTATGTTAAACTACTCCTAAGATAAGGAAAATGACAAGAAATATTGAAATCAACTGTCTTTGATTTGAGTTCTGGATCTTTTACAATGTAGCCATTAATGGCTATTTATAGAGAAAAAAATACAGCAATAACTACTTAGTAACTACCCATTTCTTCCATCTTCATTCTTGTTTTGCCATGTGTCCTTCCACTCATCCACTTTGTCCTTCATATTCTCCATCATCTCTATAACTTCTTTTAACTTCCAAATGAATAAGAGGATGCCACGTGTCCTGCAATTATATAAATAATAAAAATTACAGATTTATGGTGCTAACATTACCCCCCGCGGCCCTTAAAAATGATATTTACTTGAATTTTTGAAGGGCCGAACCAAGCACATGACTAATCTAAGCAACAAAGTGCTTCGAATGATATAATAACACCAATAAGGTGCTTCAAATGAGTATGAAATTATAACTAGATGACCAATAACAAGCTTTGAAGGTGGTATAAAAAACCAAATTCATCGTTCGAAGGTCTTGCGGCACAGTTTTGAAGGAACAACATCACCCCTCGAAGGTTGGAAGCATTGATATAGGATGATGATACTTACAATGAAGTTTCAAGGTTAGGCTTGACGCTTCAAATGTTTCTTCGAAGCTTTATACAGTTTCGAAGGTGAAGTAATCAACCTTTGAAACAACTCTGATGCTTCAAATGTATCTTCAAAGCTTTATACAGTTTCGAAGGTGAAGTAATCAACCTTCGAAACAACTCTTGATGCTTCGAATGTATCTTCAAAACTTTATTTAGTTTCGAAGGTGAAGTAATCAACCTTCGAAACAACTCTTGATGCTTCGAATGTATCTGCAAAGCTTTATACAGCTTCGAAAGCGAAGTAATCAACCTTCGAAACAACTCTTGATTCTTTGAATGTATCTTCGATGCTTTGACTGTGTACATACAAACAACTGGCCATCAATTTGAAAGGATAAGCCATTCTCAACCACTTATTTAAATGCATAGGCTTTTTTCTAGCCAAATTCATGCATTTTAAATGGTCATCCCTTGTTCTTAGTGCTTCGAACTCATAAGAACAATTTGTTAATTTTATTAGCCACATCATTAGAATTATATTTTGATGTGAACCACAAATCCAAAAAGGATTTTGAACACCAAAAGTCATGGTATAGTGTGACCATGAAAATTCATACTTTTTGACATTTTGAAAAATGTCAAAAATTTTGAATTCATGAACAGTGGCTTGTTCATCATTCTTGACCATGTTTGTTTTAAAAACAAGACTTTCGCCGAATTGATTTTCATAATTATTTAGCAAAGTGGGTTGTTTTTCCATGTTAGCCATTAATGGCTTATGAAAATCACTCATAAATATGTTATTTTCATGACTTGACTCTCTAAAATTTGGTTTTTGGACCCCCCGAGTCATACATGGAACATCATTTTTAGCCAAATTTGGCTCAAGAACATGCTCTTTCGTTATGTTAATTTCATAACTTGGCTCTTTAAAAACAGACTCTTGAACCCCCCGAGCTATTGATGAAATCAACTCTTTGCTTTTGCTATTTTCAACCATGGAAAAATTCTGAAAAAATTCACCAATTCCGACCATTAAAGTCTCAGTTAAAGACTTGGTAGTGAGAGTTGATAACTCATCATTCCATTGGCGAATTTCCATATCAAGTTGATGAATTTCTCCAATTAAATGGTGTTTTTTTTCTTCCACCAAATAATATTGTAATGGATGAAAGTTTATTTCATCAAGAAAATGGATCTCTTTTTGAAGATCCAAAATTTTTCTTTCACGCCAATATATTTCAAATTGACAAGTTCGAATGGCGAAATCCAAATTGTTTGTCATTTCTTACATTTGGCTGTCCCACCGGGCGTGCCAAAAATTGTTGGCTTATTTTTCCTACGAAGGAAAATATTATAAATGCGAGCGTGCCAGCAATGATTGAAAAATCCTTACAAATTAAATTCAAGCCAATTATCAAGCGATTGTGTTGACGGTTCTTTTGCCTCAACAAAGAGGACTTCAAAATTGCCAAAGTGTTGCCAAAGTGTAGAGAAAAGAAAAATTAAAAGAAGAAAGGGAGATGGAGAAAGACGATTGAGTGAACAATCAAAGTAATAATTACTTACCTCTACTCCTATGCTTCGACAATGAAGTGCATGAAATGCTTCGAAATGAAAGTGCTGAAAATAAATGCTTCGAAATATAAATCTATGTTAAACTACTCCTAAGATAAGGAAAATGACAAGAAATATTGAAATCAACTGTCTTTGATTTGAGTTCTGGATCTTTTACAATGTAGCCATTAATGGCTATTTATAGAGAAAAAAATACAGCAATAACTACTTAGTAACTACCCATTTCTTCCATCTTCATTCTTGTCTTGCCATGTGTCCTTCCACTCATCCACTTTGTCTTTCATATTCTCCATCATCTCTATAACTTCTTTTAACTTCCAAATGAATAAGAGGATGCCACGTATCCTGCAATTATATAAATAATAAAAATTGCAGATTTATGGTGCTAACAATATCTTAATGAAGTTCATGTCATTATAAATTACATTTTCAACATGCGATTTTAAGGTGAAATTGCATATTAAAAATGTAATTTCAATTTAAAATTATATTTTCAAAATACGATTTTAAAAAGTAAGTTAATTTTTCAAATAATTTAAAAAGTGGATTAATTTTTTAAATTGTTTTTTTTTAATAAAATATTTATAAAAAAAAAAAAACTCGCTAAACAGGTCCATAATTGGTAGGAGATAAATTAGTGAAAAAAAAATATATTATACATTAGTAAAAATCAAATTTAGAAGCCATGATTGATAAAAGAACACTTTATTACAATCCCAATCTCTTGATCTGACGTGACAAAATAACTACCTCTCATTATTACATCTTGAAAAGATGCTAGTGGCACATCATTTGGAATGGAAATTTTGTTAAATGATGTTTTAGACCATCTCTAACTCTTCATTAAATTTGGCATTAAATTTGAATTTTGATGAAAAAGTCACTTTTTGGTGCTTTAATGGTTTCAGCAAACAAGTATCAAAATGAAAATTCAGCAAATAATTCATCAAAGTGAGAACAGGTTGCTCCTTTCACCAATACACTGTGCATAGTCGTTAAAGCAGAAATTTATCAAAATTTTACACATGGTGGTCGATCACCTGATTGTCCACCTGGTCGACCACCCGGTTGACCAACCGGTCGACCAGCTTCAGCAAATGGTTCAAAAATTGGTAGGTTCAAACAGTTCAGAAAGGTAAAAAAAAAAAAAAAATTGCCTTACCGGTTGACCAACCGGTTGACCCACAGGATGATTCTTCTTTTTGATGTACCGTTGGAGCAACTGATATCAGATTGAAAAAATGAGACATTTTTTACTCAAATTTGGTGAAAAAAATACTGAACCGTTGGAGATGCTCTTAGTGAATTATTTTTGTAATTGGAGTTAATATGAGGTGTCCTGGAAAATTGATTAAAAGTTATTTTATTTTTTTTTTTGATTTTTTGTGATTTTTTGTGATTTTTTTAGGGGTACTTACCAATTAGTCATATTAACTAGACTTATTTACCTACAGGTTCTAACTAATAAATTTAACACTATAAAAATAAGAGAGTGATAAATTTATCACTAAAAATTTATTTATAAAAATAAGAGACTGATAAATTTATCACTATAAATTTATTCATAAAAATAAAAGACTGATAAATTTATCTTTATCACTTAATAAATTTATCAAATAGGACTTAATGGGTAATAAGTCTCCAAAGTAGGACCTATTGGGTAATAAGTCTCCAAAGTAGGACCTATTGGTAGTTTACCCATTTTTTTATGTAAAAAAGTTAAAAAAAACTAAAAAACTAGTTTTGTTTTTAGGAAGTTATCAAAACAGCACTACGTTTAATTAAGCTGGGCTTAATTAACTTAGCACTTTTACATGCCAAGTGTCACAAAGGTTAATAACCTAGCAATTCTAGTAATCCCATGTTAAAGACACTTTCCTCCAAAAAAAAGAAATGTTGAAGACACCTCCATACTTAAAACAATTTTCACTAAGCATGTTATGATACATGCGCCCACACCTACTATTGAAGTTCCCAAAAACAGAAAAAGAAAATGACATTAGCGCCTTCGTTAGGAAGGAGCTAACCAAATGAGTTTGGTAGAGAATAATGCTAACTAATAATGTTATAATGATTCTATTTAGGTATTATATTTTATTTGTTATAATTATATTAATTTAATAGATCTCATCATTTATGTATATACATATTAGTTAAGATTCGAGTTGGGTAAATCAACCAATAAAACCCATAGCCTAACGAGATTAAGGCCCAGTATCATCAATGAGTCAAGACAAAAACCTTCTATAAAAAGTCAAAATACGTACAAAAAAATCCTAAACTCTTCATCTCTACTCTTTGTAGATCTACAACACTAATTAAGACATCGGAGGGTTTTTTGCCGACACTACATCGGTGCCCCAAAGACTTATCTTAGTTTCTCTTACAAGTTATCGGATCAGATTGGAATTTGGATCGGATCGGGATCATAAAAATCTAATTATCATCAATGTCTATTATCAATATAAGTGATAACACATCACATAATAAACCAAATATAATATACAAAAATATTCAGTATCGCATTATTAAATGCTAACTCGTAGTTTTCTAGAGGTATTGATTAATATCGAAGATTATAATGAAAAATATTTAAATAATAGATAAAAGATCAGAATTTTTTTAGAATTAAAAAGTATTTTTAAATTGTAAAAATATATATATATTTTTTATTATTTTTTTTAAAAATTGTGAGTACTTGTTAGTGAGATTACAATAAATAAAAAAAAATTCAAAACCCTATTTATTTTCTTGATACATATAAAAACCCTAGAAAAAAAAAAAAAAAAAAAAGCCTAGAAACTGTGGGTTGAGTGAGCCATAAAAAATTTGGAGGTTGCCAGTTGTATATTAAAATTCAAAAGGATAATAAAAAGAACGTGTCGGTGTTCTTTCTTTTTCCTCCTTTGTTTTCTAGCTTTTGGGCATCCCAACGTTGCATATTGTCAAAGTTTTACCCAATTTCTCTAAATAATTGATAAGTTTGTGGAGCTTGGACTCTCTCTCTCTCTCTCTCTCTCTCTCTCTCTCTCTCTCACACACACACACACACACACACGCACATTAAAGGGGCAATAGTGTCATTTCAACAATAACGTGTGTAAAAATTCTACTATTTATATAATTTTGAATTAATGTTATTTTGATAATTTGGATGATTCATCTTATATAATCTCATATATAGATTATTAAAAAAGATATAAATTTGATAAGATACTTCTAACCACATAATTGGGTTGTTTGAGATGATCTAAATAAGTATACTTTTTAACTTTTTATGAAATATGAGTTGAGTTTGGATTGGGTTTGAAGTGATATGTTAGAGAGGCGATGTGACTTAAATAAGATGATGTGACTTAAATAGGATAGTGACTTTTTAACTTTTTTCAAACATGTCAAACCAGCCTTTAGTATATTTATAATAATTACATATAAAAAATCTACAAAAATGTCATAATTTATTATATTTTATGAGGCCTCGTTTGGCAAGTGATTTTTTTAGCTAAAAAGTCAAAAAGTCACTAAATAAACCAAAAAACCAACAACCCATATCAAAAAATCAAAGATTCCCTTTTCTCTCTACTTTTTGCACATCTTTTCGTAAAAATTCAAAAAGTCATCCCAAACGAGGCATCATATTTTAGTCAAAAAATCAAAAAATTACTAAAAAAACCTGTTCCTAAATAAGGCATACAAAATAAACGACTCATGTCACAGGAGTACCCTCCAATTCAAATTGTAGACCCTGGAAAAAAAAGTTAATGCAAAAAATTAATTAATTCTTTTTATTTTTTACACATCTTCTTATAAAAAATTAAAAAATATTTAAAAAATTAATTCTCAAATGAAGTCTCATTCCTTAGGAAAACCTTTTGCTTTGTTAGGTTTCCTTTTTGGATTTTGTTTTGTTTTTTTATTATTTCTAAAATCTTAAAAATTAATTTAACAATTTTTTTTCTTAAAATCTATCATTTTTTTAAAGAGGTGATATTTTTTTTAAAATTTAAAATTATTGTTATAGAGTTTATTTTTACTAAATTAATTTCTATTATTTCTATAAATAGAAAAAAAAATAAAAAATAGAGCGTTTGACCCCTTCCCCAAGAGTGTTATAAACGGTGTAGTTACAAGGAACTAGGAACTAATGTTGCCAAGGCAGATTTTACCTTGGACCAAGAAGGCTCACTCAGATCAATTAAAATAACAACGCTTAACACAACCTTGTATCTAGTAAAGTTGGCCTTGTCAATGTCATTATCATTAAGGCTCCGTCTCGGAAGAAGAATATGGAGTTTTTTTAGCTATTTTAATCATAAAAGACAAAATATACTATTTTAATCATAAAAAATAAAACATTACATCCAACTCATAATCATTACACTCTTCTCTCACAAAAAAAAGCTAAAAAACCTTTTAATCTAGGTTAAAATAACCAAAAAAATCAAAAAGTTAAAAAACCAACCCACTTGACAAACCAACCTAGTTTTTTTTTGTGGGACCGTGTATATACGGCGCGGAGCGTAATTGATGCAACAAACAGACAAATAATAATAAAACAATTATAAAAAATCAAAATTGTATATAAAAAAATAAAAACTCAAAATAAAAAAAAGTTTGTTAGCGATTCTTCATGAAATTTTTTCTTAGACAGAGAAAGAGGAGAGAGAGAGAGAGAGAGAGAAAGAGGTGTTTACACATCATCATTTTATCTTCTTCACTTTGCTCACTCTCTCTCTTTTTTTTTTTTTTTTTTTTCTTCACTTTTTTCTTCACTTTTGATTTTTGGGCTGTATCACATCCAAAGTTTCCTTTTCCCTTTTCCCTACTACCCTTTTTATTGAACTTTTATAAAAGTGGGGTCTTTGATTTAGATTTTATTGCACTCCCCCCACTTGATTTGGAAAAGGGGAGCACAGTAGTAACTATGGTGTCTCCATTTGAGATGTATTATGATCTTATTTTTATGATCCAAACCGTTTATTTTGTAAAGTTTGTTGAGTACTTCATGCCTACCAAAAATCATATTAATCGGAGATCAACAACTATATGATCGATAATCAAAAAAATAAATAATAAGTTTTTCTTTTAAGAAATAGCATAAACAATATGCATTTCGATCATATAGTTATTGATATCTGATTAATATAATTTTTGGTAGGTATGAATTACTCAACAAACCATATAATATGAACGTTTTAGATCATAAAAAAAAGACCATAATATATCTCAAACGGATGCACCACAGTCACTGCTGTGCTTTGAGCACAGCAGGGACTCCTTTTGCTTCTCTTGGAAGTTTATTACAAGGTTGTTTTCTTTGCTTTCTTTTTCATTTTCATGCAATAATTACAATTATATATAATAGTAAATTGTGCAAGATTGTTACATTTTCATTTTCTGGTCCCTTTTTCTTCTTTTCTATTTTTTTACAGTTCCATATAATAGTGGGTGACATGTGGGTTGTTTGTTTCAATCTTTTCAGTGTTATTTGGTTCATCTCTCACTGATTGAGCTTTCTGGGTACTCAAAACCTTGAGCTTTTCTTCAAAATTTCTTCCCATTTTCGTGGGTTTCTGAGAGATTTAGGATCTGGGTTGTTTGCAGATTTGGGTTTCGGGACTGCTCTGAGATTCAGTACATTTTGGGGTAACTTTTTTTAGTGAGAGTGAGAGAGTAGAGAGAGAAAGCTATGGCAGGAGGAGGTGCTCCAGCAAAGGCAGATGAGCCAGCGCCACACCCACCAAAGGATCAACTTCCTAATGTTTCCTACTGCATTACTAGTCCTCCCCCATGGCGTGAGTATCTGACATTCACTGTTTGTTTACTTAGATTCTGTATTTTGATTTTTGATTTTTTTTTGCATATTCTTGGATTGATTCTTATGGATATAACTACGTGTGTACATATCTATACATATATGTGTTAACATTGAATCTAGCCACCTATGGGGTTCTAATTTTCTGAATCTAGTTGATTCTTTTTCTTAAAGGTCTGTAATTCTTTTTTGTTAAGCTTTCCCATGTATTTGCATTTTGAATCTTTTGTTTTTCTTGGTTGGTGTCCTTTTTCCTTATCTTTTTATGCCTGTACTAACCCAAATCAACTGTTCTTGTTCAAAAAATACTAGGGGTTAATTTCACATTTATTTTTCTATGTCATGATTTCATCCCTAAACTATCAATATCATCTATTTTGTTCTTAAAGTTTTTTATTTATTTTTATTTTTTATTTTAATTTTATCAATTTTATCTATTTAGTCCTTAAAATTTTAATTTCAATAAATTTAGTGCAATTGAAGACAATTGTACAAATGGGTTAAAGTCTAAATTGATTGTGAAAAATGTCATTTCAAAATTTGAACAATTTAACCTTACTGCGAAACACTAATCAAATCGTTTGTGGGGTATAGTTTGTTCAAAAATAGTAAGAAAAATATTTGGTTATATGGTTTAAGGAAAAATGCCTCAGACCCCCAGTGGGGGTCACTGGGGGTCGTGTGTGTAGCCCTCCCATTGGTCCAAAAAAAAAAACTTTTTTTTTTTTTTTTTTTCCGGCCAACCCCAGTGCGCCACGTCACTGGGGGTCTGAAGCACCGCCCATGGTTTAAGTTGTTCAAATTTTGAAATGCCTTTTTTGCCCCGTCAAATCAAGCTTCAACGGTTACTAAAATTTGTACACAATTATCTGCAAGTGGACCATATGAACTGAAATCAAAAACTTTTGGGACTAAATAGATGAAATTGATAGTTTTGGGATGAAATAGAAAAAATGGGGAATTAACCCTTGTAATAATAATAATAATAATATCATGGCTAAATTGGGTGTGGTGTTTATTTTTTACTGACAAATTTGGGCCTATTTTCAGTGTGATGTATTGGTAATTTGGGTTTTGTTTAATGTTTCTTGCAACTCAATCTATGTGCTTATCCTTGCCAATATGAAGCTTTTTCTATGTTTATTGGAATCCTTAATTAGTGCACTTTTTGTCTTTTTTGACTAAAAAGTTGAGGTTGAAAATATGAATGTTTGGGTTAACTTTTTGACTTTTTATGGAAAAATGTGTATTAAAAAATTGTATAAATTAATGTGTAGGGGAAAATTAGTATTGGGAGTTATGCAGCTGTAATTGTTGACTTTTGGTGAATAGTGATAACTTTTTAATTTTTTAAGTAACTTTTTGGCTTTTTGACTTTTTTGAGACTTCCCAAACTTGGCCTAAATATTCTTTTTAGTATCTCCCTTGTCAATTGACTCGATTCACAACAGTAAAACTTAAAACCCCAATGATTTTAACCTTATCAGAACAATTTGGGATTGACTACAATCTTTCTTAAATTTGATAAAAGATTGTGCCAATCTACATATATAGGTCTTTTCAAGTCTGATTTTAGTAAATTTGGTATGACCATTTTGTTTCTTATTTCCATGCCTTCATCCATCATCACGAGGTTCACCTAAATTATCAAATTTGTGATGCGTTTCTGATGCAGCTGAGGCTATCCTCCTCGGGTTTCAACATTATTTGGTGATGCTCGGGACAACAGTTATCATTCCCACTGCTCTCGTTCCTCAAATGGGGGGAGGGAATGTAAGGCCTAACGATGAAAATATCCATTTCATTTGGGTTTCTTTTATTATGCGTTTTTCGCAATTACTAATGTTTAATAATCTATCTCGAACCTTGTTTGCTGTTCTTCTAGGAGGAGAAAGCAAAGGTGATCCAGACACTACTCTTTGTTGCTGGATTGAACACAATACTGCAGACAACTTTCGGGACTAGATTGCCTGCTGTGATTGGAGGGTCATATACATTTGTCGCAGCCACAATTTCAATTATCCTCTCTGGTCGATTCAACAATGAGTCAGATCCTACAGCGGTTTGTGATCTAGATCCATGCTGTGTTATATTTGGTGGTTTTTACATGGCACATTGAATTTTGTGTTAACACGTAATGCTTATTAAACAAAAAAGCACATAATTAAATTAGCATTGGTGCACAACATTTAAGTGCACACATTTTCATTTCATTACGTATGTTCTTTTGGTCAGAGATTTAAAAAAAAAAAAGAGGGAAAGAAAGGAAGGGTGGAATTACATGTTCAAACTCTAGATTAATCTTATTGATATTTGGTTCTAACCTTGTGATCAATTTTTTATTGCCTTCTCAGAAATTTAAAAAGACAATGCGGGCGATCCAGGGTGCACTCATTGTTGCTTCAACTCTTCAGATTGTCCTAGGTTTCAGTGGTCTTTGGAGAAATGTCACGAGGTTGGTTCATAATCTACAAAATGCATGAAACTCTAGACTATGCTTAGTCAACTTGGACTCTCTCTCTCTCTCTCTCTCTCAAATTTGTAATTACAGTACATAGCCAGCTTGGATTTTTTTGAGCCAAGTTCTAATGATATCATTCTAGTTAGTCTTATTCTGGTTGGTTTGCATTGGCTAAATTGCTCTAAGTCAATCTGATATATGAAGCACAATTTTTTTCTTGGGTTACACATAGCCTTTTGCTTCTCCTTGTGCAATCCAATCTTTGCTCTGACCAGGAGATGAGAAATTTTAATATTACATCTACTGAAATGTCCCAAATCCATGCTCTTTTTTTCAGGTTCTTGAGTCCACTCTCAGCTGTTCCTTTGGTTGCTCTTGCTGGCTTTGGGCTCTATGAGTTTGGTTTTCCTGGGGTAGGTAAACTTTTACTGCACTTGGATGATCATGGATTTATGGGTTTTGGGGCCTGTTTGGTGCAGCTTATTGGGATGCTTATAGCCTTTTTTTGGGGGGGAAGTATGTGCAAAACTGTTTGTTGTATCTTATGTTACAGCTTATGAGACAGAAATAGCTTAATAAGTTGAAAATGGCTGATTATTCAGAACCAGGGGAAGAGATGCTTTTAGTTTCTGCTTTCTGTTATCAACTTTTAGCTTGCAAGAAGCTGCACCGAACAGGCCCTTACTCTGGGTGTATATTACGGGGTGGGAGGGTTTGGGTTGGGGTTGTTGCTTGTGGGCATGCATGCATAGTTGTTCCATCTGGTTTATCATTGTATCCCTATTGGATATGAACTGTTGACTTTGTTGTCTAGGTCGCTAAATGCATCGAAATTGGGCTGCCACAGCTTATCATTTTAGTTTTTTTCTCACAGGTAAGGTCTTTTGATGCGCTACAAATTTTATTCCATTACTTATAATAACCATTTGTTTTTCTTTCTGCTTTGCTTTCAAAATATCCCGAAAAATTTAAGCTAAAAGCATCACTCTCATTTGTTATCTGCAGTATCTGTCCCATGTGTTACGCAGAGGACAAAACATCTTTGAACGTTTTGCTGTAATATTTTCAGTGGTTATTGTATGGATTTACGCTCTCCTACTCACTGTAGGCGGGGCCTATAATGGTAAACCACCAAAAACACAGATTAGCTGCCGTACTGATCGTTCTGGACTTATTGATGGTGCTCCTTGGTAAGCACATGTTCCCTGTTGCTAGTTGGTTATCTTAGCATTGTTGATGATTAAATTCCACATTTAGAGGTATTGTTACTATGTTCTCAAACTTTTCCGGTTCATTCAATGAGGTTTCCACAAGAAACTGGTGCTGTTGTATCATGCAGTTTTGTTATTGAATACATGAAAGTGAGTATCACCAATGAAGAAGATATATATGTATATGTAGATTTTTTTTTTATGGCTCTATAAGCTTACATGCAAGCAAACTGAATAAGCTAATAGGGTTTAGTGTTTATCTCGATTATAATCCAAATGGAAAAAGGCTATACACTGCATTCTAATTCTGTTGTGTGAAGTTTAAATGAAGCTTCTCTTTTACCAAAATGCTTGTTTTCTTTATTTGTTTTCCATATTACGTATGTCTTGAAATAAAAATTCTGGTTGAGGTGTGATGAATGAGAGTCCATTGTTTGCTTCATTTAGTGCATTAGTACATGAAAATATGGTATGGCTTGCAAGAATATTCCTTATGTTTGTACTGATGTTTGCATTTCCAGGATAAGCATTCCCTATCCCTTTCAATGGGGACCACCTTCGTTTGATGCTGGTGAAGCCTTTGCCATGATGTTTACTTCATTTGTTGCTCTTGTAGAGGTTTGTTTCTCATCTTGATGCAACTTAATGAATGACCAAAGTGCATTGTCATTGTTATTGTGTTAGTGATTGTTATTGTCATCATCTTCAGTTATAGATCAATATCCTCCACAGCATATATAGGTCCTTATGTAGTGTTTGGTTCATTGGAATCAAATATAATGGAATGGAATATGTAGTGTTTGGTTCATTGGTTCATTGCTTAGCTTCCTTATGGAATGACTAATCTCTATGATGGTGAAGGATGATGATTCCATTTGTAATACATTTACCATCATTTTTTAGTGAACCAATCATGAGCATGAAATAATATTACGATGAACCAAACAGAGCATTAGGGTTTAGGAGTACTTTTCTTCCTCGATTCCTTTGTTGCACATCTTGATGCTTTGTTGATGAGTTGTTGGTTGGGAAACTCAACTATTTTCTATTCAACACCTTGAAAACATTTCGTAAAGGTTGATACCCATTATGACCAGACAGGCATATGTCTTAATGGGCATTAGATTGTTCTTGCATCATCATTATTGTCCGTGTCTCTTTATTCCAGACTAAATTTTCAGCTCTTGGGTCTCGTTTCATATATCAATCCCGCATAAATAGCTTATTTCTTATATGCTTTCAATGATTTGAGCAGTCCACTGGAGGCTTTATTGCTGTTTCAAGATATGCGAGTGCAACTCCCTTGCCGCCTTCTGTTCTCAGCCGAGGCGTCGGTTGGCAGGTAAATTCAGAACTTGTTGCGTTCTTTGTTGTTAGTATGATTGTGCTTAAGATTACAAGTTTTAGATTCCTGGTTGAAAAAGAAAGACATTATTGAAAATAAATTTGCACCATTAATAATATTCTTTCTATAGTAATAAGGTAAAAATTGCATCCTCAATGATTGGGTGCGGGATAGTGTTTGAATGTGAAAAAGTATTCTTTCATGCAAAAGATAGAAAGATCTACTATTTGCAAAATGATTCAGAATCGCATTATTGATAATATTTGCACCAAGTATCTTACGTCTCTTGCCACAATTTGTCAATCTTCTTTCTTTTCTCCCCCTCCCCCACCCTGGCATTAGTATTTTGAAAAGCAGGAAAGAAAGAAGAAAGACAAATTGAATGTTGGCGAACCATCGAAAATGGGCACTATACTAACCAAGCAGACATAAAATCTATATATATTTGAAAATGTTGAAATATTGGTAAGCAAAAGATGATCGTAATGAAAGTTTTGAAATTGTCTATTAAATAACCTTTGCAAGGATGGTTCCTATATTGGCCAAGTTTCTCTGTTTCTGCTGCCTAAAACAACAAAATGCAAATTTCTCAACCTTCTGTCAGGTGAAGATTAAATACCTGTTTGCTTTGAACTAACTACTCATTTTTTGTCTAGGGAATTGGAATTTTACTTTCTGGGTTGTTTGGAACTGTGAATGGATCCTCGGTATCCATGTAAGACGTTAACAATGAAAACCCTTCGTAACTCATTAGCATTCTATTTATATCAGTTGAAACGGTACACTGACTTACCAACAAGTTTGCTTCATTTATCTGCAGTGAGAATGCTGGTCTTTTAGCTTTGACTCGTGTTGGCAGTAGAAGGGTTGTGCAAATATCTGCCGCGTTCATGATTTTCTTTTCCATTCTTGGTGAGTTGTTTGCAAATGAGATTTTTAAAACTTGAAAAGTCATTTTCATCATTAGTCTATTGTGAATTTTATGTTTGTTAAACAGAGAGAGAGAGAGAAGTTATTTTCATCATTAGTCTATTGTGGAGAGAGAGAGAGCTTTTTTTGGTTAATTATCAATAATTTCTACATTTTCAGGAAAATTTGGAGCAGTCTTTGCCTCAATTCCAGCACCTATAGTTGCTGCTTTATATTGCCTTTTCTTTGCTTATGTGGGTAAGTTTCTATGATTTTACTAGTTAGCTAAAAATTTAGGTCACGACTCACGACACATGGGGGACACACACAGGATATATGATTTTATATATTTTTTATGTCATATATATATATTTCTTTAAAAGATAAAGAACAATGTAACATAACTTTAATTCTTAAAGTTTAAAGGAGGAAGAATAAAAAGTATAAATTTATATATATTTTTTAAACATTGTATCATTTAAGTAATTTTGTTTTAGATTTATAATGTTTCATATATGTCTAAGCAGTGGACATGTGTGTCTCTCCAAGTGTCTGAGGCTTGTGTGGGTCTAAAAAAATTAAAAAAATAATGAAACTTTAGGATGTGTGTCTGACTAATGTCGAGAATTGTCCAATGGGTGTCAATGTTGAACACAGACATGACATGGGCGCACACGCACCTTCTTAGTAGTGTCCATGCTTCTTAGTAGCTAGCAGACATTCTTGGAATCCGATTTTTTGATCTGTTTTTAGATTATGCATCTCCGGTATCATTTTTTGTTAACTATGTATCTTTGCTTTCACCATGTGAGTGCAGGTTCAGTAGGTTTAAGTTTCCTTCAGTTCTGCAATCTCAACAGCTTCCGAACGAAATTCATACTGGGCTTCTCTATCTTTTTGGGCTTGTCTATACCCCAGTACTTCAACGAGTACACTGCAATTAATGGATATGGCCCGGTTCACACAACAGCAAGATGGGTATGCAACTCCACCAACCGTGAATTTTTATATGTTTTGCTTGAATCATGTTATGGCTGTTCGTGAGCTCCACTGACAAAAAATGTTTTAACTTTTTATTTTTTATTTTTTAATTGGCAGTTTAATGATATGGTTAATGTTCCTTTCTCATCTGAGGCATTTGTTGCGGGCTTGTTGGCGTATTTCCTGGACAACACATTACACAAGGATGCTTCAATAAGGAAAGATAGGGGTAAGCATTGGTGGGACAAATTCCGGTCTTTTAAGACTGATACACGAAGTGAGGAATTCTATTCCCTCCCCTTCAATCTTAACAAATATTTCCCGTCTGTTTAACTGTGTGTCGTGGAGCTACAATGCGGTCTTGTGAAATCTTGCTCCCTCAAGGGCTCTTTTGTAGCTCTATTTGTGGGACAAGCTATTCCATAATTCTCTTTTCTCATCTCTCATCTTATTACATGCTAAAGTCGTATAAATTAGCCGTCCTTCACAGGATTTCTTAGCACATTTGTTAATTTAATTTTGTTGTTGTTGTTGTTGTTGTAAATCCAATGGATGATAAGGACTTAAAAATTAGCAATGAAACAAGTTTGCTTCTCTCAGCTCTCCTCATTTTCACCTGTTATGCCGTAGAAATCTAATTTTCAAATTTTCATTCTAGCTCGACATTTTTGGATTTGGTTTTAATCAGTATTATGAGGAACTCATATAGTGGATTTTGATAAGTATTTGACACTAATCTCTCGACCACGGATTCAACTTTGCGGTAAGTTGGTGGGCATTGTAGGGAGGCCAAAGACCCCTTGCCTGAATTTGGAGTTAGGCTATTTTGGTAATTCCGTATGTGACATGTAGCCCTAGTTACATGTATATGTAGGGGTTGGCAATCTTTGTATTCTCACTTTCTGATTATTGTAAACCCGTAGCAACCATGGACGCAACTCTAATTTTGAGTTGAAGTACATGAATCTTGTGTTCTTGTGTGCGCATGTGATCATAATTATTGTTTATATATTTTTCACTATTTTGTGTTTTATCAATCCTGATTAGTTGTTACGAAATCCTTAATACAACATTGATTTTGAAAGCATATTGTGTTTGTAAGATGCCTTTGATTTAGTTGACTTGGGCAATAACAGCCCTAGGTTGTGAAAAGGAGAGCAACAATGGCCTTTGGCCTATAAGAATAGGTGTAATTTGGAGGCCATCGAAAGTGATTGCATATATGTGCAAACTGACTGGTTGTTGGCTTTAGACTCTTCAAATATGTGGAAATTGATCAATGGCGGTGGCTAGAAGTCCCTCGTTCATTTAACGCTGCATTTGGTTATGAAATTTGAAAAGAAAAGAAAAGAAAAGATATGTAAAATTAGATGAAATATAAGTATATTTTATTCACATTTCACTTAATTTTTCATTTTTTCTTTTCAAATCTCTCAATCAAATACAGTGTGAAAGTCAATATGAGCCCTAAAGTGCTTGGAAATATTGATGTCCTCACTCTAGGTTTATATATAGGAGTAACATTTTATTTTTGGCCAAGTAGTTTTAAATACACAATTAAACAGGAAAAAAATATGTCGACTTTTTTGACTTTCGAAGGTTAGAAATGTAATTTGAGCGTACTAGTAAGGATTAATAAGTTTTTACAAAGATTAGTAAATGCCAATTAATTAGTTAGATGATTGCTTCCAAGTTTTTTTTAGCCTCAATGAATAGTACTTTTATTGGTGACTTGATTTTAGGAGAAAATTAATAAGACTAATCAAAGTAAAAGAAAGAGGAAAAAACAGTGTTAGAAATCAAATTTTATTAAGTAAATAAGAGTTTCTAGTTGTACCTTCGCAATTTTACAGCTTCAAATGAGATTATAGCAACAAATTATCTTAGAACTACTCTTAGGAATTTGAAGTGCAATACAGAAAAATAAAGGACTAGCAAGAAAAATGTAAAGTAAATAAACTGTCTTCTGGATCTGGTTTTGGGGCTTGTAAATGTAGCTATCAATGGCTATTTATAGAAAAAAATTTCTAGCAATAACTATCCAATAACCACCGGAAACTACCCACTCTTTCACCTTCATTTCCACAATGTCACATATCTCTCCATGTCTTCCACCAAATCACTTTGTCCATTATATTTTGCACATGTAGTTTAACTTCTTCTACCATGTTTTCATGTTCCACCATGCAAGACGACTAACTTTGTGACTTCTCTTAATTTCTGAATGATCAAGAAAATGCCACATGTACTACAATAATAATAATATTATTATTTATGGTGTCAACGATAAGAACTCTTGTAAGTTTACACACCCATGTGAATGTGTTGTGTAGTTTTTTTTGGGGTTAAATTTATTTATTTTTATTTCAAATTCTTAGTAGTTATTTCGCTCTTATGTTTGTTTAATGAGTTTTTTTTTTTAAATATTCTAAAAAAAAATAATTTAGAGAATTGACTCACTTTTCAAATTATTTGGAAAACTAACATACTTTTTAAAATCGCATTTTGAAAATACAATTTTAAATTGAAATTGTATTTTCAACATGCAATTTCATCTTAAAATCGTAAGTTAAAAATGTAATTTATGATGACATGGATTTCACTTTTTGAAATTATATTTTTAATATGCGATTCTAAGATAAAATTGCATGTTAAAAATTCAACTTCAATTTTAAAATCATATTTTCAAAATACGATTTCAAAAAGTAAATTAGTTTTCTATATAGTTTGAAAAGTGAATTAATCCTCTAAATTGTTTTTTTTTTTTTTTTTTAGAATATTAAAAAAAAAACTCGTTGTTTAATACATGATCATTCATTTTTTGTGATTGTAGCTCTTTCGGGGCTAGTACAGACACAGAGTACACAGTACAAACACATTAGTTTCTATCACGCGGATCAATTAGAATTAGGGAAATATACATAGTACAAACCCGTACACATGGTTTCTATCACGCTTTCATGGATCAGTTAGGCTGCGTTTGGTGAGGAAATTTGAAAAGAGAATTGAAAAAAGAAAACGAAAAAGTGTGTGAAATTAAGTGAAATGTAAATATATTTTATTGTGAGGATATATTTCTGAAGTACCAACACGTGGCAAGGTGACGCCGACGTGTCAGCCGAGATACCACGTGTCGTGGTAAGTTATGCCGAGGTAATCTCGGAGTTGCCGAGGTTATCTCTGAAGATATCGGAATCCGAAATAAGCGGATAAAGGACAAGAGTCCTAGATTGGGAGAAGACTTCAGTCTGGTTAAAGGTAAAACTCTTGGAGAGTTTTGTCCTAAACCCATTGGGAGTTCCAGATTAGCAATAATCCTGAGTTCATTGGGGTTAGGCTCCTATTGGGACTAGAAGTGTATTGAATATAAAAGAGAGGCACCCCCATGGGTCAAAGATACGTTTTTAATACTCAAGCTTGTGAGTTGAATACTTGATTATCTTTGAGAGATATACTGACTTGATCGTCGGAGTCCCCCCGGGTGGAAGAACCACCGCCAGAGCCTTTTCTTTCTGTGCAGGACAGCAAGGTGCCATCTATTCTGCCTGTGTTCTACAGCTGAATTCCTAAGGAGAGCAGTGTGGTCAGAAAATCACTCACACAATTTGGCGCCGTTTGTGGGAAAAAAAGACGAATAGATGGCCAGTGACGCACAAAACGAAAAGGTTGGGGACGACGCTCCCGCTGGGAGTGGCAGGCCTATCAACCTTGACGTCAAAGGAGACAACCATAACGAAAAAGCCCGTGGCCAGGGACATGGGGGAAAAGACGTCGTCTAGGAGGGCGACACTTCGAAGAAAACAGACCAGGGCAGATACTACAATGAAGACAACCTCCAAGTGTGGAGGGATAGGTGCCTACGGAGGGATGACGAAGTAAAAGAATTGGCAGATAAGTTGGCTGACCTGCAGTCGGTCGTCAACTTCATGATGCAAAACAACGTCATGCAGCCACCATACCCGTTGCAGGACACGCCAATTCCAGCAGTTAATACTCAGAAGGGAGGAAGGAAAATAATTCCTGAAACACCACAACACTCCAGGAGCAAAAGGCACTCTCACCCGCCCTCCGGGAGGTCAGGCGAGAGGAGGCAAGACAAGAGAAGTCCCAGAGAACGTATCCAACGAAGGATCAGGAACCTAGAGATTGCATCAGATTGGTTCCATAAATTACCAAAGGAAGCGTGAAGACATGGGAAGGCCTGGCCGAGATGTTTGTGGCCAGGTTCGTAACAAACAAACTACAGCCATTAAGGGTGGACGCGCTAATGGCTTTAAAAATCAGCAAGGATGAAGGCCTCAGGGCCTATGCGAAAAGGTACTACGAGGTGTTCAATCGAATACCTAAATACAACCAGAAGGTAGCAGTCGTGTCTTTCAAGAACGGCCTGAAAGATAACTGTTCACTACGGAAATCTTTGGCAAAGACATTGCCGAAGAGCATGGAGGAGCTCATGGCAAGAATCGAAAAATATGCACGAGCCGAGGAGGATACATCGGCCCACAAGGAAGTCAAACAGGAAAAAGGGAACGACTCGCCGAAGCAAGGCCGAAGTAACAACGGATTCAGCAAAACAGAGATGGAGTTAAGGGCTAAACAGGCAGTGACAACCATGTTCCGAATTCCAATTCAAAAAGTCCTAGGAAAAATTCGGAGCCAGCCCTATTTCAGAACACCAGCAAGGGAACCAGGAGAATTCATGGGAAGAAACATGGACAGGCATTATGCTTATCACAATGAAAACGGACATACAACACAGGGCTGCCGAGCCTTAAAAGCACACTTGGAAGATCTGGTAAGACAAGGCCACCTAAGAGACCTTGTCGATGAAACCAGAACAAGAGAAGAACAGGCAAGACTGCCTCAGGCTCCAGCAACCCCACCACCTCCGCAACCTCGGACAGAAGGACCTCGGATAGTCAATGTGATCCACTCAAAGGTTAACGAGAATGAAGTCAGAGGAGAAACCCAAAGGGTAAGACATCTACAGCATGTCTACCAAGTCGGGGAAAAAAGACATCGGCCTGAAGAGTGCCAAGGACCGATAATAACCTTCACCGAAGCCGACCTAGAGATGGTCCAGCACCCGCATAATGATGCCTTGGTAGTATCCCTCCTGATTGGGGAGTGCCAAGTGAAACGCATCCTAATAGATCAAGGCAGCTCTTGTGACATCATGTACGTTAGATGTTACAAGGAGCTAGGCCTTCACCCAGACGACATGGAGCAATCGAATGGCCCGATGGTCGGCTTCAATGGAACGCCGACATGGCCACTAGGCGCTACAAACTTGGAAGTACAGGCCGGTACTAAGAAGATCATGACAGAATTCATCGTGATTGATACGCCTTCTCCTTACAACATCATATTGGGAAGGCCATGGTTGCATGTAATGGGGGCAGTTCCCTCAACATTGCACCAACTACTGCGCTTTCCAACAGAACATGGGATTGAAGAAGTCAGAGGAGATCAACTGCAGGCAAAAAATTGCTCCATGGCAGCAATGAAGACTACCTGTAATGTTCGAGAACCAGCAAAGGTAGAGATTGAAGATGAGGACATGGAGGTCCTAGATGATGTCGGCAAGGAGCCGACCGAGAAGAGTGAGGAATCACTAAAGAAAATCCTCGTCCAGGAGGGTGACGAAGAACGCTTCTTTCTGTTCAGCTCAGGCTTAGCCGAAGAAGAAGAGAGAGAACTGGAAGCTTTTTTAAGAACAAACATAGAGGTGTTCGCCTGGACACCTTATGAAATGCCTGGCATTGACCCCGAGGTCACATGCCACAGACTAAACGTCGACAGGTTGGCAAAACCTGTAATACAACGAGCTAGAAGACCGACGTTGATGCACGTCGAAGCTGTGGAGGAAGAAGTAGACAAACTTCTGGAAGCCAAGGCCATCAGAGAAGTCAATTAAAGCCTGCCCCAAAGACAGCTTCCCTTTGCCAAAAATTGACCAGCTGGTGGATGCCACATCAGGACATGGAAGGATGAGCTTCCTGGATGCTTATAGGGGGTACCATCAGATAGCCATGTACCCCCCAGACGAAGAGAAGACAGCGTTCATCACCCTAAAAGGCCTGTACTGTTACAGGGTGATGCCTTTTGGGCTGAAGAACGCAGGAGCAACCTACCAAAGGCTGGTAACCAAAATGTTCAAGCACCTGATAGGCAAAACAGTTGAAGTCTACATCGATGACATGGTCGTGAAGACCAAGGAGCCTAAGAGTCATCTTGCCGACCTGAAAAAAGTATTTGAAATACTCAAAACATATCGGCTCCGACTCAACGCATCTAAATGCGCGTTTGGAGTTGGATCTGGTAAGTTCCTAGGTTACCTGGTAACAAGAAGGGGAATAGAAGCCAGTCCAGATCAGATCAAGGCCATCCTAGATCTACAGAGTCCAACATCGGCAAAACAGGTTCAAATGCTCACTGGAAGGGCCGCAGCCCTAAACAGGTTCATAAGCCGAAGTTCAGACAAGTGTAAACCCTTCTTCAACCTGGTAAAAAAGGCCGCAGACTTCCTATGGACTGAAGAATGTGAGGCCGCTTTGGCCGACCTAAAGAAGTATCTGACCACGGCCCCAGTTCTCTCTACACCTGAACCTAAGGAGGAGTTGTTTTTGTACTTAGCCGTGTCAGAGCACGCAGTAAGTGCAGTGCTAATCCGAGAAGAACAGGGAGAACAGAGGGCTGTCTATTATGTAAGTAAAACCTTGGCGAACGCTGAAACAAGGTACTTACCACTGGAAAAGTTAATGCTGGCCTTGGTAATGGCCTCAAAGAAGTTGAACCACTACTTCCAGGCACACAAAATTGTAGTGCTAACAGAGCACCCATTGAAGTCCTTATTGCAACAAGGAGACTTAACAGGAAGAATTGCAAGGTGGGCAGTGGCCTTGGGCCAGTATGACCTGGAATTCAGGCCCAGAACAGCAATCAAGGGCCAGGTTTTGGCCGACTTCGTGGCAGAATTCACGCCTGAATGCCTCAAACATCGGGCCCCGTTGAGCCAGGATGGACGAGGTCCTAGCAAGCAAGGAGAATCCCAGCCAAAAGCAAAGGAGCAAAGGAAGGAAAAGCTCAGACCTTGCAGCATCTACATCGGCGACTCATTCAGACTGTTTGTCGATGGAAGTTCAAACCGACAGGGAGCGGGGGCAGGAGTACTACTGATATCCCCAGATGGAGAAATAATAGAACAATCCATCCGTTTGGGGTTCAAGGCCTCAAACAATGAAGCAGAATACAGGCATTAATTGCAGGACTAAAGCTGGCAGCGGCAGCAGAAGCAGATGAGGTAATAGTTTTTTGTGATTCACAGTTAATTGTTAACCAGTCAACAGGAGAATTTGCAGCCAGAGATGAGAGGATGTCGGCATATGCAAAAGAGGTTATCAGATTAGCCGAGTTATTTCAGAACTGCTGACTTCTTCAAGTAAGCCGAGATGATAACAGCTACGCCGACGCGTTGGCCAACCTGGCAAGTTCAATGCAGACTGGAAAGACAAGAACAATTATGATCGACTACATGTCAGGCCCGAGCATAGAACCACAGAACGCAAAGCAAGAGGCAATGTGTGTGGACATGGGGCCAAGCTGGATGGATGCAATTGTGGCATTCCTGAAAGAAGGAAAGCTGCCAGAAGACCGCAAGGAGGCACACAAAGTCAGATTGAAGTCGGCAAGATTCAGCCTAACTGCGGACGGACATCTCTACAGAAGGTCCTTCACTGGACCTCTTTTAAGGTGCGTACATCCTTTACAAGTTGAAGATTTTTTATATGAAATTCATGAAGGGATTTGTGGAAGCCACATTGGGGGCAGATCATTAGCCCATAGGGCCATTACCCAGGGGTATTGGTGGCCCTACATGCAAAAAGATG
The DNA here is from genome assembly GCA_030407325.1 of Camellia japonica. Lineage (NCBI taxonomy): Eukaryota > Viridiplantae > Streptophyta > Magnoliopsida > Ericales > Theaceae > Camellia > Camellia japonica. The sequence goes on from JAPPVO010000059.1 coordinate 94,045,056, forward strand.
CAGAAGCATACGTGAAGAAGTGCGAACAATGCCAAAGGTTCGCACCTTTGATTCATCAGCCAGCTGCTGACCTGAACCCAGTATCGAGCCCTTGGCCGTTTGCCCAATGGGGCATGGATCTGGTTGGACAACTCCCCCAAGCAACTGGGCAGAGAAAATACTTGCTGGTAGCAACAGATTACTTCACAAAGTGGATAGAGACAGAACCTCTTGCCAAAATCCGAGATGTGGACGTCAAGAATTTCATATGGAAAAACATTATCACCAGATTCGCATCCCTAGAGCCATCGTTGCCGACAACGGAACGCAGTTTGACAGCAAACTTATCAAGAACTTCTGTGCAAAATTCAAGATCAAGAATTACTTTTCAACACCAAGTTTCCCCCAAAGTAATGGGCAAGCAGAAGCATCCAACAAAGTAATTTTGGATGGAATAAAGAAGAGGCTACAGGCAGCAAAAGGGAAGTGGGTAGACGAATTGCCCAACGTACTTTGGGCATATCGGACTACGCCGATGAGATCAACGGGGGAGTCCCCCTTTGCTATGGCCTATGGCACAGAAGCAGTAATTCCACTAGAAGTCGGCATCCCAGGGATCCGAACCCAGGGAGTTGAGAATGGGACTAATGACATACTCTTAGCCCGAGATCTGGATCTTTTAGAAGAGCGAAGAGAGAAGGCTGCAATTCAGCTTGCAGTATACCAGCAACAGCTTGCCAGAGCTTACAACAAGAAGGTCAACCCAAGAGATTTTCAAGTCGGCGACCTAGTCTTGAGAAAAGTCGTCGGCAACAAGAAAGATCCCAGAGAGGGCAAGCTTGGCCCAAACTGGGAAGGACCTTACAGAATTACTTCGGTGTTAGGCAATGGAGCTTATCGGCTTGAAGACAATGAGGGCAAAGTATTACCAAGACCCTGGAACACTTGTAATTTGAAATTTTTCTATCATTGAGATGTTCATTATTTTTGACCGATGTCATCAATAAAATTTTTTCGAATTCTTCAAGCACATATGATTGATTAAGATACTTAACATTGTTTCTGGAAGACATAAAAAATGAGAACCCAAGTGGAACTTAAGTTCACATTGGGGGCACAGAGAAGACAAAGTCTACCATTTGTTGAAATTTGTAGCAATTTACAAGTTGGTCAGACCGAGACAAAGTCTACCACTTGTTGAAATTTGTAGCAATTTACAAGTTGGTCAGACCAATACAAAGCTTACCACTTGTTGAAATTTGTAGCAATTTACAAGTAAAAGGTAAGCCGAGATGGTTCCTTAACTTCACTTGTTGAAATTTGTAGCAATTTACAAGTTGAAGTTAAGCCGAGATATCTGTTTCTCTTCGCTTGTTGAAATTTGTAGCAATTTACAAGTCGAAGTGAAACCGAGGTTATTGCTTACAGACTTATAGCAATCTACTGGTTGGATAAACCAAAGAAGAAGCTTAACACTTGTTGAAATTGGTAGCAATTTACAAGTTAAAGTTAAGCCGACATATGATCATCTGTTGAAATTTGCAGCAATTTACAGGTTAAGGTAAATATAATTGTGTAAACCCTTGTTGAAATTTGCAGCAATTTACAAGTAGATCATTGTTTAATACCTATTCTAACTTGAGAAAAGTTTACTGTATATGTTAATCCCTGTTGAAATTTGTAGTAATTTACAAAAAGGACAGATTGAGATTGCTGTTTAAACGCTCTTTGAAACTTGAGAAAAGTCTGCAAAGTTAACATTGAATAGTATATGTTTTATACTTGTTGAAATTTATGAAAAGATTGCAGGTCAATGTTTTGCCGAAGTAAAATTTGCAGTTATTATACCCGAGGTATGTAACCCCGAGAAGATTGTGCAAAGGAAGAATTATGTAAATCATGCAAGATATTCTAAGTATAAAACCATACAGAAGCAATGAAGAGAAATTAAGGACTAAAGCATTCAGAGAAAAACAATTGCAGTTGTATATAGTAAAGGCATTATGGCCTAGCAAAAGTTAAATGTTCACAAGTGACAAAGAAAGGCGCATCGGCCATAAAGAGGAAGCTTACATTGTTCAGAAAACAAAAGTACAAAAAAGAAAAAAAAAAGTACAAAAGACATTCAATCTTCTTCAACATTAACAGATGGTTGGGCTAGGACCTCGGAGGGCTCTGGAAGAACCACCTCGGCATCTTTTTCTCCCACAACCTCGGCATCTTTTTCTCCCACAACCTCTGCATCTTTTTCTACAGCAACTTCGGCATCTTTGTCTGCCGCAATCTCGGCGTCGATCTCCGTAAGTGTTTTGTCAAGACTTCTTTCAGCTAGAGGAAGGTCAGATGATAAATGAACTGGATCAGCTTCCTTGGGCACCATCTCAGTCTCCTCATCTTGGGTTAAGTCTAGGATCTGCTCAACTTGAGGAAGAGACTTGACCTTAGCAACATCCTTAGACTTCCTCACCAAGGCCTCTTCATCATTATTGTCTTCATCCTCGTCTTCAGCTTCGGATTCAGACTCAGCTTCTTCCTCAGCCTGATTTAGAGGTGGAAGAGGAGGAAAGGGAAGAGGAACAGCTTCAGCCTTGCGCCAGGGTGAGTTAGCAGGAAGGTCAAGCTTTTTTACCAGAGACATCCAACCCAGGGAAAATCCCCTATTGCATGCCTGCCTGACTTGAAGTTTGTATTCCTCAGTAACGTCGGCCATGCCTTGGGCGTATGCCTTATCATCAGCCGCCTTGATCTCAGCATCCTTGGTGGCCAAAGCCTCCTGGAGTTCCTTCTCGGCTTGGGCTGCTTTTTCCTCGGCCTCTTTTTTTTGGGCTTCAGCCACCGTCTTTATAGCCTCGGCCGATTCAGCCTTTTCTTCGGCTAACTGTTGGGCTTGAGTAGCGGCCTCAGCTTGGTCGTCCAACTTCTTCATCTTTGCCTGAAGACTTCTGTTTATCTTTTGAAGGGCAGAATACTCCTTCTTTAAGTCATTTAACTTCTCCCTGGTCTCAAAAGATTGCATAGAGAAGGAGTGCGCGTGCTGAACAGCCTGCAGGAGCATAAAAATAGAAGTTAGTGCAAAATTTACAAGTATAAAAAGATGAAGACAGACAGGTTACAAGATGAAGACACTTACTTGAACGCAACGTTGAAGCATCAGAGCATAATTTTCAAATTCACTCATCTCAGCGTTCTTTTCTAGATGACCTGGGAGAAGTAAGGCTGTACTGAGTGCAACGCCGACGTTTATGTCGTCGGCACTGTCACTGGCAAGAACAGGCTTATCCTCCAGGGTAATCTCAGGTGTCCAGGGGACATTTGGTATCTTGGACTTTGAAGTCGTCGCAGAAGAAGACCTCGGCTTCTTTGATTTTTGGGAATCTGGTTGAGTTTCAGCAGACCTTTTTACCGAAGTAGAAGCAGTCTTCATGCTCTCGGCCAATTGAGAGATGGGCAAAGCATCCTTAGCCTCAACATCAGTAGCTTTGTGTCACGACCCAAACCCGGCCCTATGGGTTTAGCACCGTAACCGGCCAGTAATCCGTGATTACCGAAGGCCTGCTTAACAGTAATACAGTATAACAGAGTTCAGGGCCTGGCGGAAGCCAATACAGTAAGTAACTAGTGTCCATTGAGCTGTGAAAATCTGTATGCCAAAAAAACATTTTCCATGCATTCATACAGTTCAAAACAGTACGGTCCATATACAATCTATACAATCACATACAAACACTCAGTACGGGGACCTAGTCCCTCGTTAACAGTGCAGTAGAACAGTAAGCAGTCTATACAGTGATACAAGACAGTGAGGAGACCGATGGGAAAACCCAAAACAAAATCCCAAAGCCATAACATGGCAACACGGAACCTCACAGTGAGGCACATAGGCTGGCTTGACAAAACTGGGGACCAATCCCACGCTCCTAGCTCTGGTCTGGCTGCTGAGAACCTACATATATATATAAACAGTGAGCTAAAGCCCAGTGAATAACATAAAGCGTAAAGAGGTTTAGAATGAATGTCCTTACAGTAGTGAAAACGATTCATTTCAATCAGTATTACAGTTGTTCAGTACAATAAACAATCATATGTGGTACATCCATTAGCATAACAGTAACAGTAGGTCAAAAGACCGAACAGTAATGATGGCCAGTCATTCAGTAAACAGTATGGTTCCACAAGGGAACCGACAGAGATCTCTGTAACAGTAACAGTCAGTAACAGTAGTGCTAAGGATGCCACAGTACAGTTTAGAAATAAAGGACGTACATTCATTCAGTAAATAATTCCAGTTCAGTAAACAGTTCAGTTCAGTATTCAAAAGATAGTCATTTTGAACATATCTTTACACAATTGTTACTCACAGAGATTGGGCTAGTCGCAGCTAGAGCGCGTCCCCGCGAGCCAACCCTAAACAGTTAACAAATAGAACACACACTAAGTTTTACAGTCGGGAAGGATGATAATTAAATCCCTAAATTTCCTCGGTGTGATTCTATGTCTAAATCCTCATTAAGATGTCTTAAACTAGGCCTAAGAATGCCTAGGATGAGATGAGGATGCAAAAATACTGTTGGAAGGCATTTTTCAAAAGTTGCTGAAAATAGGCTCTTCGCTCGAGCGAGCCTTCCTTCGCTCGAGCGAGCTGATGAACAGTAAAAGTACTGGTTGCTCGATTTTTACGCGCGATACCACGCTCGATGCTCGCTCGAGCGGAGCCCCGAATACAGGTGCTCGCTCGAGCGAGGAAGCAAAATCTGGAATTTCCAAATTTGTCTTCCAAGTTCGAACCAAGCATTCAACAACCCAAAACTCAACCTCTTAGGCCCAAATTCTAGAAAAACATTTCAAACTCATAGTACAACAAGTTTTAAAGCTCAATTTGCACATGCAAGGGCCAAAGATGAGTCAATTAAAGCCATTTTTCAAACCCATTTCAAGAACAATTTGCAAACATGCAATGCATGAACTTTAAACCAAAACCAAGCTTCAAATCTTGCTCTAATGAGCTCAATAGTTGGAAAACAAAATGAAAACATGGACTTTGTTAGAAACATGAGCATGCATGTACAATCTACCATGAATTCAACTTCAAAATGCACCAATTCAAGCATGCATGCATCAATGGAGTTCCAATTCAACATTTAAGAACTAAATCATGGTTTAATCCTACAATAGAGCATGAACCATGGAAGATGCAGCTTAAAGACAACAAGAAGAAGAAGGATTCACTTACCTAAGTTCCAATTTCTTGACTAGAGGTTCAATTATGCAAATACACTTCAATTTACTACAAGTCTTCAAGCAATGCAAGCCAATACAACAAAATGAACCACTCTCTCACTCTAGCTCTCTTCTAATTTCGGCTAAGACAAGGAGAATGGCTGAGGAATGTTTTAATTGAAGTGTGATGAAGTTCAACAATGTGAATAAACAAGGCCCCACTCAATGGCAAAGTGGTAATTACGTCAAACTCTTTAATTGGCTCTAATTAATCTAATTTAACCATTCCTAAACAATTTTCAGATAAATATACCATTAAATCACAAATATTCTACTGATCCCAAAACTCTAAACGGTTCCTAATTCGGCCGCCGATAAGGCCTTCAATTAGCAGTTTAAACATATGAATTCAAACAGACAATCAATCAATCAAACAGATGCAATATGCAATTCAACAAATAAACGTATTCAATTTTAGTTTCGATTTCAATCAGTTTATTCAGTACTTCAGTAAATTCCATTATCAGTCATTATCAGTTCAGTTTAGCAGTAATCAGTACGCAATTCAGTGGTTTATCGGTAATCAGTACGAGGGTTGTTACACTTTGGTCTTTGGCTGGGCTTTCTTAGTTCTTTTTGGTTTTGGCGGAAGCACTGTTTGAGCTGGTACAGCGTCGGCATCGACTGGAAGGTCGGCCAGAAGATCTTGCACAATAGGCCTTGGGCGAACCATTTCGGCGGTTTTGACAAGTCTTCGCCGACGTTTTCTTTCTGGTATTGGGACTAAGTATGGGGCTGAAGTGGATGGTTGATCAGCTGGATCAGAAGTTGATCCTTGGTCAACCCGAGATGTTGATACGATTTGTATAGTGGTAGCAGAAGGAGGTGATAAGCTCTTTTTCTTTCTTTTTGGAACGTCGGGCAAGGTAGATTTGTAGGAGGGGATGAAGTTCAACACCAGTGGAGCCTTGCGCTTCTGGATCGGAAGGTCCAGGAGCTTCTTTAGATCTTTTCCAAGGAAATAGGACTGGCGAAAGTCCTTGGGTGGTTTGCGAACGTCTGCAAAAAAAGGAGCACAACATCAGAAACAGATAAAATCTTTTGAAGACTTAAAAAAAAAAAAAATAACAGCTAAGTAATTGGCGTTGGGCTCTTACCCTTGCCCTCTTTAACTGTTCGGGGAAGAGGGTAGAGATGGACTTCTTCGTCTGGGCCAAATTCCCAATTTCCAGAAGCAATAAGATAATCGTCTCCAGCCCCTTTGTTGGAGTCTGGGAGGTCGGCTACGATTTTAAAGTCGGTAGACCTCGAGGTTAAGGGCGCACATAGTATAACAGTATTGGATATCGGCGAGAGTAATCCTAACCTTCTCCTGCCGAGCTAAGGCTATGATACCATTAAGTGTTCTATAGGAGTTGATGGTGAGTTGCATGGGGTTCAAGGTGTAGTAGTGGAGAACTTCACGAAAGAGGGGATTGAGTGGGAGCCGAAGTCCACATTCAACAAAAGCTACAACAGGGAAATGCATTGTATTGTCTGTAGGCATGATGGAATCATCATCCCCAGCTAGCCTAAGGTGGACGTCATCAGGAATAGAGAACTCTTGCCTAAAGAATTCAAGTTTGGTTGGGGTGTTTACCCTATGTCTCCACATGCCCATTGCGTCAATCTAAGTATAAAGGGCTGGGTTTCAGAAGAGGGTTAATTCAGAAGGGTTGCAAGAACCTCGGCTACAAATCTGGGAAATTACAGGTAAGGCTTGTTTCAGTTTTTCCTAAGAATCGAAGGTTCTATAAACAAATCCCAAACCTAAAACTATGAAGACGAAGATCAAGGGCACAGATCTGAAAAAAATACAAAAGGCAGAAAACAAAGGCGAATTTCAGATTCAAGAACAAACAATGGGCTATTAGAAACACGAAGATTACAAAGGGTTGAGGGCCAAGAACAGTGGTGAAACAGTGCAAAGTGTTTATGACATGTGCAAAATCATAAAATAAGATACATTCAGGTGAGTGATTCACAAATTGAATGCTTGAGTAGAATAGTAAAAACAGGAAATTTCAGAAACGATCAAGAACTGGGAAAGAAGGGTCAGTTGCTTACCAGATAAAGTGAGGCCGGAATGAAATTCGCCGAGGACAGACGACGGATGAAACAGTAGCGAAAGCTTCGCAGGAATGGCGGAAGGAAGACAGTTGCAGAGTTTGAAGCTTGGAGCAATGGCAGATTCGAAGAAAAAAGAGCTTTAGAGAGAGAAAATGTAAAGCAGACAAATGAAAAAGTGAGGAGACAGAAGAGAGAAGCAGGAGCTTTTGTCAAAAACGTGAAACGGCGGCAAAATAAGGCATTTATTACGCCTAGAATAACGCATGCGTCAGACGGCGCAGACGGATAAAAGACGGCTTACAAGCGCGTCACAGGCACGGGCCAATAGAGATAAAACACGTAAGAAAAATGGTTGAGAAGTAATGCAGGACAACTCATACGCGTAGAGGAGTGCATTTGATTTCTTGTTCTTGAAAGAAAGAATGTCAGCTTAAAGAGAATGATCTCGGCTAGAGAGTTTTTATGCCGACGTACTGAAAGGAACTAACGGTGTAGGTTCCATCACCTCAGAATGCCGAGATAATAGAACCTAGGGGGCAATTGTGGGGATATATTTCTGAAGTACCAATACGTAGCAAGGTGACGCCGACGTGTCAGCCGAGGTACCACGTGTCGTGGTAAGTTATGCCGAGGTAATCTCGGAGTTGCCGAGGTTATCTCCGAAGATATCAGAATCCGAAATAAGCGGATAAAGGACAAGAGTCCTAGATTGGGAGAAGACTTCAGTCTGGTTAAAGGTAAAACTCTTGGAGAGTTTTGTCCTAAACCCATTGGGAGTTCCAGATTAGCAATAATCCTGAGTTCATTAGGGTTAGGCTCCTATTGGGACTAGGAGTGTATTGAATATAAAAGAGAGGCACCCCCATGGGTCAAAGGTACGTTTTTAATACTCAAGCTTGTGAGTTGAATACTTGATTATCTTTGAGAGATATACTGACTTGATCGTCGGAGTCCCCCCGGGTGGAAGAACCACCGCCAGAGCCTTTTCTTTCTGTGCAGGACAGCAAGGTGTCATCTATTCTGCCTGTGTTCTACAGCTGAATTCCTAAGGAGAGCAGTGTGGTCAGAAAATCACTCACACATTTATTTATATTTTACTTATTTTTTTTCTTTTTCTTTTCAAATCCATTCCCAAATCCCCAACTAAACATAGTGTCAAAATAAGTAGATATGGTATTGTCTGAATCAAATGTAGTGTCCATTTTGTGTGCCTAACTTCTTCTTTTTTAAGAAAATGATATACATGTTTTTAGATTTAATGATGTATCAACAAGATAATTGATTAATGATTAGAAAATAAATGAAAGAGATAGAGTTGATTTAGATATTTTAATAAAGTGACACATTATTAAATTTTTAGGTCTAAATAACAACACTCTTTTTCTTTTGCTCTTTAAGTTGTTGGATAGATGGACCTTTCATGAACCAGTTGGTTAGGGCTTAAGATTGTTATGGGCATGGGAATCATGTCACAAAGTAACCAACAACATCATTGATGTTGTCCAAATCATCCATAAATTTGGATTGACTTATTGATCAGATTTTGGCAACCTAATTGTTGTTAGTTAATCCAAATCAAATTGTAACCTTTAATTTTTTTTTTTTTTTTTTAGCTATGTATGTTAGGGGGCTAGTAAATTATTACAACAAAAAAGTTATAGCCGCTTGATTTGGATCTTAAACTTCTAAAGAGATAACTATATAGTCCACTAAATTAACTGTCTTGTCTTGTTCCTAAATTGTAACTTTACTTACCCTTTCTATGGTTTTTTTTTGTTTCTATGTTTTTTAAACTTCTATTTATTTATCAAAAGAGGCATTGTGGATGGTACAATAAGTAGCTTTATTTTTTGGAAAAATTATATTTTAGTGGAATAGTGGCAAAAAAAATTACGGGTGTGTTTGGTTTGTTTTTAAGAGAATGATTTTCAAAAAAAATTTTGGGGAGAGAGTTAAAATTTTTTTTTGGATTTGTTTGGTTGTATATTTTGAAAGTAGTTTTGGAGTTTGAGAGTTTGAGATGATTTGATATTTTGTTATAATTTAGTAGATGTATGTGAGAGAAAAAGTGATTGAGAAAGAGAGATGAGAGAAAAAAAGTGATTGATTGATTTGTAAGAGAGAGCAAGTGATTTTAAAATTTTTTTGAGAAAAATCACAAATCAAAAATTTTGAAATTTTTTTTCAAAAACAACTCTCCCAAAATCAAACCAAACAAGCCCTACATATTCATAATGGTGTAACTCTCTTATGTATGTGGTGCAAGTTTATTTATGTATTTGATGCAACTCTTCTATTTGTCAAAGTTATATCAAAAAATATATTTATTTATAATGTAATTATTTTGTGACCGGCTCATTCATTTACAATTTCTCCTTACCTTTGTCATCTAATATTAAGATTCCTAGGCATTTATTGTGAGAATGACGTTTTGTAAAAGTCAAATTTACAAGATATTGAAAGATCATTGTGGCTTTATAATCAAACCAAAATAAATGTAGAGTCCATTTCTTGGAATATGGCAGGCACATTACATTAAAGAGCAAGTCCACAATGAAATTGGGAACATGATTCGTATGGCGAACTCTTCTTTCCATTGGTTTATGAAGGAAACTCACAAAATGGTGTTTTGAAAAGGTATTAAAAATTTATTTTTTAATTTTTTTGATTTTTTAATTTTTTTTATGTGAAAGGAAAAGTAGGTTAAGCGTTGAGAATTAATTTTTAACGCATTTTTTAAAATGAGCCAAAGTACTTCATAAGCAATATCGTCTTCAGTGGCAGAGGGAGTAAGAGACCAGGGGGTCACGTGTCTCCTGGATTTTGGGATTTTTTTATTTTTTATTTTGCAAACATTAAAAAAATATTTTAAATAAAAAAATTTAAAAAATATTATTAGAGTAAAATGTCAATGACATTTTAAAAATTATGAGAATAATAATGGTTGTTTTGATTGAAAATTAAACGACTACTATAAATCATATTATCTATGAAAATTTTATAAATTTTTTTTAATGTAACGGTGATGTCATTATTAGTAACATGCAAGTATAAGTAATCTCACTATAAAGATATAAAATTTATTAGATTGTTAATTACATTTGACATGTGAAGTTCATTCGCTATGTGTATTAGTGGGTGATATCGTATACCAATGATGACGTAATATTACCATTATATTAAATTTTTAATCAAATTTTGTATAAAAAAATAATTTATCATTATATAATTTATTTTAAGACTTATATCCATATTTTCTTTTTTTGTATTGTTCTTGATACATTAATTACAAATAATATTATTTTTTTGATATTTATCGAAATCAATCGTAAAAATTTAAATGAAATATTTTTATAAAATTTTTTGATATTGTAAGTAGTAAGTACCTCCTCTAATTTAATTTTCTGCCTTCACTGCAGATCGTCTTCTTACTAAAGCGCGAAGTTATTTTGTGTTTTTTAGAGCAATGTATCAATAGTCTCAAGATGATCACGACGTGATCTCCCTCCTTCCTGACAAGTTTTTGTGAAATAATTTTGATGAGAAGAAAAATAGAGAAAACAGTAAGAGATCTTCCTCCGAGATCTTATTTAAATTTGTTTCCATTTAGATGCTATGCCTGGTAGGCATAGCATTGTTGTGAGCTCATCAGGGCTTGTCAACGATGATTTAAATTGTTCATAATGTAAGATTTATTGAATATATTACAAAAAAAAATTAAATTAATTAAATATGTATAACTTACAATAGTATCATATTTACGTTTAAGAAAAATAAACGGTTAATATAATTTTGATAAATTTTTATAATTATTATTTGACTTGATTGTAGAATTACACTTGTGTGATTAATTTTATTTCTTATATAATAAATATATTTGAAGAATCTTATAATATAAAAATTATTGAAATCATCAAAATATAATAAAAACAAATCCCACAAGGTGGGATAGCGTGATAGCACCCACCCCAAATCCCATTTCAAGTCACTCATGGGATTTGGGTAGTCTGAGGGACCACTGTGATTCCTTGTCAATATATGAATTTAAGATTTTTGTCAGGATTGTATGACTTCGGTGACTATTGAGCAATGCATTTTTCTACCAAAACTGTTTTACTTTAAAAAAAAACCCACGAGGTCACTAAAAAATGGGCCCATATATGACAAATTAGACAATCCAAATTAAATTAGATTAATTTAGGTCCAAGGGGAGAAAGTTCTAGACCTTGATTTGTGGGCTTGATCTGATTTGATTAATTTCAATGTGAAGATGTGATAACAAACCATTTAGATCAAGAAGGGTTGTTCGCGATTCGGTTATAACTGAAATTTTTTTAATTTGCTATATGTTTGTTGGATTGGTGGATTAAAAAAAATTAATTCGCATCTGTCCGTCAGATTAACGGATGCGGATTGAGTGGATTGACGAATTGGCGAATGGATGCGAATTGATTTGGCGGTTAAACTTTTACAAATTTTAAATATAATACAACAACTTTTCAACATTTTTTTAAAATAATAATCCAACTCAACATAACCAAAAGATTATAAAGTAAATTATCAAATACTATAATAAATACATATAAGAAAATTATGCATTATCAAAACTATTTCATTACTTTTTTTTAATTCAAAAACTATGTAATTTGATTTTTTTTTTAAATGACAAAATTAAGCCTTATATTTTCCACACAAAAATACCAAATATCAACACTTGTCATTTGATAAAATGATTTTCAAATTGAAAACAAATTGAAAACACAATAGAATATCTAAATTATTTTTTAATTGAAAACACAAACAGAATATCTGAACAAATTAAAAACACAAAGTCTTACAAATTACTAGGGATACTCGCGGTTTGACAGTTTTACAATCAAAGGAATCTCAAATCCGTCATCCGTTCAAAACTAGGTGGATTGAAAAAAATCAATTCGTAATCGTCCGTTTACTATCACTCATCTGTCTAAAATGCGATAGATCAATTTAGTTCTATCGATTTAGACGAATCGAAATATTGACTGCACACCCCTAATTTATACAATGTTGAAATAGCTAGCATGCATGATTAGACCTAAAAATAAATGCTCATGAATAACCATCATCTTTGGGTTTTTTTTTTTTTTTTTTAAAAAAAAAAAAAAAAAACCCCTTTAGTCTTCATGCTACAATATTCTCAAAACTTTGTACTTTTTGTTGCTTTTGATCATTAATTTTTAGCTTTTGATCATTAATTTTTAGCTTTCGCTTTAACAACGGACTAGCAGAAGCTCTAAAGGTGAAAAAAAGTGAAATTTGTATTGGGATATTTTCTGTTTTTTAAAAGCAAAATAATTTATATATCCTACTATTTTAAACTATAAATCTAGATGAATGGTGGTGATCTGATCATAACATAGCATAAGTGGCCCATCACCAAGCATGAATTGTCAGTCGTCTGATCGGAAGACAGGAAAACCCTTGACAGTTTATTGGTTCCTCATTCACTTGATTTTCATGTTTTCTTTTTTCATGCTGTTTTGGTTTGAAAGCAAAATCATTGATCTGTGCCAGATTTTTGTTTCCTAATCCAGCAGCCAAGCATGGAACTTTATCATGGTCCCTCAACTCTATGATTATCTACCATAGAGTAATCATCAGGGAGATGCTCTGCATGCTCATATAATGGACCCTCACCCCTAAATATATCAAACAAAAGTTTGATCAAATTAGTCATTTAACAGCCCTACTTCCATGTAATCCAAAAAAAAAAAAAATTCATAAAATTGTAGGAATAAAAAGTCCAAGATCTAAATAGTATATATATTAGTGGTGGATACAAATCCGATATGTTTGTAATTTTGTACTTAAATTCTTGAATGATTTGATGATTAAGAAACGTTTTAATAAATAAGAAAAATTATATAACAATTTTGAGAAGTTTGATAAATAAAGAAAAGTTGGCAGTAATTCAATGTGGGCGTAAATAATGTTCTTAATGATATAAGAATGGACATAGGTTGTCAGACTTGGATGAATTTGAACCGAGCTGTACTATATAATAACATTTGAAATCGGTCGAGATCGAGCCTAAACTATATTCTCAACCCGCCCACATTGGCAGGGCAGGTTGGACTTCTCTTCCCAAACCTTATAAATCATGAATGGATTCAGTTGGGGATTAGTCGGCCATATCACACCAAACAGTAGGGGAGCAGTGAGGTTTGAAGATAAAATTAAAGTCAAATTGTGAATGATGTATCGACAAATTTGTTATTCGTAATCATATCACAATTTGGCGATTTCAATTTATTATTTGATTAAAGAATATTCTTAAATAATTATTAAACATTTACATAATATACAACACTAATTTGTATAATATTTTACATATATATATATATATATATAAATATTACTAATTTGTATCAAATTTCACATCTCAGATCTTTCTCACACGGAATTTTGCGTTCATATTTTATCAGAAGTAAAAAAATATATATATGTATTTGTTAGCAGATATTTCAATATTATAATGTGTTATTGGTTTGATTTGTTTTCTTTTCCTCCAAGTTAATCCTTTCTTGGTGTCCAAAAATCTTTCAAGTCTTCCAAGTCTTTGCCTAGTCAAGTCTTCTTCTAAGTCTTCCAAGAGTCAAGTCTTATCCTCCAAGCAACTTCCAAGGAGCCTCCAAGCAACTTCCAAAGAGCCTCCTCTAAGAAACTTGTCCACCAAGCGTTCATCTTCTATAAATTGATCTAACTTCTTATCTTGGAAGAGAGAAGAAATTTTGGTTGCTTTATTATGTTTTGGGTTCAGCCAATTGTGCAGTATTGGTGAATCAGATGACTTAGTCTGTCACGACCCAAACCCGCCCCTATAGGTTTAGCATCGTAACCGGCCAGTAATCCCTAGATTACCGAAGGCCTCTGAACAGATAAGCATATAATAAGGGGCTAGCGGAAGCAAATACAAAAAATATAATTGTCCAATGAGCTGTGTTGACTTACATGAAACAGAATAATTTAAAACTTTATTTACATAGCCATAAGTCAACCATACATTATATTATACCACACACATTACAGTATTTTCCGTACAGACAACATGATTAAAATAAAGTCCCATGCATAAACAGAATTAATCAACCCTTGAACCCAAGACACTTTGAGAATCTCCACGTGAGGCACAAAGGCTGGCTGACAACAGAACACAGTTCCCCCACAAAACCTTCGGGCTTGCACTCTAGAATGCTCACCTATAATATATATATACAAACAGTGAGCTAAAGCCCAGTGAATAACATTAAGGTAAAGGGGTTAGTGAACGAAATCCGAACATTTTATACGTACAAAACAGATCATAGCATAATCATAGTCATTTCATATCAGAACATAATAATGGCATATCCCATAGAACATATCACATATCACATAACGTCTTCCGACTAGAGTAACCGGTTCCGGATACCGATTGAACACATATCACCACAATGAAGTGGCTAACGAGATCTCGTAAATGTCATGGACCCGCATTTTCATGCCGTCCCCCATGACTTGGGACTATCTATGGATGCCATAATAGATTTCAAATATGGATCTTCGTTCACAAAACATATATCATTTTAGAAATCATAACTTGATATATCACATTTGGAACATAATTTCATATGAACGTATCTTTACGATAACGTTACTCACAGTGGTTCCGTAGATGGTCAATCACTTCTCGGACGTTGACCTACAATCACAAAATACATAACACCAACGAATCTTATCATTACTTATTCATGTGGCCATTAAGGCTTAGCTTACATCACGTTGATTCATGTTCATTCTTGTTACATGACTTAGAACACACACACCCTTGCGTTCTCTTAATGTGGATCATACTTATTACAATGCTCAACTCACACACACACACTTGTCGTTCAATATCTTATTACATTCTTTTCTTAGTGTGTGTTTCTAGCCCATAACCTCATTACTATAGCTTAATTAAGGCTTAGGAATGCCTAAGATGTAATGAGGATGTCAAAACATGCCTTGGAACACTTAGGCAAAATTTCAGGATTTTAAGTCCTCGCTCGAGCGAGCATGCAGAAATGACACTCCGCTCGAGCGTAGACTTCCTCGCTCGAACGGTCATGCAAAAATGTGAGTGGTCGCTCGAGCGCACATTCCTTCGCTCGAGCGATCTGTAAATGATGCAAAACTTCTGGGAGCATGAAATTTACGCTCGAGCGAACTCTTGGTCGCTCGAGCGGAGAGCACGACCTCAGAGTGGTCGCTCGAGCGAGATCTCCTTCGCTCGAGCGAAGATGCAAAATCTGGAATTTTCAGATTGCACCTCCAACTTCAAATTCGACATTCAACCTTACAAAACTCATTTTTCTGGGCCCAAAATGAAGGAAACATATGAAGACTTATAAAATAACATGTTTTAAGAATTAAAACAAGAAATCATGGCCCAAAAACTTGACATTTCTTCAAAACCCAACTTAAAATCCCAATTTGACCCATGAAATCAACATGCAAGAACTTCATCCAATTCAAACCTTCCAAAACATGATCAAACTTGATATTTTGAGGGGAAACAAGATGAATGACCAAAATGTGAGTGAAACTAACACATGCATGGAAGAAATCTTAGATTTCAAACTCAAAACATGGAAATTTATGCATGCATGCATGGATTGACTCTCACTTCAACATTCTAAGCTCAATGTACACATCTAAGCTTATAACCTCCATGAATCATGCAAGATAACACTGAAATACATGAATGAAAGGATGAGAATTCTACCTTAAGTCTTGTTCTTGCTAAATTCTTGCTTAATCTTGAAGAGTGCATGCAAATCCTTAAATTTCTTCTTCAATTTCTCCCCTCTCTCTCTAGAATTGCTCTCCCCCTCTCTCTAGAATGTTTTCTCCAGATTTTTCCACTCACTCAAAGGCTGATGAAATGTTTTTTTTTTGAATAAAAGAAGGCTCAAATGTGTTTTGTATGGAATGGGCCACTAGGTGGCAAAACGGTAAATAAGTCTAACTCTTTAATTCGCTTATCTGATCTAATTTAATCATACCAAATCACATTTTGATTAAATATGCCATAAGGTTCTAAAAATTCCAAATAACACAATGGTATAATCAATTCCGGGTTTGGATGCCGATAAGGCTTTCAATTTACAGTTTAAACCATTAAGTATGGACAGATGATTTAACAGTCAACAGATAGGCAACCAATTATGTTACAATTTACCTATAAATCCCATCATCAATCTTAATCACTTAATTAACATCCTTAATTACCGGTAATGGGCTAATTACGGGTCGGGGTTATTACATAGTCGGACTGTTATATCCTGGGGGGACAAGTCAAGGTTTTTTCTACTACACCGGTGTGAAGTTTTGCCTAACCACAAAGGGCTTGAATCTCCTTAAAGAGAGCGAATTTCCCGCGCCTCAACCCTTACAATAATTATTATTATTTGTATTTTCTGGTGTTTTATTTGTAATCATCACCAATAATTTTAAGGAGATTCAAACAGTAAAATTCATGGAGCCAGTATTGGAGAAGCCCAACGAGAATACCGGTGATCTCAACAAGCCCTTCCAATTCAAGGGAGCCCATTTCAAGAGATGGAAAGGCAAGGTGCTTTTCTATCTCAGTCTCCTCAAGGTGGCCTATATCTTGATCTAGAAAAATCCGAACAAAGTCCCCACTGAAGAGATGACCGACGAGGAGTATGCCGCTCATCTTGAAAAAATCGAGAAATACAACACAGATGAGTATAAATGTCGGTATTATCTTTTGAATTGTCTTTCGGATCAATTTTATGATTATTATGACACTACTTACACCATTGCCAAGAAAATTTGGAAAGCCTTCCAGAATAAATATGATACTGAAGAGGCAGGTGCTAAAAAATATGCAGCAAGCTGCTTTTTCCGCTATTAGATGATAGATGGAAAATTAGTGGTGGAGCAAGTACAAAATTTTCAGATGCTAGTGGCAGAAGTTAGATCTGAAGGCATAAAAATTAGAGACAATCTTGTTGTGGCAGGTATTATTGACAAACTACCATCATCTTGGAGGGAGTTTCAGAAGTCAATGCATCACAAGCAAAAAGAGACGTCCTTGGAGACTCTAATCACACGGATTCAGGTGGAGGAGGAAGCACGATGACAAGATGCGCTTATGACACAAGAGCATTCTACTACAAAGGTAAATTTAACTTCTGGAAATACTTTACGTAAATGTCGATTTCATAAAAATAGTCACTTGAAGCCAGTTAAGAAAATTTGAAAAAATACTGGAAGGCCACAAAATAAAAATTAAAAAAATGGAACCAAGAACCCCCTTCACAAGATCTGACAAATGTGACATGTTTTGTGTGTGGCAAAAGTGGGCATATTGCTTGAACTTGAAAATTTCGGAAATAACAGTTCGACCACAGGCTAATGTTACCAAGGAACCATTTGTGGCTATGATTACAAATATTTTTATGGTTCAAGCTATCGAATGGTGGTGGGCAGACTCTGGTGCCAATAGGCATGTCTGCTATGATAAAGATTGGTTCAAAGACTTCACTCCTTTTAATGAGGAGAGGACTGTTATGCTTGGTGACTCTAGTTTAACCAAGGTGCTCGGGTGTGAGGATGTTGAGCTGAATTTTACCTTTGGACGTGTGCTTGTTTTAAAAGATGTGTTGTACACACCGTCCATGAGGAAAAATTTGATATCGAGTTATTTGCTCAACAAAGCTAGTTTCAAGCAGACTATTGAATCTGACCAATATGTAATCACTAAAAAAGGAATATTTGTGGGGAAAGGATATGCCTGTGATGAAATGTTTAAATTAAATGTTGAGAATAAGAAAACACATGTTTCTGTTTACATGTTGTTTTCTATGAACTTTTGGCATGTTCATTTGTGTCATATTAATAGCCGATGTGTGGGAGTCATGAGTAGTTTAAGATTAATTTCCAGACTAACAAATAAGTTTGAGAAATGTGAAGTTTGTAGTCAAGCAAAGATAACTAAAAGGCCTCATAAAAGTGTGGTGAAAAATACTGAATTATTAGAATTAATTCACACTGATTTATGTGAATTTGAAGGAATTTTAACACGTGGTGGAAATAAATATTTTATCACTTTTATTGATGATTTTTCAAAATACACTTATGTATACTTGTTGAAAAATAAAAGTGATGCTTTTGAAAAATTTAAAGAATTCTTTCTTGGAGTTGAAAATTAATTCGGTAAAAAGATTAAAAGATATAGAAATGATAGAGGCCGGGAGTATGAATCTTTTGGATTCAACTCATTTGCTCAGTCTTTGGGAATAATCCATGAAACTACTCCACCATATTCACCTGCATCTAATGGTGTAGCAGAAAGGAAAAATAGAACTGTAACTGACTTAACAAATGCTATGCTAATTGAAGCAGGTGCTCCTTCAAATTTGTGGGGAGAAGCAATTTTAACTGCATATTATGTTATGAATAGAGTGCCACATAAAAAAACAAAAGTTACATCTTTTGAGTTGTGGAAAGGGCATAAGCCAAATTTGAGATATTTGAGAGTTTGGGGTTGTCTAGCTTTTGTTAGACTTATGGACCCTAAAAGACCTAAATTAGGTGTGAAAACTGCCACTTATGCTTTTCTTGGATATGCAACAAATAGTACAGCCTATAGATTTTTTGATATTGAAAACAAAATAATTTTTGAATCAGGTGATGCAATTTTTCATGAAGAAAAATTTCCTTTTAAACCTAAAAATGGTGGGGGTCAAAATTATCAAGAAAATATTTTATTTGAAACCGGTTCCTCTACTCCTCTTTTATAAAACTAAGATACTGTAGTTTTTGATCCTAGAAGGAGTAAAAGAGCCAGATTAGAAAAAGATTTTGGCCCTGATTATCATGTTTTTAATGTGGAGGAAACTCCATTAACTTTACAAGAAACTTTGCCATCTCCTGACTCTGTTTTTTGGAACAAGGCTATAAATGATGAGATGAAATCATTATTATCCAATAAAACTTGGGTATTAGTAGATTTACCACCAGGTTGTAAAACTATTGGCTGTAAATGGGTTTTGAGAAAAAAACTTAGACCGGATGGAACTATTGATAAATATAAACCAATGCTTGTTGCAAGAGGTTTTAAACAACAAGCAGAGCTTGACTTTTTTGATACATTTTCTCCGGTTACTAGAGTTACATTCATTAGATTATTAATTGCAGTGGTTACAATTAATGATCTAAAAATTCATCAAATGGATGTTAAAACAGCCTTTTAAAATGGAGACCTGGGTAAAGAAATCTATATAGATCAACCTGAGGGTTTTGTGGAACTCGGTTAAGAAAGCAAAGTGTGCAAGCTAGTTAAATCCCTATATGGCTTAAAACATGCCCCTAAACAGTGGCATGAGAAATTTGATTCCTACATGATTGAGAATGGCTATAAAACGAATAAATGTGATAAACGCATCTACCATAAATCTGAAGAAAATTCACATGTCATTATTTGCCTCTATGTGGATGATTTACTTATATTTGGCTCTAATTTGCATATCATCGTGGAAACTAAAAATATGCTTAGTAGCCATTTTGATATGAAAGATCTTGGTGAGGCTAATTATATTTTGGGAATGAAAATTACCAAAACCTGTGATGGTATATTTCTTGATCAGTCGCATTATGTTGCGAAAGTTTTGAGAAAATATAATTTTTATAAGTGCAAACATGTTCTTACTCCTTTCGATCCTCATGTGCGTTTATTTCCTATTGAAAATGATGAGGATGTAATTAATCAAAATGAATATGCTAGTATGATTGGTAGCTTGCGTTACGCAACTGACTGTACTAGACCTGACATTGCCTATGCAGTTGGAGTACTTAATAGTTTTACTAGCAAGCCTAGCTGTGATCACTGGCTAGCCATTGAGCGGATTATGAAATATTTATCTGGTACCATGAAATATGGCTTGTTTTATAATAAGTATCTTGCAGTACTTGAAGGTTACAGTGATGTCGATTGGAATACCTTGTCAGGTGATTCATTATCAACCACTGGTTACTTATTTACATTAGGAAGTGGTGCTATAAGTTGAAAATCGAAAAAACAAACCATTATTGCTAATTCAACAATGGAGGCAGAGTTTATTGCTTTAGCTACAGCTAGTGAAGAAGCAAATTGGTTGAGGGATTTGTTAAATGAAATCTCTTGTTGGGAAAAACCGATTCCACCTATATTGATTCATTGTGATAGCACCGCAACAATTGGTCGAGTTAATAACCGTTATTATAACGGTAAATCCAGACCTATCAGAAGAAAACACAGTACTGTGAGATCTTATATGAATAATGGCATCATGAATGTGGATTATATTAAATCTAGTGATAATCTTGCAGATCCATTAACTAAGGCCTTAGCAAGAGATAGAGTCTGGAATACATCGAGGGGATGGGGTTGAAGCCCGTTGAATATAGCAGGAGCCATGTATGAGGATACTCAACCCAGGGACTAGAGATCCTATAATTGGGTTCAATGAGAAAAACGATCATATGATGGCCGTGAGAAATGCACTAAATTATTTTTTACCCATCCCTATGATGTAAGTGCATTTATCCTGTAATGTTGTAGAAGTTGTGTCACGACCCAAACCCGCCCCTATGGGTTTAGCACCGTAACCGGCCAGTGATCCGAGATTACCGAAGGCCTGTTTAACAGTAATAACAGTAATACAGAGTTCAGGGGCTGGCGAAAGCCAAAACAGTAATTAAACAATGTCCAATGAGCTGTGACAGTCTGAATGCAAAAAGACTTTTCATACATATATATACACATTCGGAAACAGAACAGTATTTACAACGTATACAGAAACGTTCAGTACAGTACAAGTCTCACTCAGTCTATACAGGACACAAACAAAAGGGGGAATCTAAAACACCCCATAGCCTTGGCTTGAACAGTACTGGAACCTCGAGGTGAGGCACAAAGGTTGGCTTGACAAAACAGGAGCCTATCCTGACGCCTTTAGCAACGGTCCAGTGCCTGTACACCTACATATATATATATGAGTAGTGAGCTAAAGCCCAGTGAATAACATAATGCGTAAAGAGGTTAAGAATGAATGTCCTTTCAGTATTGAAAACAGTCAATTGATTCAGTATATCAGTCATTCAGTCATAACAGTCATATGTGGTATATCCATTAGCAGAACAGTACAGTAAACAGTAGGTCTTGAAAGACCGAGCAGTCAATGATGGCCATCATAACAGTAAACAGAAGTTCCAAGATAGGAACTAACAGAGATCTCTATAACAGTAGCAGTAACAGTAACAGTAGTTGCTATGGATGCCACAATACAGTTCAGAATAGAGGACATACATTCATTCAGTTAACAGTATCAATTCAGAAATAGTACAATTTAACCATTCAGAAGATATTCATATTTGAACATATCTTTACACAGTTGTTACTTACAGAGCTCTGGGCTACAGATAAGCTAGTACGCGTCTCCGAATGCCAACCCTACACAGTTTCAGAATGAACACACACTAAGCTACACAGTTGGGAAATAATAACTTAATCCCTAATTTGTCTCGGTGTGGTTCTACATCAATGTCCTCCTTAAGATGCCTTCAACATGCCCTAGGAATGCCTATGATGGAAAGAGAATGCAAAGATGTACTTATAAACACTTTACAAAATTTTCAGAAAAATAGGGTCCCGTTCGAGCGTGGCTTTCCCCGCTCGAGCGGACACGCAGACAAAGGTTCCCCGCTCGAGCGTCACTTTCCCCGCTCAAGCGGATTGCAAAATAAGGCAAAAGTACTGGATGTGTGAAAATCACGCTCGATGACCGCTCGACACCCGCTCGAGCGTGTGACACAAGTCCCCGCTCGAGCCTGAATTCCCCTGCTCGAGCGGACTGTAAAACAATGCAAAGTGCTGGGAGCACACATTTCACGCTCGAGCCCCGCTTTCCCCGCTCGAGCGTGAGTCCAAATTCTGGAAATTCAAGATTTGAACCTCAAGCTCAAAACTAAGTTTCAATGCATCAAATTCGATCCTTTTGGGCTAATTTTCTGGAAAACACTTCAAAACTCATAATATAACATGTTTCAAAGCTCAATTGTAAAATCAAAGCCCCAAAGGAAGATCAATTAAATCCAATTCATGAACATGATTCCAATTAAACATGCATGAAGTTAAACCAATTCAAAGCTTTAATTACTTGCTCAAATGAGCCAATCTTTTTAAAACAAGGTGAAATCATGGACTATAACCATAATGTGGACATGCATGTAACAATTTTCCATGGAAACAACTTTAAACTCATCAATATAGGCATGCATGCATGATATGTGCTACAATTCAACATGCTAGCTCCAATTCAAGACTCAACTCTTCAATATAACATGAATGTAACATGAGCTATGCAAGAACTATCTTAAATACACAATCAAGAAGGTAAAGGCTCTACCTTAAGTCTTCAATTTCAAGAAGGGAAGCTCAATTTGCCAATTATCCTCCAAAATCCCTAAGCCTCCTAGCAAAACAAGATGAATTCACTTTTCTAAGTCTCTCTCTCTCTCTCTACTTCGGTTTTGGTCTCAAGGAATGGCTGAGGAAATGTTTTGTTTGAATGTAATAAGGCTCAAAATATGATATGGAGTGGGCCACTAAGTGGCAAGATAGTAAATAAGTCCAAGTGGTGCAATTTATCAATATTTGATCTAATTTAATCATACCAAATCACATTCTAATTAAATATGCCATAAAATCACATAAATTCTAATGATCATAAAACATCGATCAATTTTGGATTCGGCCGCCGACAAGGCCTTCAATTTGCAGTTTAAAGCATAAAACATGGACAGATAATTTAACAGTCAAACACATAGAAATGTATTTAAACTAGTACATTCAATCAGTCAGTTCAATATTTCAGTCAATTCAATTACTTATCATAATCAGTCTCGATTTAGCAGTAATCAGTGGTTAATCAGTAAACAGTGGTGAGGGTTGTCACAAGTTGAGTTATTAAAAAACTCTTAATGAATTTCTGTAGCTTTTATTGAGTGGGGTGTCATAGTTAGAGGAGCACCGTTGACAGAATTTACCTATGTGAGTGTGGTAGTGGGGCCGCTACCTATGAGATTTGGGCTAATTCTCAAACAAACTCATGAATCCTGGGATCGCACAAGGCTGTAATGTGCTGGCTCTTAAAGTTTATGTGAACACCTGGAATATTATGTGTGTGCAATAATTATTTATTTCCCTTAAGTAATCATAGTTCAATGCTGAGCATACTATTGGCTCTGGAGTAGATGTTATTGTTTCACTAATGGAGGTTCAATGTAGAGCATACCAACCATGATGCATAATATTCTTATTTGTCTAATAATCTCAGTTTTTGTTGCCTATAATATTAAAATAGGTGGGGAAATGTTAGCAGATATTTCAATATTATAATGTGTTATTGGTTTGATTTGTTTTCTTTTCCTCTAAGTTAATCCTTTCTTGGTGTCCAAGAATCCTTCAGGTCTTCCAAGTCTTTGCCTAGTCAAGTCTTCTTCTAAGTCTTTCAAGAGTCCAGTCTTATCCTCCAAGCTACTTCCAAGGAGCCTCCAAGCAACTTCCAAGAATCCTCTTCCAAGAAACTTGTCCACCACGCTTTCATCTCCTATAAATTGATCTAACTTCTTATCTTGGAAGTGAGAAGAAGTTTTGGTTGCTTTATTATGTTTTGTGTGAGATTATCAAGCAAATAAAAAAGGGTGTATGTGTTAAAGTTTTGGGTTCAACCAATTGTGCAGTATTGGTGAACCATACGACTTAGTCGGGTTGTTGTATCCTAGGGGGGACAAGTCAAGGTTTTTTTTGCTGCACCGGTGTGAGGCTTTGCCTAACCGCAGAGGGCTTGAATCTCCTTAAAGAGAGCGAATTTCCTGCGCCTCAGCCCTTACAATAATTATTGTAATTTTTATTATTTGTATTTTTTGGTGTTTTATTTGTAATCATCACCAACAGTATTAATTATGGCAGGACGTGATGATTTTGAAGGCGGATCATAAATTTCAACTATATTTTGCACAGCCTTATCAAAAATGATGTATACATTTTACAAAATGACATATTGACAAGAAATTTTTGATAAGTACAGGTGGAGATGATACGACAAAGCGTATATGCAAGTGAGGATCAAAATGGAGCAAGGTTGTGTCCATTGTTCTTTTTCTGGTAGAAAAAAGCTGTCTTGACAAAAAAACAGCTTCCTTCTTTTACGTAGAAACTTTTTTTTCTTTAATTTATTTTTTTGAGGAAAATTAAAAGCAATTATAGATAATAAAAAAAAAAACAACATACACAAAAAAGAACAACAATAAGATCTCAAAAGACCAAACAAGAAACCTAACACGAACTACAAATAACAAAATACAAAAACTCTCAAAAATTTATCACGATTTAAGAAAAATTACCAATCTTCTAATAGATGTGATTTTTTAAATTTCTTTTATTTTGAGGATGGTGTCATCTCTCTGCTCAAATTTCATGCCCTGTCTTGCTTCGCTGAGCAATGAGAAGCATCTCTTTTAGAGATGGTCATTTTAATTCAATCTGCAAAACCCATTCATACCCATACAAATCGGGTGGATTTTAAGCGACTTGACACTTATGTAGGACAGGGGTGAATTATTTTTTGGTCACCCGCAACGGGAATGGATATCGTCTCTCCCGATCCAAACCCGACCCGATATAATTAATAACATATATAATAATATATATATAATATAATATAATTAGATATAAGAAAAGAATATTAAAAATCTGTGATTCTGTTTAACTATAAATGAATAGTAATCTTAAAAGTCTCACTATATATATATATATATGGAAATAAGAGAAATTATTTAGTGTGTTAAAGATTTAAATAGTTCTCAAATTTTTTGACTATTTGAAATGTAGTCGGATATCCACGAGTATCGGGTATCTGATGGTATCTACGGGGACGGGAATGCAGTTAAAAAATTCCACCCGTAGCGGGGGTGGGGGATGACAAACCTATCCCGTGACTATCCCTAGTCTCTATTTGTTGGAAAATGGCTTAGAAAATCTTTATTTTTTGCTAACTTTGAGCATTAATTAAGGTGGGACCCAAGCGTTATTTTTAATATTTTTCATTGGGTTCATGTTTAATACCACGTAGTAAATAAAACCGTATATTTGGTTGCTCAAAACAATTTTTGGATGAATGAGAATTAACCGTGCGTTTTCTGGTTCGTGAAATGGCTTTAGGTAGGTTTCTTACACATTTGTGAAATGTGCTTGTCCCACATTGAAAAGGCTTAAGATTTTGAATGGATTTATATACCTTAACTTGAGATACTTGGGATGGGCCCCAAGGGGTACCCAAGTTTGTGAAAGGGTGAGGTTATGGGTAAAGTGGGCTAGACCCATTGGACCCAAAACAAAAACCATACTGGCTGGGCTTGTCTTGGACGTGGGTGCATGGTGTGAGGTTGAATTGGGCTTGTCCGACCAAATACTTATCTTTTTGGGTCAAAAACTTTTGTAATTTATTTATTTATTTTGAATTTTGGTTTCAAAATTCAAAATAAATTGGTCCAAGTTTTTTCCTTCACCCAAACAGATCCCTAACGAGTTCAGACCTACCTAAACAGGTTCATACCTATTGAATTCAAACTCAATCTGTCCAAACTGTTATTGAATCTGTCTGAACAGTTGCCTATCTGTTGGCACCTGTTCGAACAGTTACCATTCCTCTTATAAAAGGCCAGCCTTCCAGCAATTCAAAGATCAATTTTTTTCCTCAGAATTTCATCATTCTCCTTCTTCTCCTTCTGTTCTTCTCTGTGTTTCTGCATTTATTTTGCATTTAATTTTTAGGAAGAAAGAGAAAGAGTCACAACAGAGTTTTGGTTCGCCATACTTAATTTTGTAGTGTTGCAAATTCAAGTGTTAGTCATTACATCCTGGGAAATAGACACCGGTTAAAACTCGATGCACCGGAGCGAAGGCGAAATTTATTTTAAGGAGATTGTGTCTAACACAAGCCTCGATTTTAATTTCTGTGAGCATTTAATTTATATAATTATTTTCTGAATTATTTTATTTTGTTGTTTATTTTAATTATACATTTAGTTTACACACACACACTACTGTGAGTATAACAATCTTAAAGTGGATTTCTGATTTTTATTTTTTTCCGTGTTAAACAGACGAATATTTTGTTTCGAAAAATTAAATAGTAGTCATATACTGTTTAATTTCTTGAATAGTAGTAATATACTGTTTAATGATTTATTTGATAACATAGTAGTCATATACTGTTTATCATTGAAATTTTGTTACAAAATATTATTCTGTATAATTTGTGTGTAATTTCTATTGTGTATAAATTTGTAATTGGTGTATTATTATTTCGTTAGAATTATGACAACTGAAATAAACAGTACTGAGACTGTTATTACTCAAACCCCCACACCTGTTATGCCGTTGATGACTCCGATAGTACCGGTAAATCATGAGGAGAAGGTAGAAAAAATCAATGGAAATGATTTTAAAAGATTACAAAAGATAATGTTTTATTTTACCACATTGAATTTGGCTCGCTTCACTCATGAAAAAACACCAGCACTGAACGAAGGAGAAACTGACTGGCAAGTGGTTGCTGCAATCGATGCATGGAAATATGGTTATTTTCTATGTCAGAATTATATCCTCAATGGGTTGGACAACACACTATACAATGTGTATAGTGTCAAAAGCACTGCTAAAGAACTGTGAGAATCTTTAGATCATAAATATAAGACAGAGGATGCCGTTACAAAGAAATTTGTTGTCAGTTGTTTTCTGGATTTTAAAATGATAGATTCCAAGACAGTTATTAGCCAGGTTCAAGATCTCTAATTAATTCTCCATGCCATACATGCGAAAGGGATGGTTCTCAGTGAATCTTTCCAAGTAGTGGCAATCATTGAAAAATTGCCACCATCCTGGAAAGAATTCAAGAATTATCTAAAGCATTAGCGCAAGGAGATGAAATTTGATGAACTAATAGTGCGGCTCAGAATTGAGGAGGACAACCGTGGTTCCAAAATGAAGTCAGGAAACCATGTCATGCAGGCTAAACCAAATATTGTGGAACATAAACATGGGTCAGAGTTCAACAACAAAAAGCGGAAGCATGATGGCAATGGTCCCAAACAAGGATCCACAAGTAAGATCCATAAAGGGATCAACAACAGGTTCAACAAGAGGTTCAAAGGCAAGTGTTTTGTGTGCGGCAAAGATGGACATCGCGCTAAGGATTGTCACGCTCGTGAGGACAAAGGGAGTTCAAGCAAAAATCCAGCACAAGCAAACATAGCCGAAGATTTTTATCTTTCTGATGGAGTAGCAGACATCAATCTTGCTGCAATAGTCTCTAAAGCAAATTTGGTGGGCAATCCCAAGGAGTGGTGGGTGGATACTGGAGCAACCCGCCATATTTGTGCACATAAGAAGATGTTCACAACCTACAAAGTGGAGAACAATTTTTTATGGAAAACTCCTCCACTTCAACTGTGGAAGGACAAGGAAAGATCGTGCTGAAAATGACCTCAGGAAAAAAACTCACACTCAACAATGTACTCCATGTACCAGAAATTTGCAAAAAATTGATTTCTGGGTCATTATTGATCAAGAATGGGTTTAAATTAGTCTTTGAATCTGACAAGGTTGTGCTCTCCAAGAGCGTCATGTATGTGGGGCGAGATTATATGAGTGATGGGCTTTTCCAGCTCAATGTAAATTCTGTTGTACCAAATTTGGCTATTACTAATAAAAACACATCTTCTATTTATATTGCTGAATCTTTTTTTTATGGCATGGTAGATTAAGACATGTTAATTTTAATTCTTTGCTTTTACTTGTTGCTTTAAAATGTTTACCAACTTAGAGTTTAATCCTAATCATAAATGTGAGATTTGTGTTGAGGCAAAACTCACTAAGGCATCATTTAATAAAGTAAAAAAAGTACTGAACCTCTAAGTTTAATTCACACAGATATCTGTGATTTAAAATTTGTTCAAACTAGAGGAAGTAAGAAGTACTTTATTACTTTTATTGATGATTACACTCGATATTGTTATGTTTACTTATTGAGAAGTAAAGATGAAACCTTAGAAGCTTTTAAGCAATATAAACTTGAAGTTGAAAATCAATTTGGCAAAACTATTAAGATAGTGAGGAGTGACAGAGGTGGTGAGTATGATGCTATAGCTCGACTTTTTCAGTGCCCCCTTTCGGAAGATGAATAAGCCCTACAGTATCGAACTCCCGCAGTTCTGAATCTGATCTCACAAGTGTAATGTGATTTAGATAATCACCAAAGAGTCCCAATTCGGCAAATCTTTTGGAAAATTGATTTTGAATCAAATTGTTAAAAGTGGACTGCTTTGCCAAATACAAAATTGTCACTTAAATATTTTTTTATTTTGGGGAAATTTAGGAAACCCATAACTCGTGCCAAAGGCCATGTGTCCGTCATCACCAAGATTGTCTCGTCTCGGGAACTTAGGTACGAGAGGGAATGTCATGAATTGAGCACTGTCGCTTGCCTGATCAAAGATCGGCCTCTACTAATCATGATATGAATCTTATTTACATTATATGCTCTTATTCCGGTTTATTAGGCTAGCATTACTATGTGATGCATACACACACAAGTATAGACTAACTTGCAAGATTTGGAACACTTGATTCATGTTTGTTTTGAAAATTGTTTCGAATATGTACCACTTGAAAAAGGTGATCGCATATGAACATCACTCAAATTATTCCAATTCAAGCAATTAGTCTTCATCCATAGGCATTCAAGCAATTTATCAATTAAGCACTTAGCCTCATGGCAAGCATGTTAGATATGGCAACATCGACACTCATGCAATTATGCTAAAGCGAGTAAAGGCTTACTTAGTACTCCAAGCCAAAAGAGAAATGAGTTAGAAAAATGCATGATTCATAACTATACAATATGACAAATGCAACGCATACAATATGCAACTAATAGGCTTGGCTACTAATGTAGCACATGAATCAATTTGATAACATGCGATCTAAGCACGTATTCAAAGAAGTATTTAAACTAACAATGCAAGTTAGAATGATAAACCGAGCCTCGGTGCATGCAATATAAGTGGATGTAAACATGGAGAATGCTAAACAAAACATGATGTCCCTAAGCTAACCATCTTCAGCAGTTAAATAAAATGGAAGAAGACGTGGGGTTAAAAGACATACAGATTATTACAACATTGTGCTCTAACGAAGGAGAGTCCGAAAACTAGCTAGCTAACTAATTATTACAAAACAAATGAATAAATAACTAAACTATTTAATTAATTATTACAAACTGAATAAATTAACTATTCTAGATAACGAAAATAATTACAACATGAGACGAATTAGCTATTCTAACTAATTAAGTACAAAGCCACTATTTAAGCACGACATTAATATATGCAACATGGATCCCGAGGATCGATGGCAAGCTCATGCATGAATGCGATTTCCATCCGAAAAGTCACTGTTTCTGCTACTGAATATCTCTGTTGCACAGTAGAACACTTACATCAATTTCTACCTTTAGACCAACTATGTTCTGCCTCAGGAGAACACTGCTTGAATTTGCACTTGTGGCACAAAGGGCTGGCCGTCCAGTGATGATGGCTTACCGGCCACCAATAGGGCCTGTCGGCCACTACTGACAGAACTTCCCTACTGCAACAGAGAGCAAATAGAGCAGAGACAGTGTATTCTCAAGGGTTTGTTTGTACAATTTACCTCTCCTTATCATGAACAAATCAAAGGAGTAGTAAGCTTAGTTCACAAACCATCAATGGAAGCAATTTCATTACATGATGGCCTATGAACCAAAGTGTACAAGTTCAATAAATGCAATAAAACAAGACTCTCAAAACCACCCCCCATCATGAAAGATCAAAGGAAAGAGTTGACCTTGGAGACTTGAATCATTTCATCACTATTAATGTCACGACCCAAACCCGCCCCTATGGGTTTAGCACCGTAACCGGCTAGTAATCCGTGATTACCGAAGGCCTGCTTAATAGTAAGACAGTATTACAGAGTATAGGGGCATAGCGGAAGCCAAAACAGTAATTAAACAATGTCCAATGAGCTGTGACAGTCTGTATGTAAAAAGACTTTTCACAACATATATACTATCAGTACCAAAACAGTATGTACAGTATTTACAATCATTCAGGTCAGGGACTTAATCCCTATTAAGACAGTATAGTACAGTGCTATCAGTCGATGCAGTATTACAAAACAGATACAGAGACAGATGGGGGAAACTAAAACACCCCAAAGCTGTAGCTTGAACGGGCTCGGAACCTCACAGTGAGGCATAGTGGTTGGCTTTGACAAAAGGGAGTCTAACCCACGCTCCTAGCTCCGGTCTGGTGCCTGGACACCTACATATATATATAAACAGTGAGCTAAAACCCAGTGAATAACATAATGCGTAAAGAGGTTAAGAATGAATGTCCTTTAAGTATTGAAAACAGTCAATTGATTCAGTATATCAGTCATTCAGTCATATGTGGTACATCCATTAGCAGAACAGTACAGTAAACCGTAGGTCTT
Organism: Camellia japonica; assembly: GCA_030407325.1. Classification (NCBI taxonomy): domain Eukaryota; kingdom Viridiplantae; phylum Streptophyta; class Magnoliopsida; order Ericales; family Theaceae; genus Camellia; species Camellia japonica. The sequence goes on from JAPPVO010000059.1 coordinate 94,076,029, forward strand.
GAAAGACCGAGCAGTCAATGATGGCCATCATAACAGTAAACAGAAGTTTCAGGATAGGAACTAACAGAGATCTCTGTAACAGTAGCAGTAACAGTAATAGTAGTTGCTATGGATGCCACAATACAGTTCAGAATAGAGGACATACAATCATTCAGTTAACAATATCAATTCAGAAACAGTACAGTTTAACCATTCAGAAGATATTTATATTTGAACATATCTTTACACAGTTGTTACTCACAGAGTTCTGGGCTACAGGTAAGCTAAAACGTCTCCTCAGATGCCAACCCTACACAGTTTACAGAATGAACACACACTAAGTTCACATTCAGGAATCAAAGACTTAGTCCCTACTTAGACTCAGTGCGGTTCTACATCTATATCCTCATTAAGATGTCTTAAACTAGGCCTAAGAATGCCTAGGATGGAATGAGGATGCAAAGATGCACTTTAAAAACATTTTCAGAATTTTCAGAAAAACAGGGTCCCGCTCGAGCGTGTCTTTCCCCGCTCGAGCGGACATGTAGACAAAGGTTCCCCGCTCGAGCGTCACTTCTCCCGCTCAAGCGGACTGCAAAACATGGCAAAAGTACTGGATGTGCGAAAATCACGCTCGATGGGCGCTCGACACCCGCTCGAGCGTCCAATCTTCCGCTCGAGCGGATTGTAAAACAATGCAAAGTGCTGGGAGCACGAATTTCACGCTCGAGCGCCACTTTCCCCGCTCGAGCGTGAGTCCAAATTCTGGAAAACCCAGATTTGAACCTCAAGCTCAAAACCAAGTTTAAATGCCTCAAATTCGATCCTTTTGGGCTAATTTTCTGAAAAACACTTCAAAACTCATAATATAACATGTTTCAAAGCTCAATTTGAGAAATCAAAGCCTAAAGGTAGTTCAATTAAATCCAATTTCAAACCAAAATTCAAGAACATACTTCCAATGTGACATGCATGAATTTAATCAACCTCAAGCTTTCAAAACATGAACAAATGAGCCAATTCTTCCTATAACATGGTGAATTCATGAACTATGGTCAAAAGATGGACATGCATGAAGCAATTTCATGATGGACAACTCCAAACTTCAATATAAGAGCATGCATGCATGGATTAAACTTCTATTCAACAATCTTGAACCAAAATATGACCTTAGGCTCCTATCTACCATGAAACATGCAAGAACTCACTTGAATACACAATTAAAAGGGTGAGTCTCCTACCTCAAGTCTTCAATTTCAAGAATATAAGCTCAATTGCACAAATCCTCCTTCAATCCTTCTAAATTCCAAGCAATTCTTTGAAGAACACAAGGTTTTCTCCTAACTCTCTCTCTCTAGTCGGCAATAACAAGGAAATTGGCTGATGAAATGTTTTGTTTGAATATAATAAGGCTCAAATATGTTTAGGTAGTGGGCCACTAGTGTGGCATTTTGGTGAATTAAGCTAGTTAGTGCAATTTATCAATATTTAATCTAATTTAATCATACCAAATCACATTTCAGATAAATACACCATAAAAATTCATATAAATCTCAATTAGCATAAAACACTGATCAATTTCCAGTTCGGCCGCCGATAAGGCCTTCAATTTGCAGTTTAAAGCATAAAACATGGACAGGTAATTTAACAGTCAAACAGATAGAAATGCATTTAAACTGGTACATTCAATCAGCCAGTTCAGTATTTCAGTCGATTCAATTACTTATCATAATCAGTCTCAGTTCAGCAGTAATCAGTGGTTAACCAGTAATCAGTGGCGAGGGTTATTACAATTAAGTATGAAATGGCCCAAGTTTCCATGTATTCAATTAACGTCTGATTGAACACAACACTTTTTATTATCTTGCACCTTTTTAGCCTTAATTTTATTACTCCATTTTAGATTACCATCCATTCTTTAATAAATTGAGTCCAAAGGTGAATTTAAGTCCTCTAATGGAAAGAGGGCTCAAACCATTGTTGGTAATGAAAGAGGGTTTACGAGCATGCATGAAAGAGAGAGAGAGAGAACGCATGAAAGAGACATCATACTGTTGGTAATAAACCTCCAAAGGGATTAAACCATTAAGCATGACATCTCAATCTCATGCTTTAAACAAACAAGTTGTTTGAAACCACTTTCAAAGCAAAACAAAAGCCAAGAAATGATGGAGGTTGCAGAGGTGATTAAGAGTGATCACAAGTATAGAAAGCCATAAATAAACACTATCAACTCAAATAAGATGGTGTCTAAGGCTTAAAACACCAAACTCATGAGGACAATTACACTATAAGCATGCAAAACAAAGCTTAAATGCAATAAACACTTAAAGATAGTCTTAAAACAGTCCTAAAACATGTTGGAATTAAGACAAAAATAGCTAGATTAATATGCTAAAATATGAAGCATGCTAGACTAGTAAGCAAAACACAAGGAGGGGGGCTAACTCCTCCAATTTTGGACTTCAAATTATGCTTTTGGCCTCTAAAATAACTCTGAAAAAACAGTGTTTAAAAGCTCAAAAAAAGATAGTGCAAAGGTGGGAAACACAAGGGAAAATGCCTTGAGAGCAAGGTGTAAAGAAGGGTGGACCACCCCTCAACCTTTATTGACCTTAAAATCCAAGTTTCAACCTAAAAAAACAGAGTATTTACAGCCGAAAAACAATTGGAAAATAGTAAGAACAAGAGTGAATACAACAACTAAAGAAGCAAAGCCTTATACCTTTTGAAGAGAAAATTCAATTTCAAGCAATAAATCAAAGCACATACACTCTCAAGAGCTCAAACAAGGCTCAAAGACACCTCAACTTGAAGATTTAAAGGTTTGGTTAAGAGTGTATAGGCAAAGATGAAGAGTGTATAGGCAAAGGTGTAGAAATTTGTAAGAGAGAAAGAAAGAGAGAGAATTGTAGAGAGAAAGGAAAAATTTTGCTCTAAAATTTTTCTAACCTTGAAATATGAGAGGAAGGTCATCTATATATAGAAAACATGAATTTTCCTCAAAAACATCTAGCCATACACGTGGGAGCAGATGCATGCATCTATGCAAATAGTTGACACAGCTGTCACAAAAAATTTGCAAAAGACATTGGTGGCCGGCCGGCCATCACTGGTATCCAGTAGGCCACATCAGTGGCCGGTAACCAAGAGTGATGGCCGGCAGCCTAAAAAGGTGCCCGGCAGGCCACCAGAGGTTACAAGTTTGAAGATCTCTGGGTTTGGTCAAAAAATGAGGCAACAGGTGTGCAAGGTTTGAAAGACTCAAAGTTGTGGCATTCCGCTAAGGACTTCAAGCACTTGATAAGCATATAAACTCATCATTGAGTGTGCAAGCGATGACGTCCAATTCGTAAGGGTTATAAAAAATGAGGTGTCTACAGATGTACCATTTGAGGAATTTTGTTCTGAACATGATATTATTCACCAAACCACTGCACGCTATTCTTCTTAGTCAAATGGGGTTGCTTAGAGAAAGAATCGAACTCTTAAAGAGATGATGAATGCCATGTTGATTAGTTCAGGGTTACCTCAGAACTTGTGGGGAGAGACAATTTTATCTGGTAACTTTATCCTTAATAGGGTACCCTACAAGAAAATCAATCAAACACTTTATGAAGTATGGAAAGGTCGACGACCTACCTACAATTACCTCAAAGTGTGGGGGTGTTTGGCCAAAGTGGCAGTCCCTAATCCCAAAACGACTAAGATAGGACCAAAAACCATTCATTGTGTGTACATTGGTTATGCAAATAATAGTAGTGCATATAGATTTTTAGTTCATAGATATGAGAATCCTGATATGTATGTAAACACTATTATTGAGTCAAAGAATGCGTCGTTTTTTGAACACATTTTTCCATGCAAGGAAACTGAAGAGACAAGTTCAAATAAAAGAACTTTTGATATTGCTATAGGTAGTAGTGAAAACCACAATGATAATGAAGCAGATGAACCTAGACGTAGCAAGAGAGTTGGGATCTCTAAATCATTTGGTCTAGATTTTCTAACATACCTATTAGCAAATGAGCTTCAAAACTTCAAGGAAGCAATGTCAAGTTCTGAAGCTCCTTTGTGGAGAGTGGCTGTGAATAGTGAAATGAAATCAATCCTGTAAAATCATACTTGGGAACTAGTAGATCTTCCACCAGGGTGTAAACCTCTTGGATATAAGTGGTTATTCAAGAAAAAAATAAAAGCAGATGGTTCAATAGATAAATACAAGGCTAGGTTTGTTGTTAAGGGATACAGGCAGAAGAAAAGCCTTGATTATTTTGACACCTATTCACTAGTGACAAGAATAACATCTATTCGCATGTTGATTGCGATTGCAGCTTTGTATAATCTGAAAATACATCAAATGGATATTAAAACAGCTTTTTTGAATGGCGAGTTAGATGAGGAAATCTATATGGAACAACCGGAAGGGTTTCAAGTTCTCGGCCAAGAGAAAAAGATTTGTAAACTTGTTAAATCCCTTTATGGATTAAAATAAGCTCCAAAACAATAGCATGAAAAATCTGATCACACTATGCTTTCAGATGATTTTAAGATAAACGAATGTGACAAATGCGTCTATGTTAAAAGTACAGACAAAGGCTATGTCATAGTTTGTCTTTATGTGGATGACATGCTCATTATTGGAAGCAATAATGACATGATTAAATCCACAAAGAAAATGTTGAACAAAAAGTTTGACATGAAAGATTTGAGAGTAGTAGATGTAATTCTAGGAATAAAAATTACTAGAAAATCTAAAGGATATGCTTTATCTCAGTCTCACTATGTTGAGAAAATTCTGGAGAAATTTGAAAAGCATGACGACCATCCTGCTAAAACACCTGTTGACATTAGTCTTCATTTGTCAAAAAATACAGGTGCAGACATATCACAATTAGAGTACTCTCGGATAATCAGAAGCTTAATGTACTTAATGAATTGCACTACGCCAGATATAACCTATGCTGTTAGCAAATTGAGTAGGTACACAAGTAATCCAGGGTCCAATCATTGGAAAGTGATAATTAGGGTACTTAGGTATCTAAGACATACCCAGCATTATGGCTTATGAGAGGGAGATTTATGATCCGGAATTGGGCCGAGGCAACGGCCGAGAAGATTGGCAGCCGAGTGGATCATGGCACCGAAATGATCCCCGGTCCAAATAGAATTGGGCTACTGGGCCCTGGACTGGGCGAGTGTTGGGCTGGGTATGCGCCGCCCAGTCCGTATGTATGTTGCTCGGCTAAGGCGACGCTCGGTTGGACCGAGCTACGTGGATGTCATAGGCGAAGCCGGTCAGGTTGGACGGCGTCCCGAAAGGTGTCATCAACCGAGGTACTTGCCTGCTCGGTAGAAGGCCAACCACAGTCAAGCGGACTGACCAGAGCCCGGAAAGGCGCGGTCAGCCGAGATACCCAATTGCTCGGCAGGGAGGCCGGCAGCAGGCGTTCGTAAGACGTCTTTGGCTCGGCGGTGCCGAGGTGCTGCCTAGCCCGGTTCTCTTGATAAAAGCCAGTATAGTGCTAGGGCGTAAAAGCATAGCCCGGCCGTGGATAGAGCAGCCCGGCTGCCGGGCTTCAACAGAGAAGGCTGGCATTTGGGATTAGGTAATGTCCAGCATGGTGTGACCTGACAGAGGCATGGTTTATGTGCTGACAGATGGGATAGCAGAGCCACGTGTAGAGAGGTCATGGGGAGTAGATATGAAGCGCAGAGAGGTATATAACCAGGTCGGCGCCACCCCTTAGGGGCATGGACAATTTTTGTAAGTAAGACTTACACCCAAAACTCTCTCCCCTCTCTCTAGCCATTTTTCCAGGTGTGTGGTTCTAACTTGAGCGTCGGAGGTGTTTTCCGGCCACACACCGCCGGGTAGCTCACCGCTTTTGCACTTTCAGGTGATCGGACAGCTGAGGGACTTGGAAGAAAGGAAGTGCGGGTAGCCGGAATATTTTCCCCCCGTACAGCTTACATTATACCAAATATCCAACAATATTCAAGAGGTACAGCGATGCAAATTGGATATCAGATACTAAAGCGATAATTAGGGTATTTAGGGTATCTAAGATATACCCAGCATTATAGCTTACATTATACCAAATATCCAACAATACTCAAGGGGTACAGCGATGCAAATTGGATATCAGACACTAAAGACTCAAAATCCACTAGTGGATACGTCTTTACCCTAGGAGGTACTGCAGTCTCTTGGAAATCCCCCAAGCAGACATGTATAGCAAGGTCGACAATGAAATCTGAGTTTATCGCATTAGATAAAATAGGAGAAGAAGCAGAATGACTTTGTAATTTCTTAGAAGACATTCCAATGTGGCTTAAACCTGTGTTAGCTATATGCATTTACTATGATAGTGAAGCAGCAATAGGACGGGCACATAATCATATATATAACGGTAAGTCTCGACACATTCATTGAAGACATAATACTGTTAGGCATTTGCTCTCTCATGGAATAATTTCCATAGAATATGTAAAGTCAAAAGAGAATATTGCGGATCCATTGACTAAATGGCTAGCCAGAGAGCAAGTGTACCATTTATCGAGGGGAATGGGATTAAAGCCTATTACTTAAAAGTCGCCATAATGGTAGCCCAACCTAATTGACTGGATATCCCAAGATTTAGGTTCAAAGGGATAACTGAATTATGGATGACTTCACATATCACTAAAGAGGTTTACTCCTATCAATTTCTATGATAAGAAGAGTGATACCTGTAGCCTTAGTAGGATAAGCTTTGCTTTTAATGATTCTTATAGTTTGGACATCTAAGTAGGGTATAGCAGGATACTCTTAATAAGAAATCACCTATATGAGTGTGAACTGGGCCGGTTTTGTGAGAATTAAGAAAGCTAAATTCTCTAGAGCACTCATGAATTACCAGGCGTTGTTCAGGGCCAAAATGAACACAACCGTAAGAACCAAACTGTGTCTACAGATACACTATATGTAGTATATTGTCTTGGCTTACATAAACAGTTGAACAGTTTAAGACATCGTATCCATTGATTAGCTAGTAAGTCCAATAGACTTTCATTAGAGAAGGTTCAAAGCCAAAAGCTACCTATCTCGATGTGGTGTATCCTCTTAATGTACTTTTTCTTTGTTTGCATCTTGTTGCATGTTCGTTATCGTGAATTCCATTCATGTGGGGGATTGTTGGAAAATAGCTTTAGAAAATTCTTATTTTTTGCTAACTTTGAGTATTAATTAAGGTAGGACCCAAGTGTTATTTTTAATATTTTTCATTAGGTTCATGTTTAATGTCGCGTAATGAATAAAACCATGTATTTGGTTGCTCAAAACTATTTATGGATGAATGAGAATTCAACGCGTGCTTTCGGGTTCGTGAAATGGCTTTAGGTAGGTTTCCTATACATTTGTGAAATGTGCTTGTCCCACATTGGAAAAGCTTAAGGTTTTGAATAGGTTTATATACCTTAGCTTGGAATATTTGGGATGGGCCTTAAAGGGTACCCAAGTTTGTAGAAGGGTGAAGTTATGGGTAAAGTGGGCTAGACCCACTGGACCCAAAACAAAAACCACACGGCGCCCCGCCGCCGTCCGTCTAGTCGGTCGGGCAGACTAGACTAGGCTTGGGCGCGGGTGCATGGTGTGAGGTTGGGTTGGGCTTGTCCGGCCCAATACTTATATTTTTTGGCCAAAAACTTCTATAATTTATTTATTTATTTATAATTTTGATTTCAAAATTCAAAATAAATTGGTCCAGGTTTTTCCTTCACCTAAATAGATCCCTAACGAGTTCAGACCCACCATAACAGGTTCAAAGGGTTCAAAACAGGTTCATACCTATTGAATTCAAACTAAACATGTCCAAACTGTTATTGAATCTGTCCGAACAGTTGCCTATATATTGGCACCTGTTTGAACAACCACCATTCCTCCTATAAAAGGCCAACCTTCCAACAATTCAGAGATCAATTTTTTTCCTCAGAATTTCGTCATTCTCCTTCTGTTCTTCTTTGTGTTTCTATATCTGTTATGTATTTAATTTTTAGAAATAAAAAGAAAGAGTCACAATAGAGTTTTGATTCGCCAGACTTGATTTTATGGTGCTAGAAATTCAAGCGTTTGTCGTTGCATCCTAGGAAGTAGACATCGGTTAAAATTCGAAGCACCGGAGCGAGGGCGAAATCTACTTTAAGGAGATGGGTCCAACACAAGCCTCAACTTTAATTTCTGTGAGTATTCAATTTGGAATTTAATTTATATAATTATTTTCTAAATTATTTTATTTTGTTGTTTATTTTAATTATGTGTTTGATTGGACGGACTGGATAAGGGGGGATTAGAATCCATCGGACTTGAGTCCTGGGACTGTGAATCCCCCGGACTATTTGGTTGGATTGGATATGTATCCTGTGTTTGTTTTTTCATGGAATTAGATATCTGGAAATGACTATTTTTAGTGAATCCAACGTTTGGTTGGACGGACTGGATAGGATAAATGAACAAAAGACTATTTTACCATTTTTCAATTGTTTACTAAGTAATAGCAATATTAAACATATCTTTAATATTTTAATTATTTTTAGCTAGATTAAATAAAAATTTATTTTATTTTATTTTTTACACAATTAAATAAATTTATTTTTTAAAAAATAAATAAATAAATAAATAAAATATCAATAAAAATATATATTATTTTTTTAATTAAAATTTTAAATAAATTTGTTTTTAAAAATAATAATAATCAAACAATGAAATTAAATAAAACATCTATTAAATTTAAATAATGAAATTAAATAAAATATAAACAAAATTTTAAAATAAAACATCAATAAAATATCTATAAAAAATTATTTTAAAAAATTAAATAAATAAAACATCAATAAAAAGTTAAATAAAATTATTTTATTTTTAAATTGAGACATTTAAATTTTATTGAATTTTATTAAATATAATACATAATTAAATAGTAGAGGGTCAAAATGGTCATTTTGACCACCTAATCCCAACAGTGGATAGTCCCCCAAAAACTATCCCATACCTCCCCCAGGACATAATAGTCCCCCATATGGGGGATAAAGAGTCCGGCCGGACATGGAGTCCGGCGGACTAAAAAAAAATCAAACGGCGGATAAGGAGCACTATTTGGATTACAATCCAAATAGTGGATAGTCCCCCCCAAATCCGGTGAATCAAACACGCCCTTAGTTTACACACACACACACCACTGTGGTATAACACTCTTTTCTCTCTATCTCTATCTCATGTCCAATCCTACGTTTACACTCAATACATATTGGTCCTCTTTTAATAATTAAAGTCGTTCATTTTATAAAATTACTTGCGTATATTATTAATGAAAAAAAAAATGTTAATTGAATAATAGTAATATTTCTATTTTATTATGTTTGTTTAAAAAAAATACTTATTACAATTAGCATAATCAATTTGTTTTATATTATATTATTAAGGTGCACATCAAATCTTATTGATATTATTTTACAATGTAATATGATTTTATAGAAAAAATGACTAATACTACGTATTATCATTGAGAAATATCAAATTTTAAATAAAAAAATTAAGATATATTTTTTTGGTAATTTTTTACAAGAGAAGTTCAAGTTAATAATACAACAAAATAAAAATAGTTACCTCTGGCCTTTTTAAGAAAAACAAAATTCACAAAGGAAAGAAAAGACAAAAAAAAAAGAAAAAAGAAAAGAAAGATGATTGTGGTAATGGCATGTGTGTAGAAGGGCGGGAGTGACAATATCAACATCAAGAAGAACAATTTATATGGAAAAGTTATTGGTTGGTTCACAGTATCATATGTGGCTCTACATGTGTTCGTAAAAATTGAAGATATATTTTTTTGGTAATTTTTTTCAGGAGAAGTTCAAGTTTTCATAATACAACAAAATTAAAATAGTTATCACTGGCCTTTAAAAAAAAAAAAAAAACAGAATGTGGTAATGGCGTGTGTGGAAGGGCATGGCTTAAATGGCTCGTGGGAGTGGCAATGTCAACATTAAGAAGAATGACTTATGAAGTATGAAAAAGTTATTAGTTGATTCAGACACGTATTTGACGCTCTATATAAAATGTAATTAGGAGGGAATGAAATTCATAATTTTGTAATTAGGAGGGAATGAAATTCATAATTTTATATTTAATGATCGAAAAATATGAGAAGATAAAGAATTAACCAATAATTTTTCTAAAGTGTAAGCATATTAACGGATGTTTTTGGAGTTTTTTTTTTAATATTCTAAAAAAAAAAAAAACTATTTAGAGAATTAACTTATTTTTCAAATTATTTGGTAAAATAACCTACTTTTTGAAATCGCATTTTCTAAATGTGATTTTGAAATTAAAATCGTATTTTTAATATGTAATTTCATCTTGAAATCGCAGGTTGAAAATACAATTTATGATGACATGATGAAATTGTATATTTAACATGCGATTGCAATTAAAATCACATTTTTAACATGTTGAAAATGTAATTTCAAATTCAAAATCACATTTTCAAAATGCAATTTGAAAAGTTAAAAGCAGGTTAGTTTTCAAATGATTTGAAAAGTTATTCAATTCTCTAAATAATTTTTTTTTTTAGAATATTAAAAAAAAAAAACTCGATGTTTTTGCTAGATGGACACGTGGCCATCACGCAACGGTGAAACAGTATTGCACTACAGCTGGTGGGCCGAATCAATAAAGTCATGTAAAACGTATCCATATAATCTGGGCGGAAATCAGCTGTGCTCCGACATTCTCTTTCCTCTGAAAACCACCACTCACATCACAGCTCCCCCCCCCCTCAAAGAATATATGCCCAACCCCATTATTATTTATTGTTTTGATATAAGATAGAATATTATGAAATTAGTAAGTTAAATTATAACGAAAAAGACATCATCATTCAAATCTTAAACTTCTAATATTTTTATTATTTTAAGAGACAGTTATATAAATTACTTGGACTAAAAGTGATCCAATCCCATTCATCACCACTTATTTTTGAATGAAAAATAATATTCATGCACTTTTTCTATTTTTTATTTTTTTCCTATGCGTATACATGGTAACCTCGTGGGGTTAGATGTTAGTAGAGTAAAAATGAATTACATAAGGTATCAAACTTCTAATCATAAAATTTGATTTTAAAATCTTACGCTATCTAAATACAGAAAAGATTTAGACCCCCAATGGGGGTAACCCTCACCATCCCCGCTATTTTTTGATTGGTGAAAATTATTATTATTATTTTTTTTTTAAGACTTACACTCACAGCCGCCCACGTGGAGGTGGGGGTGCTGGGGGTCACCCCATTGAGGCCCAGTAGAGCTCAAGTAAATAATATTTTAACTAAGAAGGCTGTTCAAATCTAAAATAAATAAAAAAAAGTGCCTATTTTGCACTTCAAATCCATCTTGATAATTATTATTTTTTTTAATATCATCAAGTAAAACATTCATATAAAAAACTAAATTAGTTCCATATCAGTAGTCATATGGTTTGACAATATATATGTTAAAAAAAAATATAGGTCTGTTATTAAAATTTTACTTATCAATTTTTTTTTTTAAATGTAATCTAATTATATAATTATCAATTTTAGATCAATTTGATTTTTTATATAAATAATCTACTAATAAATATTATAAAATAAATAATTTAGATTACTGAGATAAGCCTAAAGTAGGCGAATAGTCCTTAACAGGGAGAAATTTTTATATGTTAATAGGGTACAGCGTGACATTACCTTCTACCAATCATAAATGTATATGTCTTTTACTTTTCCTCAAACACCCAACATAAATATGATGAACCATACTGTTAAATCCAATCATAATAATAGAAGGCATCACGTGGCATTTATACACCAAAAAATTTCTCCCTGGACTTTTTTTAAAATATAAGCTACCGTATCTTTTGTTTTGAAGTAATAAAAATCAAAATTGCCATATTATTGTGTATTGATTTTATGTATAATTTTTTTATTCGTATATTCTACAGAATTTTTTATAATAATAATAATGTAACAGTAACATTTAATTAATTAATTAAATAAATAAATAAATAATATATATGTATATATATAATTTAGCCTTCTGTTTAAAATAATAAAATCAAGAATTGACAAATGTATTGATTTATGTAAAAAAATTTATTTATATATTATTATCATATTATATTTATACCATTGTAAAATAATCGGATTACTTATGACTTGTCAAAAAATTATTTAAGATTAACTCGTCATAAAAATTTAAATACATTCGAGACTCACTTAAATACTCAAATCAAACTTAAACCATTTACCATTTACCATGAGAAAGTTTATATACACTAGAATTCAAATTAGTCAAGCTTGAGGCTTCGTTTGATAATAGACTTTTTTTTAGTAATTTTTTAATTTTTTAGTTAAAATATGATATAAAAAAAATTAGTATGTTTGGAATGATTTTTTAATTTTTTATAAAAAGATGTGTAAAAAGTAAAGAAAAAAAAAATCTTTAATTTTTTTGTATAGGTTATTGACTTTTTAACTTTTTTAGTAATTTTTTGAGTTTTTAACTAAAAAAGTCACTTGTCAAACGAGACTTGAGTTATTATTGACTTGGTTAAAAAAAAATTATAAATGAAACTTAAATACATTAAAATTCATTATTTTTTATAAAAAATAAATTAAATTTAAATGCTAATATAGTCGTCGGTGACGGGTAAAAATCTTGGTGGGCGTGTGGTGCTAACTGCTTATAACTATAAAGACACTAGTGCCATACCTCTCCTCCCTTCCATTCCTATCCATTTCTCACAGTTCCATTTCAGACCCAGAGAGAGAGAGAGAGAGAGAGAGAGATAGATAGATATGGGGAATTGCCAAGCCATTGATAATGCAACCCTAGTAATCCAACACCCATGTGGCAGAGTAGACAAGCTGTACTGGCCTGTCACTGCCAATGAAGTCATGAAATTGAATCCTGGCCACTATGTTGCTCTTCTCCTCACCACCACCACCACCACCTCCACCGCCGCCGCCGCCACTGCCACTGCCACTTTAGTACGCATAACGCGTATAAAGCTTCTCCGGCCAACCGACACTCTGGTTATTGGCAAAGCTTACAGACTGATCACCACTGAAGGTTTTTTTTTTTTTTTTTTTGGTTGAGCCCATCTCTTTATGTTTTTTTTTTATAAGCAGTAATGGGTTTAATTTGATGAATAAAATTTGTGTGGTTTGTGGGTTATAATAGAGGTAAGGACAGGGTTGTGGGCAAAGAAGTATGCTAAGATGAGGAAGAAACTATCAGAGACAGAGTCTGGTGATAAGCAAGAGAATCTGAAAGAGAAGATGGGTTCTGATTTTGAGACACCAAATAGAAGATCTGAGATGGAGAAGACCAACCAGGTGAATTTCTTTGCTGATTTCACGCGTAAATAATTCGAATTCAGATAAAAACCTAATTAGCGTCTTGTTAATTGGTTAATTTTTTAGTCTTATGCGTCAAAAGTTTAATATTGGGAGTTTAAGGCAGGCCCTAGGGCCTAGGCATAAGCAGGGAAGAGCTAAGTTTTTGCTGAAGTTTAGGACTCTAAATAAATTTGGTTCTTGTGGTTAGTCTATTTGTTTTTTTAAATTATTAAGCTTCAAATAAAAAAATACCCAATCCAAAGCAAAAGAAAGAGTAATGTTTAACTAATATTTTGTTACAATTTGTTTAATTTTTTATTTGGTATTATAGTTTTTAGATTATTTTGGTGTTTTTCTCTTATTATAAACTGGATTTTGTTATGTATGTTAGTAAATTTGAACATGTAATTTTGGTAGTTATATATATATAAAAAAAAAATTTTAATTTTTTTTTTTAAGGATTGAATATATCAAGGCAGGCTCTGATGAGAGGAGTACCTTAATTCTGCTCTAAGTGCTTCCTCTGCCTGTAGAGTCCACAATTCAAACACTAACTCAAGAAAAAGTTATATGTAAAAAATATGAGAATTTTTCTTTTTTCTCCATATTATTCATTCAAAATCATTCAAAGTTGTTTTCTAATCATATAGAACATTTTCAGGTGTTAAAACATGACAGACATCGGCCGCGACCCAGAACAACAACATCGACAAACTCTGCTGCTGCCAAATCAAAAGCATGGCAGCCTTCACTGCATAGCATCTCGGAGGCCGGAAGCTGACTCTCTCTCTCTCTCTCTCTTCATGTTCTTTGTATGAAACTGGTGCAGATCATCAATTCAGTACATCCCTGAGGTGGTTAGTCTGGTGAGCATAATGGAAAAAGTTTCTTCAGTGGCAAGTCAATCTGTGTGGAGCCTTGTATTGTACATCCAAATAGAGAATTGTGCATCCAAACATGGTTGAAATCAGCTGCTTAGAATTAGGTCTTTGTTCAAAAAGCATTTGCTAATTTGCAGTGTCTCACAAATGGGTCATTTGCCCAACTTCTTTGCTTTGTTGAATTTTCCCAAAAGTCACATTTCAACCACTGGAAGAAATTGTTAAGACGATCGGTGAAATAGGAAAACAAAGAATAACAATGCACAAGAATTGTGAATTACACGCACAAATACACAAGAATTTTGGGATTCACTCTAAAATTAGGATTACCTCGATGATCATTGTGGTTCCATTATGATAAGAAGGGTTATATAAGAAATTCTGACATAACCTCTCTCCCCTCAGCTGCACATACATAAAAATTAGGAAAACATATCACAAGTGTGAAAATACTAAAAAATATCCTTAGTCCAAGTTAGATTTGTGATCGAGTGATTAGTGTTCAATATTCATCATGATCCACATTATTCCAAACAGGGCAAGGGCGGAGGGATCAGTGAATTTTTTTAATATAAAAATTGCCACATTTAATGGATATTTCAATTAAAATCCCATGACGTATTAAACTTTTTTTTTTCCATTAATAACCCTTCAAAATTTTCATTTACCATGGCTCCTAATATAAAATTTTTGACTCTATCCTTAAGGATAAGTCTCTCTAACTTGGAAAAAAGAGATATTAGAGAATCCGTGCCTTAAGAAAGACACTTAATAGCTTTAATAAAGGCAAGAAAAAGAAGAGAGAAATGAAAAGAAAAGAAAAAGGGATTCCAAACATATACCTGGGATAGAATGTGATTATTTCATTTCATGCCTTGTTTGTTGGTTTGTTGTACATATTTGACTGAATGAGACAATGATGTTAGAGCATGTTTTCCTTCTTTAGTGCTTTTGGAACAAGTGGAATATCATTCTTAGCACCCACAACAAGTCCATTAGATCCTTCTCTTTCTTTCTTTCTTTCTTTCTTTCAGTGTTCCAAAGCAATCAGACTTAAGAGGAAGCAAATCATATGATAACTTTTCTTTCTTGGCAGGCCTGCAATTTAAAATTGATTAGTACTCTTTAAGCCAAAAAAAGAAAACTTTAAATGGGACAATTGTAACCAACCAGCTCAGTGTAAGTAACAACACCATGAGCAAGGAAACTTGGTGCAATGACATTAGATTCTTAAATTTCTCAATGCCTCTATGCTTTTCATATCATTTTTTCTTTTAGGTATGGAAATAATTTTCTAAAATGTGACTTTTTTAAAAAAATATTTCCAAAAAATGTTTGTCAAACAAGTATTCTATGTTTTCACGCGCGTATTTCTAATGTTAAATGATAGCCTAACCTTTACCTAAAAGTATTATCAGTTATAACTTGTCTCACAAATTTGACCTTTAAGCTCAAAACCCAAAAGAAATCTCCAAGATACAGGTGTTCCCGTCTTTTAAGTTTTGGATGTCAAAAAGACGTCATCCATATCCAATGTGAAATGTCAAAATCACAAAATCGACATACGCATGACCCAACGCGTAATACTATGTTAGACGCGTGACCCAACCCCCACCTCAAAAGTATTGTCCATTATGACTCAACTCAACAACTGGCATCAAAGATTTGTCCCTTTAAACTCCAAGCAACTCATGCGCCGTCTTATAAGTACATTCTGGACATACCGCTCTTACATTTGATGCAAACCATGGGCAACTCAGAACTCATGAACAACACCATCCACCTCAATCCAACTACACCCAGGGCTTTGATTCATTCCTTCTCTCACCTAGGGCTTTGCAAGGTGCAAATGCATAACTATGAAGTTCAGGAATAATAAACATAGAATCATTATATTGGAGGGGAACATAAAATAAATGTTTTTAACAAAGCCATATGTTTCACATAAAAAACACAACACAACCTTTGAGTAAACACCAGGCTTATACAAACAAAACTTCAATTCTCAAACTTCTATATTATTCAAAGCTCACTCTCCAAAATTTAAGCGACTGAAACAAAATCTATCAAGACTCTTTCTCTAAATAAACATACATAAAATGACAGCCCATTAATTATCTCAACCTTTATAATTTAACAGTTGAATTTTGACTCTCTTTGTTTAGAAACCAGCAATTGATGTGATACCGGGATGTCACCACTGATATATGAACTTTCATTGCATTAAGCAGATGCTGTGTTCTCGGTCACCCCTTTTGCTTGTTCGTTCTTGCTGAGTTGGCTGAAGTTCCCCTTCTCCTTGAAGAGTTGGGAGTGGTGGTGCTTGCAATAGAGACGATGCTCGTGGGCCATGTAGTTTGATGGGCTGATCACACAACCTCCATGCGCGCACTTGAAACAAGGTCTATGGTACGACACGCCATCAACCGCCACCTAAAGGAATTATGGTACAAAAGCCCTTTTTAAGAGAAATTGCACTGATTCTAATGACATGAATAACCTAAATAGGGCTATGAGTGGTTGGTAATACCACAAATCGGAATATTAAAAAAAATTTGTTTTCAAAATCTGTTTTCTAAAAAATAATAAAAACTAGTTTGATGAAAATGAACACCGAAAAGACATTTTTGAATTTTCAAAAACTAATTTTGTACACAGAGAGAGAGAGAGCAATATGACAATGAGGAGTGTTTTTGAATTTTTCATTATTTTTTCACCAAAAAAGTTTGTGTTTTTCAAAAAACAAATTTTGAAAACGAAACCAAATAGAATGAATGGTCTGTTTGGTTATGTTTTCATTTTCTGTTTCCTGTGTTCATTTTCTGGAAAACGCAAAAACTTGTTTGCCAAATTGTTTCCAAAAAACTATTTTCGGTAAAATTTTTGGAAAACAACCCACCTTTATAAAAACACTGAAAATTGTTTTCAAAATTTAGAAAACGGTTTGCACACAAATAATGCTATGAAAACGAGGGTGGTTTTCAAAATTTTCACTATTTTTTTTTCCAAAAACACCAAAAACAACGATAATGAAAACACAGCTAAACATGGCCTATGCAATTTTAACGTCAAGATATATCAGACCATCACAGATATCCCTGGCGAAGTCACACAGAATCAGCACGGAATCTTTATAGAGCAATGGAACATAAAAGTTATATAAACTAAAACATTGTTTTCCTTGAGCGGAGAATAAGTTTCCTAGAGCAAATTTAAGTCTGTTAATATAAAACTACTAATATTTTTCCTATTATTATTTGTTTAGTGAACATAAAGTACTAATATCATATATGTACCTTTTCTAATGGGTAAACTGTTCTCTTGCAAGCAACACATTTGTCTTGAGTTCCAGCAAATAAGCTCGAAACTTTGTTGTTGGTATGACCCTGTGCAATTCACTCACAATAAGAATAACACAATATGACACATATATAAAGCTTCGATTAATTCAGATTCAACTTTGGGAAGTTGCTAAAAAAGTATTTTTTTGAGAAGTAGAGTGGTTTTTTTAGTGCTTTTAGTTGATGACCAACAGACTTTTGGCTTATTTAGCTCACCCCAAACAGGGTCTGAAATGTCTAACAGAAAGGGATTACTGAACTTGGCACCATTGAGTACCTGATATGCGGATCTGTCAACTCTAACAGTTTTTGGAGCCCCTAGAAGGCAGAATAAAAAAGGAAATTAGTAAGGACTTATTAATGAGCTTAAACAAACAAATGAAAGAGTAGAAGTGACTGATAAAACTTGGAAAAAGTTTACCTTCAAAACTTTTGTCCAAACTGCCTGTCATCTTAAACAGTTGGTTGAAGTGAGGCTTACAATATAACACACCTTCAAAGGAGCAATAGTTACTCAGCTGCAAAGAAGAACATAAAACTTGAGCATGAAGTAGGAAACAATCAAATAACAGATAATATATGAATTAAAATGTACAAATATGAATATAGAAAGAGAAGCAACACATTCCACGTCTTTTAAGATATTGTATCAGAATTATGAACAGAGAATAGATGAAGAATTCTGCATCTTTGTATAACCAAACGATTTTTACAAGCTCGGGATAAAGTTAGTAAGAGGAAACTTACAGTATCATTCTTCAATCGATGATATGTAACAAATATCATTGGACCCGCAAGAAGTTATATTGTTCAAAATTGAAGACACTATATGCACGATGGAAATGATAAAAAAGGACCTCATTAAGTGGTCAAAGAAGACGTGATAACCCATTATTCAAAAACTAATAATATTAATAAAATTGGCCTACCGATAAATAAAGAAAAAAGAAACCAAATTTGTGTGCTGACTCAAACAGATATAGGTGTTCTCTGAGTGCATGGCTGGAATAATGGGGAACAATTATTTAGCAAGACCAGATAACTGAACAAAGTCCAGCTGCTCTGATCTTCAACATATTTTCATAAAAATGATCAACAACAACACTGAATTAATACCCATAATGGGTGTTCGGGAGGGGTTAGATTGGGTATATACCTACTCTTTGGCATAAATGCACAAAGTGACTGTCCTCGTACCTGAACCCATAACCTCAAGGTTAGTAGGCCAAGGTTTTAACCACTAAACCAGTGATAACAGCATTACTAGAGAAACAATGCAATTATCAGCTAGAAACAAACATTAGGTATTGACTTCCAGTATAAAAAAAAGTGGAAAAGTTAGGTGTTGCTGCAGTCAATTTTCTCATAATTTCATTCATTTTGATTCAGTTGTGCCACAATTCATGCTGCAACTAATAGATGGTTACATGCCTGATAGGCAGAGAATTACAAATACATGACTTGCATTGTGTGATGGTGACAATGCTTTTCAAGAGGGACAAATAATTGTGATGGAAGTAGAAGATAGTCATAAAATTCTCTAACCCCATTTTAACACATAAAATCTAAAAAATTCATAAAATTCTCTGCTCTAGTTTATAGTACAGTATTAACTGTAGAAAATTCTCTAGTCTCTCCCATCTTTTTACCACTCCCATTTGATTGACAAGCTCGTAAGCTACTTTTATCAGTAGAATCAGCATTGATATGTCCAAAAAGATGAAATAGTGATGACAAGGCTTCCCTGAGAATATATCAGAGCAGATGATCAATCATTGAAAACCCTAAAAAAAATGATGACCCAATGCACAAGGCTCCCACTAAAGTGGGCAGGATATGGGGAGGGCTTAATATAAGCAACCTTAGCCCATTTTTTTCAAGAGACTATTTTGCAAGACTTGAACTTGCACCACCAAGATGCTAATAGCATGTCTTCCCATTGGGTCAAGCCGCCCTTTCACTCATTTGAAAACCCCATGGATTCAAAACACTAATGCTAAGAACACAGAATTAAAATACAGAATGGGTCACTCTATGCAATAGTACGCTGAGATTTATTCTGAGTGTGGACCCCATGTAATTGGGTTTAATCTCGGCCTTCTATTGCATTTTCTGTGATCCATCATGTGTTCCTAACATTGCTGGATCCCAAATTCCACATCAACTTATCAACCAATTGAACACATTCATTGAATAAACAGTACATTCAAACCCTCAAATAAAACCAAATTCACATTATCCAAAAGCCCAAGTTCCAATCACAGGTCATCATCATATTCATTACAACCATTATTACCATACCCAAAACCCATCATCAAAACAAACTCAATTATACAACTCCTTTAACAGACAATTAAAACAAATTGTTCACAAAAATAAAAAATAAAAAAAAATCATCAATATGATAAAAAGAATATTTGTCACAAATATGTCTATAGTTGCATATATATATATGATCTGGGATTTTGACCTTGAGGGTGCCCTTGCAATGGTGGCATCTAAAGCAAGCCTTGTGGTAGACCTTGTTATCAGCTGTGAGCTGATCCACCAAGTATACTGTCTTCTCACATGCCTTACACTTCTGAGTTGTCCCTGCAAATGTTGCCATTTCTTTTCTAGATCTTTCAACACACACAATTTCAAGTAATCAATGAACAAACCCAGAAAAATGAACAAACCCAGAAAAATTCTTGATGATGGCAAAGACTGAACTCTCTCTCTCTCTCTCTCTCTATGTCTCTAGAGTCTTGAGTTTCAAACAAACAGCTAACTAGTCAGATAGGGAGAGAAAGCGTTACCATCTGCCAAAATAATAGGGTCTGCTCGACACACCAAAAAAAAAAAAAATGTAAAATGTTAGCTGTCCACATTGGGGGCAATTGGGTAATTTTACCATTTATATATAATAAAAAAAAGGAAAATGATTTGGAGCCCTAAAAAGAGGCCCCCTAATCCCCCTAATTTCCTGTTTGGGCAACTGTTTCCTTTTTTTTTTTTTTTTCTTACTTGATATGGAAATTAGAGGGATTAGGGGGGGCTCTTTTTAGGGGGATGTAGCAAGGTTGTAAAAAAAAATCTATGTCATTTTAAAACTAACCTTTTGTTTGCTATATGTAGGACTGAGTAAGGAATTCGTAAAATCCGTAATCCGATCCGGTTCAGTCAAATTCGATAGGTTTGGATTGATTTTTTTGAATCCGTGATTTGATTCCGGATTGAAAATTTCAAAATCCATAAGCCACGGATCGGTTCCGGATTGAACCTTACGGTTCCAGATTAGAACCGATCCAAACCATCTAGAAATAATCTATATTTATGCCATATATCCTCCCACACTATATAATTTCTTGCTTCATATAAAAGCTAAGGTGTAACTAAATTCACGCTTCACCTTATCAATTGCCATATGTTGTACAGTGTACCCTGTAGGCCTTCACTTTCTTGAAAATTAGTGCATTGTAGTTGAAAAGTTGTTGTAACCTTCAAACAGAGTTTGTAATATTAAGAAAATGGGCATATGGAAGTCCCAGAAAATAATTTTAAAAAAAAAAAATGGTTCGTGAATTTAGTTAGTGGAACAGATAGAAAATGCAAAGAAAATCATTGTTTCTTCCTTTTTTGTTTGTTGTTGTCTAAAACTAATTTATCTCTATTTATTTGCTTAGAATTTATGGAAAGGGAAATATAATGTCTACTACTGCTACTGATCATTTCATACAAGATGTTGTTTACTTTAAATGTTCTATATTTTTTTTGTTATTTAATTATGTGAATCCGTGATCCTAAACCGATCCAATCCGTGTTTAAACAGATTGGTTCGGATTGGTTCCACGATTTAAACGGATTGGATTGGTTCTAATTTTTTAGGAACCGTAACTAACGGATTGGTTCTGCTTTTCTTTCAATACGGACCATGCTCACCCCTAGCTATATGAATTAGTTTTTTGATTTTTTGACTATTTTAACATGAGATTAAAAAGTCTCGTTTAGAATGACTTTTTTGACTTTTGTGAGAAAAAAATGAAATGATTAGGGTTTGAATGTGACATTTTGTTTTATTGACTTTTTAATTTATTTTGTCTTTTTATGATTATTTTAACCCAAAAACTTTATGCCAAACATAGCCTACGGGTAATTCTATTTATACACCATCAATCTCTAAGTACACACCATTAATTATTAAATTTATATGACAATAATATCATTAAATAAAATAACTATTAAGAGCATCCCCACCCGAACCCTTAAACCTCCTCCTTACCTATTTTAAGGGGTAAATGGCTCCCTATATACCTGCATCAGTTCCCCTAAATAATCCCTTAAATTAATTTTTACTACAGTGGCTCCCTATTTATAGGGGGAGTCACTGTAACTCCTCATATATATATATTTGCTTTGTTTTGTTTAGGGACTGCAGTACACATTTATGATTTTTATTTTTTTTAAATTTATAATTAAAAATTATATTTTCATAAAATAAAGAAAAAAATAGGGAGTTCGTTAATAGAATAGAGAAAGAATAGGAAGTCTGTTGGGAGAAGTAAATGCAAAAGTGGATGCAAAAGTGGGGGAAGTAAATGAAAAAGTGATTCATAAAATAGGGAATGAATTTTTTAATAATATTTTAGGGTAAAATTTAGATAAACTAGTGGGGATGCTCTAAGGACAATATGGATGTATATATACTCATTTCAACAATTCACATATGAAAAAACAAATATCTTTGTACACACCATCACCTATAACAAATCTTTTTTCTATTATTTTTTAAACTTAAAATATTATTGTTTTTTCAAAAATTGAGTTTTGAGAGTTAAACCAAACTAGGCCTTAGGGTTTTTAAAAACATTAAAATCAATTGATTTTAAAGATTTACATATTATAGATGACATTAATTTGGAACAAAATAATAATAAAAATGTCAGTTTACTTTGTTATTTATCTTGTTCGTATTGATTTGGAACAAAAGACCGTTATTCATCTTTACAACAATGGCTTATTCGTTCCGTGCGCACACAGAGTTGAATATTTACAAAATATTCAATTATTTATGTTTGAACAGAATCATTTTGTTCATATTATTAAAGTTGAATAAGTATTAAATGTTCATACATAAAAAATTAAACATTTTGATTTAGTTCGAATATAAATTTGTGAACATATTAAAGTTTTTTCAAAACTTATTTATGAACAATACTAAAACTTTTTTTTTTTTATTAAATTTTTGTAGAATATCACACCGATTGCTTTGTCACCGTAAAATTTCAGCTTGCCGTTTGGTTCTTGTCGTTTGCTCTCACGTTGCTTCCATAGATTCAACACAAATCAGGAAAAGAGACACACACAAGAATCTAAAATTATAGTGAATTGTATTTTGGACTTTATTGTCTTTTCAACTTTAATGGTGTGTACATCATCTCGTGTTAACACTACTAAAAAAGAGAGTTTTCGAGTTGGTAGCGTGCCGTCACAAATAACATATTTGCCGACGCAAAAAGTTTTTGTGACGGCACTGCGATGGCAACTCGAGGGACGAAAATGGTTGGGTCGCAAAAGCTTTTGAGTCTGCACATTGCCGATGCAAATTTTTAAAATTTTTTAAGACAATAAGTTGTCGATGCAAAAAGTGGTTAAATATTTTAAAAAATCTAACCCATGATTTCCTCATTGACGCTCCGTACCACACTTAGCCCACTGCACCGCAATACCTCTTTCTAATTTTAAATGAGATATATATTATTTATAGTATATATACTCAATATTAATATAAAAGTACATGTATAAATAAATATATTTATTAAATATAATCAAGTAAATATATATATCTTGAGTATAAAAATATTTTGGTTGCCACGACATCAGTTGCCGACACAAAAAGGTTTAGCTTTTTGCGTCAGCATAGGTTTGTCGACGCAAAAGGTCTATATTTTGCATTAGTAAATTCAACTGACTTAAGTAATGCTATAAAATATTAACTTTTTGTGTCCGCCAATAGTGCCGACGCTAATGTTTGGTATTTGCGTCCACAAAAAGACTAGCTTTTGCAATGGCAAAATCTGCCGACTCAAAAAAACCAACTTAAAAGGCCATTTAATTTGTAGTGTACGGTGTGTATTGTGTTGTATGGGTTAGGCTAAAAAAGTAATATTATGGTGTGTGTTGAGTGAAAAATCAAAAGTTCAAACTATTATTGATATGAACTAAGTAATGGTGTACGGAGATGATTGACAGTGTATAAATAGAATCACTCTAAAACTAATTTATCGTATATGTCACCTTAAAATTAATTTATCAAACTCAAAAATATTTGAGCTTATTTTTTAATTTAATTTAAAAACAACTTTGAAGTCATATTTTCAAAAAGTTTCATAAATATCAACTTTGATCTTATTTGGTGAGAATGTATAGAGGCTACTTGTAATTTTTAATTTTTATTTGCGAGACAAAAATAGTTTAAATAAGTTTTTTTTTTTTTTTAAAAAAAAAAGATAATTGAAAAGCTGAGAGAATAATGTTTTTTAGTTTTTTTATTAATAATTTTCAATTTGTAATATTATTTGGTGTAACTTATATGAGTTGCTTATATATATATTAATTTGATATATTGTTGTTTGGTATAATTTCTTATAATTTAATTAGAAATAGTTTAAATAAACTAAATAATTTGATTATCTAAAATTTGGGATTAATAATTTTTTGCTCTTTTTTTAAAAGGGTAAATTACAAATACACCTCCTAAGGTTTGCTCAACATACAGATTGTCCCCTGTGATTTGAAATTTACAAATACCTCTATTGTTAGAATTTTTTATTTAATAGAATTAACTAAAAAAATAAAATTCATAATTGCTCTCCTATATAATAATAAAATTACCTAAATTATTAATTGAAATATATTTTTAACAGCATTAAAACTGTTAATTGACTTGATGATTTATTAATAAAAATGGGCGATTTGTTATAAAATTAAAAATCTCAGGGGTAAAATGTAATTTTTAAAATCACAGAGGACAATTTGTATTTTAATTAAATCTCAGAGGGTGTATTTGTAATTTATCCTTTTTTAAATTATTAAATTTTAGCTCTTAAAAAATTATTATCATTTTTTTTATTATTAATTTTTAGCTTATAAAAAAAAAGAAAAATTAGTGAAATATCTTTCTCTAACTTTGGATAGTAGGAAAGGTCCAATATATATTCTTCTATTAGTTAAGATCCCTCGATAAAATTTTTCTTTGATCATATTAGAGAAATTTTGATGTGTTAGGGCAACATTTTTCTGTATTGGGATGAAATTTCTCTGTGTTAGGGCTAAATTTCTTTATATCAAATTTTCTCTGTAAAAAATATTGAGGGATCCCAACTACTATAAAAATATTATATGTCATTTATTTTATAAAATCTTAATATTAGGGATCTTAAAAAAAATTTCCTATAAAAAATTATAAATTGTACCAAATAAATTCTTCAAATTTAAAATGTTTTTTTTTTTCAAAACACTAATTCTAAAAATAAAAATCAAAAATCAAAACGTTTGAATTTGAAGATTTTATTTTGAAAACAACATGAACTTAAAAATAAATAAATAAATAAAATAAAAAGTTAATTAACTAAAAGTCCAATTTACAAATGTTGTGGTAGTTCAGGTCATATCTAAGTTTTTTTGAACAAATAAGTCTTATTTAGTAAAACTGAGAATATTATCAGTTTTTCTCAATTTTTAAAACTAAGTATCAATTTTGCATAGTAATGTTTTAGATAATTGTTTCATTAATTGATGAAAAAACAGAGTAGTGGTTTGGGATGATCTAAATAAGTGCACTTTTTGACTTTTTATGAAGTATGGGTTGAATATGGATTGGGTTTGAAGTGATGTGGTAGAGAAGTGATGTAACTTAAATAAGATGATGTAACTTAAATAAGATAGTGACTTTTTGACTTTTTTAAGACACCCCCAAACAAGGCAATTTTGCCCTTTTACTTATTGATTTGATTCAATTATCCAATAAAATCGTAACAACATTATCAATTTTTTTCAGTTTTAAAACTGAAAACATTATCAGTTTTTTTTTTTTTAAAGTTATTTATTTATTTATTTTTCAATTTTGCACATCAATATTCCATCATCATGCTCCTTTATAGATACAAAATTTTTAGTTTTTGTACAAAAAAATAATTCAGTTTTACAATTTTTAAATTGCTTATTTTTTGTTTTTCGAAAACACTTTTCAGAAAATTCTACTTTCTTGTTTTCCATGTGTTTTTTTTTACTGAATTGTTTTAATATTTTAAGCATTTTTTTTTTAATTTTTAGACACACCTAACATAAATACACATAAAAAATATCATTTTTGTGAAAAAAATCTTTTAAAAATTCACTAAATACCAAAAATATATATAAAAAAAAATGAGAATTCAATATATTTTTCATATTTTATGTATTTATTAATTTTTTAAAATATTTTTTCACAAATTTTTTTACTTTTTAAATACATCTAAGTAAGGTGCATCTAAAAAAGTAAAAAAAAAATGTTTAAAATTTTAAAAATATTCATTAAAAACAAAAAAAAAAAAAAACTCAATTTTCAAAAAACTTAATCCAAAAAATGATGATTAGTTTTTTTTTTTTTCACATAATTTTTTTTAGTTTTTTCAATTCGAAAGTTGATATTTTAAAGTTTTGAAAATCAAAATAAATGTCAAATCATCATATTCTTTTATAGATAATCATAAATGATGAACAATCATTGTTTGAAGGGCAATTCTGACTATTAAAAATTTAATAGGACTTAAAAATTTTAAAAATCTTAATTAAAATTTAATGGAGTATAAGTTCATAAATTTAAAAGGGTGTATAAATGACACTAAAATAAAATCTAACAAATTTATGGAAAATAAGAAATTACAATTATACTCCTTATAGTTAAGATTCCAACGTATCGCGGTTTTCATGTATGGAAGCGATTAATGGCACGCTCTCAATTAGAGCGTGTTGTACTCTTCATAATCAGATGGAGATTTTCTTAAGTCAATTTCTTATTACGAAAATATTTGACAAATCAAATTAGGGGTGAGTATGGTCCGGATTAGATTAAATTGGGATAAAATTATGATCAATTCATTATCTACGATTTCTGAAAAATTGGAACTAGTCCAATCCGTTTAAATTATGGAATCAATCCGAACCAATCCATTTAAATACGGATTGGATCGATTTAGGACCACGGATTCACATAATTAAATAACAAAAATATATATATAACACTTTAATTTCATAAAAATATAAACATAACGTTATATTAGTTTAACATGTTTTTCTATAATAGTGATATACTGTTCTATAATTTAAACAACCAGAAGAAAACTGGTTTCACCATAAGTATTTAAACCATTACAAATTAAAACTAAAAACTAACAAACAAAAGTAATAAAAAAAGATATTATACAGTTTTAGGTTTGAGTTTAGATTTTATATAAAATAAGAGAAGATACTATGGGGAGGATGTATAATAAAAATATAGACTATTTGTATACGGTCCGGATCGGTTCCAATCCAGAACCGTGGGGTTCAATCCGGAACCAATCTGTGGATTACGGATTTTTAATTCTTCAATCCGGAACTGAACCGCGGATTCAAAAAATCAATCCAAACCTATCGAATTGAACTAGACTAGACTAAATCGGATTACGAATTTCATGGATTCCTTACTCAGTCCTAAATCAAACGGTTGACAATGTAGAACATCAGTGGAACCATAAGAAGTGAATCAAAACGGCACACATCGAGAGTGGTCATGTAACTGTTCTTTTGGGTAATATCTCTCTTGTAAATAATTGGGTTTCAATAATGTGGTATGATTTTTGTTTTGAATTTCTTATTAATATTTGGGTAAATTATCAATAGATTCTAATAGTTGAACTTAATTCCCAGTAAGTCCTATTAAAAATAAGTCTTGGTAAAATTATCATTAAAAATAATTTTTTGTGACAATTTTTATATGTCGCTAAAAATTGACAATTGGTAACTTTTTTTTTGTCATGATTTTTATAAATTGTCGCTAAAACTTACAATTAGTGAATTTTTTTATAACAAATTTTTCCTATAGAACCTATTAGATAATAAATTCACTTATTAGAACCTACACGTAAGTATCCCTTAATATTTTATGTTCTGCTGTGATTTATTTTTTCTTATTTTTTTCTGATTTAAAAAATAAAAGCAATCAAAATTAAATAAAATAACTCATCATTTTATTTTTTAAATCTTTATGCACAATTTTTTAAAAATACGAAAATAACTTTTTATATTTCTTAAAAAGTGGATTTTTTTAAAATCTCCACAAAAAAAAATAAAAAATAATAATTAATAATAATAATAATTCACTCACATTAGATCATGATACCTTTTTTTAGCAAAAATGATAGAGATCCTACTAAATTACTAATTTTTCTACAAGCTATACTCTTATGAGCCTATAATTATGTCTACACATTGTTTGAAAACAGGCTATTTTAAAAAAAAAATTAATTTTTTACGAAAATGATGTGCAGAAAAATAGAGAGAGTAATGCAACAACTTAGAGTGACTTTTTAACTTTTTAGCTAAAACTGAAAATTGTCAAACAGATAACTTCTAGATTTTTTGTTAAAATAACGAAAAACAATTTACTCAATTGGTGACCAATTTAAATTTAAATTCTTCTACAGTCACTTATTAAATTTTAAATTAAGTATACATTCATATGAGTGTGTAATTCATTCAAGTCTTTAACATTTTTGTTTAAATTTTGGTTGCTATTTCTCACAATAGCTATTTATATTATTTATTGACTTATAATAATAATAGCAAGTGACATAAATGTGATATCATAAAGATCATTAGAAGGCACCTACCAATTCACTATTGCTAACACTTTCATGACTTCAAATTTCAAATTTAAATGGAGGTAAGTTGAAGGAAAGGTGTCTAAGATTACTTTTCAAAAGAAGTTAATAATGTTGCAACAAAAATAAAATAAAATAAAAAGTACTTTAATTGTACCATTTAAATGTGGGAATGGTTGCACTATTCAATTAGCATTAAAGAAGGACAACAATAAGACATAGGGCTATTTTGGAAAGATAGTTAATAAGCAGCTTATAAGCAGCTTTTTTGTGAAAGAGGATTATAACTCACTTCCCAAAATAGGCCATAATATGTATTTATCCTTTTCTCTTCTCATCGTCATTATGTTTAGATTGACAAAAGAACTATAAATTTTAAGAGAACTAGTATATTAGAATATTTTACATCAATCATAGAAGATTTTCACGAAATGAAACACATAGATGAGATATTTTATGTTTCTTTATGTGAAAATCTTCTGTGCACTAAAACTTTTCGTTTTACATAGATTGTTGTCATTATCATTCTAATTTTACAAAAATAAATTTCTTTAAAATTCGAAAAGTACAAAGATAAATTTCTTTAAAATTCAAAAGTAAAGTAGTTTGTTTTTGGTTGTCAGTAGATCCATTTGAAACTTACCAAATTTCATGACTCAGTAAACCAACTTTTGAGCATAAAGTTGGATTCCAATGTCACAAAACCCCACCTACCTTTCCTTATTGTTTTTAATTCCACAAGACAAAAAAAATAAGACCAATTCAAGGTCCCAATTGATTGGCATTATGCAGCAACACAATACCTTCAAATATTTTTCTTCTTATGTGGGGACACACCTATTTGTCGATGTATTAGTGTTCTCATTCACTTGCTTTTTGTATGTTTTTCTGTTTATTTGTTTTATGCACAGTATTGTCATTATCAACAACTTCAATTTTATTGTTTTAAGTATGTCTAAAGTGGATCTGAGCTGTCCTTGAGTTCAAATTCTTGAGGTTAAATTACATTTTATATCTCTATATTTTATATTGAATTTCACTTGATTTCTTCATTTTTTAATTTGCAACAATTAGTTTCTTCAACATAGCTCGAATTTGAGCTTGGCCCGAATGACTCAAAATTCAACCACGGTCGACAAGGTGACAACCGCGTTAAACAAGTGTTTCACCCAGTCGTCCGGATGGCCGATCGTCCGGTAAACACCAATTCGGGCCATTCGAGCCCCTCCCTTTTTGAGCTACTAGACGTTTTTCTAATTCCTTATCCTTCAGTCAAATTGTAATGCTATTCTTCTTAGTATCATTCCCTAACAAAAATTGTTTGGTGACCCTCACACAATGCATTTTTTTTCTTTTCTATTTATGCCATATTTTTCCACAATTTTTTCTAAACTCACCCTCACGAACCATCCCTTTCCTAGTAAGTGTGGAAAATACTATAAAGAGAAAATATTGTGAAAAAACATCAAAGAAATAGAAAAGAGAAGAAAATTACATTGTTGTCCTACAAAAATGTCTCATGTGATAGTCACGGAACAATTTTTGTAAAGCAATTTAACATCAAACTAATAAAATGACTACATTGCCACTTGACCGAAAATACAAAAGATTAACTTTTATAATTGAAAAATCGAATGATTAGAACAAGATTTTGATGTAAAGTACACAATGCAAATTATATTTTTCCCTTTATTATTATTATTATTATTATTATTATTATTTTTATGATTGCAAGGGGCTCCCCACCCCCCGCCCCCCCTCTTTTCTTGTTGATCACCTTCCCCAACCAAGCATAACTCCAGAAAGGGTATCTACAAGAACAACTCATCCAAACCCCATAATTATATCTCCGGTTTTCTTTTGAATGTTCATCTTGAATACCAAAGCAAGATAACATTTTGCAGTACATCCATCACAAAATCCCCAAGTTGGAGATAACATCAATAATATTGTTATACAACTCTTGTATAACAGCTAATATTGAAAATTAAAATCCATCAGAAGTTGATGAGCAAAGTTTTAGGGTTTAAGCTCTTGAAGCTGACATTTTTGTCCGGTTTATTTGGCACTAACAAAAAACAAATTCATAAAAAACCCTAATGATGCACCTGGTAGACTCAGATGAAATGCCATAGAAACACATTCTTCCATTATGCACTCCCACTTGCTTTCCTAGCTTCTTCTCGCATTACTGCTTTGACATAAATCTCATAGCAACATCCTGAAACCAAAAAAATAAGAAGAAAAAAATAATTAAAAAAAATTCTAGGTAGTGATTGATAGGCAAAGCAAAACGATAAGTTATCTTCTTAATGCAGGTAACATAGATATTTCTAGTCACTTTAAGCAACCATATCAATTGGCCATTATGTACATGCCAGTCCCTTAAAAGAGCATAGAAGAAATAAGAAATTTTAATCAATTCTACAATTAGGAAGTGCTAAGGTTTCAAGTCGAAGATGCTACGAGGGAAAGACCCCAAGTATGTGCATACTGGATTGAGAGTAACAGAAGACCTACTATTTTATCAGATTACATAGATGTAATATGGATAGATTGGATATCAAACACATTCTCTTCTCACAATTAACCAGATGCAAATGCATGAACTGTATTATAAATGTCCTGCCACAAACTACAAAATAATCAATTGCAAAATCACAAACAACGTAACAAATTGTTTACTGATGCAAGAGAGAGATGCAAACCTCGCAGCAACAAAGTGTATTAGCATGAAAGGATACATCAAGAGTCACTTTTTTTTTTTGGTAAGGTGGATACATCAAGATTCCTTACAAAACACAACAAATGCCGCCTCACTATTAGGGTACAACATGAAGCTCCCAATTGAAGCATCAGTTGCAAAATCACATATGTTTTTCCAAAGAATGATAAAACAATGTAATAAATTGTTTACTGGTGCAAAAGTGAGCTGCAGACCTCCCAGGAACAAAGTGTACTAGCACAAAAGGATACACATCAAGGGTCATTTTTCTTATTTTTTTCCCCTCAGTAAGTTGGATATATCAAGATTCCTTACAAAACACAACAAATGGCATCTGACTTTTAGGGCACAAAAAAACTCCCAATCAAAGAAGCTGTACATGGGTGGCATCTCCCGTCAATGCCTTCTTTTGATGTACTTACATGTACATTTTAGTAAAGGAGAAAAATCAGCATCAGGCACAAGACAACAGGCTGATTATGGATGTGGTATGAGTCTAAATCCTATACCATCAGAACTGACCTGTGTTTTTTTGGGTTTTGCATCAATTTCAGTTCCACCCAAAGCCAAAGGTAATATCAAATCTCAGAACTAGAAATTTCGTCTAGAAAGCTAATGCAGGGAAAAGAAGTGAAGGCATTAGCTTACCAGCTACAACAATGATCGTGAGAACATCTCCAACTCTTTTGAGTCGCCACACACTTTTCTTATGTGATTTGAACTGCTTCAATGATGGATCCTCTGCCAAAAGCTGCAAGGAAACGAGCTTAGTTTAAGACAATCCTCAAACTTAGTGAAATCAACGAATAAGAAAGCAGCTCATACAGAAATCCAAAGGTCTACATATCAAATAACTTCCCAAAAGTCAAATATTAATCCATCAGATTGTGTTATTCAGAAGTAAAGGAAAATGTGAAATCATTAGTTTCACAGATATCATTTATAAAAAAAATATTTTGAAAACAGATATATACTGATATGTATAGCTTCAGAAGTAATTATTGTGTAGACACATAGTCACACACTGAGAAGTTCAGACCACAAGAAGAGTGATAAATTTCAAGGGACAGATCAACAACAATCCTAGAAGCTAGTAGATGTGAAGATTTCAACAATGTATTAATATAATGTGTATGAAAAATGTTTATTCAGACTGTAGGCCACATATATTTTCATATAGTATACTCTGCTTACAGTCTACTCCTCTTATAGTGTCTTTCACAAACAAGATACAAGCCATAGGAAGTAAAATCTCAAATATATCCTTTTTAACAAGTACAATACACAAGTAAAGCAAATATGGAAGCAAAATGCACTCAACCCCTCATGGTGGGAGTGCAGGCAATATACAAGTTCAAACAAGAATAGCTAATAGAAAAACAAGTGGAAAGAAGAATTGGCTTATAAAATTGAATAAACCTGGAAACAACTTTTTTGTTATAACATTACATAAACAGGACAAGATTCTAATTCACAAGAAAATGTAGACATGATGGAGGAGCAAGATCATTTGGCCATATTTTGAGGAAGGAAATGGCAGACATAAATGAGCAAGATGGGAAAATATTTTATAGGAAGCCTCCATTAGAATTAGTGCTTGCACCTCATGTAGTTTTAAGTAGAACAGTAGAACAGTATTCCCTTGGCAACGGAGGGAGATTCAATAAAACTTTCCAAAATGATGTGGCCCGCAGGGGGTATGAACTTGATGATGGATGATGATGCTATCTAAGAATTTACAATGGCAATAATATAAAAAGAAAATATTTTCAAACAAACAAAGAGATAAAAGAAAATCCAGGAAAATGTGAGTATTGTAAATTGCCAATTTTAATCCAAAAGAGAGTCTGGCCTAAGTAGTAAAGCATTGAATAAGAACAGGAGCATTGAGTGCAGTATTTTCCTAAAGAAAACATTAGATAGTTAGAATCTCAAGGCATACAGATAAATGAGGAAACTCGGGAGATTTCCTAAAGTGGGTGAACCATCTAAGACTGCCTACCTACTACCGGTCCTCAACCCTGCAGTAAGCAGGAGCCTTGTGCCCTGGATAAAACCTTTTTTTAGACAACAAATAAAGCTACCTGCAGCAGCACAAACACCAGTACTTCCTAGAAAATGAAAATTGGGGTTGGATTCACTCCCCACTCATGCAAGCATAGATCACTAAATTTTGCAACACAATGTAGACATGTTATGAAATGTAAGTATATATATATATATATAGAGAGAGAGAGAGAGAGGCGAAACTATTTAATGTGAAACAAAAAATTTTAATTGTTGGCTTAGACGAAACTGAATAGATGGTTCATTACGCCAAAGGATGAGAAATAACAAATATTAAAGGGGAAGGTACTAGCCTACTAGGTTTTACAACAAAAACATAACTGGCAAGATGTGCACACATGGGAGACCAGGTGGTAGCAAGAGGTGGGTATTTACCACAGCCACAACTAGGGCACCGACCAAGCTGGCCAACATTTTAGCCTGATATATTAATAAGTTGGGCTTGGGATTTATACTTTCAACCGAGTTCGGTCCGGCACACTATTTGATTAATTAATGATAATATATTAAAAAATATATTTTTGTTGGGATCTAGACTTTATCTTTGGTGATTTTATTGAAACTCACATTTGTGATAACGTGTGATTGAATTTATTTAGGAAATCCTTCAATTTATAATGATATCAGTATATTTATTTAAAACATATAATGTGATTGAATTTAATTATGAAATGTTTTAATTTTTTTTAACATATAACCCGATGGATGGGTTTGAGATTTATAATTATTTTTTCGGTCAGGCTTGGGCAGACGCAAAGTCCCTTATTATGTAGTGCCAGCCTGACCCTATGAATGCCCACCACTAGCCACAACCAATTGCGGGTAGGGAAAAAATAACTATGATCAGATGACATGCATAATTCTCTCTCAAACAGAAAGAGTCTAAAAGGAATGTCTCTTCATCATTTAAAGGAAATGTCTCTTCATCATTTCACTCTCAAGAACTGAAATCTTTCAAATAAGATGTAACTGATGGTGTGAATAAGATACAATGGATGGTGAGAAAGAAAAAGGTTTCATGAACAGTCTTGTGATTAAAGAAAACTAAAATAATTACTTCCAAGTTTCAAAGGCTGTTCAATAAAAACCATGCAAAAGAGTATTGTCCTACTTGTGAACTCAGGATGACAATAAATTCTGAAATGGTTCAAAATCCATAACTCTCCGTATTAGGGTCAACAGTGTAGGGCAATCCATGACAGTTCGGTTGAATAACTCCTTCAATATGACGAAAATGAAAAGAAAAACATATGTAGAAAGTGTGAACTGATAAGGCATTACAATACCAATATCTAAACTGGAGGAGTTATTCAGAACTGCACCTGTGTCATTTTTTAAAGCTTATGCACCACATCACAACAACCCCCACCCCACCCAAATAATAATAATAATAACAACAGAAGGAAACAATCCTCCAACAAAGAAATATCCTTCATGGGAAGTAGTTTTTAGGCCTGTTCTCCTCACCTTTCCAACTCACACTTGATGTTTGCAAGAGCTGCCATTGGTATGCAAGATTTTCAACACAAATGTTGTACATATAGAAAATTATAGTGTGAACTTGATCACTTACTAACCAAATGATAAATGAAATGCAAAAGCAGAAGCTTCTATATGTGCTTCACTTCACACAACAAGCTTTTAACTTTTCATTGTTCAACTTACATGCATGGCAAAGTAAAGAAACATCCAGAGGGTCCAGACCCACTTCTCCATTAAGTGGGGAATGTAAGAGAAGAGTCACCCAGAAAATCATAGGAATCGATCACAGAAGACCACATGTTATTTTATTTAACAAAAGGTATGAAAGGGGTGAAGGGTCACGAACTGAGAACAATTATGCAAGTATATGGTATAAATACTTGATGCCACTGATTTCGAGTTCATATTGGGTGATCAAATACATCTGAGCTTATATTAATGGGTAAATTAGGCCCTTAATTTGTGAACTAGGTAAAATAGCAGAGAAAACAGGAAAGTGATGCAATGCAACAGTTCATTTATTTTCCTTCTCTTTTCTTTGTTTCTTTTTTTCTTTTCTTGCGATTTTTTCGGCCTTTCCATTGATTTGACTATAAACTAAACAGTAAAACAAAGGCCAAAAAGGTGAATTGAAAGGTAACAAGAATAACAAGGTCTGATCATGATTTCAGTTACTATCATGAACTTCCTTTTCCATTCTCAAAATCCCTTTTTTTTTCTTCTAAGATTCTATCAACATTCCATTTGCTTCCATGGATCCCAACAATTTTCACCAAATCTCTTGATTTTACAACATACAAATCAAACAAAACACGATCTAAATGAATCAATTAAGCGTTTAATTTGCTAAAATTGCAAAAGAAGAACAAAACTCACAGCCTTCTCACGAGGCCCTGGTTCGACATGGAATCCCCGACGCGACAGAGACAGCGAATCCTCCGACTTCTGCAGTGATTTTTCGAGAGAGAAAGTTGTTGCAGAAAAACAAACAAACAAGTAGAGCACCGCAAATTAGAGAGAAGATCGATTGATTTAGGCAGTAGATGTGTATATGTATGTATGTATGTATATATATATATATAGAGAGAGAGAGAGAGAGAGAGAGAGAGAGAGAGAAGGAATACCTGAGAATGAGAGCGTAGATGAGAGAGAAGAGTGGTTTTGTTGAGAAGAAACGCCATTATTGAGCGCTGAGAGAGAGAGAGAGAGAGAGAGAGAGCAGATATGAAAGCTACCCAATAATGGCACAGACTTGGGAAATGGTTAATTGCCTAGACACCCCTCAATTTTATGACTGAATTATCAATTCACCTCTCAATTATATAAAACTGCCTATTTAAACCTCTCAACAATAAATATGTATTATGTAAATAATTTCCTTGAATCTACTATTAGGATGAAAAAAGATTGGGAGCTCTAAATTAAAAGTTTAATAGTTTTAATTTGTGTATGGGTCTCATGTGATGTAATATTTTGACATTGGCTTATTTTATTATTATTATTTTTTTAATTTTCCACATTATTAGTGCTCTTTTAGAGCTTTCAAATTAGAGGGATGTATCATTCATATATTAGGATAGTTACAAATGAGTGAAAAATATTATACAAATTAAAGAGATATAAAATAGTAGACATACCACCAATAAGTACAAAATATGAATGTAGAAGAGCATATCCAATGGTGTATCAATTTTTTCATTAAATTTGAGTAAAAATTTAAAGAAAAACTCTCTTTGATATTAAGTGCTCTAATTGAGGGTTTTGCAATTTCGTTAAACCACCGGTCAACCGGTTGATCGACCAATGCAAAATTTTCACAATTTTCTCTATTAAGGTGATCATCCGAGAGGTCGACTGAGAGGACGACTGTGCGGTCGATCAGCTAGTGTAATTTTTTCACAACTTTTACATTGAGGTGATCATCCAGAAAGACATTTGAGGGGACATTTGTAACGTCCCACTTTTTATTTCTCTGAACCATTACCAGATTCATTAATTTAATTCAATTTCAGAGATAACATGCGGAAAACTCTTTACATCAATGAGTAAGAATAAATAAAGATTCTCTCATCCAAATGCAAATTAAATACAACATGAGCATAACTAAATAAATTGCTCGTAAGCTTACATCTTTAAAAGTAAAAGAAAGGGTTTAACCCTTTTACATCAATGGCATTCCGCCCACAAATAAAAAGGGGGCCAACAGGTAAAGAAGATCCATGACCTTGAAACACTTCTCAATGTTCACCTGAAAAAGGATTAGCAACGTAGGATGAACATAAAATCCAGTAGGGATCCCAATATGATCTTAAACAATAACAACATATAGATAACTATGATCATGAAGGCTTTAAATCATATCATACACATATAGTGATGGTTTATAGAAAAATATACTTATATAGGAACTTTTCTCAAAATTATTCATTTCATCCAACAACATAAGCATTTGACTTTTCTTTCTTCATGTTATCTTTTTCAAAATTCATATGATTATAACAAATTTTTGAAGAAAACAATTTCACCAAGCCCATTACGTTTTTTCTCACTTTCCAGACTTATACTGTGATAACCCTGCTCCGTATTATGCTAATTAATCTTAATTGTGATTGTGATTATGTGTAGATATGATTTTGAGTGCCATTTATATAAATATATGTGGTTTGAATTTCTATCTGTTCACCGTAGGAATATCTGTTCAACTTATTGTTATAAACTGAAAATTGAAGGCCTTGTCGGCCACAGAAATCGAAATTGACTACGCCATTGTGATTAGCGTAATTTTTAGAGCCTACGGTGAAATTTAATTGA
Organism: Camellia japonica; assembly: GCA_030407325.1. Lineage (NCBI taxonomy): Eukaryota > Viridiplantae > Streptophyta > Magnoliopsida > Ericales > Theaceae > Camellia > Camellia japonica. The sequence goes on from JAPPVO010000059.1 coordinate 94,113,607, forward strand.
AAATTTATTCAACTCAAAATAATTAGATTCAGAACGATTAATTAGGCACTATTATTAACCTTAATCAATTTGATTAAGTGTGAGACTATAAAAGGGGCTTTATTACACTTATATTCACTTTGTTTTGAGCTCAAAGTTGAAAAATCACTCTAAAGAGAGGGAGTGAGGATCGGTTAGAGACAGATGGTGGAATGATTGGAGCTTTGATCTTGAAGCTTGGAAATGTCGAAGATTAACTCAAGAATTTGCTATAGATTTGAAGAATTGAATCTCTATGTGAGCATTTGAGCATGGATTCATGAGTATAAGTTTGTAAATTTGTGTATTCAAGCTAGTTGGGTAATCAAGAACATAAATTGAAATGAAATTGAAGAATTTAAAGCTTATATGTGCATGCATGTAAGAATTTGTCATGAAGTTGTATAATTGAGCATGAAAAATATGATCCATGTAGAATTGTGGTTAAAATTCATGCTCTTGATCATCATTTGTATCATCTAAGTTGAAAATGGAAGTTGTAGTTCACATGCAAGTGCAATTCATAGAAGCATGAGTGTTGGATGCATGAAATTGAAGTATTGATGATGGGTTTGATATGAATCGTGTGTGTATGTAAGTAATTCAAGGAAATTAAGCTTCATAATGTTGTAATCTAGAATTTGTATCATGTTAGAAGGTTTGTATGTGAAGTGTGAGTCGTGGTATGCAAGTTATTTGACTTTGAATGCAAGTTTGAGCCTCAAGAACAGTTCTGGAAAACCCAGAATTCGACATGTCCGCTCGAACGGGGAAAGTGCCGCTCGAGCGTGAAATACGAGCTCCCAGAACTTTTTGCAGACATGGATGTCCGCTCGAGCGGAGAGATTGAGGCAACCAGTACTTTTCCAGACCAAAGGGGGGTCCGCTCGAGCGAGTAAACCTACGCTCGAGCGGGGAACCCTGTTTCTAAAATTTTGTAAAGTTGAATTGAGTTTCATTTTCCGTTCTCTTCCATCTCTAAGCGCTCTTAGGCATGCATTAATGAGTTAAAATGATAAGAACGAAGCCTAAGAGGAATGTATGAATTAAGAACGGAATGAATCGTTTGTGACCCATTATGTTCATGAAATGTGTAGGGTCAAACACGAGGGCAAATCCACCGGCAGATCACTGTGAGTAATATCTTAATAAAGATATCTGAAGTATGTTATTTGTCCAATTGCTTACTTTCATATAAGTCTTGTAAGTTTGTCACATTGAATTGGGGACAAATATTTTTTATGCCGTATGATTGGGTCAAAGGCCGTTGGATACAATTGACTGGGCCGAAGGCCGTTTGACATGAATGATAGTCGGATATGAATGATTGGGCCAAAGGCCGTCTGACACGAATGATAGTCTGACATGAATAATAGTCTGACATATGAATGACTGGGCTAAATGAGCCAAAGGCCGTCTGGCACAAATGATAGTCTGACATGAATGATAGTCTACCACGAATGATAGTCTGCCACAAATGATAGTTTGACATGAATGATAGTCTGACATATGAATGATTGGGCCAAAGGCCGTCTGACATGAATGATAGTTTGGTATAAACAAGTGGGCCGAAGGTCGTCGGATCTGAACAATTGGGCCAATGGCCGTTGGATACGAACGATTGGGCCAAAAGGGCCGTTAGACATGAATGGATAGGCCAAAGGCCGTCGGGTATGAGTTAATTGGGCTCGAGGCCGTTTGATACGTCTAGAGCTTTAGTCGATTGATACATTAAATAGAAACATGAATTGGGCCCAAGGCCGTCTGATGTAACTGTTTCAAAGATTGTTCATGTATCTTCCTTATTTGATATTATTCACTAGGCTTTCGCTCACGCTTATTCATGTCTATGTAGGTGAGCCAAGGGACGTCCAAACCCAGCCTCGGTGTAATATGTGAGAAACAGTCAAGGTTTTGGAGAGTCAGCCCAAACGTCTCACGCATGAGACTTGTCTTCGCCTCTTTTGTTCTTTTGACATATTTTTGTTATATTGGCAAAAACATCGGATTACTTTTGTATATAAATCTTGGGTCTGACTGACTTAGACTTGAATGATCCTGTGTATGTACAGAACTTTGCGTTATTATCTCTTTGATGTGAGTTATTAACAGGTATATATATATGGGTTGTTATGATGTGCCATGTAAGCACAGCTCTATGGACAAAAGTTTTAAATTTGCTTCTATTTGGCCCTTTTACTCTGATGAGATATGTCTTGTTTGGATTGAGGCCGTAGGTAATCCCTTGATTACTGGCCGGTTATGTCCTTAACCCATAGGGGCGGGTTCGGGTCGTGACATATACCTGATTTGCCTTTTCAAAACATGTTCACATAAGTATTCAAAGTCTTTCACGTTTTTCACCATCTTAACATAATACTTACGTTCGTTTCTGACACATTCATAACTATACAAGTATGCCTTTAATACAAAAGGAAAACAACAAGCAATCAATAACTATTTGCTTTAACAATTGAGGCAACACGACCTTCTAGAACAATAACCATCATAACCCATGATATACCCAGATACATTGACAATAATGATAAATAAATTCTGCTCTACCTGCTTTAAGCACGGTAAGCCAATGATACACCTTTCCATAACAAAATGCCAAGTCAAGGATATACATTTCCATAAAAAAATCCCAATTTACCAGACACCAGCTGGAAGGTAATGGTACTTCTGCCAAGTTCTCCAGGCGCTAGCTGGAAGGTACTGGTACCTCTCATTCTAAGCGCGGCCAATTCTCCAGGTGCTAGCTGGAAGGTAATGGTACCTCTCATTCGAAGTGCAAGCCATTCCCAACCATCTCAACATACTAGAATGCATAACAACATAAGTGTAATACATACACAATGTATATAAACACATAATCACATATGGAGTACATCCCCTTTACATTCCCAAATAACCATACATATCCAATGTATATAATTATAGTTATATTCAATGACAAGCACAAGTCATTAATTTCAATTCACCTAGTCCACATGCAATTTCTACAACAGTCATAGCTATCATCCACCGATAGCCTAAAACATATATTTCTAAACATATATACAATCTCCAAAATAGATAAACTATCAATATTTTCATAGGTGAGAGATTTCAAATATCCAACCCCACCATTTACATTCATATCTATGCATTTTATGCATCTAATACGAAAGGAAAACAAAAATCCAATTCTCGCAAAACTTTCAGTCCAATAACAATGATAATATGTGAAGGTTTCAAGATCCGACCTCAAGTTCATTATTCGTTTACAAAGGGTGATGATTTCATTTTCTTTCAAAAAGACCACTTTTGTTTATTTTCCAATCCACACAACTCCAACCATTTTCTAAGAATTCATTCTTGTCATTTTACAAAACTAAAACCAAATCCATCCTCTTTATTTTACAAACCAATTCCATTGGTATCAAAACCATAACTCAACTCAACTTCACATGATTAGTCTAAAACAATACCAATGCCATGATTACTTCTCTTTTTATTTCCTTTTGGTATAAACATAATTATACAACCCATATTAGCAAAATACAAAGATTATTCAACTTCCTCCCTTTTAAATCCATTAATTCAATAACATTAAATTAGGGCTTTCCTCCCCCTCTTCACAAACATAATAAATCATTTTTCCCAAACAACCCAACAATAAACAACTTAACAATTCCAATCACAAATATCAAACCCTAGATCCCCTTTCATGGCTTTCAAGAAAATCTATAATGAATATGGTTTTTATGCAATAAAATCTACCATATGTCTGTCTATAGACAAAGTATTAGAAAGGAGCAAAGAAATCCCTACCTCTTAAAGCGAAGAGAAAACAATTCAAAAATCGCTGGCGACGAAACCACAAACCATTTGGATCAATAAAAAGCCCTTGACAAGATCTACAACATTTCTCAAAGGACCAAGGTGAAAAAGATGGCTCTAGGTGAGCAGATCTAAAGATCTAAGTGCGAAAAGTTAAGTTTTAGAGAGAGAAGAGAGAAATCACGGGCTGAGAGGAAAAGAGGAGAAAAAGTAATGAGAGGAAAGTGGTTTGGGTCTATTTATACTAGTGGCAAATAGCCCCAAGGTCAAATAAAATAATAGGCCCAAAAACCCCCTAAGAGTAGGGCCCATTCGAACCCCAAAATCTGAAGAAAAAAAAAAAACGTGCAGGGGTCGACCCTTCGGGCAAGGAGGTCGACCCTTTAGGTAGAAAAGACAATTTGGCACAAGCAAGGGGGGTCGACCTTTAGATAAGAGGGGGTTGACCCTATTTTCCAGCAACTAACACACAAATTCTACAACATAAGAGGGTCGATCCTCCCCAGACTGGTGTCTACCCTATTTTCCAGCAACACTTCTAAAAACTTCACCAATAGGTAAGGGTCGACCCTTAGGAAGGCTGGTGTCGACCCCAGAATGGAATTTTCTAAGTCTCCAAGGAACTTTTGACAAGAACAAGTGCGAACAACCAAACCCAACAAGTTTAAATTGATTTTCACTCATCCAAAACCAAGATACAACAACACCAAAGATCCCCAAAATAAAATAAAGGATTCAAATATACTTTTCAAAAGTTTTAAAAGGGTACAAGTGCTACAACATTTGGTGATGAAAATCTAAAGGCAATGAATAGTGATTTGATGAAAGACACATTGATTCTCAGTTTGAGGAAAGAAAAATGAAATCCTAGATTTGATACCGATTTGATGAAACCGTTGGAATTGAAAAATGAACCATTTTTCATCAAATTCAAATTTAGTGATAAGTTTGATATACGATTGGAGATAATTTAAGTAGTCCTTGTTTTGGTAAAAGTGAAAATTATGATCTTACTTGTATAGACTCTATTTGCACCTTGATGTACCTCCTTAGATCATCTCCAATTATTCATTAAATTTTTTTATCTAATTTAATTTTAAATTGGTGTAAAAAATTTAATTTGATTTTAATTACTCCAATTCTTTTATCAAATTTTCATAAAAATCTTTTAAAAAATTCAAATTTCACATTTCATCAAATTTATTGAAAAAAAAAACAAAAATCTCCAATGCTACATGTTTTTAAATTTTCATCAAAATAAAATTTGATGAGTTCTCAATTTGATAAAACAATGACTTTTTCTTAATTTGATGAACATTTGATGAAAGCATTGGAGATGATTTTTTTAACACTTTCTCATCAAATTTAAATTTGATGAAAGAAAAGATAAATAATTGAAGATGCTCTTAGAAGGTGTATGAGAATATGCTATTTTAATTGATTTTTAAATTTTTTACGAAAAGACGTATAAAAAACAGACAGAATGATCTAAGTGAATATTTTAAATTGTTGACTATTTTAATCCTAATTAGGGATGACAATTTGAATCTGGCTCGACGAGGACCCGGCCTCTCGATTCCGACTAGAACGGTTTTTTTTCGAAAAATACTCCCGACGGGCTGAGGATGGTATTCAAAAATGTATCGCCGATAATGTTTGGGCCGGGGATGGTGATACATTCCCTACATTCCCTAGCCCCGGCCTCGGCCCATACCCATCCTCATTCCCATCCCCGTCCTCATCCTTGCTTCCCCAAAATGAAATTACTATTATACCCCTATATATATATATAGACCCTCATAAGTTACATAAGTTACATAACACAACCTCAGAGCCTCACTGTCTCTCTCTCGGTTTTTTTTTTCTTTCTCTCTCTCTCTCTAAAACCCTCCCATCACACCGATCTCCTTTACTCACTCCCTCCAATCTCCATCATTCCTTTCTAAAATGAGGTTGTTTTGCTTTTAATCGCCAAATCACACCTCCGTCGAAGCCACCATCACAAACCAACGTAGATCCCAAATCAGGTTTCACTGATGCGAAATAGTAAGACCAGCGCGGATTTGAGGCGAAGCACTGACGCCTATCTATGTCGCCGTCGTGGATGCGGTCTCGCCTTTGCTCGTCGTCGATTGTAATGTCTCCTTCATGGCTTTCATCTCTGGATCTACGCTAAAATTTGAAGATCTCTTTGTATAACTACATATGATATTTATAGATCCACACACAATCAATCCAGTTCAAACTTTCTCTTCTATAGATCTGTTTTCTGTTTTTCTTTTTGTTGTTGATATCCCATTATCACTGTTCATTATTTTATTCAATTAAAAGATTTCATTTTTTTTTATTACTGTTTTATTCTTTGTTCATCATTGAGTAGGTTGGGTTTGGGAGAGTATTGATTTTTGATAGTATATGGAAAATGGGGTTGGCTCTGTAACTGGTTTGTTTTGTGGTGAGATTGTTTGCCATTGCAGTTACTTTGGTCATTCAAGGATCTGCAAGTGATTGATTATTTGATTTCCACTTTTTTTTTTTTTTTTTGTGGGACGGGGAATCTTTGGGGTCGGGGAAACCTGATTCCCGTTAGAGGGATAGGAGGCGGTGATAGGTTTCCCGTCGGGGGGCCGGGACTTGGGAATTTTCACCATCAGAGATTGGGGACCAGGAAGGTGATCCCCAACCTTGCCCCGGCCCGTTGCCATCCTTAATCCTAACCCAACTTGCTAAACTACCGGTTTTATGAGCAATGTTGCTTATACTTAAAACTCTTACTAAATATATATATACTAGCATATGCCTATGCCTGAAGGTATGGTGTAAATAATGTTAGGATTAGAATATAAGTGTAGTCCCAATGCTATTTAAATTTATTTTTTAATTTGATAAATTCACAAATTTATTATAAAATTTTAGAGTTCTCACAAAACTTCTCACGAAAACTCGCTTTTCTTTATACAATATATAGCTAGATAGATAGATATGGTTGGCATACATATAATATCTACTGGCATATATACAATGTATGGAAATATGTGTAAAATATATTGAACAAAAATGAGAAAATAAAAAAAAATAAAAAGAAAAGAGGGAGGAAGGAAGGTAGGATTATGTGATCATGAGATCATGGAAGGATGAGTGAGAAAAGAAAAAAAGTAAGAGAGAGAAGTGAGAAAGTAGAAAATATACATGTAAGACATTTTTTAAAAAATATATCGCAATCATTGTTTTATAATTTGAACAAATTTGAGCCATCAAAATGTCCTAATAGGAGAAAAATAGGTTGAAGATTAAAAAACCGTCCTACTTTATTTTATATATATATATATGTCTGTGTCTAAAATTCCACTATTTTTATTGAGAAATAAAATTTTTATAATTTTCAACATAATTTATAAACTAAACATGTAAAATTGGTTTCTCACCAAATTATCCGACCCAGTAATAAAGCTGGTATTTTTTTTTTTTTTTTTGCATTTAAGCCTTTATTTGAGATGAGTTAATTTAGCTTGATTTTTAATTTTTTTGGGGTCTAATTTAATCTGAATAAATTAATTTTGTTTGAGAAAAAAATTTGACTTTTATTTGTTGAATGTGATAATTATGAGAAAAAAAAAAGTAAAATGATTATACTTTGGATGTGACACTGTCCTAATTTGGCATGTTAGGTTGGGAGGCTAAAATGCTAAAATAGTCGCAAAAGATAAAATAGACTAAAAAGTCTATAAGATAAAATGCCATATTCAAACCATAATCGTATCACTTTTTCTTTCATAAAAGTAACAAAACCTTAAAAGTTCAACTCAAACGAGAATTTTTAACCCAAACTAAAATAGATAAAAACTAAAAAACCAACTCACTTCCCAAACAAAGCTATTTTATTTTATTAACTAAATTAGCTTATTTGATTTTTTTGTACTTATTTAGTCACTTTAACTATTTTCAAATGAGGTCTACAAATTTTTTTGGATATAACTTATAAATTTTTTTATTTTTTATTTATTATGAAAAAATGTGTAAAAAACTAGAAAAATAGTAGGACTTAAATAAGTTAATTTGCTCTAAGGACAAATCTAAATGATACTACATATATTTGGAAAGTTGATAAAAAAAATTAGCTTTTTTGACCTTTTTTAGCTGAAAAAGCCAATTTTTTTGTATTTTTTTTGTGTAAAAAAATTTAAAAACCAAAAAATTGACTTTTTATCAACTTTCCTAAATAATAAATCTCACTATTATTTTTATTTTTATTTTTTATCTTGTACGAAAAGTCCACATAACAAGTGTAGTAATTTGTGTGGTGTGAAGCAATGGTAAATAACTTGTCGAAGTAAAGGGTCAGCAATTCGTAAATTGATTTGGGGACGATAGGGATCTGGTGCGTCATCATCGTGCAGTCTTGTTCACTGCCGCGAGAATAATAAATTGGATGGATGAACCCACTGTTGTCACGTGGGCACCTAGTTTCATGGGTATAGTAGAGCCGTTTATAATTGAAAACTAAACTAAAATTGTCAATCAGAAGATCTCAATTCATTCATCAGCACAACAACAGTCCCTGAATCAAAGAAAACCCACCACACAAAAATAATGGCAATTAGAGGTACAGTTATGATTGGAAGAAGAGCAACTCAAACTCAAACTCATCTCTCTTCTTCCCTGTAATCCCTACCTACCTCCAAGCCAGAACATTCCATGTCATTCCTGATTCTTCACACTCTTTCCATCATCCACCCATTTCACATCCAAAACCCCAATCTGGTAACTCCTCCATTCATTCTTTCTTTCTAAGGGGGTTTTATGGATTTAATTCATTCAAACTCGTGGCCTATGCTTCCTGAGGTGCTTCATAGTTTTCGTATTTGGTTTTTTATATATATGTTTTTTTAATATTAATTGTATTTGATACTGTGTTAATCTCTGCATATATGTGTACTAGTGGGTGTGTGCCCCTACCCCGATCCGATTCATCTGCTGTTAAATTTGTAAAATATAAATTTTGATTTTACTTTAAAAGTGTATATATATATATATATTAAAGATGTTGTTATCCACCCCAGAGGTCTGGGGCTTGAATCATATTCACTCACTAAAATAGGTTGGGCTATATAATTTTGTGTTTTAAATAAGTTAGAAGGGCATTTTCGGAAATGAAAATGTCATATTGTGTCAGCACCATCTCAAGCCTTTACTTTATAATAGTACCAGTGTGGATATCACCCCATGTGAAGGGGGTGATTGTCTTCTCCATGAGAACACACCTTGGTTAACCATGGAGGCTACCAACCATGGAGGCTACCAACCAAGTCAAGAATGGAGGCTGCCCAAGTCAAGAATGAAGGCTCTCCCACCTACCATTATGTGTATAAATGGAGAGGGTGAGAAAGGGAGAGATGTGAGCAAACCGAGAGACTAGTAACCAAAGAGTGAGAGAGATGTGAGGCGGAGAGACCGTCTCTCTCGGTGTGAGAGAGGGAGACGGGAGAGTGTCTAAGTGAGGAGAGTGTGAGCTCCTCATCTATTGTAATCTTTCTGTAATCTCTCCAATGGTATAGTGATAACCGGTTACTCTCCCGTGGACGTAGGCTTTAAGGCCGAACCACGTTAAATATTGTGTCTCATTCTGTGTGGGTGTGTTTTTCCGCTTGCTATGATTTTTATAAGGTCTTGGGCGGGATCCCAGATCCCAACAGTTGGTATCAGAGCCTCATCGGTGCGTTTCAGAACAAAAATAGTGCGTTTTTCGAAACTGCCCAGAAATAAAATTGCTCGAAATCAGGTTTTGAGCATACCGGGAGCTAGGTCTCGACAAGAGGAGTCCAGAAATGCAAAGTAGACACCCAAAGGAGACCGGATGCGCCCTCACGCGCCCACTAAAGAAGGCGAGTGAGGCCCAGTCTCGAACACGCGCCACACGCGCGGCAGAGGAGGAGACGAGACGCGTAGCGCCCAGTCAGCGACACGTCGTCGCCGCGCCAGCAGCCACGTGGCCACCGCGTCATCAGTCCACGTCAGTAGCCACGTGGCAGACAGGTCATCGCCACGTGGCAAACCACGTCACGCCACGTCAGCATGGATTGCCACGTGGTTAACACGTCATCGGTCCAGTCATCGCCACGTGGCAGGTCAGTCAAAGTCCAGTCAGCGCCACGTCAGCACTCTGAGGAGGAATCCAGTGCTTCGCGGCTAACGTGCAGTCGCAGATCTGAGGCGTACAAAATGTTTTGGCTAGTTCTAAGCCATTCGGAGTCCGTTTTTGGCGATCCAATAGTGCTTTCCGATCAGATTTTGGAATCGGAGTTTCTGAAAAAAGAAGGCAGATTAAAGGGACAGACGACATCAGGTGCAGTGGATGAAATATTCTGTTGGTACACGGAATATTCCCTGAACTTCTGAAAATTGCAATTTGGCCCAGAATTTTCAGAAAATTGTGGTGTGGCCCAACTTTTGGGGAAATTTTTCAGTGATGTCTCCGGAAGTGCAGCGAAGGTTGGTTCTAGCTAAACGGACCGTTCCGGACGCAACCGCGAGGTCAGAATAGTGAAATTCTGAGCCGTTTTGAAAGATTGTCAAAACATGAGAGTTTGTCATCTTCAATACTCGAAGGAAGGTTGCCGAATATTGTAGAAAGCTGCGGATTCACTGAAGAGGTTAGAATGGGCAGATTCTGACCAGATTGGACAACTAGATACAGATTGAGATAGATCATTGAAGACCAGAGGAGATCAGGCTTGATCAAATGGCAAATCGAGGGAGATCAGGATTGGTCAGAGGGTGATTAGGAGAATTGCACATGATTATCTCAAGATCAACAATGTCTAGGAAAGTTCTGTCAAAAAGACACTGTCTAAGGAGACTGGTTCTTAAGTGGGACCGGTTGTGACCCACCAGTCTTTCCTGGGAACTTTCCTAGTTGTTGATGTGATCGGAAGATCTGGTTCAATCAAAAGTCCACTTCATCAGATAGATGATTGGCAACCAGTGCAGGCTTAGGGGAATGTTGTGGCAGTTGGAGCTACTGTCAAACATAATACAAGAAGTACTGGTAGTATGTGAACGTAAAAGGGCAACAGCTGCAGCAGTGCACATATAAGGTGTAGGAGCACGTAGTCACAATAGCACAGATGAGTACACATGAATGGTATACAACAGTGCAAGAGTACGCAGCAGAATTGTACAAAGGTGCAGTGTGCCGGATTTTGGCCTAGCAACATCAACTAGTTCACAGAAAAAGCTCCAGACAAAGAAATTGAAAGGGATAAGACGCTGTAGTGTGCACCCAAGGAGAGGCAAATCTCTTTCTTTGTCCTGAATCTGGTTCGTGGCAGTGAAGTCACGACGGGCACCCAGAGAGTTTGGGTGGAGTCACCTCAACAGGGAAACGGTGAGCATTCTATTAGAGGATGCAAGTACCTGGTGATAGAGATGCGAGCCATGCAAGATGATGTGTGGCGGTTGAAGACATTCCAAGTAGGAGGTGCAAATTCACTTCGGATACTCGGTGGAATGGAGACATATTTGTACAACGGTGTTTTATCATCCATATGGGTGATGGGGGTGAAAAATTTTGTTCACCCGGTTGAAGCCAATTGGAAACCAATTGAAGACCTTTAAGAGTCAGTTGCAAAAGTTATCAGTTCATTTGGAGACTCCTGGGTTAGTCACAGAACTTCAGAGTTCATTGGGTTTTTCTCTAGGGGATAGAGAGAACCAGCATTGGCAGAGTGTACTACGGAGATTTGGCATATGTAATAAGTCCAAATAGTAGTACTTTATTGGCATTGGCCTCTGTGGAGGCGTTGGAGATCCTTCATGGATTGTTGTTGGAAGACTCGCATCTGGTGAAGCCTTGGTTTCCGCATTTGTCGATTTGAAGAAGGTGTGACAATCTACTTCAGATCTTGGTGGAGTTTTGGTGTTTTTGTTCAATGTCTATTGGAGGCATTGTTGTTAGCGGTCTTTCACGGATTACTGGCGATTTTCAGAGCCGTGGTTTATTGAGATTCATCATCACATTTGGGATCTATGATCATGTCTGATTAGATCCAGGGGTGTCTCCGGTTTGTGAGACTTGATTGTTTCTTCTTCTTGTGGATTTTCATTTTCGCAATCTGTTCCATATTCGAAGACATCAACTATTGGTAGTCTGGGTGACGATTCAGACTCCGGGTGTTTGCTTCTCTGGAAGCAGTTTGACCGTTGGTGTTCATTAAAGATTGGAAGAGATTGTTGCGGAGAAACGTGAAGATGGTGATTTTGTGAATCTCATGTGTTAGGATCCATCCCTTAATCTGCTGTTGGATTTGGAGAGGATAGATTATTTGCAGACTCGGTGGAGTCAGCGGGGACTGTTGGAGTTGTGCATTTATGGTGCACGCACCTTTGGGCGTTTTTTGGCAGATGTGAAGATGGTACATCATCTTGTGTTTGCCGGTTGGAATGGCAGTTGGAGGAATCTGGAGTTTGATCGAAACTTCAGAATTTTTGGCTCTTGGTATTTTATAAGTTCATTTGAAGTTTGTTCCGATACTTCTGAACTGTTAGAGCCTAACTGCGTCCACAGTCCAGTTTTGTTTGGTGGAGAACTTGCCTCAGTTCTCGGAGAATTTGTTTGGCTCTCTTGATTAATTCGAGCTTGAAGAGAGCAGTATTGTGTTCGATGGTTGATCGGACATGATGTTTTTGGTACCGTTTTCGAAGTTGCTTTGACGGAGAATTTGAAGCCTCTTTTGTTTAGTCTCCTCAGCATTGGTTCAAGCGGGTTGCTCACCATGTTTTGTTTGGAGTTGTCAAGGACAACTTGTTTGGTGCCTATGGAAATCGGAACTTGGCACTATGGTGGAGCTTGAGTTGTAGAAAATCGAAGAGCTAGCTCGATTGGTTCTGCATGTTCTTTGCATTGCGTCAATGTGATTTTGAGCAATGGAATCTGCTGTGTTTTTTGGAAAAGCGCTTGTGTTTTGTACAGCAGATGACATTCAGTTTTGACTGAATGGTTGGATACCTGGGTTATGGTATCGGTTTTTTTGATTTTGTGGCAGTGAACACACCTCTTAATGAAACAGAGTTGTTGCGGATCTCTTAGGCGAGCTCGAGCGCAGGAGGAGAGATGGAGCCACGATGAGCACTCAAGAATTATGGGTGCGAACACTATGCAAGGAAGTGCATAGTTGACGATGCTTTGACAGATGGAGCTACTGTCAACCATCAATCTACTGGACAGCAAATAAGGATTGCAAAGGCACAGACAACAAGCGTATGTGGAAACGCGCAGAGGTTGTTCAGAAGTGCAGAGGGCAAAGGCTGATAGTTCAGAGGAAAAGCTCCGAGCAAAGAAGACAGAGGACGTTGATGGGATACACAACGAGTTTTCTATTGCTCCAATGACTGGTCCTGCAAGATAAGGCATGACAGTTAAGGACATCTCAGCAGGGGGTGCAGGACATCCAATCAGAGGGTGTCAAGATATCTTGGTTACGCAAGTTCAAGCATAGCAAGTGCAGGCATCCGAGACAGAAGCGTAGAAGAGATCTATGAGAGATAGGAGCAAAGGCTCTCTCCAAATCAGAGAGTTGTGTGAGTTGAGTTGAGGATGTAGGATTCCCTCCTCCTCTTGTATCTCTGGTGTATTATCTCTAGCTTCAGGGGGTGCAAGCATCTCAGTGAGGAGATGCAGACTATGCTGAAGACATCTGAGACAGAAGCGTGGAAGAGATCTGTGGGAGATAGGAGCAGAGGCTCTCTCTAAATCAGAGAGTGGTGTGAGTTGAGTTGAGGATGTAGGATTCCCTCATCCTCTTGTATCTCTGGTGTGTTATCTCTAGCTTCAGGGGGTGCAGACGTCTCAATGAAGAGATGAAGACTATGTTGAATTTGGGCGTGACAAGATTAGCAGTAGTGTGTGCAGTGGATCACCTCATATGGGTTGAGGGAGTGATTTGTGGATATCACCCCATGTGAAGGGGGTGATTGTCTTCTCCATGAAAACACACCTTGGTCAACCATGGAGGCTACCAACCAAGTCAAGAATGGAGGCTGCCGAAGTCAAGAATGAAGGCTCTCCCACCTACCATTATGTGTATAAATGGAGAGGGTGAGAAAGGGAGAGATGTGAGCAAACCGAGAGACTAGTAACCAAAGAGTGCGAGAGATGTGAGGCGGAGAGACCGTCTCTCTCGGTGTGAGAGAGGGAGACGGGAGAGTGTCTGAGTGAGGAGAGTGTGAGCTCCTCCTCTATTGTAATCTTTCTGTAACCTCTCCAATGGTATAGTGATAACCGGTTACTCTCCCGTGGACGTAGGCTTTAAGGTCGAACCACGTTAAATATTGTGTCTTCTTCTGTGTTGGTGCATTTTTCCGCTTACTATGATTTCTATAAGGTCTTGGGCGGAATCCCAGATCCCAACAACCAGAACTAGCGGTCTGCACGCACGGGTGTGTAACTCACATAGATGATAAATCTCAGTTTCGAGTCTCATCCTCTTCTTAAAATAATTTTTACATAAACACCCACTATAGTGGTATTTTAGAAAAACCCATAAGACATATTTGCATCAACACCATGAGGAGTCTTCATATATATAATAGTATAGATAGAAGATAGATAATAGTATAGATAGTGTGTGTGATCAATTGATAAATGTGTTTTTAGAACTGCAAGAAATTACAAAAACCATCCTAGTTGTGTGTTTTATATAGATATAGCAGTGGATGAAAATGTGATGTATTTGCAATTTTAGATCTAAATTATTTGTAGTTTGATGAAGGGAAGATGGGTTGAATTCTAAAACTGTTAGTAATTATTTACTATATGGGCATTCTTGAAAAAAATGAATGTGACAAAGCTTCAAAATTGTTCTTAGATGTGTGCTTGTTATAATAGAAATAGAAAAGATATATGTGTGTGTCTGTTGTATAGTTTCCAAGTGAAAGTTGAGTTCTGTTATGATAACCAGGGTTTTTCCCCAACTAGTCCTGACTACATGTAATCATGTCGCACATACTCGGTCACCCCAAGGGGGTCAAGTGCTTCATGGGATTTGTAGATTGGCTTCATAGTTTTCGTATTTGGTTTTATATATATATAGTTTTTTTTTTAAAATTTTATTTGATACTGTATTAATCTTCTTTAATTAAGTTTGATGGATCACTAGGGCAAAGAATTACAATCCAGTTAGTTGGCTGTTGGTGATATTTCAATTTTGAGTACATTTCCTTTCCTATTTTAGTATTTAAATATTCAATTCGGGCGATAACTGGGGCAACTGTGGATCCTGTTGCTCCCCGGAAGGAAGATGAAGAAAGGTCATCTGAAAATTGGAAGATTAAAATGCTTTATGATGGTGAATGCCCACTTTGCATACGCGAGGTATCACCAGTTATTATTGTATGTGTGTGAAAACCGTGTCGGGTATTTATATCTGAAAAATGGGGTTAATGTGAAAATGTTTATATTTGTGTCACTATATTGCCAGGTCAACATGTTAAGAGAGAGGAATAAGCAATATGGAACAATCAAGTTTGTTGACATAAGTTCTGATGAATACAGTCCAAAGGGGAATCAAGACCTTGACTACAAAACAGTATGTTAATAAGCTTTTTTGGATCTAAGTTGTTGTTTGTGTTTAACTATACTAAATAATCCTTGACTGCACATGTTTGAAACAATGTATATATACTAGTAATCAATAGCATTGGAGGCAAGTAGGCATTAATATAATCTGTTACTGTCATTCTGAAACAAATTTCTGGTTTCCAACCTCATAGAACTGGCTTCTTGTATTAAATTTAACCCTAAGCCCCTAACTTCAATCTATGTCCCCAAATCTTCTTAATCATCTACATATTGTACATAACTAAGATCTTATGGTATAATTATTTTTATTGTTTAGGTTATGGGGAGAATTCATGCCATCTTATCTGATGGAACTGTAGTCACAGACGTTGAGGTATGCCCCTTTTAAGTCAGTACTGTTACTTGCTCTCATTTATTCCCTTTATATATTATTTTCTATCATTATTAGTTAAAAATCTGCTTCTGAAACTCAATACCAAATGGGGGAATGCTAATGCTCAAATGCAATAGAAGGGTAACACCTAGAGGGTTTCTTACCCTTGCTAGATTGGGACTTCTTTTCGAGAGGGGTGAGTACTGCACAAGCTCGTTAGTCAACAGCTAACCTGACATAAGGATTCTAGCTCGCCCACTTAGAGCAGATAGAGATTCTCTGATGGGCAAAAATGTCACTTCTTAAATTTCATGGCAATTACTGCTAGGTCCTCATTGCCTATTTCATCATAATCAGACTTGACAACATCCACTCCAAAACCGAGCTATGCATAGATTCCTAGAGGCGAGTCACTAGGGCACACGGGTCTTGCCCAAATAGTAATATTATGAACTTTTTTAAGCCAACAACTTCACAGGACAATGTAGATGATTTTGACACTAAATAACATGTGAAGCTCGTGTCCTACACTGTTGCAGTATGCTCATATTGTTTTACGTGAGATTGGATCAGTGCACTCTTTTCATTGTCTCTGATAGTTCTTCAATCTCGAACACGTGGACATTGAAGCCATACACCTATCACACAGTGTCTATGAAAATCACCAACACACTAAAGCTGGGAACAATATGTGCAGTGCCGTCGTCATCAAACTATCGAATCCCACTAAGATATCAAATTGTTTTTTTCATTCCGTCTCATATATATGGTGGTAGCACCCACTAGTAGATGTGAACAAAGTAGGCATTAGAACACTGTTTAATGATTCTTGTGGTAAACAAATGATCACAGAAGCTAGTGCAAAGTTGACAATTGCAATATAAGTTGGAATTTTTAGTTTTCTTTCGGTTTAAAACACATCTCAAAAATAACACTCTTGCCAATGAGAAATTTTGCAGGCATTTAGAAGACTATATGAAGCAGTTGATCTAGGATGGGTTTATGCCATTACAAAATATGAACCGGTAAGCCCTCTTATAAGCTTTTAACGTTATCAGAGATGTTCTAATTATTATTATTATGTTCTTGGCATGGTACTTAATTTTAAAGCATGATTTACAGTTTGCAACAATTGTTGATGCTCTGTATGGTGTTTGGGCCAAATATCATCTTCAAATCACAGGTGTGTCCAACGTTGTTCATTGTGTCATAACTTGAACTTTTCACTTAAATATGGTCAGTTTTTTATCCTCAAAAAATTGAAATTTCCATTTCTCAAGGCTAATTACAAAATGTGGCCAAGTCTTATGATGTCATATTAGAAGAAATTCCTTTTATCTTCTATGTCTTCCAAGTTCCAATATATACCTTTTGACATACTTGAACGTTGTCAGTGTCTTACAATTCACGATATGTATCTTACTATTCAATACTTTTGAGAGGTAAATCAATACTATCATCAATGTGTATCTTGAATTAAACGTATTTTACAATACATGATGCAATACACAATACGTGATCATGATTGAGAGGGGAGATTTGCACCGTTGGTACGGCCGAGCAATGATAGTGCGGGTCGCGGCAAATTGCACGGTGTAATGCCGTTTCCTCCACTGACGCGGTCCACTAGTCCGTTTTGTACGGTCACGGAGATTGGTCGGTCACTCATAGGCTGGGGCCACGATTAAGGAGACCGGCCGGGCAGGCATAGGCTGTGGCCACGGTCGGGCGGACCGGCAGGGCAGACATTAGCTGCGGCCTGACCGGGCAGTTTATATCTGACAAAGCGGGCACTGATGTCCGGCGACCGAACTAAAGGCGTCCGGGCTACACTATGGACGCGGTTACGGCCGGCCGATCAGCCGAGATAAGTGGACTTCGTGTGACCGAGAATGAGGGTATGACGGGTGAAGGCCGGCATACCTCACAACCGGTTAGCCTAATGAGCCGGTCAATATCAGCCCGGCTGTGAGCATCGCTCCTTCGGCGAGGGACAGGCCGGCAATACATTGCTTGGTCATAAGCATGTAATGGCAATTCTCCACAAGTGATAGGCCGGTCGTGGTACTCCGGTTAGGTGTGCCACCTGGGCCAGTGGCGTGAGGGAGAGGACTTCTGCTCCACGCACGCCTCAATACCGTTAGACAGGTCTGTGTGTACTGGTGGGAGGACTAAGCCTTTACACGCGTAAGGTGGTGAGAGGCGCGCACTGCCACCTGTCCAGGGAAGGACAGTAGAGGTAGTGCGCGCACAATCTTGAGGCTGCATGACCAGCCTAGAAATATGGGAGGAGACGAACGTTAGAGGTATGCAACTTCTTTCTCTAACAGAACACATTCTCTCTTTAGCCTTCTTCTTCCTTAAGTGGTCTGACTTGATCATCGGAGGGTCTATCCGGCACACCACCGCCGGGCAACTCACCATTTCTGTGTTGCAGAGATAGACGCCGTCAAGAGAAGCTTGGAGTGCAAGGAGTACGGAAAGCAGAGGATATTTCGCCCCCGTACAATTGGCGCCGTCTGTGGGAAGTCTTTGATACACAACCCTTGTTCTTCAAGCCTCTTCAACCATTTCCATGGCCAACAATGACGAAGTTCCACTATCCGTTGTCGATGGTGTCACTCCAGAGTATGTCCGAAGGAGAGAGGGCCCCCCGAATGTTCCAGCCATGGTGGGCCTGGAAACTTCTTCGCGAGGAGCGCGAGACAAACGTGGGAGGAGTTCAGATCGCTCGCAGAGCCTAGAAGGCCGACGGCAGCGGAGGAAGTCCCGTGCGCAGCGCCTGGAGCACAAACTTAAAGACCAAGACGCCCTCATTCGCAAGATGGCGGCGGAGATGGAGCTGCTGAAGCGCCAGATTAAGGGGAAGGGTGTTGCTAGAGAGGGCGACCTCAGTGAGCGCACCCCCTCCCCTCGTTCTAACAGTCGTCGCCAGAGGAGGACTCACTTTATCTCCATCACCAGGAACTATGGGGTTGGAGATTCCGACCAAAGAGAAGGCAGGTCCCTCTCTCGCGACAGCACTTACCACCCCTCACGCCCGACGCCGACGTCGCGATCCTTTTTCTCCACACGTTCCAAGGACCTGAGGGATGTATTGGAGGAGAGGGCATGCCGTCGGGAGGCTCAGAGAGTGCTGGCATTGCAGAGGTTGAGCGCTCCAGTTTGTTGTAGTGAAAAAGTGGTAATGCCAGCTCCCAGAGTGATGGCCCCTGCGCTGGAGGACAAAAAGCTGGCGCGACTTACTGCCACGCCGTTGTCCCCGGAGATTGAGAGCACACCACTCCCTGCCGGATTCCACCAGCCAAAGTTCACTTTGTACGACGGCAAGACGGATCCGTACATGCATGTGAGTCATTACCGGCAAGTGATGGCTGGCCACCGGCGAAACGACGCCTTGATGTGCCTCATATTCCCAGCAAGCTTGGGAGAGCTGGGTTTGAAGTGGTTCGAAAGGCTCCCGGAGGGGAGTATTGAGGGGTGGCAGCAGCTAGCGGAAGCCTTCGTCACCAGATTCAAAACCAACATCCGAACGCCGAAGGAGGTCGACCATCTCCTGGGCGTCAAAATGGAGTCTGGATGTTCGTTGAAGGCATACAACGCGAAGTATTGGAAAACTTACAACGAGATCCTCGACTGCCCTACCAACCTGGCGATCACTCAGTACAAACGGGGTCTCCCAGTCGGACATAGGCTGCGAGATTCACTTACGATGCACCAACCTACAACCATGGAGTCTCTAATGCAATGGATCAATGAGCACATTCGCGTGGAGGATGATACCGCCTCCGCGACCGAGAAGGGTAATCCGATCGTGGCGGACAGAAAGGTGGCATGAAAAGTTCACTCGGTCGGGCAGGAGGATAACCGCCCAAGCGACCGGTCAAAAGATCAACGCCGTGGACCAAACCGCGATGACCGAAACAAGGGTCGCAGAAACGACCGAGCTGACGCCCCCGCGACGCAGAGAAGATGCCAAGAGAAAACTGAAGCGCGAACTGGAATTACCACGGTCTTCAAAATTCCCATTTACCGCATTTTGAGCGAGATCCGAGGTGAGCCTTTTGTCCGTTGGTCCCAAGTTAGGGAGTGCGCAGCGAGGTTTCAATCCGAAATATTCTGCACCTTCCATGAAGAACGGGGGCACCGGACAGAGGACTGCTTGCCGCTCAAACAGCACTTGGAGGAGTTGGTGGCGGCGAGGCGTCTTGACCAATACATAGATGGAGGCGTCAGGGCCACGCCAACGGGACAAACCGAGCCTAACGGCCTGGCCGCCCTAGAAGCGCCCCCGCAAGGTGTAATCAACGTCATCCATGGCATCATTGAGCCAGCAAGGGTCTGCGAGCTTAGAGGGATGATCAAGAAGGCCGAGCACATGAGGGAAGTGCTCTCTGTACAGCCCGCCGTAAAGAAGGGAAAGACCGAAGAGAGGGACATCCTTTCGTTCTCGACCAAAGACTTGGAAAGGGTTCAGATGCCGCAAAATGATGCCTTGGTGGTGACTCTTCGCGTCAAAGACTTTGATATCAAAAGAATCCTGATCGACCAGGGGAGTTCGGTCGAAATCATGTATTATGACGCGTTCAAACAAATGAAGTTAGAAGACAAGGACTTGGCCCCTGCAACATCTCCTTTGGGCTTCAACTCGCAACCAGAATGGCCGATCGGAAAGATTATTTTGCCGGTAAAAGCGGATCGGTCGTGAAGCAAGTAGAATTCTGGGTGCTCAAAGTTCCATCCACTTACAATTTGATCCTGGGCAGAGGTTGGTTACATGCCATGCAAGCAGTAGCGTCAACTTTTCACCAAGTCATGCGCTTTTCGGCACCGAGCAGGCAAATAGAGGAAGTTTGGGGAGACCAGGTGATGGCCAAACAATGTTTCGTTGCGGTTAATGGCAGCCGAGCAGCCAAAGGATTTGTCCAGATGATCGAGGGGTCCGAGGGAAAGGAGGTCCTCGAAGACGTGGGACGAAAGGCCGAGGAAAAATCGGTCGAAGATTTGGTGGAAGTGCGCATTGACGAAAACGATTCGACTAAATTCTTCCTCTTGGGATCATCTTTGTCTAGCGACGAGCGGACGGATTATGTCAATTTCTTGGTTTCCAATTTGGAGGCCTTTGCCTAGACGCCTTACGACATGCCTGGCGTCGACCCGAGCTTCATTTGTCATCAGTTGAATGTCTTTCCCAATGCACGGCCAGTCATTCAAAGGACGCGCCACTCAGCCTTGCACCATGCTGAAGTGGTGGCAGAAGAAGTGAAGAATTTGTTGGAAGCTGGGGCCATAGAGGAGGTGCAATACCCTCGGTGGATATCCAACACGGTGGTTGTTCCGAAGAAGAACGGCAAGTGGTGAGTCTGCGTTGACTACAAGACCGTCAACCGAGCTTGCCCGAAGGATAGCTTTCCCCTCCCTCGAATTGACCAGCTGGTGGACTTGACCACTGGCCATCAGAGGTTTAGCTTCTTGGATGCGTATCGCGGCTACCACCAGATAGCCATGTATAAACCGGACAGAGAGATCACGTCGTTCACCACCCCCAGAGGCTTATACTGCTACAAGGTCATGCCATTCGGACTAAAGAACGCCGGGCAACCTTTCAGCGGATGGTGACAAAGATGTTCGCCCCTCTCTTGGGCCGAACTATGGAAGCCTATATCGACGATATGGTGGTGAAGAGTAAGGAGAAGTCCCAACACCTTGCCGACCTAGCAGAGATGTCCGCCATACTCAAGCACCACAAGCTTCGCTTGAACGCTTCCAAGTGCACCTTCGGAGTTGGAACGGAAAGTTTCTGGGATTTTTGGTCACAAACCGGGGAATCGAAGCCGACCCATCCCAAATCAGGGCGATACAGGAACTGGAGCGCCCGAACTCCACAAAGGACGTGCAACATCTTGCCGGGATGGCAGCCGCGCTGAACAGATTTATCAGCCGGTCTTCGGATCGTTGCAGGCCCTTCTTCAAGACTTTGAAGGCTAAGTTTTTCTGGGACGATGAGTGTGACCACGCACTGGCGGACCTAAAGGCGTACCTCTCCTCAGCCCCTATTTTGGTAACACCTCAGCCGGGCGAAGAGTTGTATCTCTACTTGGCGGTTTCTCAACATACGGTGAGCGCCGTCCTGGTTCGCGCTGAAGGCATCCAGCACTTGCCCATCTTCTATGTAAGCAAAACTTTGCTCCCAGCCGAGACAAGATATCTTCCTTTGGAAAAATTGGCGCTGGCCCTAATGATGGCATCAAGGAAGCTGGCACACTATTTTCATGCCCATACAATAATTGTGCTGACCGAATTCCCCCTCAAGGTGCTCTTTGAAAAGGCCGACTTCACTGGGAGGATTCTGAAATGGGCCGTGGAATTGGGACAGTACGACATCAAGTTCCGCTCGCGCACCGCAATCAAAGCTCAAGCTCTTGCAGATTTTGTGGCGGAATTTGCCCCTAGGACGCATCTAGTCTGCCCGATTGATTTGGTTGGTGCGGATTTAGCACAACCCATGGTTTTGGCAACGGAGACGAGTGTTGGCTAGCAAGTGGAAGAAGGGCAAAGCTCGACCGAACTAGCAAAGCCCGACGACTCATTGGAAGATGAACCCAACGGAGACGAGGAAAAAGACCAGAATGAGCCGACCAGAGACTTTGAATTGAGAAGCTCCCAAAACCCGTCTGATTGCTGGAAGCTGTTCATTGGCGAGATGTGGAAGCTCTTCGTCGATGGGGCGTCCAACAGGCATGGGGCCGGGCTGGGAATTGTGCTGACTTCACCAGATGGGCTGATTATTGAGCAAGCAATTACGCTCGACTTCCCAGCGTCCAACAACGAGGCAGAGTATGAAGCCCTCCTCGCCGGTCTGAGAAGCGCATTGAGGATGAAAGCCACAACCCTTATGGTCTTCAGCGACTCCAAGCTGGTGGTCAATCAGGTCTCAGGGGAGTATGAGGCAAGGGATGAAAGAATGGCCAAGTATCAAGCGTTGGTGCGAGAAGAGATTAAGAAGTTCTCTGCGATAAGAGTGGAACAGATTAACCGCGAAGAAAACAACACGGCTGACGAATTGGCTGGGCTCGCCTCCACTCAGACAGCTTTTCCTAACCCCTTGATGATAGAGTTTTTACCTCGGCCAAGCATTGAGGAACCAAAAGCAACCGAGGTACTCTGCACCGACTTGGGTCCTTCCTGGATGAATCCCATCATCGCCTTCTTGAAAGATAGAGTTCTACCAGAAGAAAAGAAGGCAGTCCACAAAATCTGAGCAAAGTCAGAGCGGTTTTGGCTCTCCCCGTCCGGAGCCTTATATAAGAAGTCCTTCACCGGGCCGTATTTGAAGTGTGTCCACCCCGCCAAAGTGGAGGCTTTCCTCTATGAAATACATGAGGGCATCTGTGGAAGCCATACTAAAGGCAGGTCTTTGGCATACTGAGCAATTTCCCAAGGTTACTGGTGGCCGTGCATGCAGGCGGACGCGCAGAAATATGTTCGCAGGTGTGAGAAGTGTCAGAAGTTCGCTCACCAGATCCACCAGCCGGCTAGAGATTTGCTCCCTCTCACAAGTCCTTGGCCGTTCGCGCTTTGGGGATTGGATATTGTTGGGTCACTCCCAGCAGCACCGGGCAATCGCAAGTTCTTTATCGCCGCCACCGACTATTTCACCAAGTGGGTCGAAGCCGAGCCACTGGCGACCATAAAGGAAAAGGATGTGAAGAAGTTTGTTTGGCAAAACATCATTACTCGCTTCGGTATACCCAGGGCCCTCATCTCAGATAATGGCACTCAATTCGACGGGAAGCTCTTTCGTGGATTTTGCGAAGAGTTAAGGATTGAGTTCTACAATTCGACGCCGGCCTATCCTCAGTCTAATGGTCAAGCAGAGGCCTCAAACAAGACCATCCTGGACGGGCTGAAGAAGCGGCTTGAGAAAGCTAAGGGGAAGTGGGCTGAAGAACTCCCTAATGTGCTCTGGGCATACCGCACTACGCCTAGGACGACTGGAGAGACCTCGTTTGCCCTGGCCTACGGCATGGAGGCCGTCATCCCGTTAGAAATTGGCATGCCAACCATCCGCTCTGAAAGTTTCCAGCCTGATCTAAACGATGAAGCTGTGGCACTGGAACTTGACCTCGTTGAGGAAAGGAGGGAACGAGCGCTAATCCACATTGCTGCTTACCAACAAGAACTATCCAAGAAATACAACAAGGCAGTGCACCCCAGACTATTCAAGATTGGGGACTGGGTCTTAAGGAAGGTGCTTGGCAACACGGTGGTCCCTGGCGAAGGAAAGCTCGGCGCAAATTGGGAAGGACTATACAAGGTGATTGGTCTAGCTGGTAAAGGGGCATACCATCTGGAAGATTTAGATGGCAAGGCTGTCCCCAGACCATGGAATGTGGCCAACCTCAAGGTCTTTTTCTTTTAAGATGTAATTTGCTTGTGTAGTTTAGCTTTTCCAGAACCTTAGCCTTTGGGCACTTGATGTAAAAAATGGCAATGCTTTAGTAATGAAAAATAGCCCGTCGTTTGATTACATCTTTGTACAATGACATCGCAAGGACACAAGACAATTATGGATGCCAGGGGCAAAGAGACCGATCTGAATGGGACCGGACTGATTTCCTCCCGCCGGAGTGAAAGCAGACCGCACAAAGAGTTGGTGCATTGTCCAACGATATAATTGGCGTATGGACCAATTCGCATTAGGGCCGAGCTGGTTTTGCTCGCCCGGTTGAAATGTTGGCGTCATGACCAACTTAACTGAAACATTGGTGTTCTGCCCAATGTAAGGGCCGAGCTGATTTTGCTCGGCCCAGTTGGCATATTGGTGTCTTGTCCAAAATGAAAAATGAGCTGATTTTGCTCGGCGGAACTTGCAATGTTGGTGTTTTGTCCAACCGGTGAGAAGTCGAGCTGACTTCGCTCGGCAGCAAGGAAATGTTGGCGAAATGCCCAACTTAAAAGGCGAGCTGATTTTGCTCGGTCACGTTGAAGTATTGGAAAAAAAAAAAAAAAAAAAAAAAAAACTGCAAACCTATCAAGGCCGAGCAGATTTTGCTCAGCCAAGTTAAAATGTCAGTTCATTTGAAAGTTCAAGGAGCCGAATTGCTAGTTCTGATTAGAAAACGTTTAAGGTGATTTTAGCTCGGAAAATTGTGCGGCATAGCCGACCTGGCAGTTGTGAATTGCCAACGATTGAATCAAGGAATCCATGCAGATGTACGAGCAAAAAGTTCAAAAGTTTCATTGATAAAGGAAAATTCAGTACAAGAGGGGGGGACATAGCCCGGTTACATTTCAAAAAAAAAAAAAACAGCAAAGAAAAGCAGGAAAATGAGAAAGGGAAATCTTCAATCCATTTCAAGATCAACGGTTTGTTCGGCCGCCTCCACCGTCTGCTCGGCAATCACAATTGTCTGCTCGGGCAAGTTTTCCTCGGCGTTATCGTCAGCTCTCTCCTCCACAGCAACATCCCGATCAGCCACTTCATCTTCCACATCTTGAGATGCTTCGGTAGTGGTTTGCTCGGCTTGTTGCGCGGCGGCGGCTTCTTCCTCGGCCTCTTTCCTTGCCTCCGCAATGAGCCAGTTTTGGGTAGCATTGGCATAGGCCTGCATATAAACCGGGATATATGCTGCATGGGGGTTCACAAACATTTCGGCATCCTGACCAAGGCCAACTTTTTCCACGGCAGCTTTCCAGCCGCACTGGAAAAAGATGTCCTTGGTCGCTTGGACCTGCCGCTCGTAAGTTTTCTCCCCCTGAGCGTATCCCCGGTCCTCGGCGTCGTCCACAGCTTTGTCCCTTTCTTCTTTGTGGGCATCGCGCAGTTTGCCCAGCTCGGCGAGGTACCGAGCCTTGGTTGACTTCACGGCCCGTTGTTTATCCACCTCAGCTCGGTCAACCTTCAGGCGCAGTTCATCTCGCTCGCCCGCAACTGCCTCTTGCGCGGCCTTCAGCTTTGATATCTCGGCCTTTTGGGCCTCGTTCTCGACAATGGCCTCACGAAGACTCTGCCGCACTTTGATCATGCGGTCGTGGGCAAGGTAGTTCTTTTGCGCGGCCTACAAATAAATGACAGATCGTTAGTATTCGAGAAACCGAGCAAAAACTGAGCAATAACTTGAAGAAAAAGTGAACATCTTACCAGAACGATCGACTTTGCTGCCGAGCGAAGTACTTTCAGATCGGACAGCTCGTCATGCCTCTTCATGTCGGCTGGAAGGATTAGCCCTTTGGTCATTTTGAACCAAGAGAATAATCCTTATCAGCGTAGACCGAGTCTTCGGCAGAAAACTGGCCGGCCCTGGTATTTGAACTCAGACGCCCAGACCGGGGGGTGGCTGGGCCCTTGCCCTTGGATTTGCCGGCCTGTTGTTGCTCGGTCTGGTCGCCCAGCTCGGTGGAGTCCTCGTCGACGAGGTTTTGTCCGGATTTCTCCTTCCTCGGCCTCTTCTTTGACCGGCCAACCGGTTGTTCGCTGGCAAGGGCTAGCACAGCTTCTGTTTGCCCGGCTGGGGTGGAGGATGTTCCCCCAGTTGCCTCTGGAGGTTGGGACTTGCCTTCCTCCCCGGTTATCATGGACTTGATGGCCTTGATTTTTGCCATTTCTTGCTCGGCGGTGAGGGGAACGAGTCTGATCGGCGGTAAGTTTGGATCGGGCTCTGGGGAAGGCGCACGAAGGAAGTCGGTGACGCGGCTTTTGTGCGGTGCCTGGTAATGGTAGGTCTGTTCGAAGCTGAGCAGTTTCATCGCCGTCCTCTCCTCGGCAGGATGGCGCAGCAGGGCTCTGATGGCTTCTTGGTTGGCCTGGTGATAGTCTGCCGCTAAGTGCTTATCTGCAAAAAGAAAACCAAGTGTTAGACCGGTGCAAAATAATAATAATGAAATGCAGAAAGAAGACAGTGCGGTCAGCCGGGCTACTTTCCAGCACTGCCAAAGTCTTTTCTAATATACCATCCCGGTATGGGTGCCTCGGTGTCTTCGTAGCGACCGAACACCCACAAGAAGTCGTCGTCGTTTGTCTCCTTGTCCGGGTTGCCCTTTATGAGTTTTGCTCGGCCCTTTTTGACTTTGAGGTACCAGCAAAGGCCACTCTTATTTCTACTAAGACTATACTGATGGAAAATTTTGGCCAGACCGAGATTGAGACCGAGCATCCGGTTCAGCTCGGCGACCCCGTTTATAATTTTGTACGTATTATTTGAGACTTGGCTCGGGCAAAGCCTTGTCTGCCTCAAAAACTCGCAGATCAAGGGTTGAACCGGGAAACGAAGCCCTCCTTCTACTATTGACACGACGGTGAAGGGGCACCGGTCTAGATTGCCCCAAGGAGTATCTCCCTTTTTGGCGAGCTCTAAGATGACGTCGTCAGGAATTTTGTACTCCCTTCGAAACTCCGCCATCGCGTCGGGCAAGCTGACCATAAATCGGTACTTCCCCATCTATCTCGGTTTTATTTGATATAGTGTGTATCTCGGTCAAAAATGTTGTGTGTTTGCTCGGACTTTGAACTCCACCAATTATAGTGCTGGACTGGCTTGGTCGGTCCTATTTGTTCTGCATTTTGAAAAATAATTCCAAGGGTTAGCACGGCATAAATTGCGCGGCCCCTATGGGAGTTGGCTCAGTGAAGGGATTATTTGTGTTTGGACGGTTCGACCCCTACCTCGGCTAGGCTACTTGGTCGATTTCCTAGTTCGGTTCTAACTCTCCACTTCTGGCTCGGTCAAGGTCCAAGAAGGAAATCCTAAGAAAGTTGTAGCTCGGTTGGGTTCTACTTGACGAACTAACTGAGCCTTTAGCTCAGTCAAGGCCCAAGTAATGACCTCAAGTTTTCGCCCGGTTCAATCCTATTACCGGGCTAACCGGTAGTTCGGCTCGGCTACAGCCTCTACGAGAAGCCACAAACCAATTTTTTGCTCGGCCGAAGTGTCACTTACGGATTTAAAAGAGCATGTAGCTCGGTTGTACCCAGTGTTCATCCTGTTCATCCAGTTCATCCTAAGTTAATGGCTCGTTCATCCAACCTAAGGAGAAACAGAGGCACGAGGGCCCCCTCCACTCCACCAGTTCCAGTTTTTCTAGGGTGTGGCTCTAGTGGTCTAAAGGGGAGGGGGACTGTTGAGGTTCCAACCTCCCCAAGCAAGAAACACGAAGAACATGAAGAACACCAAAGTGAAAAACAGTGGAGGGACGAAAAACTTACCAGAAACGTATGTGAAGTGAGTTGGGCCTCGAAAGCTCGAACGCAGCGTCAGAAATGGCAAAAATGAGCGAAGTGGGGAACGAAGGGAGATACAGCAGCAGTGATGGCAATGATCTTGGAGGCTCGAAGAGTTGGGAGGTTTAGGGTTTGTTTGGAAGAGAGAATGAATAGTGAAGGGGCAGAATGACCCTTCACTGGTGCATAAAAAGGGGGGAAACAACCCAAACGGCGCAGCCGTTTGAATTCTGCGTGTGGAAGACGGCTGGGCTGTACGGCCCAATGGACGGGAGCCACGTGGCACTGAGACGCGTCTGTCAGTACGGTAGTACGACCCTTGACAAGACCGCTAAAGCGAATGACCGATCAGATGGGACAGCTCGGCAACAGATATGACCCCAATCATGCTCGGCTTGGAAATGATGCAACTCACTTACCGTTGACTCGGTCACGGGGATAACCCCAATCACGATAGCTCGAATGGGATTAAGGGGCAATTGAGAGGGGAGATTTGCACCGTTGGTACGGCCGAGCAATGATAGTGCGGGTCGCGGCAAATTGCACGGTGTAATGTCGTTTCCTCCACTGACGCGGTCCACTAGTCCGTTTTGTACGGTCACGGAGATTGGTCGGTCACTCATAGGCTGGGGCCACGATTAAGGAGACCGGCCGGGCAGGCATAGGCTGTGGCCACGGTCGGGCTGACCGGCAGGGCAGATGTTAGCTGCAGCCTGACCGGGCAGTTTATATCTGACAAAGCGGGCACTGATGTCCGGCGACCGAACTAAAGGCGTTCGGGCTACACTATGGACGCGGTTACGGCCGACCGATCAGTCGAGATAAGTGGACTTCGTGTGACCGAGAATGAGGGTATGACGGGTGAAGGCCGGCATACCTCACAACCGGTTAGCCTAATGAGCCGGTCAATATCAGCCCGGCCGTGAGCATCGCTCCTTCGGCGAGGGACAGGCCGGCAATACATTGCTCGGTCATAAGCATGTAATGGCAATTCTCCACAAGTGATAGGCCGGTCGTGGTACTCCGGTTAGGTGTGCCACCTGGGCCAGTGGCGTGAGGGAGAGGACTTCTGCTCCACGCACGCCTCAATACCGTTAGACAGGTCTGTGTGTACTGGTGGGAGGACTAAGCCTTTACACGCGTAAGGTGGTGAGAGGCGCGCACTGCCACCTGTCCAGGGAAGGACAGCAGAGGTAGTGCACGCACAATCTTGAGGCTGCATGACCAGCCTAGAAATATGGGAGGAGACGAACGTTAGAGGTATGCAACTTCTTTCTCTAACAGAACACATTCTCTCTCTTTAGCCTTCTTCTTCCTCAAGTGGTCTGACTTGATCGTCGGAGGGTCTATCCGGCACACCACCGCCGGGCAGCTCACCATTTCTGTGTTGCAGAGATAGACGCCATCAAGAGAAGCTTGGAGTGCAAGGAGTACGGAAAGCAGAGGATATTTCGCCCCCGTACAATGATGTAATACATATGTTACATGATTCATATCCTGATTTGATACTTCTGTTTGAGGGGCACGCTTCCATTATATCCCTTACAAAATCACAAGATAACGTAATGCAGATTGCTCTTATTGTTGTCCCCGGTTTCCTTAACTTCACCAACAGTTTTTAGCTAATGTCCTTTCTGGTTACAGGTCAGCCACCTTTAGAGGAGGTTTTGGAGGTGCGGAAGAAAAAGGTTTGGATACACAAACCGTCTATGTTCTTTTTCCATTCAATTACCCATCAAATTATTAAAAGTTGCATGAATCTAATTATGATTGCGTTCAACTTGAGGTTCTATTTTTCTTGGTTTAGGCAAAAAAGATGATTTGGGACCTAAGAATTAATCCAAGACAACAAAACATTAGTGGAATACCGAAATTTTAATGTTCCGCCAAAACATACCAAAATGCACCAAAACACACTGAAAATCTAGGATGATGTTTTGATACCTGTTAAGGATATTTAACAATGCTCATTTTTATTCTTCTCTTTTTGTCAAAAAGAAAATTTTGAGAGTAAAAGAAAAGTATTTAAAAAATTAGAGAATTTGAGAAGTTAGATATAAGAAGAGGAAAAGATTAAACAAACATGATAAACTCATTTCTTTTCATCCCTACTACAGTATTTTGCATTTTTTTTAATGTTTTTTTTTCCCTTATAATGGCAAACCTCTTCCCCAAACTAAGTGGTTTGGAACTTATAATATCGATAGACTTCAACATGTTCAATTATTTAATTTTTAAGAATGAACATTTATGTAAGTTTTTGATTTTGTTTTCAAATATTTTCAACCATTTTCATTATTTTTTCAGTGTTTCCGAAATGTTTCTGTTTCCAAGTTAACCAAAACAACACACTGAAATGAGACTTTGATTCTCAAATCCAATGATGACTCTGTGTTTGTTGTTTTTTGTCATTGATAGGGTGAACCATGCAATGACAGCAAGGTTTGCAAGATGTAGGCTTTCCTAGTAGTTGCTGTCAGTCCGGAAAGATGCATCGTGAAGAATGATTAATTTTTATGTTGTGTTTGGTTGGAGGATTTGGAAAGAGAAAATGAAAACATAGGTGAAATGTAAATAAAATATGTTTATATTTCACCTAGTTTTACATATTTTTTCCCGTTTACTTTCCAAATCTCTTTCCAAATCCTCCAACTAAACACGTACTTAGCCTAAGTGTGAGTACATTTCTATAATTAGATTCAATCGGAAAAGGATTGATAATCTGTATATTTTAACAATTACTCATTTACACCTCATTGTTAGGAAAAGAAAAATGTAAAATTTACGTGTAAATCTTACTAAAGTGGACTTATTGTCCAATAAATCCTATGATAATTAATGACATTTTTTTATTATATGTTATTAAAAACGTCACTAATTGTTAATTTTTAACGACAGTTTGAAAATTTTGTTACAAAAAATGTCACTAATTATAAGTTTTAGCGACAATTTAAAGAAGTCATTAATTTTTAACTTTCAACAACAGTTTGAAAAATTCGTCATACAAAATGTCATTAATTATAAGTTTCAACGACAATTTATAAAAATCATAACAAAAAAAAGTCACTAATTATTAATTTTTAGTGACATACGTAAAATAATCATCACAAAAAATTATGTTTAGCGACGATTATAATTTATTTTCAATAAGATTTTATGAGAATTGAATCCAATTATTATGATCTGGTGATAGTTTACGCAAAAATGTATATTAGTTCATTCTCTTTCCACTTTTATTATGAAGGAATTTGATCATAGAATCAAAATGTTCATTACAAATTGTATTTATAATCTTTTTATGCTCAGTGTCCATATCTGTTCATTAATATATCATTTTCGGTTCCAATTACTCTGTTTGGTTTTGTTTTCATAATCTGTTTTTTGAAAAATAGTACAAACTAATCTGGTGAAATTTGATTGAAAAAACGTCAAGGAACCCAAGAAGTTAACCTCTTCTTGGAGTTTTGTAAAACACTGCACCAGAAGATCAATCATATCACACCCCAATAAGCATGAAAAAATAAATAAATGATTAATACAACAATGAGAACAAAGACAAAACAAATGTTTCTTTGTGGACTTCTGTCAATGTGGGAAAAATTTATCAGTTCTATTACTTTATATTTCTTTCTCCCATTGTTTTTAGGGTTCCCAAATAAAAATGCTTCTATGTTTTTCAATATTTCTTGTGTTTTTGTGATCTAGGCATGCAAAGAGCAAAATGTTGAAGGGTATTTTTTGTATGACCTGGAGTTTAGTTAGTTTTGGCATGTGGACTATATGTCTCTAGACTTTAGAGTAGGGTTTTAACAAAAACAAGTGAAATTGAACTGACCATCCGAGACCGACCAAATTTTGGCTTTCCATCAGTTATTTATAAGGTTTGGTCTGATTGAACCGACTGAAATATTATATTTAAATAGTTTTTGTATTATAACTCTTTGAGCATTAGAAGATAAGTGGTCAATACCATACATTTCGCAATTAGAGAAGGAAACATTTACGGAGCTGCCCCCACCATCTCTCTTCCTTTGAATCACTAATTTATGCTAAATTAAAAAACTGATAAAACCAAACACTAATTTATACTAAATTAAAAAACCGATAAAACCAAACTGTAACATTTAGTCGGTTACGGTTCGTCAACCAGCAAAACCGAAAGGTTCAGATCGGCGCTAAATTCTGTCCATGCTTAGCATGCATAATTAGTACTTTTACTACACATAAAGCACAGAGAAAATAAAGAAATTAAGAAATACCAACTATAAAGCACAGAGAAAATAAAGAAATTAAGAAATACCAACTGAGGAGCTTTAAGCTAGAAAGGTAGTAAAACAACTACATCCAAACAAGAGCGCTACCTTTTACTGACAAATTAATCAAAACATAACTGTGATTTATCATAGTCATTTATAAACAATCAACTCTATATATTATACAAATCTACTATAAAAAAAAAAAAAATTTGACACACACTACAACTGCTCACAATCCTTACCGGGCAGCACCTAGAAATCTTATATGTGGAGTGTAAATTGAAGCATTCTTCCTGCACAGTCCACTAATGAAGTCTCTGCTTTTTCCGACCGTGATCCAAATCCTCAACCTCAATCCTCTTTCTCAGTGAGAATCTCAGCACCACAGATATTTTTAACCATTTTCTTTGGGCTTTATCAATGGCAACAGCCAGAGACTCGTCCAAATATTGATTAAAATGTTTGACAATATCTTGACACATTGACATAAAATCCAACATTTGGTCATTTGGAACTTGGCATGTGGCTTGCGAATGCTCACATCGAAATTCCAAGGTTCCATATGTCAACTCCATATCGCCAATACCAATCGTTTGAGAAGTTCCAATGGAATTATTCGATGAAACGATACCCTGAGAAGTACTTGGCTGTGTACAATCATATCCAGCAATCATGTGAGGTGTACCAACATTAGGACTACTAGGACTCTCCATCCAGGTTGAATTTGGGGGCGAATTATCATCATAAGGGACTATTTGACCCCGGTGTTCAAATGCGGATACTACCAATTTATGGGCATCAGCCTAATACCATAATCAATTGAAACAAGTTAGAAATATGCAAAAATATGGACAGAAAGAAGAAACTTCAGGTGATAACCGATAAGAAAAGTGTACCTTTTCTGTTTCAGACAAGTTATCAATAGGAATGCAATGGCATCCAGAGACTTTTGCCACTACTTGTCCTTGTCCAACAGTATTGAAAACTACGTGAGTTTTTTGTTGAGAACTGGGAGGGTAGATAAACCTCTTGTCGAGTTGTTTACAGGCAAAAGCATGTTGCAAGGTGACTTCCAATTTCTTTTCAGGTAAGCCAAGGATCTGCATAGGTGCCAACAAACAAGTAATTTGATTACTTTTATAGGCTGAAGAAGAGCAAAGTGCTTTGTCCTTCAGCAGAAAGGAGTGTTGAAAGCGTATTTACGTGTCAACAAAAATATCACAAGGTTATATAAATACATCTATATAATTGAATGCAAATATATAAACAGCTTGAATTTTACTGTAATTTTGATTTGGTTTACTGTTTCTGTAACACCTTCAGTGTTATTGCATGAAATATGCGTGCCTTCGTTCTATGTTTGAATGCTTTAAGTAAAGTTAGTCTCTTTGATATTTGAAATGCTTTGTGGTATGCTTTGTTAAGAAGTGAATTGCAGTCTAGAGGTATAAGATTGAGAAAATTCTCCTTTGAATATAGTATGCTAATATGTGCTCTTAAATCCTTAATCAAGGTGCTTAATTACATTGGTCTAATGTGCTAGACAATTTTATGTAAATTAACTTAGATTGAGAGAAAGAATTCTTCAATTAAGATTGTCACCCTAAATTTTGTTTGATTGAGAATTGTACCAATGTGCATTGTCCTTTTTATGTTATGTAGGCCAATAAACTTATGGACTAGTGTGGGTGAGAGGTGTGGTTAGAGATAGTCTAGGAAGATGGCGGGCATTTCAATGGACTGAGATCATCGGAGGTGAAGAGGAGGAGGCCAAGGCAAGCTTGGAGAGGGAGAGGTTGGCAATAATGGACCTTGAACACTAATGTAGAATGTGAGTGGGAATGTTTAAATGCGAGACTTAGTGTGTTAGAATTACGGAGTATTGTTGTGGTGAAGTGAAGTTCCTTGCTGCATGTACAATATGTTCTATAGGCCACAAGAGTATTAGAGCCCAAGCAAACTGTTGAACAGGTGGCGCGTTCTCTCTAACTCTGCCAAAAATGATATAAGCCCTTCTGCCGTCTATGGCTTGACGGCAGGCGGAGAGCAACGTTTCATGGCAGGCGGAAAATAACATTTCATATATGCATCGGATGACATGAATGTAAGGTCGTTGTTGCCTCTTCTCCAAGCTTGGTCAAGATGGAGTTGTCTTAGCAAGAAGACAACCATCTCGACGATCCCATGACCTCAGCCGCTAGTTCAATATCCTCTAATGATCCCGAGCAATAGTGTCTCGGTCCTGCTCCCAACCCAGGCAACCAAGTAGGTGAATGGGCTAGGGCCCACCTCAGTGTTTAGGAGAGCTAGAGGCTCGCTTCCAAGCGACCAAGTAGGAAAATGGGCCGCGGGCCTATCTCAATGTTTAGGAGAGCCAGTGTTTATTAGTCCAAGTCCAAGTGAATCGGGAACTGATTATATTATTGTTTGGTCTTGGAGTGAGGTATGAAGGACCATGGGCCTTGCGGGGCCATCGTACTGCCTGTTATAGGGCTCTTCATATTTAGATATATTTGGACTTGTATGTATGCTCTCACTTAGGCTAAGCATATAGTCTTGGTTTTGCATGGTGCCTTGGCACACAGCGCCCCTAGGGTTCGCTATGTATCAAACACGTGATATGCCCACGTGGTGCCTTGTTGGTCTGCCATGCGGGTGGGGTTTTGGTGATGTGGCACTTGTAGGGCTTGCCGCGTATTGGGTTTGATAGAAGTACCCACAACTAGCTTACTTTCGAGAACTCAAGGTGAGTAGTGTTTCTTCAAAATTAGCTTAGTTCTTCAAAGTTAGCTTTGAATTTCTATTTTGAAACCTAAAGCTATATTTTGTTATAGTTGTGTTGAAATGCTTGAGATCAATGCATATCCTATGTTATCTATGTTTAGAATATAAATGTGCATCCTCAGTTGGTCCTGGCTATTAGGGGACAAAATATGTACTAGTAGCATGTGGTTGAGATCTCCATTGCCATGTGTGTGGGTTTGTTTAACCTATAAAATGAAATGTATATGACGTTGTTGTGTTCTAAAGTTGATTAAGCCTCTTAGTTGAACTATACTATTATCATACAAATGAAGATATCCATACATTCTATGGCTTTGATTTAATGCTATTTATGGGGCTTTAGCTGACCCCTCTTCCCTATATGTACGTAGGTGAAAAAGGTGAATCAGGCTTGTGCCAGCTTTGTGTATATATATGTATATGAAAATGACATGCAGATCTGCATGTTTTGCCTTCTTGAGAGAGAAATGTGTTGTCAAGACCTTTTGATAAATGTGATGTCCAGTTCTTTTATTTTAAGTTATACTACATTATTATGACCAGTTTAGAATGTTGTAATAATAAATAAGTGATTTCCTTTCATTTCATCTAGCACGCACTTGCTCTAAATGGATGTTGTGGGATTAAACAGTTAAAAAAATTTAAAGGCTTCTGCTATTGGCGATAATTTTTCCCCAACTTTCATCAGGATTACTATAGAATTGTTCAGCTAGGCCTTCGGTAGTTTATGGCTACTGGTTGGTAACTACCCTATCTTTGTTTGGGGTGGATGGGTCATGACAGTTTAATACTGATTGCACCCCTTAACCTCATCAGCATGACATTTTCTCTACAAAACACTACATCAAAGACAAAGACACAGATGTCAGCATTTACCATGAATAGAGGCCCGTAATAACATTTTAATATGATGGTAAAAATATGGCCACATTGATAGATGTTCAACACAGGTACAACTTTGGGTGTTCTAATCAGAAAACACAATAGGCATACATATGAAGATATCCACAGATCATGAGAGAGATATTGTCCCTTAACCCATTCTCTTAAGCAACAGATAAGCCACTTGATTTTTCAGTGTTTATAGTGAAGAGGAAGTGCACGATCATGAAATTATCAACAGAATTTGCAAAATTAAACTTTAAAATGCATGGGAACAAGTTTATCAACAACTCAACCTTCAAAAGCAACATTTAGTCTAGAGAAGGCAGTGATGACCCACAAAATACAATAAGTAGGGTATACAACAAGCAAGTATTCAAAGGTAAATAAACTATGGATGAGCAATAAATTCTTACATCTCGGAGCCCCTGACGGTCCATTACACACTTTTTCAGAAAATCCTGCACAGTTACGATGTTTTCCTTACTCAGACGCTTAACAATAGGTCCACTTCTGCCAATGTTTTCTAGCCGCCATACCTTATCAGTTAGAGATGGAGGGTAGTGCTTCTCATCCCCTGCAAACAAAAATGGGAAGTTATACTGCACATTTTCCAATCCCTTACTAACTCATGTTGTGTAATGAATACCTTCATTCTCTGATCTCGCTATTTTCAGTTTCATAGGCTTCTTAAGGATGAATGAAAGCAAGCAAGTCAAGAAAAACAGTTACTATAATTAATAGAACATATAGTTTCGTAGTTATGACTAGAATTATTCAATAAAGGAAAGCTGTTACGGTAAATAGGAGTAAGAGCTTATTAGACAAAGCATCTTGCTGACATTAATTATTTTATGACTTATGATAGGAAACTGGAAAACAAGAACATGAACAAAACTTAATGATGTATAGGCAGAGAAGGGAAAGAAACAAATGTTATTAAACTAAAGAAATTTTAATGTAAAGTCAAAATTAATAGAATTTAAATATAAATATAAATAAAAAGAAGTAAGAGCCTAGAATGTACAGTCTGCAACATGTGGGCACCCTGACACTCTAAGCAATCCAAAAAGGCAAATCAAATTATTTAATCATCATTCAAGACTCAGGGTATGAAACCTAGAAAACCCAAAAAAACATAATTGTCTTTTGAGAGCCAGAAATATTAAGACATTATAAGGTGTGAAAATA
Organism: Camellia japonica; assembly: GCA_030407325.1. NCBI lineage: Eukaryota > Viridiplantae > Streptophyta > Magnoliopsida > Ericales > Theaceae > Camellia > Camellia japonica. The sequence goes on from JAPPVO010000059.1 coordinate 94,150,731, forward strand.
ACAGTTCAATGTGAGCATCACATTTTATGTTCTTCACAAAAAACAGATACCAAACATTCAATTCTTACTATTCCTACTTTCATGACACACCTTCAAAATACCAACAACAGGATTAAAGAATGACATCTCAATTATAGCCTTCTCTTGGATCGAATTTGATCTGATATGAAATCAACCACGTTAGAAGGTCTTTGTTTTGAAATATGGAGAGAAGCACTCGAGTCAAAATGGTTTTTAATTAGTAGAAATAAAACTCAATATATGGAATGTAATTTTAGTGGCATTAAAAATATAAATAATGGAGAAGTAAAGATTGAAAATCAGAAGATAAAAAATAGTAAATATTTTCGTTACCAAGGTTCGATTATTAATAAGGATGGTGAGGTTGGAGATGATATGATCTATAAAATCAAAATAGGTTGGCTGAAGTTGAAGGGTGCATCTGGTAAGTGATCAATGAATTCCTAAAAAATTAAAAGGAGACTTTTATATAACAGCTGTAAGGCCAAAATGCTTTACGGAAATAACACGTTCATAAAATGAGTGTGATTGGAATGACAATTCTTAAATGAATGTGTGGTAAGACTAGGAAATATAGAATTGGGTTGGTTTGGTTTAATGTATATATAGACATCACAAACTTTTTTAGCATCATCACAAACCAATTCTTGCCCATGTTCTTTTCTAAAATACAAGATTTTGAATAATGGATAGTAGAAAAATGTAACAAATCAGAACCACTTACGTTCGTTGCGGGAATCCTTTAAGAAGAAGCGCTCGGACTTTGCTTCTCTTACTTTAGTCCCATTAAAATTATCCACAATTCGTGCTCCCAGCCTAAACTCACTTTTTTTCATCCAACTTGATCTATGCGCAAAAGAAATCTCATCTAATGAGCCAATGCCTTCTTTCAGATTGAGAAATGCATTTCTAGTTAGAATAGCTTTAACAATCTTTAAGTTGAATTCTTCCTGTGTCCATTCATGTTCTTCATCCTTATCAGGATCTATGGAAAGAACAACAATTTCTACTTTTGCAGAGGCTTCAGGCCCAGATGTGACAACCTGCTCTTTATCATCAACTAAACCTACTCTGACAGAGCCACAGTTTTCTCCTTTAACGTGGTGCCCTGTCAATAACGGCGAAGAGAGTTTGTCTAGGAACCATAGCTGCATTCTTCTTGGCTCAGAACAATGTATCTTATTCCCAGAGTTCCTGAATAAGAATTGCAAGGATATGTCAGCTATACATTAGTCATTGACAAGGGTGTTCACTATTACTGAGAGAGAAGGGTGGGTAAACTTGACCACCTTCTCACTAGGAGAAAAGAGAAGAGAACAAAATCTTAACTGTTCGGTTGTATTTTCATTTTCCATTTTCTCTTTTCATTTTTCCAAAAACACAGAAAACTTGTTTAGGTGGCGTTTGGAAACATTTAGGTTTTTCGTTTATGTTTATAAAAAAATTGTAAACTAATTTTTGTTTAGTTTTTATTTATTTTTAGAAAAACAAAACTGTAAACATGTTTGGATTGAACCAAAAAAAAAAGCTTGTTTCCTTCTGCTTTTGCTTCAGAATGAAACTCCTGGGGTTTGAACTCCTGACCTCGCATCCATCCCTTCCTTTTGCTTTTCTTCCACATTTCCTTCCACTTCGTTTCTGCGTTTATCAGTTTATAAACAAATGTAAACACCTTTTTCGAGTTTATGGTTTTCGCCTTAATTTTTAATTTGAGAGAACTTATTTATAAACTCAAAAGTTACCAAACAAGTTTATATGACAGTTTTTAAAATTTTTGTAAACATAAATAGAAAACTAAAAACAAAAACATTACCAAACAGGCTTAATGAACTGTTTTTGAAAACTGTTTTCAGAAAATTCCAAAAACAACCCACTTTTTAGGAAACATAAAAAAGTTTCGAGAACTGTTTTCACATAAAAATGGAAACGATTCACGAAAAACGAAGGCAAAACCATATTTGATCCTTAATATTATCACTTACTGGTTCATGAAGGATTCAAGTTCCTCTTTTACCTGTAACAAATATAGAGCATCAATGATATATTAGTAATCTATATAATGAGTTAAGATTGACAATTTGTAGAACCGAAAAACATAAAATGGTGAGAAAATTTGTAGAACCAAAAAAACATAAAATGGTGCGGGTTCTCAACATTGTATTGAATTTACTCATTGCATCGATTTACAATTGGAGTATTTATACCTCAAAACAAGGATCTATAAGTCAGCCACTGGTCCTGGGTATAACTAAAAGTACCAAGAAAACCAGAAATGAGAAATCGACTACAGTTATATGCTGAAAGATTATTTTAGGATCCGAAGTAGTTGGTTTTGTGAAGGCTGGAAAGCAGATTAATGCAGTCAGATTTCTGATCAGATGAGGCTCGATCAATAATTATCTGAGAGAGAGAGAACAAAAATTTAAATGTTGTCATTTTTTGGAGCTAACAAATGTACAGAGCAACCATCATCCATCAAATGCTATGCATAACAATGGAATATTTTCAAATTCATGGGGCATGCAAACACCCAAGTAAAACAATAACAATGAGGTTAACTATTCAAGTTTCGCTTCAAGGTTGGAGAGAGAGACATTAGTTTAGCATAAATAGAACACAAATGAAAAGGTATTATTTGGTGACGTTTATAGTTTATTATTTATTTTTGGTTAAATTTTTTAAAAAAAAAAAACATATTTGGTAAACGTGTTTTAAAATTTTGTTTTGAAAACAAATGAAATGAGTGGCCGGAGGGAGGTAGTGGAAAAGGTGGTTGTCGACGATTGCAGGTAGTGGCCAGATGTGGTTGTTTGTTGGTGATCAAAGGTGGTTGTTAGGCACTAGAGGTGTGGCCGTTGCCAGCAACGGGAGGTGGTGGCTGAAGATGGTTTCCAACAGTTGGAAATGGTGCTCGGCCGCTGGAGGTAGTGGTTGAAGGTGGTTTCCGGAGAGTTGGTTGCTGAAAGTGGGAGATGATGGCCGAGGGAGGTCACTGTTGACAGTGGCCGGTAGTGGTAATGAGTGGTGGGTGATGGCAGGAGGGGGTGGGAGAAGAAGGAAGGAATGAATCTTTTTTTTTTTTTTCTTCCTAAACTAGTGAGACCAACTTTATTATGGTTACAAAAAATTATTAATTTTTGTAAACTGTTTACAAGTTTTGGAAAACAAAAATAAATTGTTTTTGTTTGTAGTTTCAAGATTTTTGTAAATATAAACAAAAAACTGTAAACATAAATATTACCAAATATACATATTCTATTCAAGTTTCACTTCAAGTTTGGAGAGATAAACATTAGTTTAGCATAAATAGAACACAAATGCTAAACAATACATGAGACTAGTATATGCCTGATGTGAATATTACAAATGCTTGCTGACACAAAACAAAATAAGTTAATATCGCTTGTAAGGAACTTGGGTCCATCTACAAAGTAAGCCCTTTCTCAAATTTTCATTCAACCACCTTCATGCTTTCAAATTAGTACATGCAAATTGCAGTATCAAACACAACAACAGATACTCAATTTGGGATCTGTTCTGTAAAGTAGACTCTGTGAATTCTCAGTCAAGTAACTTCAAGATTTGAAATCGATAAAAGCACACTGCCATAAAGAGTGCCTTCAAACACTCTAGAGCAACCCAAAACAATTGATAGCAGATCCACCCATAGAATGTTGATCCACTAAGAGAGCAAACTTATTTGCAACTCCTGCAAAAAGCAGCTTCAAACACTATGGACCGGAGAATCACCCTCATTGGAAAACTATGTTTAATGTTTTAAAAAAATAAAATATTTCACCAAATTAATGACTGCCTACCATGTAAGGACTTATTCAACTAACAACAGCATTTCTTATCAATAGTATGATGGACAACATATGTCAAGGAGGACAATGAAATACAGGGTTAAGCTCAATTTTTTACTAATTATAATTTTCGTTGGCAAGAATGCATAAATACACAGATGCACTAGAATTTATGTACAATAGTACGTATATGAATGCATACATGCATATCTGTATTTGGGTATTTGATCTATTATGCATAAACATGCTCACATGTGCTCATGAACACCAACATTTGTTTCTGTTTATCTATTCTGTACATATCAAAACATAGAGATAAATGTATGCACGAATATGCATCGAATCCATATTATTATATAATATGTTACTTGCAGTTTCTTGTGCAATTCTTGAAGATATGATTAGAGCTCATCCGATTGTGTGGCTATTTTAGTAGATTAGATGTATGGACTAAAGGAGGATTCACAATGTGGACTCGTAATGTTTAATTTGGTGGCTGGCTAGACCTTTTTGGCACCAAAGTATCTAATAGATATCACATCAGTAATCAAACTAGCTTTTCATCTTGCTGATGCACAAAAAGCTCAAAAAAAATATTGGATCTAATCATTTTGTTTTCATTTATTCATTGATATATGCACAAAAAAAGCTCATAATAAGATTGGATATTGGATCTAATCATTTTTCTTTCATTTATTCATTGATATATGCACAAAAAAGCTCATAAGGATATAGGATCTAATCATTTTTTTCCCCATTTATTCAATGATATATATTGCCATAATGTTTTAGGTCAATCGTAATATTTTCTTTTATGTTTCTTCCTCTTTTCTTAATTTCCTTTGGCTCAAATCAAGGGTTCATATATTGTTAGATCTAAGTCCAACTTGAATTGTTTATCATAACATTCTTTCAACTTATCATCGAATGAACATAAAAAACTATATAGATCTCCCTTCATCCCCAAGAGAATTTTGGCTCTGCTACCGTTCACACATGCATACACACAAACAGCCATTCAAATATTTCTACAAACATGTTATATACTTATATGTATTGTACCGACTAGTTTGTCATGCACTTACAATTCGGCGAATCAAAGGCTCAGCATGCTCGACCGTGTCCAGGTCCCCCCTGAAGAAAGAACAAAATGAAAAAAAAAAATCAAGAACCCAAATAGAATCACAACAAAAGTACATGGTCATAGTGCATTCAACAACTGTATTGACTAAATTAGCAAAACCCAGTTCAGATTTCATCTCATTTCACTACAAAAATGAAGAAGAAGAAGAAGAAAATGAAAATATTCAATAAAACCCAAATAGAATCACAAAATAAGAACACGGTCATAGCACATTCAACAACTAAATTGACTAAATAAGCAAAACCCAGTTCAGATTTCATATAAAAATGAAGAAGAAGAAGAAGAAGAAGAAGAAGAGTAGCCGACTTTCGTAAAGCAGAAAGCACAGTTGACATAGTTGACCACACATCATCTGAAATGCTGATGTTGCTGGTTCGTTGCGATCCAATGTTGCTATCTGCTAACTGTCGAATCTGTGACATTTTTCAACTAGTAAAGCCTAGATAGACAAGCACAAAAAACCGTGATTGATGTTCTATCCTATGGTTGTGTCTTGAATATAGAGAGCTAGTATATTATGCATGCTTCAATGGCTGGGAAAGGTTTTATACATGGTCTTTAAATGGTAGGTGGGCTGTAGTAGGCCCCACCACTCCCACACCTCCCCACACTATCCATGTCATTTCGCCGAGAGAAGGCATAGGATAAATCATTATTAAATTATTATTAAAGTTTTATTTGATTAAATCATTATTAAATATTACTCAATATAGGTCAAATTTACCAATAAAATTATAAGAAATTAGTATTAATTAAATCTTATTTGTATGAATTTAAGGAGATCAAAATGTAAGAATTTATAGATAAAGGTTAAAGTAATGTTAATATAATTAATCTATTATAAAATATCCTTAAATACATAAAGTATTACAATTGATTCCATTAAATAAATTATTGAAACTCACAAGTAAATTATATTGTCTTTAACATGAATCAGATTAAATTTTTTCAATAATGTTAGAATATATATATATTTTTTGAACTATAATAATGTTATTACCTTAACCACTCATATTTAATACTAATATAGCACTGACACATAAGAGAATAAATAATACATAATAAGAAAATATGATCACCATAACATTATTGTAAATATTTTTTTGAAATGTAACCCTACTACATTAGGGTCTTTACATTTTTTTTTTTTTTTGAGTGTTAGATTGAAGTTGGGGGCCATTATGTAAAAAAAAAAAAAAAAAAAAAAAAAAAAAAAAAATGACAAAAGCATACATATAAAATGGAGATTTTACAGAAAGTTTGAGGGGCCAGGACCTCCTGACCCCCCTACCCCAGCCCCTGTTTGTGAGTACATTACGAGTTTCGTTTCAATGATTTGAAGTATTCATTTTGTCAGACATTTCGTGTATTTCATTCATAAAAAAATAATTAGATCGATTCGATAATTATAACATATTCAATTTATAGTGTTTGTCACAAAAAAACAAAAAAATGAATGATTTATTTTTTTTAAAAAAATTTTGCTGACTATTTTTTTAGTGATAAACACGATAGATTGAATAAGTTACAATTATTGAATCGATCTAATTTTTTTTGTGATGAAATATACGAAGTGCTCAACAAAATGAATGATTTGGATCATTAAAACAAGACATGTAATGAACTCCACAAGCCCAAACAATGCACTATAGTCCAGATTATGGATAGAAAGGAATCCTTATCTTCCTATTTTGGCTTATAAGTTGATTTTTTTTACTTATTATAAAAGGACATTCAAAAAAGTAAAAAGAGACTGTGACTCAAATAAACTAATAAATTATAGTGTTGTCACATAATTATAACCTGTAATAATATTGGTGTGGGAAAAAAATTGCCACATAACGGAAAACATCTTCTCACTTGTCGACTGTTCTTGCGTTACTGTGTACACAAATGAAGAACATTTTGGCTAGGGTGGCCAATTGGTGAGACTACCTAAATCAGTGTTTGTACAAGAACGCTTAATAGGACAATGAGTTTGAATATTAATGCTTGTGTATCTAGTTTGATGTGTTTGTGTTTATTTATAGTTGTGGTTGGCTGATCGTTGTGGTTAGTTGAGTGAGATTTGATACTTTCAGTTATTGTTTCACATTATGTGAGATCGTGTCCTACATTTGCGATACTACGTTTCCACATAGAGTAGACTTTTCATCGACGTGATCCACTTTGTGCTCGAGCTAGGTTGTCTAACCTATGAAGGAGCTTTTGTTCTTGGTGGTCTAACCAGCTCAGAGATGCTATCATGGGTTTTTAAACCGTTTATTTTTTAAGATTTTCATTTATGTCATTCATAAAAAAAAAACAAAGGAAAATTATTGATAAATCTCATTTAGAAGTGTTTTAACCCAAGAAGTCCATTAAAGAATTTTTTAACCCATTTAGTCTCATGTAGGGGTGTGCGCGGTGCGGGTCGGTGCGGTTTAGGGAAAAAATAGAAACCGTATGGCGGGTGGCGGATTGGTAAAAATATCATTAGAATTTGTCATTTTTTTATCAAAAATCGGCGGTTCGGTTGGCAAATAATAGTGAATTTGCCTTGGCGGTTCGGGCGGTTCGGCGGTTTATAAACAATATAATTCAAATTATAAAACTTGATCAAAGAATAAAAAGATCTAATTTACAGATGATTGTATGTAACCTAATATATTAGACTACAATTATTACTTCATGGATTAGACTACAAGTAATTCAAATTATTACTTCATGTATTAGATTGGACATGAGCAAAGAAAACATAAATAAATAACAAAAAAAGTATCATCAAATCATTATAAAAAATATAAAAAAAAACATTATAACAAAATAATATTCAAGAGTAAGAATTAAGTCTAACCTCACAATCTTCAAGTAAAGTGAAGTGTTCCCAAACCTCAGATTTCTTTTTATCTAAATTAATACTAGGGCATGGACGAGTTTTACCAGAATTTTTGGTACCCATTGTGGTAGTGGTAGAACTAGCAACAGTGGTTGATTCTGCAGTTGGTGTAGGATTTCCATCAACATTTGTATTTTCCTCATCCATTCTCTATCACAAAAAAAAATAATAATAAAATTATATGAATATTATTTTAAATTCTGAACCTACTTATAAATAAAATCTTGAACAACAAATCATAAAAAAGAGTAGAACAACAATTTTTTAAAGAATAAATAAAAATTATATGAATGGTAAGTAAATAAATAAAAATTATCAATGATGAATCAGGTTTTATTAATCTGCCATACAGAAATCAATTAATTTAGTACTAGCAGGTTTTATTAATCTACCATACAGAAATCAATTAAATTAATCTGCCATACAGAAATCAATTAATTTATATGAATGATTCTGCAGTTTCAATTTAATTTAATATCTATGCATAACTTGAAAGACTACAGTTGAATCAATTACCAGGCTTTATCAATTAGCAGTTTCAATTTAATTTAGTACTGGCAGGTTTTATCAATTACATAACTTGAAAGACTAAAGTTGAATCACATAACACACTATATAAATAAAAATTATCAATTACCTTCAATGTAGTCAATTCTAAGCAGATTTGAATATATGTTTCTTGTTAACAATTCAATTTTTTTTAAAATAAATAAAATAAAATAAAAAACTGTGTAGTGTATAAAAAAAAAACAAAATAATCAACACTATATATATATATATATATAGAACATGAACACTATAGATAAAATAAACAAAATAAACAAAGAGAGAGTGAAAGAATTGATTGAATGAATCAACACTATAGATATATAATATGTATATAGAGCAGTACCAGTAAGTAAGTATATATAATATTGTAGACTTGCCCGTGGGCCTCATGCTACAGCTCGGACTCGATTTATGTCACGGTTCTTAATCTTGAACCAAAGAGTCTAAATCCGGCAAATCGTTTTGAGAAAACAGATTTTTAGAAAAGAAGTGCCAAACATGGACTGCTTTGCCAGATACAGAATCGCCACCTAAATATTTTTTTTTAAAATGGGAAATTTAGGAAACCCTGACTCGGTGCCGAAGGCCACGTGTCCGTCATCACCAAATGTCTTGGCTCGGGAGCTTGGGTACGATCGGGGAAGGTCAGTTATGAGCACCCCCTTTCGCCCGATCCGAAGACCGGCCTCTACTAACCGTGATATCCGATTTTGAAAACGTTACGTGTTCTTGTTCCAATTATTAACCTAGAATTACTATGTTATGCGCACAGCAAACAAGTATAGACTAGATTGCCTAATTTGGAAATAAACATTGCATATCCGTTCGTTTTGAAAAGCGCTTTGAAATTTGCTACTCGCAAGCAGGCTAAAACACGGATTTCAATGAGTCTTTCCAACTCAAGCAATCCAACCTCCACCCACAGGCATTCAAGCAGTTATATCACATAAGCACTTAGCCTCATGGTAGTCATGCTATTATGGCAACATACACACGCGTGCGATATGCTGAAACATAAAAGCTCACCTAGTACTCCAAGCCAAAACAGAAACTAGTTAGTAATCATATGCATGATCCTAGTTCATGTTAAGTGGCTAATGCAACACATGCAAAGATGTAATCTAGACAGGCTCGGCTATCCTAAACATGGCATGTGAAATGCTACAACTATCACATATTCAATTTGGAATTGAAATACAGATGCAGTTTGAATGATGTACCGAGCCCGATGCATGTCAACAAATGCATGGATGCACGCATGCATAGCATAAGGTATGCTAAAATAAACGTGCCCTAATACTAACCATTAAAAGCAGGTAAGTAAAAGGGAGAAAGAGGTGGGGGTTGGAAGACATACACACCACTCACCCACACTTATTACAGATATGCCCTCGCTCGGAGGGACCGAAAGAATAATACAAATAATTAACTACGCAAGCTAATTAAATATTACAAATAGCCTAATTAGTTGACAAACTAACTAAACTAAGAAAAACAGTAAACCGCCTTGGGAGGAGAGCCAAATGCAGCACGTGCTCGGGTCTTGCTCGGAATTGCACTGCCATGCCTAGACTGCCTCTGTTTTCCCTGCTCTGCCTTTCTGAAAACTGCCAAAGTCTCAGAACTACTCCTCAAGGCACTGGGGGATACCACCGGCTGAGGGGAAACACCACCGGCTGAAGTATGTGGCCACCGGCACAAAATGAACTCATCGGCTGATAATTTAATGCCGGCCGGCACTAAATGTTGCCGATCGGCACTGAATGTCTGCAGAACCTGCAACTCACAGCAGCAGAGGGCAAAAACTTGCATGGCAATGCAATTCCAACAATGTATGCACCAAACACACTCCTTATCATGTTTGTGACTCAAAGGGGCATGTGCCTCGATTCTCGGGCCACCAATCACGCATTCCCATGCATGATGGCCCAAAGGATCAAATGTGCACTTTCAATCTCAAATGCATGCAAACCAAACAAACCAAAATCCCAATCCCTATCACCAAATCAAGGGACAAGGAATGCATGTTGATGCAATGCAACCTAGTCATGTTAGCTATCATGCAATATGAACAATGCAATGTACTTATGCCAAGCATACAAGCAAACGTGAGGTAAGCATGCAAGCAAGCAAATGATGGTCTTAAACATGACTTAGGCAACTCTAAATAGGCCTAAAATCAGTGGCCAAAGTGCCCAAAAATGAAGGCTAATCACGCATGCACACATGCACATGTTAAGGCGCCAACTTAAGCATCAAGTGAGCAAGCTTTAAGCACACTTAAAGGAAGCTAAACATGGATAATTAGCATACATAAAAAGCTCTGAAAATTATGCAAAACATGGTGCCAAACCAAGCAACAAAATAGACTAAGCATGCAACAAATGGCCCAAGCATCCAAGGCAAGCCAAAGGAGACCTAAACCATGGCTAAGCCAACCAAGCCTCACGAGGCCAAGAAGGCTTAAAACAGGTCTAAGGCAGCCTTAGACCATACAAATGGGACCTCCTAGATGGCATCTAAGTGACTCTAGAGCAAGGCATACACAAAGGTCAATGCATGAGGCATACAACATATGCATTCAAAGCTTCAAAGAGGCATGCAAGGCAATCAAACAAGCATGTCTAAGGGACTGAAATTGCATGCTAAATGGTTCCAAACCATTGAAAATAGTGCAAACAAGGCAGGCTACACATTTATGCACTTAAGGCCAACAAGCCAAACATGCAAAGAGGCTATACAATGCAAGCTAGGGTCGACCAAAATAACTATGGACAGACCTCATTCATGGCAAAATAAGCATACAAGCTTCACAAATGTAAGCCTAAAACATGCTCGAAACAAGGGCATACAACCTAAGACATGTTAAGGGATCACAAGGCATTACATGGCAACTATGCTAAGCGTGCATAAGGGACCAAAACCAACTCTTAGCAATGTTATATCATGGCATAATAAACATAAAATGCAGCCTAGACATGCTCAACACACACACCAACAAAGGCTTCCTCAAGAGGACAAAACTTGTCCTTTTCAAGGACAACAAGGAGAGGGGGTGGCCCTCTCCTTCTTGGGACTTCAAGGCATCATCTACATCACTGAAATCCCTCAAGATTTCAGTGGTGAAGAGACCCAAACACCAAAATCCCGGAGCTCAACAAAATAGCACAAAAATGAGGCCTTTCAAGGCCTAAGAGGGGCCAAACTTCCCCAAAGCACAAAGCACCCTAATAAACTATCAAGAGGACTAAAAAACAGAACTTTTTTGTATTAAACACCAAGCACAAAAATAGTTCGAAGATAGGTAAAAATGGAGTGCAAGAATGGGGTATATAAAGCAAATTTCTCACCCTTGTTGACCTTCTTCACAAGTGTTGATGTTGTTGCTTCCTTGGGCTCAAATCCAGCCAAGAACACCAAGAACAACCTCTTGGAACCTCAGTAGCCAAGGAAAGGTGAAACACTAGGTACTTGTGTGCAATAATGTGGACTAAAGCACCTAGTGTACAAACAAGAGAGAAAAAGAGAGATAGGATAGATATAGAACTCAAACCCTAAAACCAGAGCTTCTCTGAGGTCTTTTCTCTCCAAAATGTCTAACTCTCCAACCCTAAAGCCAAGGGGGGGAGGCCTCCTCTTATAGAAGAGGCAATCTTGTAAGCTTAGTCCCTAAGCAAAACAAGAAGTGCATCCCTCCATACACGTGTATGGAGGGGAATACAAAGCCATACAGCTGTCTGAAAATATCTCCAAAAGCAGCTGAACAGTAGTCGGCCGGCCAAAAATGTCATTTGACAAAATTGACTGCCGACCGGCAACAAAGAGTGCCGACCGGCAATATATATTGCCGGTGGCAACAAAAACCAGCCGGTGGCCTCTAGCTAGTGCCGGTGGTGTGTGGGGATGCCTCACAAGGCATTCCCTGCCCCTCCAAGGCAAAATACAAGTGTTTGGTGCAAAACCAGACACAAAACGGTCGAGTTCGGAGATCCTGAGACAAAGCGCGTAGCCGAGAACTCCGTGAACTCCAAACAAACACAAACATGGATAATCACCGAGTGTTCAAACGGTGACGTCCAGGTCTTGAGGACGGTCAAAAATGAGGTGTCTACAAATATGTATATAGAAAGAACAAAGAGAGAGTGAAAGAAAAGAGACAAAGAGAGCATCGAGAGAGTAGCGAGAGTACCGACGAGGAGGAGGAGAAACCAGCGGCGAGATGATCGGCAAGGGAAGGAGAACGAGATCGACCAACGGTGTGTGTGAATCGACGCAAAATGCAGAGCAGCGGCGATAGGTATGTGATGAACGAGATGAGATTGAAATGTGTGGCTGTGTGTGTGGGTATTAGGTTTAATGGAGGAATGATTGTGTGTGAGAGGGTGTATAACAGTTGATTTTTTTTTTTTTAAACATAGGCGGGTCGGGTCGGGTTGACAGGCGGTTTGGGAAATTTAACCCGCCACCCGCGCCGACCCGCAACTGCTGGTCCTCCTACCCGCCCAACCCGTCCGCCAGAACTGAAATTTTGCGCGGTTCGGCGCGGTTCGGAGCGATTCGGTGCGGTTTTGACGGTTTTGGCGGTATTATGCACAGCCCTAGTCTCATGTATATATAGTTTTATTCCATAAAGTCTTTTTTCTTGATTTACACTATTTTCTTAGACACTTATACCCTTATATTTAATTTTGATACCCTTATAAATATTTTTTGAACGGTCAGCAATTTTATGATGTGAACATTCATATGTTAAAATTCACATTGGTAGGAATATAAAATTGGCCCGTGGGTGGCCTAAAACCCGTCTGCGAGCCGGGGCGGGCCCGGCCCGTTGACAATGTGAATATTCACATTGACATGTTAACATTCACATTAATAGGAGTGTAAAATTGGCCCGCGTCCCGTGGCGGCGCGAAACCCGCCCGCTGCCCATGGGCGGGCCCGGTCCGGCTCGTTGACAATGTGAATATTCACATTGACATGCTAATATTCACATTGATAAGAGTATAAAATTGGTCCGCGGCCTATGGGCGGCCAAAAGCCCACCCGCGGTCCGGGGCAGGCCCGGCCCAGCCCGACCCGTTGACAATGTGAATATTCGCATTGACATATTAACATTCACATTGATAAGAGTGTAAAATTAGCCTGCGCCCCGTGGCTACCTGAAACCCGCCCACGGCCCGTGGGCGGCCCGGGGCAGGCCCAGCCCGCCTTGTTGACAATGTGAATATTCACATTGACATGTTAACATTCACATTGATAGGAGTGTAAAATTAGCCCGCGCCTCGTGGTTGCTCGAAACCCGCCCACGGCCCGTGAGCGGGCCCGGCCCGGCCTGGCCTGTTGACAATGTGAATATTCACATTGACATGTTAACATTCACATTGATAAGAGTATAAAATTGGCCAGCGGCCCAAGGCGGGCCCGACCCGGCCAGTTGACAATGTGAATATTTACATTGACATGTTAATATTCACATTGATAAAAGTGTAAAATTGGCCTGCAACCCGTGGGCGGCCCGAAGCCCGACCGCAGCCCGAGGCGGGCTTGGTCCGACCCGTGACAATGTAAATATTCACATTGACATGTTAACATTAACATTGATAGGAGTATAAAATTTGTCCGCTGCCCGAAGCTTGCCCGCGGCCCGGGGTAGGCCCGGTCCGGTCCGTTGACAATGTAAATATTCACATTGACATGTTAAAATGTACATTGATAGGAATATAGAATTGGCCCGCGGCCCGTGGGCTGCCAGAAGCCCGCCCACAGCCCGGGACAGGCTCGTTTGGGTCCGGGCCCGAGCATGTTCGAGACTTAGGTTAAGGCCTAGGTCATCACTTTGAAGCCCGGCCCGGCCCGGCCCATCGGCCCGCTTAAGGCCCATTCAAGGCTCGATCCAAGGCCCAGCCCGCCCGAGGCGCAATGTATTTTTTTGTAGAAAATAATAAAATTTTGGTAGAAAAAATTAAAAAGAATTAAAAAAAAATGGCCAGACCCGCCCAAGCTCGACCTAAACTCGAGGCCAGGCCCAGGCCCATCGGCCCAACCCGAGGCTCGATCCATCGACCCATCCAAAACTCGAATACCCTTGTGCCAAGGTTAGGGCTTGGGCCTAATTTTTTGGCTCGTGGGCCGGCCCGACCCGGCCCGAGAAAGGCTCGTTTGGGCCCAGGCTCGAGCCTAGTCTGAGACCCTAGGCTAGGGCCTGGGCCATCACTTTGAAGCCCGGCCCGGCCTATCGGCTCGGTTAAGGCCCATTCAAGGCTCGGTCCGAGGCCCGGCCCGCGCCGAGGCCTATTGTCTTTTTTTGTGGAAAATAATAAAATTTTGGTAGAAAAAATTAAAAAGAATTAAAAAAAAATGGCCAGGCTCGCCCTGGGCCGCCCACAGGCCGTGGGCGGGTTTCGGGCAGCCACGAGACACGGGCTAATTTTACACTCCTATTATCAATGTGAATGTTAACATGTCAATGTGAATATTCACATTGTCAACAGACCGGGCCGAGCCAGCCCTGGGCCGCTGGCCAATTTTATACTCTTATCAATGTGAATGTTAACATGTCAATATGAATATTCACATTGTTAACAGGCCGGGCCGGGCCGGGCCCGCCCCGGGTCGCCCACAGGCCGTGCGCGGGTTTCGGGCAGCCACGAGGCGCGGACTAATTTTACACTCCTATCAATGTGAATGTTAACATGTCAATGTGAATATTCACATTGTCAACGAGTCGGGCCGGGCAGGGCGGGCCCGTCCCCGGCTGCGGGCGGGCTTTTGGTCACCCATGAGCCGCAAGCCAATTTTATACTCTTATCAATGTGAATGTTAACATGTCAATGTGAATATTCACATTGTCAACGGGCCGGACCGGGCCCGCCCATGGGCCACGGGCAGGTTTCGCGCCGCCACGGGACGCGGGCCAATTTTACACTCCTATTAATGTGAATGTTAACATGTCAATGTGAATATTCACATTGTCAATGAGCCGAGCCCGCCCCGGCCCGACTCGAATTTTTCCGAGCACCCACGAGGATCGACATGGGCCGGGCCCCTCACATTGACGATATGAACATTCACATTGACGGTGTGAAACATTCACATTAGGGGTATTTTGGTAATTATGTCACCCATAGGACTTATTGAAATATAAGAAAATAATATAAACTAAATGGAACATAAGTAAATGAAAAGGGTATTTTGGTCTTTTTATATCAAATAGGACCTAATGGAATAGTCAAAAAGAATATGGGTTGGATGGAATAAAACTCTTAGAAAGTGAATTTATTAAAAAAACTTCCAAAAAAAAAAAAAGGTCGATCTGATAATTATAATATGTTTAATTTATTGCATTCTTTTAAAAGATAATTTATTTAAAAAAATATACTTATCGTCTATTTATTATTATTATTATTATAAAACAAACACAATGAATTGTATAGATTATATTTATCAAATCAAGTTAATTTTTTTTTTTTTATGAATGATATACACAAATAGTTTTCCAACAGTTCAGATTATCGAAATAAGATCCATGTTGGACCCAACGAGCTTATTTAAAATGATATAGTAGTGATATTTTTCAACTTATGAGTTAAAATACTAAATTAAGTGTTTTAATAGCATCACAAAAAGGTATATCATTCCATACATAAATTTGAGCAAATTACACTAGCCACCCTTGAGGTATATAAAAAATATAATAAGTTTCGTAAATTTGATATAATTACACTAACTTCTTTTTTAATAATAAGGCTAAAACGATCGGAATACATGTGATGTACAGATACATGAACAAACAAGAATGCTATAGGTGTAAAAGAGATGAAATCTAATATATATATATATATTTGAACGACTAATAAATAATTAAAAAAAAAATGAATTAAAATTTTAAGAAAGGTACTATAAATATATCAAACTCATTTTTCCGAATCTTAAAAGAGCTTAATGTAATTTATTAAAACAAAATGGATTATTTACACTGAAACCTTCTTAACTGCTAGTAAATATCACTTTATCCTCTTCATTTACGAATCAATATATTTGACTCTTTCAATTATAAAAATATATCACTTTCATTTCCTATAAACTCATTGAGATCTCTCAAAAAATAATGTATTTATATGATTTTCATATTTAAGTGGGTCAATATATATAAATTTATAAATAATAAGATAAAATGATAGTTTTTAATAGTTAAAGAAATCTTAGTGTAATTAATTTATACATCATTGGTCTAGAGATTGTGGTGCAGATATACAACTGCTTATAACTCACTACCTAATTTAATCATATAATATGATGTTCTTAAAAAGTAAACAATATATAGAACAAATGGGAGTGTTTGGTAGAGGCTTTTTTTTGAGTTTTTTGGGTTAAAACTCACAATAAGATAAAATAAATTAAAATAGTTAATAAGACAACGTGAGTGTTTAGGAAGTTGTTATTTTAATATGCTAAAATTTTTGCAATCATGCTATGTAGCTCGAAATTACGCCCCCTCCCCCCCCCCGGAATGGCCCGAATGTGTTAGCAGTGCTGATTGTAGTCTTTGGCCCAGTTGCCCAAACCTGCGTGAAACCCACGCGTTGAATCTCTATGTTCCACCAAAACTAGAACAACAATCACAATCCAATGAAATGGGTCTTCTTCTTCTTCATCATCATCTTCAGAAGAAGAGAATAACGAGAAAGTATTATTGTCTTATGGGATGAGAGAGAATCCAAAGAAGAGCATTCGCTTAGTAGATCCCGAGTTCTCTTTTGCAATCAATGTTGCTAGCTCTAGTGGCTTTGTAATTAATTCTTCAAGACAAAGAGAGCGAGACCAAGTCTTCAAAGAACCCAATTTACCGCCGATCCAAACGAATTTGTAAATCAGGAATTCCGCATCACCATCACAATCAACATTGTTAGAGCCAAGCCTAAATCGTGAAAACTGGGCTGGCCAGAGCAATAGTTGTTGGGAAAAACTACTCACATTACATAATTTCACATTGCATATCGCAAAATTATGAGATGAACAAAACAAAACTTCAATTCCAGAAAAAATAACATGCTGAATAAAATACAGATAAAATATAAAATGGTTAAAGGAAGCAAACTGAAGCCTGTGTGATACCACAGTCTCCTTAAAATAGATTCGCCGCCTCACCGTTGGGTGCTGGAGGTACGTCGGCGTCTACTTCCCAGGATACGACGGTTTTTACCAGCTACAACAGAAGCACCTTTTGATTAGCTTAGCGAACGGACAACGGCAGCATTCTCTCTCAGGAAGAAAATTATAGGAGAAGTAGACTGACAGTGTATGGATGTCAAGGAAAAATTCTATATCTCTTTTCAAGGAATAGGGTCTCCTTTTATACACCATGGGGGAGAGGGGAGGAGCCTCTAGCCATCAAGGCTGGCAACTAATGCTAGCAAAACTGTCCAATCAATTTTGTAAAACTGATGAGCCTTAAATTTGTGAGTTATATACACATTTATGAGGCAATTTCTCATTCAACCATTTTTCTCCAACAATCCCCCACATGAATAAAAATTTACCGAATACAGCAAGCGCTCAACGTTTATCAACAAAGACTCGGAAAGAGAGAGAGCACACAGACTAACCCTACATCAGAAAAGGTAGCTGTTGGCCTTGAACCTTTCGTAGTGAAAGCCTATCGGATTTACTGGCTGACCAGTGAACGTGATGTCTTGAACTGTTCTGCCGTTTATGTAAACCGAGACAATAGACCTCACACAGGAGTTAGTCCAACCATTGTTCTTGTTCTCACTGGTGTGTCCGGTATGGCCCTGGAACACTAGCCTGGTTCTGTGAGTGTTTTTAAAGAATTCGGCCTGGGTAATTCTTAAAGAAGCGGCCCCACTTCGCACTCACATAGGTAACCTAGATACGGTATTTCATTATACCACATCACTAAGGTCATTAAAAGCATTAGCTTAACCTTTCACCCTCACAGGGCATCACTGTATAAAGGAATGGGCAAGAGGATTTACCTCTTTAGTGACTCACCCGTTACACGAAGTTAGGTTGTCCCTTTGAACCTAGATCTTGGGATCTCCAGTCAACTAGGTTGGGTTTGCCGTTCCGGTAACCTTTACTAAAGGCCTTAACCACATTCCTCTTGACGACTTTTCTACTAACTCTCGAGTTAACCCTTTGGTTAGCGGATCCGCAATGTTGTCCTTAGACTTGACATAGTCTAGAGAGACAACTCCATTTGAGAGTAGTTGTCGTATGGAATTATGTCTACGACGGATATGTCTAGACTTTCCATTATACATATTACTCTGTGCTCGACCAATCGCTGATTGGCTATCGCAATGAATACTGATAGCTAGCACAGGTTTCGGCCAACGTGGAATATCCTCAACAAACTGGCGAAGCCATTTAGCTTCTTCAGTTGCTTTATCTAAAGCAATAAACTTAGATTCCATCGTTGATCTCGAGATACACGTTTGTTTGGCAGATTTCCAAGACACGGCTGCCCCTCCGAGGGTAAACACATAACCACTAGTGGATTTGGAATCTTTTATATCAGATATCCAATTTGCGTCACTATACCCTTTTAGTACCGCTGGGTATCTGGTATAATGCAGCCCATAATCCAAGGTGTAACAGATATACCCCAACACCCGCATAATGCCCTTCCAATGAGTAGCATTAGAATTACTCGTGTATCTACTCAGCCTACTAACAGCATAGGCGATATCCGGCCTTGTACAACTCATCAGATACATCAAACTCCCAATGATCTGAGAATATTCTAGTTGAGAGACACTCTCACCATTATTCTTGGTCAAATATAGACTTAAGTCTACCGGTGTCCTAAACATACTTGTATCTGACTTTCCAAATTTCTCAAGTATCTTATTAACATAATGAGCTTGAGAAAGTACAATACTACCAGATGTTTTGGTGATCTTAACACCCAGAATGACATCTGCAAGGCCCATATCCTTCATGTCAAACTTAGAGTTTAACAATCTTTTGGTAGCTTTAATCATTTCATCATTGCTACCAACAATGAGTATGTCATCAACGTATAGACACAAAATGACATAACCTTTGTCAGTGTCTTTAACATATACGCACTTATCACACTCATTGATTCGAAACCCATTTGACAACATAGCATTGTCAAACTTCTCATGCCATTGTTTGGGAGCTTGCTTCAAACCATACAATGACTTGACAAGCTTACAGACTTTCTTACTTTTCCCTGGAGTTGAAAACCCCTCGGGTTGCTCCATGTAGATTTCTTCATCTAAATCTCCATTTAAGAAAGCTGTCTTTACATCCATCTGATGTATTTCTAAACCACGTAAAGTTGCTATTGCAATCACCATGCGAATGGATATAATCCTTGTCACAGGTGAATACGTATCAAAGTAATCCAGGCCTTCTCACTGTCTGTATCCTTTGATAACTAGCCGAGCTTTATATTTTTCAATTGACCCATCCGCTTTCATCTTTCTTCGAAAGATCCACTTACTCCCCAAGGCCTTACTGCCTGGGGGTAGATCAACCAACTCCCAAGTATGGTTCTGTAAGATGGAATCAATCTCATTTTTAATTGCTTTTTTCCATAAAGGACTTTCAGGTGAAGTCACAGCTTCATGGAACGTTCGAGGTTCTCCTTCTAACATATAAGTCAAGAAGTCTGGACCAAAGGACTTTGTGGTTCTAGCCCTTTTACTCCTTCTTGGCTCATCTACTTCATCAGCTTGATCATCTACTTGATCAGTTATTTGATCAACTGTTTGATCATCCATGTGATCATCTATGTGATCGTCTTCGTGATCATCTATTTCTTTCATGGAACTCGGAACCCTGTCTTGGGGACGACACGGAAATACATCTTCAAAGAAAGATGCACTTCTAGATTCCATGATAGTATTCTTGTGTATATCTGAAATATCAGACTTGTGCACAAGAAATCTATATGCACTACTATTTTGTGCATAACCAATGAATATACAATCCACGGTTTTCGGACCTATCCTAACCCGCTTGGGTGTAGGTACCGCCACTTTTGCAAGACACCCCCACATTCGTAGGTATTTATATGAAGGCTTGTGACCTTTCCACAACTCATATGGAGTCTTGTCCACTTTCTTCCGTGGTATTCTATTAAGAATATATTGTGGGAGAGAATTGCTTCCCCCCATAAGTTCTGTGGCAACCCAGAACTTATCAACATTGCATTCATCATCTCTTTCAGCGTCGTGTTCTTCCGCTCAACAATACCATTTGACTGAGGCGAATAAGGCGCTGTGGTTTGGTGAATAATCCCAAATTGAGCACAAGTCTCGGCAAAACGGGGATTCATACTCACCACCACGATCACTTCTCAATGCCTTGATTTTCCGGCTTAATTGATTCTCAACTTCATTCTTAAAAAGAATAAATTTATCAATAGCCTCGTCTTTGCTTTTAAGCAAATACACATAATAGTATTTAGTGCAATCATCAACAAAAGTGATGAAGTACTTGTTGCCACCACGTGATTATACAACTTTCAAGTCACACACATCACTATGCACTAAATCCAAAGGCTGGGTACTTCTTTCAATAGAATGAAAAGAAGACCTTGTCAATTTTGCTTCTACACAAGTTTCACACTTGTGTTGTGGATTAATCTTAAAATATGGTATGTGATCTAACTTGATTAATCTACGTAAATAGTCAAAATTTACATGACCCAATCTACCATGTCATAAATTAGGGGACTCAAGCATATAAGCAGAAGAAGAAGCTTTCTCATTAATCTTAGGGATAAGTGTCATTACATTCAATTTAAACATACCACCTGACATATATCCCTTCCCCACATAGACCCCGCCCTTGGTCAACACGACCTTGTCTGATTCAAACACCATGCGGAAGCCATGCTTGCTTAGGAGAGACCCCGAGACAAGGTTCTTACGAATGTCCGGCACAAAAAGGACATTGTTCAAAGTCAGTTCTTTTCCTGAAGTCATCTTCAGGATCACCTTGCCTTTACCCTCAACAGCTGAGGTTGCAGAGTTTCCCATAAACAACTTCTCCCCGTTTGAAACTGGTTCGAAAGTTGTGAACATTCTCTTCTCTGCACAAATATGGCGAGTGGCCCCAGTGTCCACCCACCACTCCCTCGGGTTTGACCCCACCATGTTCACTTCTGACACGACGGCTGACAGTTGCATGCCGTCCACATCGTGTGACAATTCCTCCATTTCAGCCATATGTGCCTGGTTTTTGTGTTGCGGAGGGTTTTTCCTGTAGGGCTTCTTCTTCAGACAATCAACTGCCCGATGCCCGTCACTTCCACAGTTGAAGCATTTGCCATTGAACCTAAAAGTAGGCTCCTTTGGCTTGTAGGCTGGCCTTTTGGAGATTCCTCCTCTAGCCCCCAACTTTGAGATTTTGCCTGTCGGTGGTTTATTCCTTGCCCCCGAGGACTTGCCATGCTCAACCATGTTGGCTTTGACAGTGGAGGTACTCCCTCCTTTCTTCCTGTTGTCCTTTTCAATCCGGAGCCTGACAACGAGCTCTTTGACTGTCATCTCCTTTCGTTTGTGCTTCAAGTAGTTCTTGAAGTCTTTCCAGCCGTTAGGCAGCTTCTCAATCAAAGCAGCTGCTTGGAATGACTCACTTAGGACCATCCCTTCTGCATGTATCTCGTGCAGAATCACTTGGAACTCTTGGACTTGACTCAAGGCAGTTTTAGAGTCCACCATCTTGAAGTCCAGGAACCGGCCGACGATAAATTTCTTTACCCCAGCATCCTCGGTCTTGTACTTTTTGTCCAAGGCATCCCACAACTCCTTAGCCGATTTCTTGGCATAGAACACGTTAAAAAGCGGGTCCGCCAAGCCGTTCAGAATGTAATTCTGGCATAAGAAGTCTGCTTGTTTCCAAGCGTCCAGAGCCATGAGCTTTTGTTTATCTTGCTCATTCTCCTCTACGGCTGGTACATCTTCACTCAGAAACCTCGCAAGGCTTAGAGTAGTCAAATAAAACAGCATCTTCTGCTGCCATCTCTTGAATTCACTCCCGTGAACTTCTCCGGGCGCTCGTGATGATTGAGCGGTCCTCCCGAACAGCCGGAGTAACAACAGGAGGATTGACCACAGAGGTCACAGTAGGGGTTGGCAAGCCAGTCGCCCGGGGGTTCGGATCCCCACCAACATTAGCAGCAGCAGCAGCAGCATCAGAGACAGTTGCCATTTCTGAAAATTACAGCAGAATTTTCACTATTCTGTATTTCCAGAAATCAAACTTAACACTAGAAAATCCCATAATTGGAAATTTAATTCAAAACTAGTCTCACCACGCAACCTAGAATCGAACATGGTCAGGAAAGTTTCCAAGAAGACTGGAGGGGTCACACCGGTCCCACTTAAAACCCAGTTAACCTTAAACAAAACTTTCAAGAGCATGTTGACTCCTAGTCCATGGAAAACAACTTTAAGAATTAAATTTCCCAAGGGATGAACTAGGTTAAACACACCAAGTTCCAAACTGTACAAGCAATTACAACAAAATTTCTACAATAATTACAAGCAAATAAAACGTGCTTTACATATTGGTGAATAACCACAAATGAACACTCAAGCAAACAATTGCTTCAAATATTTAGTCCAAATTAATCCTTTTTCCCATTTCCATAGGTATTCTTGCAATAAAGAGTTAGCAGCAAAAATACAACAAAACCTCCCTCAGCTTTTCTTTGCTTTTGACAAAGTAGTGATTGAAGGGGAGGGTACTAGCAAACAAAATAATAAATAACTGTAAGTAAAGATTAAAACCAACCCTTAAGTTACACATCTAGAATTTAAACTAAAAAAAACTGTAAAAAATTAATTACATAATAAACATGTAATTAACTATACAAGTTACAAACCCAAAATTAAATATAATTAAACCATATTTTAAATTGGTAAAGGTTACATATGAACTTATGGTACACTAAACATGTAATTAATTGAGGCAAGTTACAAACATTTTATAACTCCTAAACACTTAAATCACATTATTAGGTAAGAATTGCAAATGACATGATTAACATGCAAATAATTCTAGAGAAATTAACATGAATTTAAATATAGGCAAGTTATACACTTTACAACTCCACACCTAAATTAATTTTATAAACATGCTAGAAATGTAAATTACACTAAAAATTAAAACCGAATGAACATGTAATTTATATTGTAAACTAGAAGCATGTGAACTAGAAGCATGTAACTCTAGAAATACAAGGCATGAACCGGTACACCATAAATTAACAAATTAATTAGAAAATATAATGAATTAACGTTGCACCAATGGAACTCTTCTTCCCTATTGATAACAGTGGCCTATTACATGCAAAATTATTACACACACCTATGAATCTATTAATCTAATTCTATGATAAACGTCGAATCTATTTTAAGCTTGTTGGGAAAAACTACTCACATTACATAATTTCACATTGCATATCGCAAAATTATGAGATGAACAAAACAAAACTTCAATCCCAGAAAAAATAACATGCTGAATAAAATATAGATAAAATATAAAATAGTTAAAGGAAGCAAACCGAAACCTGTGTGATACCACAGTCTCCTTAAAATAGATTCGCCGCCTCACCGTTAGGTGCTGGAGGTACGTCGGCGTCTACTTCCCAGGATACGACGGTTTTTACCAGCTACAACAAAAGCACCTTCTGATTAGCTTAGCGAACGGACAACGGTAGCACTCTCTCTCAGGAAGAAAATTATAGGAGAAGTAGACTGACAGTGTATGGATGTCAAGGAAAAATTCTATATCTCTTTTCAAGGAATAGGGTCTCCTTTTATACACCATGGGGGAGAGGGGAGGAGCCTCTAGCCATCAAGGCTGGCAACTAATGCTAGCAAAACTGTCCAATCAATTTTGTAAAACTGATGAGCCTTAAATTTGTGAGTTATATACACATTTATGAGGCAATTTCTCATTCAACCATTTTTCTCCAACAATAGCATCCTCCACCGCCGTGTGCGTCCGAGCCAGAGGCGGTGAGTTCAATCTTTGACACTACTCCAGAAGAAGACGTTGCGTATTGTTTGATAATGATGTCGAGAGACAAATGAATGAGAGACGAAGAACAAGAACCAAAACCGAAGTATGAAGATAATGATAATGAAACAAAGGAGTCTGATGAGATTGAGCTCTGTCACAAAGTGTTTCGATCTTATCAAGTACTTGGTAGGCATAGAGCGAGTCACAAAAAAGCTTGAGCTCACAACAATGGAGTTTTGAATCAAACCCATGAAGAAGCATTAGAGGTTGTTGAAAATCGAAATGTAGGTGTTTCTGAAGAGAAAAATCCAAGAATGTCTTGTTTGTTATAGAGTTTTCTCATCTAGGCAAGCACTTGGTGGGCATAAGAGATCATATGTTACTGGTTCTTCAATTACTATTACTATTATTAATCATCCTCTGAAACCGCCATTGAAATATAGAGATGAGAAAACTCTATAACAATAGTAATCACTTAATATTCACAGATGTTTGGGTCTGACAGAGAGAGAGATAAAAAGCTATACACGTGAGTCCAAAATGGAGAGAGAGTGATTCGGGCCATTCGGGGGCTTAAATTCGAGCTATTAATCTTTATTGAAATTTTTGTATTTAGAAAGGTAGTTAGATTTTTTTGTAGTTTGATGTGATGTTTGTGAGAGAAAAAGTGAAATGATTATGGATTTAATGTGACATTTTTTCTGATTG
This sequence comes from Camellia japonica, assembly GCA_030407325.1. Lineage (NCBI taxonomy): Eukaryota > Viridiplantae > Streptophyta > Magnoliopsida > Ericales > Theaceae > Camellia > Camellia japonica. The sequence goes on from JAPPVO010000059.1 coordinate 94,175,869, forward strand.
GCTATTTTAGTTTATTTTGTCATTTTGTGAATTTTAGTCCAAAAAGCTAAAACTAACCTTTGCCAAACACCCCCAAAATGTCACATCAAATCTATAATCATTTCACTTTTTCTCTCACAAACATCATATCCAACTATAAAAAAATTTAACTATCTTCTCAAACACTGTTTGGTTTGGATTTATAGAGTGATTTTGGAAAAAAATTTCTAAAATATTTGTTTGGTTTGTAAATTTTCCAAAACAATTTTCAAAATCACTTTCTTTCTCTTACCTATTAATCAATCACTTTTTCTCTCTCCTCTATCATTCTCAATCACTTTTTCTCTCACACACATCTACTTAATTATAACAAAATATTAAATCATTTCAAACTCCCAAATTCTAAAACTACTTTCAAAATACACAACCAAATAAACTAAAAAAATTTCTAAACTCTCTTCCTAAAACAATTTTTAAAAACTACTTTCCCAGAACCAAACCAAACATACCCAAAAATTTTAACCTATTAAAATAGTTAAAAACTAAAATAGTTTATTAAAATAGTAATTTCCTACCCATCCACAATGTGTAGATGCTAGTTTTAGAGAATGTAGGTCGTTTGGCAAACTTGACTTTTTGACTTTTTTGACTTTTTTAGCTTGGGACTTTTTTGTTCGTTTGGTTTTCTTGTTTGGCTTTTTTGGCTTTTTTGTATTGGAATGACAAAATTACCCTCCACTTGGAAATGATGCTTTTTTGACTTTTTATTTGTATATGGGTCAATTTGGTAATTTTGCATCAAAAATCAAATGTTTCGTCATTTTATAATTTTATGACTTTTTTTTGTCCTTATGTACTTATTTAATCCCAATATGTTTACCAAAATGTTAATGTTTTAATATGACCATGTGCACTTTTCTTTTTGTAGCAAGTGATGTGACTTCCAATTTTTTTTTTTTGGGATAAAAAATTATTTTTTAATGTGATCTTATCATTAGAAAAGCGAAGACAGATAATGTTTTAGAAAGTTGGTAAAAAATTAATTTTTTGACTTTTTTAATTTTTTGATAACTTTTTGTAACTTTTTTTTTATGTAAAAAAGCTAAAAAATTGACTTTTTATCAACTTCTCAAATTGTGTGTGTGGGGATGCCTAAATAAGTCAATTTTTTAATTAAAAATATTAAGAAATCAAAAACTTGTTTGTATTTATTAGTTTAAAAAAATTACTTACATTCGCTTTTTCACTGATAAAACACATATTATTTTAGTAACTTTTTAAATACATTATCTTTTTAAATTAAAAAAAAGGTTAAAAAAATCAAAATTCGCTATAAAGGTCAACCTCAAACACTTAAGATTCGTTTGGGATGTGAATTAATATTTTAACTTTTCTGTTATTTTCCTAGGGGTAAAAAGTCTCGCTTAGGATAGGCTTTTTGACTTTTTTGACTTTTATGAGGGAAAAAATAAAATAATTATGATTTGAATGTGACATTTTATCTTATTGAACTTAAAAACTTATTTTATCTTTTTATGACAATTTTAGCCAAAAGTTCCATTTCAACTTATGTCAAACGAATGTTTAATAACATGTTTTCATTTTTCATTTGTTAAGTCATTGTTCAATATAACATTAACTAGTGTAAAATTCGTGCCATGTACAAGTAAATAATAAAATATGATAAACAATAATAAACATGTTAAAAATTAACTAAATGCTATAATATTAATTTAGATGGGTATTTAAATAATATATTTGAGTGATTTCACTGTGTTTATATAAATATATGGGACTAATTAATTTGTTTGAAATAATAAACTCAATTGAAAATGAAGAATAAGAGTGAAATTCTATAAATATAAGATAAAAATTAAGTTAAAATTTGAAGATGAATATAGAAAGCGAAAATTAGATAAATTTTTGAAAAAGAATAAACTCAATTGAAAATCAAAAGTAAGAGTGGATTCTGTAAATATAAGTTAAAGATTAAAAAAAAAATTAAGTTTAAATTTGAGGATGCATTATAAGAATATAGAAAGAAAAAATTAAATAAATTGTAGAAAAATGAAGTAGAGAGAAATTTAGTAAAATCAAATGAAGATTGAAAAAAGAAATTAAGCTGAAATTTAAAAATTCAAAAATTCAAAAATAAAATTAGATAAACCTTAGAAAAAAATCTAATATAACTCTAATAATAGAAGAACGGAAGAAAGTAGTAGTTTAAAAATGAATAAGAGTGAAATGTCATATAATTTTTAAAAATTTGTGAAAAAATAAATAAAAAATAATAAAAATAAGAACTAAGGTGTATTAAGTTAAAAATAAGACAAGAGTTAAATGACAAATATAATTTTTTAAAATTTAAATTTTGTGTAGTTAAAAAATAAGCATTTATGACATCTTAATATATAAATTTTAACTCTATTTTGTATCTACTACTAATAATTTTTAACAATTTTTGTATTCTAAAACTACTTAATTAAAAAAAAAAATTGATAGATTACCTTTTTATTTCTTAATTTTGTTTTATGTCAATAACCAATAAATTTCAATAATTTTTGCATTCTAAACTTTTTTTTTTATCGGCAAAAAAAAATTTCAAACCTACTAAATAAAAAAAAAAATGTGAATTATATTAACGGTCTTTATAGTTTGAGATTTGTGTTACTTTGGTCCCTGACTTTTCAATTGTAACACATTTGACCTTGAATTTTGAATCTTGTTCAAAATAAAACAATTAAAGATAACATTTAATTTTTCAAGGGCAAAATCGTTAATTTGATATAATATAAACTAATTTGACAAAAATAAATGTTAAAAAAATATTTTTAAATTTTTAAAAATTATTTCTATCTACGAAAGATAAAATTATGTAAAATTAATAAATCTTTTAGACATTTATTTATTTTACTAAATTAATTTTTATTATGTTTTTGGATGATGATTATGTAAAATTAATTTTTAAAAATTAATCGTGTAATTTTATCAATTTTACATAATTTTATCTTTGATGCATAGAAAATTTTTTAAAAAAATTTAAAATATTTTTTAAAAAATTTTAAAATATTTTTTGGACATTTATTTTGTCAAATTAGTTTATATTTTATCAAATTGACAATTTTGCCCTTAAATTTAAGTAATGGCATCTTCAATAGTCTTTATTTGGAACAAAATTAAAAATTTAGGATCAAATGTGTCATAATTGAAAAGTCAGGGACGAAAGTGACACGAGCCCCAAACTATAGGGACTGTTAGTGTAATTTGCCTATAAAAAAAATCAGTGTATTTGATTTGAGTTTTTTGAATTAAGTCTTTTGAAAACTGAGTTTTTTATTTTCGTATTTTTTTTGTTTTTAGTGAATATTTTTAAAATTTTAAACTTTTTTTTTACTTTTTTAGATGCACTTTACTTAGATGTATCTAAAAAGTAAAAAATTTGTAAAAAAATATTTTTAAAAATTAATAAATACATAAAAATACAAAAAATGTACTGAATTCTCGTTTTTTTTTTTTGTATTTTTGATATTTAGTGAATTTTTAAAAGGTTTTTTTTACAATTTTTTTTATTTTTTAGGAATATTTATGTTAGGTATGTCTAAAAGTAAAAAAAATTACTTAAATTTAAAAAAAAAAATCAGTAAAAACGAAAAAACACGAAAAATAAGAAAATAGAATTTTTTTAAAAGTGTTTTTGAAAAAACGGAACCAAACAATTACTTTTCTTTTTAAAATCTTAGTTAGTTTCATTTTAATTTTATGTTGTGTCAATAACCTATAAATTTTATCACTTTTCTTTTGAAAGTATTAGTTAGTTTTATTTTTATTTTGGGTTAAGAATCGGTAAAGTGACCTTGATAGTACTATACACGAGTATAAATAAATAATCAAAAATTAGTTTTAAAATTAAATAATAATATAGAATTTATCTAAAATATATAGTAAAATGATTTATAATCATTAAATTTTATTTATTTTTATCAGAGTTACACATAGGTCTCGTTGAAAGGTAATTATTTTTTAAACTTTTTGGCCATTTGATTATTTTAATAAAATATTTTTAATTTTTGTGTTTAAGAAGGTGAGTTAAATTTTGTTTAATTATTTTTTTAAAAATTATATTTAAAATAATATTAAGATAATTAAATGACCAAAACATCTCCATGTGCAGCTTCTTTTTTTTTATGAAAAAAAAGGTTGCTGATGATGACGTTGCACGGGGTTACGACTTTTCCTGAAAATTTACGAACGGCTATATTCAAAAGTTGTTGCAGTGGAAAAAGATTCAGGGTCCATTTGGGAAGAATTAAAGTGGGCTTTTTTTGGTTATTTTAGTCATAAAGAATAAAATAAGTTATTTTAGCTACAAAAAATAAAACATCACATCTAACTCATAATCATTACACTATTCTCTCACAAAAAAAGTCTAAAAAGTCAAAAAATCCCTCCCAAATCAAGCTTTTTAGCCCAGACTAAAATAGTCAAAAAATCCAAAAAGTCAAAAAGCCAACCCACTTCCCAAACGGAGGCTCAGTGTGTTTGGTTTCAGTTTTCTGGATTAAATTTTTTGAAAATTAATTTTTTTGGTGTTTGTGTTTTTTTTTGTTTTTAATGAATATTTTTTAAATTTTAAACATTTTTTTTTTACTTTTTAAGATGCACCTTACTTAGATGTATTTAAAAAGTAAAAAATTTGTGAAAAATATTTTAAAAAATTAATAAATACATAAATATATAAAAAATATACTGAATTCTTGTATTTTTTTGTATTTTTGGTATTTAGTGAATTTTTAAAAAAAAAATTACAATTTTTTTACTTTTTAAGTGTATTTATGTTAAGTGTGTCTAAAAAGTAAAAAAATTGCTTAAAATATTAAAAAAATTCAGTAAAAACAAAAAAACACGAAAAATAAGAAAGTAGAATTTTCTGAAAAATGTTTTGAAAAACTGAAAACCAAGCAAGGTTGGAGTTCTAAAAGCATTCACAATAGAGTGACTAAAAATATGTGTTAAAATGTGTATTATATGATAAAAAGAAATAAAATTAAAATTTAAAATATGTGTATCTTTGATAATTTAGTGAATGAATTGTGATACAATAAATTATTAAAGTGTGTGTTAAAATATATGTTGAGAATATATGTATATATATAAATAATAAAAAAAAAAAATAAATAATTTAAAAGTGCAGTGGGCCCACCCCTGCACTGTCCCACCCGCCCGCCCACCTCTATCCAACCATGATTCGTAGCTCGAAAGTTGTGGCTCGAGGGGTCAAAATGACGTCGTTTTGATCTCTTTTTTTTTTTTTCTTTTCTTTTTCTTATTTGCAGAAGAAGAACGAAGACAGGAAGAAGAAGGAAGAAATGAGGAGGAAGAAGGGAGGAGGAGGAGGAGGAGGAGGACTGGAGGAGGCATAATATTCGGGGGAGGAGGAGGCGGAGGTAGGGCGACCGCGGTCGGAGGCTGCGGCGGGGCGGGGCTGGGCTGGGCTGGGCGACGATCGGCGGATCGGCGGCTGGGCGACGATCGTCTTCTCTCTCTCTCTCTTCCCCTCTGCTTCTTTCTTTCTCTCCTCTCCCTCTCTTCCTCTTTTTTCCTTCTCTCTCTTTTCATTTTCGAGCCAAATTCGGGCTCCGAATTTCGAGCTACCGCTCATTTTTCCCCTCTATCTATCTCTCTTCTCTTGAGTTCACTAAGGCCCTGATTGTTTTCAGACGTAGAATGAAAGGGATTGATAGTGAGAGGTTATTAGTGAGAAGATTGATAGTGAGGGGATTAAGTAAAATTGTATTTGTTTTGATGATAGTTGTTAGTGTAGGGATTGTTAAATTATTTTTATATAAAATAAATATAAAATAATAAAACAAATAAAAAAATACAAAAACATTAAACATTAATGTTTTTAAAAAAATGGCCAACATGTAAAAATTTTTAAAAAATAAAAATAAAAATAAAATTTTTCAAACAAAAATAAAATAAATAAAATAATGATTTTTACTTAACAAAAAATACAAAAATTAAACATTAATGTTAAAAAAAAATGTCTGACATGTAAAAAATAAAATAAAAAAGAAATAAAAATAAAAAATTTCTAGTCCGCCGGACTATTTTTCTAATACCAAGTCCTGAAGGCCCATCCAAATCTCATCTGCAAGGCCTATCCTAAGCCCTTCGGCTTAACAGTCCCTTCCTCAACTTTATAAACAAACATCACATTAAATGGGCCCACAACTATTCTAATCCCAATTCCCCTCTTATACCCCAAAACAAATGGGGCCTAAGATGATAGCCACAGTTAACTCACAATGTAATGTCTGATACTAACTCACACCACTAGTGCATAGTTTAGCAGCTCCATTGCATAGAATAAGGCCTTGTTTGGCATGTACTAAATAAGTTAAAAAGTCAAAAAGTCACTATCTTATTTAAGTCACATCATCTTATTTAAATCAATCACCTCTCTAACACATCATATCAAACCCAACCTAAACCCAACCCAAACCTACCAATAAGTTAAAAAGTGTACTTTTTTAGGACATCCCAAACCAACCCTAAAATACGCACAACCCCACTAACTGATAACACTAACTGATAACACTAACAAGGTGTTAACATGTGCACTCGAGTTGCTCTAATGAATAAACTTTAGAGGAGTTTTAATGAGTGGGACTTATTTTGTGATATAATGTTTTGTGTTAATATTTTTATTTTTTTATTTTGTCATATCATTAGGGTTAGGTTTGGCATAACTTATATAATTTATCTTTTTATCTTATTTTCATCACATCACTTCTCTATTTTTCTGCACATCTTTTTATAAAAAGACAAAAAATACACTTTTTTAGGACACCCCAAACCAACCCTAGAACTCTAAGGCCAAGTTTGGCATAACCTAAATAATACAAAAAGTCAAAAAGTCACTATTCTATTTAAGTCATATCATTTTATTTAAATCACATCACCTCTCTAACACATCACATCAAACCCAACCCAAACACAACTCATATAACCTAATAAGTCAAAAAATACACTTTTTTAGAACATCCCAAACCAACCCTAAATTTAGAGCTCGGTATCATTTCCTTTTTCCAATTCAGAGGCCAAAACATCCTTTGACCTCTTGTAAAATATAGCTGTCAATCACATGCTCCAGCCTCAGCCACAATTAGGTTTTGAGCCTTTTTTTTTTTTTTTTTTTTTTGTCAATTTGAGAAGTAATTAAAAAGTAAAAAGTTAACTTTTAATTTATTTTAAATTATATTATATTTTACATTTTTTACATATTTAAAAAAATTAAAAAATTAATTTTTAATTATCTTTCTAAAACACTCGAAAGTCTAAAATAGCCTCCAAAAGAGAGTCTGGCCTAAGTAGTAGGGTTCAGCTACAGTACATGAAAGAGATTTTCATGTATGATACCAAAAAGTAGTTTTTTAATAAAAAAAAGAAAGGGTAGGACACCGGGAGTCACCGGTTTTACTGTTGATGTTATGTGACTTATTTTATTATTATTATTTTTAAATAAAAAAGTTATTTAGTGATCATGAGACACAGGACTCTTTTGAGAACATGGTAATAATCTGATTTTCAGATTATTATCAACCTCTTCTCTCACAAAAAAGCTGATTATAATCTGTTTATAATCAGATTTTCATTAAAAAGCTGATTATTACCAACTTCTCAAAATAGGCCACAATTACATGATATTTCAAATGTTATGTGATTAGAAAAAAAGATAAAATTTATTAAATGATTAGAAATAACAGAGACATAGTGATTTGTGATTGAAAAGAAATATGACTACTTGAAGTTCCTTAATAAAGAAATAATTTTTCAATAGTATGACATTTATACAATGTTTCACATTAAATTATTTATATAAAAAAAAATAGACTAATATTTTTTAAAATTTAAAAATATATTAAGTACTATAAAATTTAACATAATTCTACTGAACTTTCTTCAAAATTTATTAATTTAAATAAAATTTAACTAATATCTCAATAGTATTTTGTTAGTTGCATGAATAAAAAAATGATGTTATTTATTTAATATTGGAATATATATAGTACATTTGTATTTATTGAAAAAATTTATAATACACATTCTTTTTTTGATATGTACTATATGTATATTTATGAACTTTGTAATTTTTTATTATAACTAGTTGTGTTATTGATTATGAGCATAATAATATCAAACTTATAAAATTAATTGTATTTAGTAGTAAATTAACTCGCAACAAATTATAATTAGAGTCATGTTATTAAACTTTTTTATTAGGGGTGAGCATGATTTTAATTTGATTTGTTTAAGAATAGACTAATGACCCAACGATTATTATAGATTTTCAAAATTTAGAATGAAACTATAAACATCTTTAAACCAAATTAAATTAAAGAAGTAATTTTATAACATAATCACAAAATATTACTCATAACTTACTTGAACATTAAGCAATGTACACTAGACTTTACTTACTATTCAATGAGTTTCCACTTATTATTTTATTACACTTCACTTAATTGGACACTACTTAATTGGACTTGACTTACTATTTAATTAAATCCTACTCACTACTCACTAAAACTCTATTTACTATTTTATTAGACTTTACTTACTACTCAATTAAACTCTATTTATTAATCAATAAGACTTGGCCTACTATTCAATTAAACATTACTTATTACTTGTTGACACTTAACTTACTATACTAACTACTCAATTAAATTCATTCATTACTCAATCAAACATGAATTACTCAATAAGACACCACTTCATTTGATCTATCCTACTCAATGATACTCAATTTGCTATCATATTAAACTTGAATTACCGCTCATATTAAACCACACTTGTTACTCCATCAGACTTGATTTTTTATTCAATGAAATTTTATTTACTATTTAGTGAGACTCCACTTGCTTGATAATTAGATTTTCACTTATTATTTAATCAAACATTTGACTACTAACAACTATTGAGTGGTAAGTAGAATTAGAATGAATCATATGATTTGACTTATTACTTAATCAAACATCTAACTACTAACAACCATTGATTGATAATTTAAATTAGAACAAATAATAAGTATTATATTTAAGAGTAATAAGTATTGTCAATTTGTCGTAATAAATTATAAGTACTATCACAATTGATAGTAAGCCAAAGCACCTTCTACGTCATCATCGACAACTTGCGCTCTATGCTCAGTCTCAAATAGTTGTACATGTCCTTTTTGTATGAACCCAACATTCTCATAGCTACTTGCTTGTTCTACCATACAAGAAGTTATTACTCAATGAGATATTCCAATTTCTACTTATTACTCTATTAGATTTTAGTTATTATTTATTGAGTTTTCACTTACTACTCAATCAACCTATATACTACTTAATTAAACTTGACTTGTCAATCAATAAGATACCACTTTAATAGACTTAAGTTAATAGTTAATGAAATTATACTTAAATAGAAAATAGTAAATATAAATGTCACCAAACAGGTCCTTAAATAGTAATTACTATTTTGAGGTGTTGTAGGTAAAATAATAATAATAATAATAATAATAATAATAATAATAGCTATTTTAAATTAATGTTTTTAAAATTAAGTTTAAATAACTTATAATTTAAAAATATTTTATTTACAAATTTTTTTTTTTATTTATTTTTAATATTATATCAAAAATAAAATTTTCACAATAACTACTATTTTAAAAAATTAGTAAATTTTAACAATTTTAATAAATTAAAATTTACATGTCATATTTTACTTTTTACAAATCATAGCAAGACAAATATAGAGGGAAAATAGTTAAATATGATATGTGATTAGTTTTATGTATTTAAAATTAATTTAAAATACAAAAGATGACACAATTTTCAAGAATTGAAGGTGACATGTTTAGCAGGTAATATTTTAAATAATAAATTTATTCACAACAAATAGTAAGTGAGTGAATACCAAATAGTAAGTATGTTTGTAGCAAATGATAAGTTAACATCATTTTTTATTTTTTTAATTTCAAAATTAACCAAAACTAATTTACTTTTTAAAAAAGCACCTTAGTTTTTCTACCTAATTTTACTTTTGATTCATCCAATGACTAATATTTATCTTATCTAAATTTAATGGTCTATATTTTTTTATGTGATGTTACAGTTAACATACAACGGGTACCTGGCAGAACGGGTCAGACTGATCCACGTTTCTCGTGCCAATATCCGAGTGATCAAACCCACCAATGAACCTGCAGACAAGTTCAACGGGGAACGGGGAGTCCCCCAGTGAACTCTCCGACGAGTAAGTTAGAAAGAGAAGTAAAGTGTAGAGAGAGATTGGAGATAGAAAGTTTCACCTTCTTCTTGTCTTCAACGTCTGCTTATATCATTTGGTAATCATTTCGCCGTCCTTTTCGACCTGCCACCTTGGTCGAAAGTCTATGCTGTAGCTTACCTTGTTCAGGGTGAGGTGGTGCTGTTCCGATGGAGAGGTGTTGTCGTAATAAATGCTGTGATGGGCTGCCTTAATGGCGATGTGCAGTGGCAATAACTTTGCAGATCTTTGTCTGCTGATGTGGCTTGTCCTTTACCTACCACATGTTTGAATATCATTGGTTCTTCGTGCCATGTTGGCTTCCAACTATTCAAGATCTCATCAGTTGAGTTATGTGTTGGGCTCTAAGTGATGGGCTTGGGTTGTTCATAGTGGGCTATGACCTTTGTAGGCCTAACCACGTCAGTAGTCCCCCATTCCCAAGTGCAGCTTTAGCCCAATGAAGGAAATACTAATGGAGAAGATGAGGAGGACCGACCGCGAAGGGTGACCGAGTGGAAGGACCGACCATGAGGAGGACCGACCGCGAAGGGTGGCCGAGTGGAAGGACCAACCATGAGGAGGACCGACCGCGAAGGGTGGCCGAGTAGGAGGGCCGACCATGAGGAGGACCGACCGCGAAGGGTGACCGAGTGGATGGGTTGACCATGAGGAGGACCGACCTTGAAGGGTGAGGTGGGGGGGCGCGAGGCTCAAGAGGCGGCGTGTCACGTGATGACTTGAAGTGGAAAAGACAGGGTAAGGGGAGGTGGCAGTGAATCGTGATCGTACACGTGGCGGCATCTCGTGGGGAGGGAGATTAGGCGTTGGGCCAAAAATGAAATGATAGGTCATGATGGGTGTTGAAAAGACAATTTTGGAGGATGTTTTGAAAAGTTTTCAAATTGGCGAAAATTAATTGTGACCCTTGGAATACAGGCAAGCCTTGGACTTTTGGTATTATTCGATTTACCTACTTCTTTGCAAAAAATCAAAACATTCCAAGTGTTAACTCCTTTGTTGCTGACGATACACCTCTGCAACATTTCTTGAATTTTCTTATACCCGCTTCCGAAGCTATTCGTAGGCACACCACAGAGATGGCTCAAGAAGAAGTTGGAACCGCCAGGGTCGATCCGTTTGGAGATGATGACGCAGTGGAGCTGGCGGAGCAGTACCGGACGGAGAGACAAGTGGAGAGGGTAGGGGAGCCGGTGGTACAATCCCATTCTTCCACCATGATAGCGGCTCTGAAGCCAATCAGCCAAGCGGAACCAGATCACTGGCATATGAAGGCTGACAAATCGACGGTTACTATGGCGGACTTGGAGGTTATGCGCAAAAGTTCCAGGTTCCTGCTGAAATAGAGTTACTGTTGCCGTCGTCTACGGAGAGGCCATCCGACGGCCGGCCGGGGGAGTTTGCCCTGTACGAGGAAGCATTGAAGGGAGGACTGAGGCTGCCGCTTCCGCAAGTGGTGGTTGATGTCCTGAACCGGTTGGAGGTAGCGCCGGGGCAACTAATGCCCAACGCGTAGAAGATTGTGTTAGCCTGTGCAAGCGCGTGGCCGAAGGCGACTGAAGGGGCGGCTATGACGGTGGATGAATTTTTCGCGTGTTATAAGGCCTCAGGACAGCAAGAGACTTGGGTGACGTTGCAGGCGGCGGCAGGGAGGGTCTGGTGACGGGGCTGCTGTCATCCATTAAGGGTTGGAGGCTGCGGTGGTTTTACGTGTCCGCGAATGGAGGGGTTGGGGTGCATACGGTGTGGAGAGTGCCCACCAAATCTGTGGAGCCAACACTGTGGCGGCAGCAGAGGAGAGGATAAAAAAGATGAAGGCATGAAGGGAGAAGGAGGGAGTCAGGTGGGACGACATCGTTCAACCTTCAGCCTTGTTTGCAGCGGGATTGGGCCCTTAGCCGAGCGTTGGAGATCTGGGACGGGCTGAACTAGAGGCGAGGAAGAAAGCGCAAGAGGCTGAGGATATGGCCATCCTCGCCAAAGCCAGTAAGTTCAAAGAGTCCCAGGTAGACTGACCGCCAAAACCGATCGCGAGGGAGAGGATCTAACCTCGCCCTAAACCCTTGGGGAAAAACACTTAGGTGGATTTAAGCCACGACCGCCCCCAGTTGATCCTTTGAAGGAGAGGGCCTACAAGGAGATGGAGGGGGAGGGTGTGGTAAAGAAGAAGAGGAGAGTGAGGAGGAGTGAAGAAGAGCCTGCCCTAAAGAGGAGGAAGGAGATGATGGTAGAGGAGACCCCCACGGCCAAGGAGGCAGGGGAGGAGGGGGTGGGTGAGATCCCAGTAGTGGAGGTCGCCTCAGAGGTCGTGGAGGTTGTCCCAGTAGTGGTGGAGATCGCCCAAGAAGTTCAAGTAGAAGGGGGGCAACTGGTCTTGAGCCAAGGAGAGAGGAACAGCCCCGGGGGGGTCCTGCACCCCAAGGAGGGGGGGTCAGGCTGACGACTGCTATCTACCACGCCCACGCGGTGTCTGGGCTACTGGAGGGAGAAGAAAGCCCAGCCAGGGCAGCTGCAGATCGCCTTGTGGGGATAGTGGATGATGCAGCCGTCCGCTCGGTAGCCAGGTTCAATGAGGCTGAGTTGCTAAGGGGGTTATGCTCTGCCTAAATGGAGGTAACCACCTTAGCTGGGGCTCTGCTGAGAAAGGCGGCGGCTGCAAAGGTCAAGTCGGATGAGACCAAGGCTCAACTTGCAAACTTCAAAAGGGAGAGCACAGGGTGGAAGAAGGCTGCGTGAAGCACGTGCTCCAGGGGTTGGCATGAAGCTGAAAAAGCTAAAAAGATGCAAGTGTTGGCCATTGTTCACCACAATGTTGCCGACCGAGCCCAAACTGAGCTGCTCGCGGCCAAGTTGGAGCTTGAGGACGAACGCCGCAGGGTAGTGTCGCTCGAGTTCCAGCTTGCTGGCGAGCAGAAGAAGCTCGGCGATGCTCAAAAGGCTTGCACAGTCGCCGTCGAATGATTTGAAGAAGCTATAAGCAGCAATGAAGATTTGCGTGCCCAGCAGATCAAGGAAAAAGAAGACGTAGACCTGCAGATTGCTGGGCTGCAGAAAGAGCTGGAAGATGAGCGTGCCAAGTTGTTGGAGAAGAGGGCGAGGTTGGAGAAAGAGTTGGAAGAAGAGAAGACCAAGGCATCTGAGGGGGCGGGCTCGTCGGGAACGACCGCTGGGGGCAGGACTGAAGCAGAAGTTATTGAGAGCTTCCAGCGGTCAGACTTCTATAAGCACGAAATGGCTGAGTTCTGGGACAGTGGCTGGAAGATGTTCAAGCGTAAAGCTAAAGAGCTGTTCCCAGACTTAGACCTCAGTAGTGTGAAAATTAACGAGGACGATGTGGCCCAGACCCCCCTGGATGAAGGTACTGAAGAAGAAGACCTCGTTTCTAGTGAAGATGAGTAATTGAAGTGAACAAAGTTTGTACTTAGAGTTGTTTTTGTGTGTTTGTTTTTGTTTTTTGTTTTTTTTTTAAAATGCTGTAATAAACTTATGTACAAGTTTGTGAATAAATAAAATTTCAGTTGTATTTTCATTCGATTGTTCTTGCTTGTGCGTCTGAAATGAATGAGAATGGTGGCTTGTGTGTGAAGCTTGTGTACAAATCGTTGTGAGAATCTCAATGTAAATTGGAGTCGAACTTGTATTAAAAACTCAATGCAGAGTGGAGGTTAAGATGTAATAAAATGACAAGTGTGTGTCTGCCACACTGTTGAAGTGAATGAGTGTGGTTTATTAAAGTTAGGCTTGACTTGTAAAGAAAAAGGTTGAATTGCAACTGTTAATAAGTAAGGAAATAGTCTGACTTGTAAAGGAAACATGTAAGAATGTCAAAGATGTGAAGTTTCAAATTATGCCAAAAAATGGAGTTGTAAATCGTGTTGCAAGAGTGTTGGTAAATAAAAGATTAGTCTGGAATTTGACTAAGCAAAGAGTGGTGTAAAAACATAGACCTGGAATTTTGACTAAATGTGTCTACGAATGCCACAAGCATGAGGTTGGCTTGAATGGCCTAGACAGAGCTCTGTACGCGTGCCTAGTTAGGGGTAAGCTATGATTTACTGACTTTGCAAATAATTCAGTGGTTTGAAGTAACTCAGTCTTGCGCTGACCAAGGCGTTTACGCTCAGTCTGGCTGAGGCTTGTCATGTTCAGGCTGGCCGAGGCTTTTGGTGCTCAGTCTAGCTGAGACTTTTTGTGCTCAGTCTGGCCGAAGCTGGCCGAGGCTTTTGGTGCTCAGTCTGTGTAATAACCCTCACCACTGATTACTGGTTAACCACTAATTACTGCTAAACTGAGACTGATTATGATAAGTAATTGAATCGACTGAAATACTGAACTGACTGATTGAATGTACTAGTTTAAATGCATTTCTATCTGTTTGACTGTTAAATTATCTGTCCATGTTTTATGTCTTAAACTGCAAATTGAAGGCCTTATCGGCAGCCGAATCTGAAATTGAGTAGTGATATGTGTTAATCATAATTTATGTGATTTTATGGCATATTTATTTGAAGTGTGATTTGGTATGATTAAATTGGTTGAAATGAAGCTAAATTACAAGAGTGGCCCTATTTACCAAATTGCCATCTAGTGGATTAATCTACGCAACTCCTCTCCACTTCATACACTCTTGACTAAACATTTCATCAGCCCATTTTTGAGAGTCATAACCGACTAGAGAGACAGAGGGTAGGAGAAATTTTGAGTTCTTGGGAATTGGCTTGGAAACTTGGTAGATTTGAAGAATTCATTGCATATTTGAGCTCCCTTCTTGAAATTGAAGACTTAAGGTAGAGTAATTACCTTCTTGTTTACGAATTGAATTACTTCTTGCATGATTTAGAGGATTGCTGAAGATTAGAGCCAAGACATGGCTTATAATGTTGAATTGAGGCTCATTCCATGCATGCATGCCTATATTGATGAGTTTGAAGTTGTTTACATGGAATTTGGTACATGCATGTTCATATTTTTGCATTGGACCATGAATTCATCTTGGTTTTGAAAGAATTGGCCCATTAGAGCAAGTACTTGAGGCTTGAGAGTTGTTTAAATTCATGCATGTTCCATGTTCATCATGTTCTTGAAGTGTTGTTTGAAATTGTGTTTTAATTGAGCTACCCTTGGGCTTTGATTTTACAAATTGAGCTTTGAATCATGTAATACTATGAGTTTACAAGTGTTTTCCAGAAAATTAGCCCAAGAGGATCGAATTTGATGCATTGAAACTTGGTTTTGAGCTTGAGGTTCAAATATGGAATTTCCAGAATTTGGACTCACGCTCGAGCGGGGAAAGTGGCGCTTGAGCGTGAAAATCGTGCTCCCAACACTTTGCATTGTTTTACAGTTCGCTCGAGCGGAATATTGGACGCTCGCGGGGTCTTGTGTCACACGCTCGAGCGGGTGCCGAGCGCCCATCGAGCGTGATTTTCACACATCCAGTACTTTTGCCATGTTTTGCAGACCGCTCGAGCGGGGAAAGTGACGCTCGAGCGGGGAACCTTTGTCTGCATGTCCGCTCGAGCGGGGAAATACACGCTTGAGCGGACTCTGTTTTTCTAAAAATTCTGAAAATGTTTTTAAAGTGCATCTTTGCATCCTCATTTCATCCTAAGCATTCTTAGGCCTAGTTTAAGACATCTTAATGAGGATATAGATGTAGAACCGCACCGAGTCTAAGTAAGGACTGAGTCTTTGATTCCCGAATGTGAACTTAGTGTGTGTTCATCCTGTAAACTGTGTAGGGTTGGCATCCGAGGACGCTCTATCTTACCTGTAGCCCAGAACTCTGTGAGTAACAACTGTGTAAAGATATGTTCAAACATGAATATCTTCTGAATGGTTAAACTGTACTGTTTCTGAATTGATAGTGTTAACTGAATGAATGTATGTCCTCTATTCTAAACTGTATTGTGGCATCTATAGTAACTACTGTTACTGTTACTGCTATTGTTACAGAGATCTCTGTTAGTTCCTATCTTGGAACTTCTGTTTACTGTTATGATGGCCATCATTGACTGCTCGGTCTTTCAAGACCTACTGTTTACTGTACTGTTCTGCTAATGGATGTACCACATATGACTGTTACAACTGAATGACTGATATACTGAATCAATTGACTGTTTTCAATACTGAAAGGGCATTCATTCTTAACCTCTTTACGTATTATGTTATTCACTGGGCTTTAGCTCACTGTTTATATATATATATGTAGGTGTCTAGGCACCAGACCGGAGCTAGGAGCGTGGGTTAGACTCCCTTTTGTCAAAGCCAACCACTATGCCTCACTGTGAGGTTCCGAGTCTGTTCAAGCCAAGGCTGTTTGGGGTGTTTTAGATTTCTCTCTTTTTGGCTCTGTTTGTTTATGATCTGTTTAGACTGGATGTTTTTGTACTGTACTGTCTTAATCGGGATTAAGTCCCTACCCTGAATGATTGTAAATGTTGTGTACACTGTTTTGGTATCGACTGTATATGGATGTATATGTACTGTTATGTGTATATGTATGAAAAGTCTTTTTGCATACAGACTGTCACGACTCATTGGACATCTTTTAATTACTGTTTTGGCTTCCGCCAGCCCCTGTACTCTGTATTACTGTTTCACTGTTAAGCAGGCCTTCGGTAATCACGGATTACTGGCCGGTTACGGTGCGAAACCCATAGGGGCGGGTTTGGGTCGTGACAGTCTGGCTGAGGCTTTTTGTGCTCAATCTGGCTGAGGCTTTTAACGACTCGGTCTGGCCGAGGCTTTTGGTGTTCAGTCTGGCTGAGGCTTTTTGTGCTCAGTCTGGCCGAGGCTTTTGGTGCTCAGTCTGGCTGAGGCTTTTTATGAGTGCTGCAATCAAAATGTTATGGAGACGCGATATAGATAATTGAGATATAAAATTGTTGTCATGGAAAGTGTAGCCTAGTTGATCAAAAAGTTACATTATGTGAGAGGAGAACAAGAATGTTCAAGTGTGTAAATTTGCCGAAAAGAAAATACAATAACTAAGCAATACAAAAGTAGGAATTTATTGAAAGTAATGCTTCAAGTGTTCGGCGTTCTACGGGTAGGGGAGATCTCGACCTTCCATATCCGGAAGTCGGTAAGTGCTTGGTCGTGGTCGGGCTTTCACAACGTACGGTCCCTCCCACTTGGCTGCCAGTTTGCCCTCAGTCGGATTTTTGGTGGCAAGGGTTGCTTCGCGCAAGACAAGGTCCCCTACAGCGAACTCCCTTGGACGGACTTTGCGGTTGTAGTGCGTTCTCATTTTCTGTTGGTATGGGGCCAGTCTGACAGTAGTGGTTTCTCTGAGCTCTTCGATTAGGTCAAGGTCTGTCCGACGGAGCTCTTCAGTTATTTCTGGATTCGGATGTAAAACCCTGGGGGTAGGCAGACCGACTTCCACTGGGATGACTGCCTCAGCGCCGTAGGTTAAGCGAAAGGGGGTCTCCCCAGTGGGAGTCCAAGCGGTAGTACGGTAGGCCTAGAGTACATTCGGTAATTCCTCAGCCCAAAGTCCCTTAGTAGCTTCTAGCTTAGTTTTGATGATCTTCAGAAGAGAGCGGTTGGTAACCTCGACTTGGCCATTGGCTTGGGGATGACCTGGGGAGGAGAAACATGGTTGGATCTGGAGGTCTGCACAGAACTTCCTGTACTTGGCGTTGTCGAATTGTTTGCCGTTGTCGGTGACGATGGCTTGAGGGATGCCAAACCTGCATACAATCGACTGCCAGATGAATTTGGTTGTGTTCCGCTCGGTGATGGTGGCAAGGGGTTCTGCTTCTACCCACTTGGTGAAGTAATCAATGGCGACTATCACGAACTTGGCCTGGCCTCGGTCGATGGGAAGTGGACCAACTAAGTCGATTTCCCATTTGGCGAACAGATAAGGACTGCAAAGTGTGATCAACTCCGTAGGAGGAGCATGGGGGATGTTGGCAAAACGTTGACACTTATCACATTTGAGCACGAAGTAAGTCGCATCTTGATTGAGAGTGGGCCAGAAATTACCAGTGCGAAGTATTTTGTGGGCTAAAGACCTGCCGCCTGAATGATTACCACAAATGCCCTCATGGATTTCCCGCATCACATAGGTTGCTTGGGCTGGATTGAGGCATCTGAGGTATGGAGTGAAAAGCCCCTTTTGTACAAAAGACCGTTGACAAGGATGTAATTGGACGACCGGGCCCTAACTTTGGCGGCCTGCTGTTTGTCCTTTAGTAGTTCTCCCGTTGTCAAAAATAGGAAGATGTCGGACGCCCAGGGGATAGGTTCATTTTGGAGGAAGTGGACCGCTTGTTGTCGGGGGAGATGGCAGGGTGGGTCAGGTATTCGAGGCGAACACCGTGGTTGAGATCTGACTGATGTGCAGAGACTAATTGAGCCATCTCATCGGCCTGGGAGTTTTCTGCCCGAGGGATGTGTTTGATGTGAAAGGTATTGAAGAGGCGAACAATGGGAAGGGCTATATCCCTATAAGCCTGCATTGTGTCCTCCTTGGCATCAAATTTCCCCGTAATTTGTCCGACAATGAGTTGGGAGTCGCTGAACACCCGGATGTGGCTGATACCGATGTCTCTGACTAAGCGGAGACCTGCTATCAATGCCTCATATTTGGCCTCATTGTTACTGGCCTCGAACAAGAAACGGAGAGCGAGCACATTTGAAATAGCCACCCTCAGGGGCGGTGAGGATGAGACCGGCCCCGCTGCCTTCCCTGCGGGATGATCCGTCGACGTTGAGAGTCCAAGAATGGGGGTCTTCTGGCTCGGTAAGGGTTGGTGGGGGTGGAGGGGCCGTGGTTGGGGTAGGATTAGTGAATTCCAAGATGAAATCAGCGACAACCTGTCCCTTTATTGCTGTTCGAGGTTGGTAGGAGATGTCAAACTGGCTGAGTTCCATTGACCACTGCATGAGTCTGCCGGAGAGTTCTGGTTGCTGTATGACCTTCTTTAAAGGTTGGTCGGTGAGGATCACTATGGAATGGGCTTGGAAGTAAGGAAGGAGTCGTCTGGAGGCAGTGACCAAGGCCAAAGACAATTTTTCTAAGCGTGGGTAATTCTGCTCCGCTCCCCTGAGAGCCCGACTGATGTAATAGACCGGTCGTTGGACAGAGTCGTTTTCCCTGATAAGAGCTGCACTGACTGCGGTGGTTGACACGGCGAAATACAGGAAGAGGGGCTCGCTCGTGATAAGAGCTGTACTGACTGCAGTGGTTGACACGGCTAAATACAGGAAGAGGGGCTCGTTCGTGATTGCCTGTGAAATGAGGGGGGGTTGGCCATGCACTGCTTCAGCTGCTGAAAAGCCTCTTCGGATTTGGTTGTCCATTCAAACGTTTGCCGAAGAACTTTGAAGAAGGAGAGACACTTGTGTTGCGTTGCGCGGGAAATGAAGCGGTTGAGGGCGGCGACTCGGCCAGTGAGTCTCTGAACCTCCTTGACCGTTCTGGGTGACTGCATCTCAATTAAGGCCTTGATCTTTTCAAGGTTAACTTCAATGCCCCGTTGACTGACTATGAAACCCAAAAACTTCCCAGATCCTACGCCGAAGGCGCACTTCTCCGGATTGAGCTTCATGTGGTACTTACGTAGGGTAGCGAATGTCTCTCGTAGGTCGGTCAGATGATCAGCAGAGAGTTTGCTCTTGACTAGCATGTCGTCGACATATACTTCCATATTTCGACCGATTTGGTGATGGAAAACGGCGTTGACCAACCGTTGGTAGGTGGCCCCAGCATTTTTCAGTCCAAACGGCATCACACGGTAATGGTAGGTGCCGTGGTCGGTAATGAAGGAGGTGTGTTCCCGATCGGATGGGTGCATCAGAATTTGGTTGTACCCAGAGAAGGCATCCATGAAGCTAAGCCTTTGGTGACCGGCCGTTGCGTCGACCAGCAGGTCTATGCGGGGCAGAAGATAACTGTCTTTGGGGCAGGCTCGATTGAGGTCTGAGTAGTCGACACAGAGTCGCCATTTACCATTGTTCTTGCGGACCAGGACCACGTTTGACAACCATCTAGGGTAGTCCACGTTCTTGATGAATTGTGCGTCAAGGAGCTTGTCGACCTCTGCGGCAATGAGAGTATTGCGCTCCGGATGGAAAATGCGCTGTTTCTGGCGGTAAGGTCGAAAATGTGGTTTAATGCTGAGGTGGTGGGTTATGAATGAGGGGTCAATACCCGGCATGTCTGAGTGGGTCCAGGCAAATACATCGTTGTTTTCGATCAAGAGGGCAGTAAGATTGGCCTTTGCTTGAGGAGATAGTTGGGTGCCGATCTTGGCAGTTTTTGCTGGGTTGGTGGGATCGATGGGGACTTCGATAAGTTCTTCCACTGGTTCCCAACTAACCAGCTCGTCTTCGTCTCTGACATCGAGTCCTTTGATGATCATAGCCTCCTTCAGCTTGACTTCTTTGAGTGAGGTGACATAACATTCCCTGGCCACGGTCTGCTCCCCCCTCACTGTCCCGGCCCCCAGATCGGTGCAACTTGATAGCTCGGTGATAAGTTGATGTAATAGCTTGAAAAGCATTTAGGCGGTGCGACCAAGGATGATGTTGTAGGCCGAGGGGCAGTCGACAACAAGAAAGGTGAGCAGCTTGGTGGTCTGCCGCGGGTGCTCGCCGATTGTGATGGGGAGATCGATGGAGCCAATGGAGGTCACCCGGTCACCAGTGAAACCGACCAAGGGGGTTTGAAGAGGGGATAAACTTTCTTCCCCGATCTTGAGCTGGCGGAAGCAGTTGAGGAAAATGATGTCTGAAGAGCTGCTGTTGTTTATGAGAACCCGTCTGACCTTGTAGTTGGAGAGGAGAGCCGAAATGACTAGAGGGTCGTCATGGGGTTAACGAATACCTGTGCAGTCGGCGTCCGTGAAGGTGATAGGCTCGGTCCACTGCCTGGGCTATTTGGAAGGTCGGTCCAATGTGGCAACCTCTTTGTCTGAGCCTTGCCTTATTTTCCTGAGTTCTGCCCACTGAGCCGAGCGGGATGGTCCTCCACAAGCAAGCCCGCCGGAAATAACTCTGATTTCTCCAACAGGTGGGGCGGGATTACCTTGTGCCCGAGGTTGCTGTGGAGGACGATCGTGGCCTTGGTTTGGTTTGGTTGGGCTGGCTGCCGGGGAGGAGTGCGCCGGCGGGTGTTTCTGGTGGGCTCTGTTCTTTGTCTCTGCTGGGGGCGGATGTCCGTGAACCGGCTAAGACGTCCCTGATGTATTAAGGTCTCGACCTGATCCTTGAGGTTAACACACTCATCGTTGTTATGGCCGTGGTCCTGGTGAAAACGGCAGTATTTGGATTGGTCCTTCCGATTGGAAGGGGTTCTTGATGGTTGGGGCCATTTGAGGGGGTAGTCCCGCTGGATCTGGTTGAGGACTTGTTCCACAGGGGAGTTAAGTGGTGTGTACCGCTCGAACCGACCGGGCGGTCGGACGGGTATCAGCCGGTCGGCTCGGGGGGGGGTCGGTCGGTATAATATGGTGTTTGGGTATTATACTGGGTGTTTCTGGCTTTTGAATCTTTTCGTTTTTCTCGGGGGGTCGGGTGTTTTGCTGTAGGGTCTTGGCGGGCGACTAGGGAATCTTCGGCGTTCATGTATTTTTGGG
The DNA here is from genome assembly GCA_030407325.1 of Camellia japonica. NCBI lineage: Eukaryota > Viridiplantae > Streptophyta > Magnoliopsida > Ericales > Theaceae > Camellia > Camellia japonica. The sequence goes on from JAPPVO010000059.1 coordinate 94,197,780, forward strand.
CTTTGGAGAGTAAGGCTGCCATGGAGGTGGGGGGGTTTTTGGAGAGGGAGAAGAGGAAGTCAGACGACCGTAGTCCGGCCATGAAAGCTGTAAGGATGACCTTATCATCGTTTTCCGCCACCTGCAGGGCTTTGGTGTTGAAGCGGGTAACGAAACCGCGTAGGGACTCCCCCTCGGTCTGGCGGATGTTGAGAAGTTGGGTTGCCGGACGACGTTGACGCTGGGCTCCAATAAAATGACTGAGGAAAGAGTCACTGAGATGCTGGAAAGTGGAGACGGAGTCTGCTGGTAACTGGTTAAACCATAGCCGAGCTGACCCCTTTAGTGTCACGGGGAAAGCTCGACACAGGATCTCGTCAGGGAATGAGTGGAGGATCATGAGGGTTCTGTAGGTCTCCAGATGGTCAACTGGGTTCGTCGTACCGTCAAAAGAGTCAATGGTGGGCATTTTGAACTTGGGGGGTAGGGATTTGTCTTGGATGGAGGCAACAAATGGTGAGTTGGCCGTGGTAGAGGGTTTATGTTGGATGTTCTGCATGACCCCTTGGAGTTGGAGCTTCATGGCTCGGAGTTCTGCGTCCCAGAGAGGGATGTTGTCACCACCGGAGGGCAGCGGAAGTTGGACACTACTGGCTTCCCCTTCAGGGGTTGGTGCCAGGGTTGACGGATGCGGGAGTGGAGGTGGTGGATTTATGTGTGGGGGTGGAGGTTGCAAGCCTTCCAAGTTGGGTGGATAGGGCTGCGGGATAGTATGGCTCGGGGCTCGTTCTTGGTTAGGGGGAATATCTGGAGGTGGTGGAGGAGGCATATGAAGGTTTCTCTGGAGTAAAGCATTTATCAGGGCTTAGTTTTGCTCGGCCATGCGGTTAATGCTGTTGGTAAGCTCGATGAAATACTGTGGTGGATTGTTTGGATTGGGAGGGTCGGTTTGATGGTCGGCAGCATTATGGTGAGAAGCCATGGATCTAGTCGTGAACATACACTTTGATTGGTGGTAGGAAAAGGTTGTTGGGATAGGGTCTCCGGCGACAATGAGCACAACTGGCGCACGGAGCAAAGCTTTCCCACAGACGGCGCCAACTGATGTTACAGTTAATATACAACGGGTACCTGGCAGAACGGGTCGGACTGATCCACACTTCTCGTGCCAATATCCGAGTGATCAAACCCACCAATGAACCTGCAGACAAGTTCAACGGGGAACGGGGAGTCCCCCAGTGAACTCTCCGACGAGTAAGTTAGAAAGAGAAGTAAAGTGTAGAGAGAGATTGGAGATAAAAAGCTTCACCTTCTTCTTGTCTTCAACGTCTGCTTATATCCTTTGGTAATCATTTCGCCGTCCCTTCTGACTTGCCACCTTGACCGAAAGTCTATGCTGTAGCTTACCTTGTTTAGGGTGAGGTGGTGCTGTTCCGACGGAGAGGTGTTGTCGTAATAAATGCTGTGATGGGCTGCCTTAATGGCGATGTGCAGTGGCAATAACTTTGCAGATCTTTGTCTGCTGATGTGGCTTGTCCTTTACCTGCCACATGTCTGAATATCATTGGTTCTTCGTGCCATGTTGGCTTCCAGCTGTTCAGGATCTCATCAGTTGGGTTATGTGTTGGGCTCTAAGTGATGGGCTTGGGTTGTTCATAGTGGGCTATGACCTTTGTGGGCCTAACCACGTCATTATGTATCATACATAAAAACCAATTTCATGTATGGTAGAATTTTCCTGCAAATTGGGGTTGGATCCACTTTCCACTCATGCAAGCATAGATCACTAAATTTTGAAATGTAAGTATATACATATATAGAGAGAGAGAGAGAGTGTGTGGAGAAACTAATTTAATGTGAAGCAAGATTTTTTAATTGTTGTCATTGACGAAACCGAATAGATGGTTCATTACGCCAAATGATGAGGAATAACAACTATTAAAGGGAAAGGTACTAGCATACTAGGTTTTACAACAAAACATAACTGGATGTGCACACATGGGAGACCAAGTGGCGACAAGATGTGGGTATTTACCACAGTCACAATTAGGGGTGGGCATCAACCCGTTAATTTATCCCGCCCAATCCTATTTTTTAGGGTTTAAAAAAGTTATTTTAGTTCATATGGTTGGGTTGGGCCATCATTTTTAGTCCGATATATTAATAGTTTGGGTTTGGGATTTATATTTTTAACCCAGTCTGGTCTGGTCCGCTATTAAATTAATTAATTATAATGTATTAAAAAATATATTTTTATTGGGATCTAAACTTGATCTTTGGTGAATTTTTTGAAACTCACATTTGTGGTGACGTGTGATCGAATTTATTTAAGGAGTCCTTCAATTTATAATGATGTCAGTATATTTATTTTAAAAATATAATATGATTGAATTTAATTATGAAATATTCTAATTTTTTTAACATATAGCCGATGGGTGAGTTTAGAATTTATAATTATTTTTTAAGTCAGACTTGATAAACAGATACAAAATCCCTTATTATGTAGTGTTAGTCTGGCCATGAATGCCCACCCCTAGCCACAACCAATTGCGGGTAGGAAAAAAATACCTATGATTAGAGGATGTGCATAATTCTCGCTCAAACAGAAAGAGTCTAAAAGGAATGTCTCTTCATCATCTAAAGGAAATGTCTCTTCATCATTTTACTCTCAAGAACTCAAATCTTTCAAAAAATACAAAGATGAGAAATATGATATCAAGGAAGTTGTGAAGCTTAATTTAAGATGTAACTGATGGCGTGAATAAGATACAATGGATGGTGAGAAAGAAAAAAGTTTCATGAACAGTCTTGTGATTAAAGAAAACTAAAATAATTACTTCCAAGTTTCAAAGGTTGTTCAATAAAAGCCATGCAAAAGAGTATTGTCCTACTTGTGAACTCACGATGATAAATTCTGAAACGGTTCAAAATCCCATAACTCTCCGTATTAGGGTCAATAGTGTAGGGCAATCCATGACAGTTTGGTTGAATAACTTCTTCAATATGACGAAAATGAAAAGAAAAAAATAAGTAGAAAGTGTGAACGAATAAGGCATTACAATACCAATATCTAAACTGGAGGAGTTATTCAGAACTGCACCTGTGTCATTTTTTAAAGCTTATGCACCACATCACAACAACCCCCACCCAAATAATAATAATGACAACAGAAGGAAACAATCCTCCAACAAAAAAAATATCCTTCATGGGAAGTAGTTTTTAGGCTTGTTCTCCTCACCTTTCCAACTCACATTTGATGTTTGCAAGAGCTGCCATTGGTATGCGAGATTTTCAACACAAATGTTGTACATATAGAAAATTATAGCGTGAACTTGATCACTTACTAACCAAATGATAAATGAAATGCAAAAGCAGAAGCTTCTATATGTACTTCACTTCACACAACAAGCTTTTTAACTTTTCAATGTTCAACTTACATGCATGGCAAAGTAAAGAAACATCCAGAGGATCCAGACCCACTTCTCCATTAAGTGGGGAATGTAGGAGAAGAGTCACCCAGAAAATCGTAGGAATCAATCACAGAAGACCACATGTTATTTTATTTAATAAAAGGTGTGAAAGGGGTGAAGGGTCACGAACTGAGAACAATTATGCAAGTATATTGTAGAAATACTCGATGCCACTAATTTCGAGTTCATATCGGGTGATCAAATATATCTGAGCTTATATTAATGGGTAAATTAGGCCCTTAATTTGTGAACTTGGTAAAATAGTAGAGAAAACAGGAAAGTGATGCAACAGTAAGTGTTCATTTATTTTTCTTTTCTTTTCTTTGTTTCTTGTTTTTTTTTTCCTTTCGATTTTTTCGGCCTTTCCATTGATTTAACTATAAATTAAACAGTAAAACAAAGGCCAAAAAGGTGATTTGAAAGGTAACAAGAATAACAATGTCCGATCATGACACTACAAGAAATAATAGTTTTGTCGATCAAAATATTAGTCGCCAAAGGTCGCATTTTTTGTCGCTGATACCATTTAGCGACTAAATTTTTTTATCGCCAAGTTAGTCGCCTAAACCCTGTCGGCGATTGTTTTAGCGACTAAATGTGTGTTTGGTCGCTAAAAGTGAAACATTTGGCTACTATTTTTTTTAGTCGGCAATGTTAAATTTTAGCTACTAAATTATTTTTGGTTGGCAAAATTAAATATTTGGCTACTAAATTATTGGTCGCCAATAGTCAATTATATTTTTTTAAATTATACATTTACCGACCAATACTTAAGGAATCGGCGACCAAATCTTTTAGTTGCCAAAAGCTCATTCGTGAAAAATAAAAAAAAATTACACTCACTACCTTCTCATATGCTCTTGTGGAGATTCGAACCATCAACCTTCTACACCATAAATTTTATACAAAGCACTCTTTCCACTACACCTCTAACACCATATGATTATATATGCAACATATATTATTTATATAGTACATAGACCCGTATTAATATAAAAGTATATATATAAAGATAATTATTTTTATTGAACATAATTTATGTAAAAATAAATATTATTTACTAGAAAAAAAAAGAGACCACTTTTGGCGACTAAACTTCTTTTTAGTCGCCAATTCTATAATTTTGGCTACTAATTTTTTTTAGTCGTTAAAAAATTTAATTCCCGCGCTAAAATTATCACTTTTGGCGACTAAACTTCTTTTTAGTCGCCAAAAAGCCTCACTTTTGGCTACTAAACATCTTTTCAGTCACCCAATGCCTCACTTTTGGCTACTAAATTATTTTTAGTCACCAAAAGTGAGGTTTTTTGGCTACTAAAATTTTTTTAGTCGGTAAAAGCCTCACTTTTGGCGACCAAACATCTTTTTAGTCGCTCAATGCCTCACTTTTGGCTACTAAATTATTTTTAGTCACCAAAAGTGAGGTTTTTTGGCTACTAAAATTTTTTTAGTCGGTAAAAGCCTCACTTTTGGCGACCAAACATCTTTTTAGTCGCTCAATGCCTCACTTTTGGCTACTAAATTTTTTTTAGTCGGTAAAGCCTTACTTTTGGCTACTAAAATATTTTTAGTCGGTAAAAGCCTTATATCGGCAACCAAACAGATTGTTAGTTGCCAATACCTATACTTTTGACTACTAAATTTTTTTAGTCGCCAAAACTTATACTTTCAGCAACCAAATGTGCTTTTTTAGTCGTCAAAGATGCTTTTTCTTGTAGTGTGATTTCAGTTACTATCATAAACTTCCTTTTCCATTCTCAAAAGTCTTGTTTGGTTGGTAACAAGAATACACTACAACATATAAGAGTTTTAAAGACCAAATGTTTTGATCTCTAAAAATGAAAATTTTGTTGCAAAAGACATTTAGGGACTAATTTCTATCGTCATGAGAATAGTCATTAAAAGATCGTTCCGAAAGTAAAAAATAAGGCTTTTAGCGACAAAATTTTAAAAATGTCACTAATAAATAGACTTTTAGGAACAAAATAATTTGATTTCAAAATGGTTTATTTTTAAAGACAAAAAATTTAGTCCCAAAATGATAATAATTCATCACTAATGTTTAATTTTCGTTGCTAAAAATATAATAACAACAATTTTCGCAACAAAAATATTTAGTCCCCAAAAAATAATTTTGTCTCTAAATTTTGATCTCTAAAACCTTAATTTTTTGTAATGATAACAATGTCTGATCATGATTTCAATTACTATCACAATTTTGTCCAGGAGAACCAAAGGAAACCTAACTAGGGCCAAAGAGCCCCTATACCAGCAGCGCAGAAGAAGGAAGAGAAACCAAAACCCTGCGATATCTACATTAGCGACTCCTTTTGTCTATTTGTTGATGGAAGTTCAAACCGTCAAGGAGTGGGGGGCAGGAGTGGTGTTGGTATCACCAGATGGGCGAATAATTGAGCAATCTATTCGTTTGGGGTTCAAGGCCTCAAACAACGAGGCGAACTATGAGGTGCTAATTGCAAGACTGAAACTAGCGACAGTCATAGAAGCCGATGAGGTGGTAGTCTTCTATGACTCCCAACTTATTGTGAATCAAGCAACGAGAGAGTATGCAGCCCGAGATAAAAAGAATGATAGCCTATGTCAAAGAGGTTGTCAAGCTACTCGCAATGTTTCAGGATTGTCGACTACAGCAGGTTAGCCAAGATGATAATAGCCACACCGACGCCTTGGCAAATTTGGCTAGTGCAATAAAGTCAAGGGAACCAAGGACAATCATGGTTGATTATCTGAGAGGACCAAGTGTAGAGCCTCTGATAACAGAATATAAAGGAATGTGCGTGGAAATGGATCCTAGCTGGATGGACGCCATAGTTGTGTTCTTCAGAGAGAGCAGACTGCCAGACGATCGAAAAGAGGCACACAAAATCAGGTTGTAGTTGGCCAGGTTTTGCATGTCGGTAGAAGGCCATCTGTATAGAAGATCCTTCATTGGACCTCTACTCGGTGTGTGCATCCCTCTCAGGTAGAGGACTTTTTATATGAGATCCATGAAAGAGTTTGTGGAAGTCATGTAGGAAGCCGGTCACTTTCCCATAGAGCCATCTCCCAGGGATATTAGTGGCTATATATGCAAAAGGATGTTGAAGCCTATGTTAGGAAATGTGAGAAGTGTCAAAGGTTTGCACCTTTGATACATAAACTAATAGCAGATTTGAACCCGGTGTCCAGTCCTTGGCCGTTTGCCCAGTGGGGCATGGACCTGGTGGGACCACTGCCCCAGGCAACTACACAAAGAAAGTTTTTGCTAGTAGCCACATACTACTTTACAAAGTGGGTAACGGCTGAACCTCTTACGAAAATTCGAGACATTGATGTAAAGAACTTCATCTGAAAGAACATAATAACCAGGTTCAGGATTCTAATGGCCATTATAGCAAACAATGACACTCAGTTTGACAGTAAGTTAATTAAGAGCTTTTGTGCAAAATACAAGATTAAGAACTATTACTATATTCCTAGTTTTCCCTAGAGTAATGGTCAGGTAGAAGCATCCAACGAGACCATCTTGAATGGGATTAAGAGGAGGCTGGAAAAAGCCAAGGGGAAATGGGTGGAAGAATTGCCCAATGTGCTATACGCATATCGGACTACACCGAGAAGATCAATTAGGGAGTCTCCTTTTTCCATAGCATATGGCACCGAAGCAGTCATCCCACTGGAGGTTGGCATCCCTGGAATCAGAACCCAAGGAGTGGAGAATAGGACCAACAAGGCATTCCTAGCCTGAGATTAGAAAAAAGAAAGGAAGGAGCAGCAATTCGGTTGGGAGCATACCAGCAGTAGCTTGCTAGGGCTTACAACAAGAAGGTCAACCCAAGAGAGTTCAAGGTTGGAGACCTCGTCCTGACGAAAGTTGTTGACAACAAGAAGGATCTTAGGAAGGGCAAACTTGGCCCAAACTAGGAGGGGCCTTATCGAATCATCTCGGTTGGGCAATGGGGCATATTGGCTTGAAGATAGTGATGGCAAGGAGTTGCTAAGACCCTGGAACACTTGCAATTTGAAGTTTTTCTATCATTAGTTTTTGTGTTTTAGAGATTTATGTAATTAGCTGAAGTTTTAATAAAACACTAGCTTGATTCTGTTTTCATATATTATTATTGACACTTATGCGATAGGACTGAAAAAGTCTTATGACGATGTTCCCATGGTGAACATGACGAATGACTTAGACTTATCATATGGTAGAGTTGAATTAACACTTGCCATATGGTAGAGTTGAACTAAGTTTGCGATGTTTCCGAATGAAACATGACAAATAACTTAGACTTATCATATGGTAGAGTTAAACTTGCCATACGATAGAGTTGAACTAAGTTTGCGATGTTTTCGAATGAAACATGACAAATAACTTAGACTTATCATATGGTAGAGTTGAATTATACTTGCCATACGATAGAGTTGAACTAAGTTTGTGATATTTCCGAATGAAACATGACGAATAACTTAGACTTATCATATGGTAGAGTCGAATTATACTTGCCATATAATAGATTTGAATTAAGTTTGCGATGTTTCCGAATGAAACATGATGAATAACTTAGACTTATCATATGGTAGAGTTGAATTATACTTGCCATATGATAGAGTTGAACTAAGTTTGATCTAGTCGGATTAACAGCGACACCAAGGTAGAAAACCTCGGCTAGGATTTGTTTGGCAAACACTTGGGCAAACAACAGAGATGCATGCTTAATGTGAACATAAGTGGTACTTAGGTTCACATTAAGGGGCAAGAAGCATGAATGAGGAATATGCTTGACAATTGTTGAAATTTTTGACAACAATTTACAAGTTGGAGTCAGCCGAGGTAACCAGATCAAGGAATACCCGAGGTATTTGTTACCCGAGATAACCTAACAGTTTGTCAAAAATGGAAAGGGTTAAAAGAATGAAGTATTGATTAAAGACAGCAAGCATAAGTAAAAGAAATAACACTTGTTGAAAGATACTTAAAGAATTTTTATGAAGTGCCAATCTGCCGAGATCACAGCAAACAGTGGACTCCGAGGTAAGTAGGTCTGAGATGATCAACTAAAGGTGCACCCGAGATGAAGTGGATCTAAGGTGATATATGTCAAATGTGTTCTAACCCGAAGTAATGACACATATAAAGTGTACACAGAAGAATTGTAATAATATTCTAAGTATGGAAACATGTAAGGCATATAAGAGAGGTAGTAAGCATACATAAAGAGGGCATTCAAACACTTAGATAAAAAAGAAGATGTGCATTCATAGAAGAAACTTGTTTGATTACTGCAAAAACACATCAGCCAACCGATAACAAAACATTGTTCATTATCAAAGAGAAAAGTACAAGTAAGGAAAAAATTCTAAGTAGACTGTTTTGCTTCGGCGGTTGAGGGTGCTTCGGCGGTTGAGGGTTTTTCGGCCTCGGCAAACAGTTGGGCAGTCTTTTCGACAGTCTTTTCAGCTTCGATCTCGAGAAGTGTCTCATCATGACTCTTCTGGGCGGCCTGGACCTCGGCTTTAGAAGTGGTCTTCTTGGGAGATGTACTCTTGGAAACCTTGTCCTCCTCATCTTGAGTCAAGTCCAGGACTTGCTCATTTAGAATGGGGGACTTGGCCCCAGTAGCAGCCTCCACCTCTTCATCAGCTTTTTCAGCCTCGACCTCATTCTCGTCAGGTTCGTCTTCAGAGTCTTCTGGAGAAGGAGAGAATGGCACACTGAGCTGGCTGATATCTCGGAGTAGAGAATCCATTAGGACAGACAACTTGTTGAGCACCACCATTCAGCCGAGGTAATAACCTCGGTTGTAGGCTTGATTGACTTGGGCTTTGTATGCATCACAAACGGCGGCTAGCCCTTCGAAGAAAGCCTTATCGTCGATTGCCTTGATCTCGGCCTCTTTGGTGGCTACGGCCTCTTGGAGCTCAGCCTCGGCTTTGGAAATTTTGGCTTCGACTTCTTTGGTCTCGGCCTTGAGAACCTCGGCAACAGCCCCAGCTGCCTTAGTCTTTTCCTCGGCCTGGTCTTGTGCTCACCTGGCAACCTTGGCTTGATCTAGTAGAACCTTCATCTTGGCCTCAACATTGTTGAGGGAGGCAAGGAAGCCAACAGTCTCTTGGGTCTTGTGGACCAACTTCTTGAAAGCCTCAGCTTTCGTTGCAAAGGAGTGAACGTGCTGGATGGCTTAGAAGATAAGAAATAAACCAAGTTAGTAAAAATTTCCAAGTGTAAAAACTTAAAGTGAAAGGCCAAAAAAGTACAAGTGTTGAAGACTTACCAGGACATAATGCTGATATCATTAAAGCGAAGTTTTCATATTCGGTGATCTCGGCCATACGATTTAGATCGGTAGGCAAAAGAACAACAGTGGAGAGAGCGGCACCGACCTCAATGCTATCAATGGCACTGTCGTCAACTCTCATCGGCCAAACGCCAATTAAAATCGTTAGAGCCCAGGGTGCGTCAACTTTGAAGAAACTTGGGCCATCTCCACCTTCGGACCTTGACCTTTTTATTTGCCGTTGGTCGGATGGCTCGGCCTCGGCAGGCCTCTTCTCAATGACAATTGTGTTTTTCTCGATCTCGGCCAATTTGAAAATCGACACGGTGTCTTTAGAGTCAGTTTGGGTAACAGAGGCTTTTGCCTTAGCCCTCTTCACCCTTTTTGGTTTAGGTTGGGGTTGTGATTGAGATGGTGAAGAAGATTGAACTGTGACTACTCCTGGCAAGTCAGCCAGGAGGTTTTCAACGATGGCTTTATTACGGCTCATGTCGTCAGCGGATGTGGCAACGGTAACTCTAGTATCAAAGTGGATTGTAGGAAGGGCAAGGTTTCCTAGATCGAAAGACGATGCCTCAGAATCTCGGCGTTTTTGACTGCGTGTTTTGCCGGCAGGGGCATTGGGAACTCGGCGATAGCGTTGACGTTGCGATGGCGAAATGAGTTGTGCTGGAACTGAAGTGGACGGCTGGTCCACTAGATCTGATAAGGAGGTCTGATTTGGCCTTGGTACGGATGTGGCTGGTTGAGTGGCTGCTGAAGTCCTACTTCATCTGGAGACGTCTGGCAAGAGAGACTTGTACATAGGGATGTAATTCAGTAGGAGGGGGGCTTTATGTTTTAGAGTGGGAAGATCCAGAAGTTTCTTCAGATCTCAGCTAGGGACGTAGGACTGTCGAAATCCCTTTGTCGCTTGAGGAAGGATTGCAAGAGAGAGCAACAAACATTAGTACAGATAGATGAATTGGCAAGTCTTAATAAAGATAAGTTATGGGATGACTCAGTTCTTACCCTCATCCTTCCTAAACACTGATTGGTGCAGAGGAAAGAGATGAAGATCGTCATTAGGCGCAAAATCTTAGTTGCCTGAGACGATCAAATAGTCGTCTCCAGAACCCTTGTTGGAGACTGGGAGGTCGGCTATAAGTTTGTAGGCAGTGAATTTGGGCTTGAGATAGTACGGTAGCCTTTGTCAGACTTAAGGCTACACATTGTGTAACATAATTGAATGTCAGCTAGTGTGATCCTAGCTTTTTCTCGGTGTGCCAATTCAATTATGCCATTGATAACCTTATATGAGTTGATGGCTAGCTGCATGGGGTTAAGTTTGTAGTAGTGTAGGATTTCTCGGAAGAGAATGTCTAACGGAAGCCGAAGTCTACACTCTATGAATGTAACTATGGGGAATGGCATGGAGTCTCCAACGGGCATAATAGAGTCCTCCTCCCCAGCCAACTTGATTTGAACATCGGCTAGGATGGAGAACTCTTGTCGGAAGTACTCAAGTTTGGTCGAGGTGTCTACCCTCCACCTAATCATACCCATGATCTCGGCTTAAAGTGTTTTGTGATGGATTTCAGAGAAAAAAAAACACTAGTAGAAGTAGGAGGACCTTGGCTAGACCCTAAACATGTACTAGGGCAAGAATTTTGAAGATCTAAGGGGAAATCTGTTTCAATTTTTCCTAAGTATTTGGGTTCTAAGGCAAATCCCAAACCTAGAACTACAAAAACAAGAATCAAAGGCCAAAGATCTGAAAACAAGCAAGAAAAACAGAAAAGGAACATGATTTAGAATAAAAAAGAATCAAAGGCAAACAAAAGTCTAGAATCGAACGAAACAGAAATATAGAGAGAAACATAAATATGGCAAGAACGGTACCAGACATTCGAGAACATAAATATGATCAGTGCAATAGTGAGGACTCAAGAAGTGGGAGAACAAGAAACCAGATTTTCATGCACAGAACAGTAAAATTCATGAACGTTGTGTGCAAATGTTTAGTAACTATACTATTGAACACTCCAGAAATACAGTGACGAACTTTGAAGAATGAGGCAAACTCAAGAATGGAAAATGGCTCATACTATTCAGAACATGAAATAAAAGCAGAAAAAACAGAGTATGACTATGAATACGAATGCAAATTCCACAGCAACAGGCACGAAGTGAAACATATGGCAAAATTCAAAAGGAAGTTATATTGAAGAACATGGCCAAGAATAATGGAAGACAAAAGTTAAAAAGAAGACATTGAGGACTTACCGAGTGAGGCTGACAAAACGGATGTCGGAATGAGTGTCGGAAATAGACAACAAAAAGCTCGCCGGAGGTGGTGATTGCAACGGTTACAAAGAACTCGAAAGAACGGCAATGGAGGTTTGGAAATTTTTAAAGAGAGAAAATTTGAAGGCAAATTGAATTCTCAAAAGTGAAGAGACGTGAAGAGAGAGAGAGAGAGAGAAGTTTTGTCAAAAATACAAAAGGCGGCAAAACATAATGAAATTCCTTGGACGACGTGCTTGTTAGGCGGCGTGGGTATAAATGATGCACCCTGACAGCGCGTGTCAGGTCTGAAGTAATGAGGAAAGGAACATGTATGAAACGGTTGAAAAGGCTGTGCATGACAGCTCATAGGCAGTTAGAACTCTTGAAATTCTTGAAGTAATAAAGCATTAACCTCGGCTAAGGAGTGATTTCGGTTGAGATGCTTAAAGAAATTGATTCTTGATTCTTGGTTCTTGGTTCTTGATAGAATTGGTAACAAAGTCTTGGTTACTTGAAGTCGACGAGTCATAATCTCGGTCGGAGAGATGAATGGATTTTTAGCTGACATGCTATATGGACAAACGATGTAGGTTCCATTACCTTAGGTTATCGAGGTAATAGAACCTAGGGGGCAGTTCTGGAGACATCTTTTGTGAGTGACAACACATGGCTAAAGTGACGCCGAAATGTTAGTCGAGGTGCGACGTGGCCTGGTCATGTTTGCTCAAATGATCTCGGCTAGGTCGAGGTTATCTGTGGAGATACCGGAAGCCGAGTTAAGCAGATAAGGGACAAGAGTCCTAGAACAGGGGAGGACCTCAGTCTGGATAAAGGTAAAGCTTAAGGAGAGTTTATCCCTATCTAGCTGAGGGTCCAAGATAAGTATTGAGCCTGAGTCCATTGAAGTAAGGTTTCTAGAGGGATCAGGTCACTGCTGGTTATAAAAACAAGGCATTCTCGTAGATCTGAGGTAAGTTCTTTCTTGTGAGTTTAAGCACTATTTGCTATCTTTGAGAGATATTGATTACTGACTTGATTGTCGGAGTGCCCCTGGGTAGACGAACCACCGCTGAATTTTCATCTTCTTGCGCAGGTTGTTGGGTTTAATTTATTCTACTAGTGCTCTCCAATTGAGTTCCCCGTTTGGTTGTGTGTCAAAAATCAACACCCACAGATTCTATCAACATTCCATTTGCTTCCATAGATCCCAACAATTTTCACCAAATCTCTTGATTTTACAACATACAAATCAAACAAAACACGATCTAAATGAATCAATTAAGCGTTTAATTTGCTACAATTGCAAAAGAAGAAAAACACTCACAGCTTTCTTACGAGGCCCTAGTTCGACATGGAATCCCCGACGCGACAGAGACAGCGAATCCTCCAACTTCTACAATGATTTTTTGAGAGAGAAGGTTGTTGTAGAAAAACAAACAAACAAACAAACAAGTAGAACACCGCAAATTAGAGAGAAGATTGATTGATTTAGGCAGTAGATGTGTATACCTAAGAATGAGAGCGTAAATGAAAGAGAAGAGTGGTTTTGTTGAGAAAAAAACGCCATTATTGAGTTGAGAGAGAGAGAGAGAGTAGTAGGAAGAAGTACAACATACATGAAAGCTATCTAATAATGGCACTGATTTGGGAAATGGTTAATTGCCTGGACACCCCTCAATTTTTGACTGAATTATCAATTCACCTCTCAATTATATAAAATTGCCTATTTAAACCTCTCAACTATAAATAATATATATATTATACAAATAATTTCATAGAATCTAATATTAGGGAGAGTTGCAAATGAGTGGACAAACTACCAATAATTACAAAATATGAAGTTAGTTGTTTGGTATGATGGATATAAGTGCACTTATTTAGATAAGTGTACTTATTTGGGTTACATCACTTCTCTACTTTTATGTACATCTTTTCGTAAAAAGTAAAAAAATATACTTATTTAGATCATTCCAAATAATTAGTCCTTGTTTTGGTAAAAGTGAAAATTATAATCTTATATCCATTCGATTTGTATCGCTATAGATTTTCTTAATTTTAGGCCAAGTTTGGCATAACCTAAATAATACAAAAAGTCAAAAAGTCACTATCCTATTTAAGTCACATCATCTTATTTAAATCACATCACCTCTCTAACACATCACATCAAACCCAACCCATATAAGCCAATAAGTTAAAAAGTACACTTTTTTAGAACATCCCAAACCAACCCTTAGTTTTATGAGCAATAATTTGTATACTTAAACTCTCACTAAAACATATGTGTCTAAAATTTCCCTACTATTTTTATTGAGATATAATTTTTCATAATTTGCAATATAATTTATAAACTAAACATATAAAATTCGTTTCTCACCATATTATCCAAACCAATAATAAAGTTAAATAAGTTGTTAGGCTTGTTGCAATGAAAATTAACCCTTTATTTGGATTGATAGATTGAGAGATTAGAAAATGAAATAAATGCTTAGTGTTTCTAAGTTGGGTGAAAAAATAAATAAAATGATTGTGATTTCTCAAAATTTAAATTTGGTGTGGTTTGACTTTCTTACAATCTCTCTTCATTTCTTACTATTTTGTTTTGTCAAGATTGTAAGATGTTAGTTTGTTAATAAATTTATATTACAACTAGAGGGATCATCACTGCTCCATCAATTTGAACTCCTGATCTTCCCTTTACTACACCTTAAGATGTAGCTACAAGAGGACGAAGTCAAACCCAAAATCTTAATCATTCAAATTTCTTACTATTACTCAACTCATTAATTATCCAAATAAATAATGAGAAATCTCATTCTTTCAGTTTCTTTTCTTTTCTCATCAAACCACTCTATCTAAACAGAGTGTGAGAGCCTCTCTCTCTCTCTCTCTCTCTATTTTTTCTTCTTATAGGTCATCTGGTGTGCCGCTTGAAGTGAAAGAGAGGGTTTTGGCCTCTGGCCACCTCTCTCATTCTTTTACTCCATTTTCTTCTTCATTTTTCTTTGATTTTCTACTTAAATAATCTTGAAAGTTTTTATTTTTCCAACCTTCTCCCTTTTTGTGAGCTGTTCTTTTTCCCTCATGGTGGAATTTCTTTCATTTTTCTCATTTCTCCCTTCGTCGTACCCCAACTGTAGCCTTTACCGGATTTGCCTTCTCCCTTCTCATCTGCCTCACTCCGGCCACCACCTACCAAATCTGTCACCTCCCTACCTCTATGTAGGGGTGTAATTTTGGCCTGGCCCGGCCCATTCGGCCTCGGGCCAGGCCGGGTCTATGTCGAGCCTTGCGAGCTCCCACTAAAAATCGGGCCGGCCCGGCCCGGCCCACGGGCCAGAAAAACTAGGCCCAGACCCAAGCCCAGGCCCAGGAGTATTTAGGCTTTGGGCGAGCTAGTGGGCGGGGCCCTTAGGCTTGGGCTTAAATTTGGGCTTTGGGCGGGCCTAAACAATTAAATTTTTTTTTAAAAAATTTTTTCCACCAAAATTTTATTATTTTTCATTAAAAATAACACTGGGTCTCGGGTGGGCCTTGAGCGGGCCAAGCGGATCGGGCTGGGCTTCATAACGATGGCCCAGGCCTAGGCATAAGGCCTCGGGCCGGGCCCACCTCGGGTCACGAGCCAAAATTACACCCCTGTCTCCATGGCCTAACCCTCACCAGATCTATCTCTACTCCTTCCCTACTTCCTTATCTCCAACAAATTTGCTTGCCTTCGGTTGTCGAATCTGTTGCTGCCTTTCCATTGCCTCGCTTTGGGACTGAGGGTTTCTTCGATTTTTTTTTCCCTGTCTCTCTTTTTTTTTTTTGGCGTTTGATTGTGTGGCTAGGTTTCCATCAGTAGTGTGATTATTGTTTACCCTTCGTGTGGATGTAGTCTATTTATTTATCTCAAACTTATCATATTGTTGAATTTTTGTAATTGACGTCTGCTTCGCAATATAGACTCTGTATCTTAGCCTTCGTTTGGGATTTGAGATGTGAGTTGACTTTTTGAGTTTTGGGCTACTAGCCTAGGGTTAAAAAGTCTCATTTATGATAGATTTTTTGATTTTTTTATTTTATTTTTATGAGAAATAAAATGAAATGATTATAGTTTAAATGTGATATTTTATCTTATTAGGTTAAAAAATTTATTTTGACTTTTTATAACTAAAATAGTTCAAACCCAACCCAACCCAACCCAACCCAACCCAAACTTTTATACCAAACATAACCTTAATACATTTATAACTTGTCCTTAATATTTTCTTTTAAGAAATTTTACTTTATTTGGTATGAACTTTTATTTTGTTGGAATTGATTCCTCTATAAGCGCCGTTTAAAAATTCGATCGCGCTACGTAGCTCGAAAACGGGGAGCCCGAATGGCTCGATTTTTTTTTTTTATTCTTTTTCCTTCTTCATTCTTTCTCTTCTTCAGTCCTCCTCCTCAACATTTTTTTTTTTTTTTTTTTTTGCAGAAGAAGAACGAAGACCAGGAAGAAGAAGGAAGAAAGGAGGAGGAGGAGGAGGAGGAGGAGGAAGGAGGGAGGAGGGGGAGGAGGAGGAGGAGGAGGACTGGAGGGGGCATAATATTCAGGGGAGGAGGAGGCGGAGACAGGGCGACGGCGGTCGGAGGCTGCGGCGGGGCGACGATCGACGGATCGGCGGCTAGGCGACGATCGTCTTCTCTCTCTCTCTCTCTCTTCAACTCTGCTTCTCTCTTTCCCTCCCTCTCCCTCTGCTTCTCTTTCTCTCCCTCTCCCTCTCCCTCTTCTGCGTTTGAGTCGAAAATGGAAAAAAAAAAAGAAAAAAACGATGTCGTTTCCAAAATCGAGTCATTCGGGCCAAATGAATTTTGAGCTACGAAACATTTTCGAAAGCACAAAACCCATGATTGATATATTTATAGTGTTTCATAAATACACTAAACGGTTTATTTGTTTTATCTTTAAGAGGTTGGTAGTGGCCGTAGTAGTAGACTAGTAGTAGTTTGGCCCAAACAAAACGCGTAGGCGTTGCTGAAACAAAAGAATGATCTGATGACTGATGACACCATCTCACCCCCACACCACACCCACACAGTAGTTGTATGGCAGGGCTAAAATAGCACATATTTTAATATATTATTTTATTTGAGTCATAATTATTTTATTTAAGTTATATTACTTTTTATTTGAGTTATATTATTTTTCTAATATATTATTTCAAATTTCGAATTATATATTTTTTCATAAAAAGTCAAAAAGTATTCTAATTTAGCATTACCTAACAACCCCCAATTCATGATATAGGTGTGTTTATAATTTTTGTTTACATAATAAAATATTGGGTTAATTACACTTATCACTAGGTTAGTTTGATTCAAATTTTACTTTATTACGTATAATTTTAAATTATACAATTTAGTTTTTACACTTGAAATTTAGTTTTAATTTGATCATTTCATTTAGATTTGATGTTAAATTTAATTGTTTTGAGATACTTGTCAATTTATTAAAGTGACCTATAGGAAAAAAAATTAATAAAAATTTGAACAAAAAGACCAAATTGAAACTGGACTTAAAATGTAGAAATCAAATTGTTCGATTTGAAATATAGAGATTAAGGTGAACTTTGGATAGTGTAATTAACCCTAAAATATTATATATGCAAATATATATATTTATTTATTTT
Organism: Camellia japonica; assembly: GCA_030407325.1. Taxonomy (NCBI): domain Eukaryota; kingdom Viridiplantae; phylum Streptophyta; class Magnoliopsida; order Ericales; family Theaceae; genus Camellia; species Camellia japonica. Next base: position 94,215,429 of record JAPPVO010000059.1, read on the forward strand.
GATGAAAAAATAAGGATAAATTATATTTTTTACTCTTATAATTTGATTTAAATTTTAATGGATAAATTACACTGACACCCCTTGAGGTTTATATTTATTACAGTTCCTCCCCTCACCTTTTGGAAATTACATCTCCCCCATGAGGTTTAAAATTTCATTACAGATTCCTCCCTCAGCAATTTAATTTTTTTAAATATCAATTTTGCTCTCATTGGGTAAATTACATTGACACCTCTCACATTTTAGAAATTACAATCCCCTCCCTAAGGTTAAAAATAGCATTACCAATTGCCCCCTCGGTTAGTATTAGTTGGAAAAAAAATTCATTGAAAAAAAAATTAATTGGAAAAAAATTAATTTGAAAAAAAAAAATTGTTAGTAAAATTTTTAAATTTCTCTTTAAAAACAACATAAACTCATTTTTTTGAATTTACATTTTTTCCTCAAATTTACAAACTGAGACAACTATTTATAAACCAAAAAAATTAGCAACCAAGTTTTTATGATAGTTTTTAAAATTTTTGTAAATATAAATTGAAAACTGAAAATAAAATGGTTACCAAACAGGTTTCAGATGGTAAAAATGTCGTAAAATTAACAAATAATTAAATAAGTTACTAACATAAGAAATGACTTATCAAAAAAAAAAAAAAATAGGCTATGTATGATTTGATTTTTAAAAATTAAAAATTAATCTGGTTAAGAAATAAAAAATGAAAAATAATTATCATTTAAGGGTAAAAAATAATTATCATTTTAACTTTTAGGTAGGTTATATACATACGTATGGCTGTTTCAATTTAATTTGTAAAAAATTATTTCTAACCACTTGAAAGATAAAAATTATATAAAAATGATAATTATTTTTTATTTTTTATTTCTTAACCAAATTAATTTTTAATTTTTTTAAAAAAAATTCTAAAAATCAAACCATACATAGCCTAAGAATCTTTTGATAAATCATTTCTTACGTTGATAACTTATTTAATTATTTGTTAATTTTACGACATTTTTACTATCTGATGCCTATTTGGTAACCATTTCGTTTTCAGTTTTCAATTTATATTTACAAAAATTAAAAAAACTGTCATAAAAACTTATTTGATCATTTTTTTGGTTTATAAATAGTTGTCTCAGTTTGTAAATTTGAGGAAAACACGTAAATTCAAAAAATGAGTTTACGTTGGTTTTTAAACAAAAATTTAAAAATTTTACTAACAAAAAAATTTTTCAATTAATTTTTTTTTCAAATAATTTTTTTTCCTATTAATTTTTTTTTAATGAATTTTTTTTTCAACTAATACTAACCAAGGGGACAATTGGTAATGTTACTTTAAACCTTAGAGAGGGGATTGTAATTTCTAAAATGTGAGGGGTGTCAATTTAATTTACCTAATCAGGGCAAAATTGGTATTTAAAAAAATTAAATTGCTGAGAGGGGGAATCTGTAATGAAACTTTAAACCTCAGGGAGAGAGATGTAATTTCCAAAAGGTGAGGGGGGAATTGTAATAAACGCAAACCTCAGGGGGTGTCAGTGTAATTTACCCAATTTTAATTTAGTCCTTGTTGTCTCAAACTTAGGCCTCGTTTGGAAACAGGTTTTTTTAGTAACTTTTTAACTTTTTGGTTAAAATATGATGTAAAAAAAATTAGTATATTTGGAATGATTCTTTGATTTTTTACGAAAGATGTGCAAAAAGTAAAGAGAAAAATGAATTTTTGACTTTTTGTATAAGTTGTTGATTTTTTTGAATTTTTTAATGACTTTTTGACTTTTAGGCTAAAAAGTGATGTTGCCAAATATGACCTTAATGAAAGTTAAAATTAACAATTTTGAGATACTTGTCAACCTTTTAAAATGTATATGTAGGAAAACTTAACATAAACTTGAATAAATTAATCAAATTGAAACTAGACTTGAAATATAAAGATCAAACTGTTCAATTTGAAACAATATGGACCAAAATGAAATTTGAATAAAACTATACAAGTTAAAAGTATAATTTACCCAATAAATAAATATATTTTGGTATATACATGTATTTTTAAAAAGGGCGAATTACATTAACAGTCCCTATAGTTTGGAACTCTTGTCACTTTGATCTCTGACTTTTCAATTGTGACACATTTTATCATGAATTTTGAATCTTGTTCCAAATAACACTACAAGAAAATACACATTTGGCGACTAAATTTTTAGTCGCCAAAAGTGATTTTTTAGTCGCCAAAAGTCGGGTTTTAGGTTTTTCCGACTAAATTTTTTACTCACCATGTTTGTCGCTGGAAAACTGTCGCGGAAGGTATGGGCGACTAACCCACTTTTAGTCGCCAAAAACAAACTCTGTAGCGACTAAAATTTTCTTCGCCAAAGCTCATTTATATTTTTGAAATTATACATTTGGCGACTAAAGTTTTAGTCGCCAATAGTGAATTTTTTTTTTTAATTTATACATTTGCCAACTATGTTTTTTCGTCGCCAATACTAAAGCTTTTGGCGACCACCTGTTTTAGTCGCCAAAAGCATATTTAAAAAAAAAAAAAAATTTGAACCTGTTGCTCACAAGTTTCGAACTTGAGACATTCCACCACCACATTCCAAACCTTTTGCCAAACCCTCCCTCCACTATGCCACTACAGCATCACATTAATATACATGCAATACATATTATTTATATAGTATATTAACAGCTATTAATACAAATAATATTTATAAATATAATTTTTTTAATTCAATATAATTTATGTAAAAAATAAATTATTTACTAAAAAAAAATTTAGGCCACTTTTGGCGACTAAACCATTATTTAGTCACCAATTCTATTATTTTCGGCTACTAATTATTTTTTTGTCGCTAAAAAAAGAAGTTCCAATTAAAAATCAGCAGTTTTGGTGACGAAACCTATTTTTAGTCGCCAAAAACGTCCCCTTTTGCTACTAAACTAAATTTTAGTCGCCAATATTCAGTTTTTAGCTACTAATTTTTTTTTTGTAGCCAAAAAGCTTCACTTTCAGCGACCAATCTGTTTTTAGTCGGCAAAACACCTACAATCGGCGACCAATCTGCTTTTTAGTCGCCAAAACCATCACTTTTGGCTACTAAATTATTTTAGTCACCAAAAACCGTCACTTTTGGCTACTAAACAACCATTAGTCGCTAAAACCCCTACATTCGGCGACTAAACTGCCTTTTAGTTGCTAAAACCATTGTATTCGGCGACTAAAGTCTTTTAGTCGGCAAAAGTGTTCAATTTTGGCGACTAATTCCATTTTAGTCGCCATTTCTACTACTTTCAGCGACGAAAAATGAAATTTTGGTCGCCAAAAACGCTTTTTCTTGTAGTGTAAGGACAATTGAATATACTATTGCTCAATTTCAAGAGCAAAATCGTCAATTTGATAAAATATAAACTAATTTGATAAAAATAAATGTCAAAAAAATATTTTAAAATTTTTAAAAATAATTTCTATCTACCAAAGATAAAATTATGTAAAATTGATAAATCTTTTAGACATTTATTTATTTTATCAAATTAATTTTTATTATATGTTTGTAAGATGATCGTGTAATGGGTGGTTATTCGGCTTTTAATGTGTAATCGATATATTTAATATATGAAATGTTTTTAGTTTTAGATTTTCTGATTTAATGGATTAGTTTAATAATGATATCAAAATTGTCGCCATATTTAACTTTTGGAAAAATAAAAACTAATTTAATGAAAATAAAAACAATCACCTATCACATGATTATCATCCAAATACATAATAAAAATTAATTTGATAAACTAAATAAATAAATAAATGTTTACAAGATTTATCAATTTTACATAATTTTATCTTTAGTGGGTAGAAATAATTTTTAAAAATTCAAAAATATTTTTTTGATATTTGTTTTTGTCAAATTAGTTTATATTTTATCAAATTGATGACTTTGTTCTTGAAATTGAGTAATGATATCCTCAATTGTCTTTATTTGGTACAAGATTGAAAATTCAAGGTCAAATGTGTTACAGTTGAAAAGTTAGAAATCAAAGTGACATAAGACTCAAACTATAGAGACTGTTAGTGTAATTCACCATTTTAAAAATGCTAAATTATGCTTTTCACCTGTATAGTTTAACTCAAATTTTACTTTAATTCTTATTGTTACAATTTGAACAATTTAATCATTACACTTTAAGTTTAGTTTTAATTTAATTCTTTTACCTAAATTGGAGACTAAATTTAACAGTTTTTTAAAATTTGTCAATCTCTTGCGATGTCCCATAGAAAATAATAATAATTAAGATTTAAGTGGAATAACTAAATTAAAATTGAACTCAAGAACTAAATTATTTAAATTAAAACAATAGTTTTTAAAATAAAAAGAATCCAAATCCAATCAATTTAATTTTCTCAAATATATAAAATAACAGATCAGATAACCAAAATAAAATAAACAAGTCCTCCGAGCTCACACAATAGTGAATTGGATTCCTTCATAAACGAACTTTGATCCTCGTAAAACTATTAATGATTTTTATTTTGGGTGAACAAACTATTAATGATTACAAGCACAATGGTGCTAGGATTAGGGGCAAAGTGATGGATTGAGTGGCCTCTGAACCTTCCAAAAATTTAGAAAATTTTACTTTTATATTCATCAAAAAATTTAAACCATATCCCTTCCAAATTCAATTCACTCTCTTCAAATTTTTGAAAAGTCACTATATATAAGGGTTGCCTTACAAAATTTTAAGCCTTATTATATTTTGATACTTATATTATTTTGATTTCTATAATTTTAATTGGTTCGATTTTAATTATGAATTTATAATTTTGTCTCAATTTAATATAATTGATTAAATGATTATTTACCAATAAATCCTACTTTACAAACTGTTATACCAAATAGTCCCACTTGTATTCTATTATACCAATTAGTCCTATTGGTGGGTTGATTTGGTCCTTTTTGTTTTTTTTTTTTCCATTTTTGTTTAACTTTGTGGACGAGAGTGTCCTTGGTATAATGTGGACTGTGTGTGTGCGTAACATTGTGTGTGTGTGTATGTGTGTTGAAACAGCACTATGTGTGTGTGCGTGTAACAGTGTGTGTGTGTGTGCGTATAACAGTGTGTGTAACAGTGTGTGTGTGTGCGTGTATTATACCAAATTGTTCATCCCTGTAGCGAGCGTAGTCCAGAGTATTCGATGTGAACCTGAAAACCGGGTATGGACAGACCATGAGGGGCGTGTTTGTTTGGCGATGGAATTCAAGGATTGGGGCAAATACTACCCGGTCGTAATCCCTACTGAACCGACCCGAACTTGGTGGCTCCGACATTGATGATATACCTACTGAATGAGGTGTGGAGTCCTCAATGCTGGATATTTCGGCGAGATTGAGGGCGGCGTGGAGAGATTTCACGGCGGGGAGGAGGTGGGCGATGAGGGTTTTGTCGGCGGTGGCGATGGCTTCGTCCCCGACGGCGATGCTGTGGATTTGGCGGTGGGGTAGAAGGGGAGGATGTTGTTAGCCACCTAGGTCACGGCGGCAGAGAGTTTGGAGACGACGGGGATGTCGGAGTTTGGCGACGGTGATGTTTGGCTCTGTCGATGTTGGTGTGGTATTGAGTGTGTGTTGTGAATGTTTGTGTATCTGCCTGTGTGAATCCCCAAACACACCAACCCAGCCCAAAACAAAAACCCCTTACAGCGCTTTGCCATTGTGTGACACCCTCACAATGTATCACATGCAACACACCACACATCTATTTACTAATTATGCACGAGGGTAATTACGTCCCTCACAATTGAATGGGACTAAATGGTTTAGTAGAATAAAAATGGGACCAATTGGTTCATAAGTTCAAAATTTGGGATTTATTGGTAAATCTCCCTATAAATTTTATCATTTTTTAATGAAAAAAATACTTGCATAAATGACATGAATTATACTTTTAGGGGCAAAAGTTAATAATTTACTCAATTCAGTGATAATTTTTTATCAAAAACATTAACGTCATAAATTGGATCAAATTGATACAAAATCTATAATTAAAATTAAAATTGAGCTAATTAAAAGTGTAAAGACTAAAATAACATAAAAGGAAAAATGTAAAGATTACTAGTGTAATTTTTCCTACATTTAATACTCCTAAATTTTTATTGGTCTCTTTATTTTTAATTGTAACCTTTTACATTTTAAGTTAAGTTGTAATGTCACCCTTCTGTCAATTTGCTATTAATAAGGTTGATCAAACTTGTCATGTGAGCTAAATGTAACATTTTTTTTTTCTTATTAGTAGCCTATACTTTTATCAAAATCTCACTTTACTCATTGTACTTTGCTTAAAATATCATTTTGGTTAGTTTACTTTTAATTTTTATCAACCTCATTAACAATAGATTGATACAAAGATAAGATTGCATCTATAGCAATTCTAGTTTAAGACCCGGCCCATTTAATATTCTAGATTCGGGTTTTATTGTTTTATATTGTTGTTCATGCCTTATTCATCTTTCCCCTCCTTGAGTTTGACTATTAGGATGTGTTGATTGCTTTGAAACAGTTGGGTAGCTTGTTTATCAAAACTTTGGTTACCCAGATTTTGACCTTTACGTTCAAGCGGTCTTTGTGGACTCCTTGTATTTTGGCAGGTTTGCAAAACTACTGGGAGAGTATATTCTATGCTCGAGCGTTTGTGCACTCGAGCGATACTTCTTGAGTTCGAGCGGTAAGCATCTGTCTGTAAAACTTCTGAGAGTGTGCATTCTAAGCTCGAGCATCACTTCTTGCGCTCGAGCGATGACGCCTTTTTCATTGTGTCTTGGCGTTTAAGCGTTACTTCCTTCGTTCAAGCAGTAATTATTTTTGTGTCTGGACGCTCGAGCGTCACTTCTTGCGTTTGAAGGAACTATGCGCATATCAGTTTGTAAAAGTCACTTTTACATCATTTTTTCATCTCTTTCTCTAAATATTTCAAAACCTTAAATCTAGACTCTCTTTCTCTCTCTAAAACTCACATTCTCGCTACAAATACACTATCATCCATTGATCTCTACACCCTAGTCCCTTTGTTAAAAAGGTATAGCTCACCTAGAGCTTCCTTCTCATCTGAATAGAATTGAGTTTCGGCTTCATCTGAATTTCATCAGTGTTTATCTCGTCTTCTAACTTTGAGGTAGGAATTCTCTATACTCTTTTATGATTTTTAACTTAGCTATTTGTTTTTATAAAACAAAATTGTGAATTTTGAGGATTTTGAACAAACTTAGGGTTTTATAGGTTAAAATCAAAAGAGAAGTTTTCAAATGGATGTATTAAAAATGATTGTGAGAATGGAAATGAGGTTAAGTTGTGATAAAATTATTAATTTTGATACTTGGAACGGATTTTAGGAGAAAAAAGGGTTTTGCCCTAAATGTCTCAAATGTTTATATTGTATAAATAAATGGAATTGATGTTGGATATGTGAAATTGGATGGATATGGTTATGGATAGTGGAGTTGGATATGTACTATCACTCACATCTTGAAATTTGAAAAGTTTATCTGTATTGGAGATTTTATATCTGTTTAGAAATATCTGTTTTGGGCTATCGGTGGAGGATAGCTGTGATTTGTTGTAGAAATTGCATGAGGATTAGTTGAATTGAAACTAATTTCTCATCCATGTGCATTGAACATTGTTGCTTATTTAATATATTGCAAATGTATAAAATTTTGAAAAAAATAAGTAGACGTTGAAAAGATGTGTGTATCACTAAATCAAGTTAGTTTGAATATCCAGGGTAAAAGTTTCGAAAAATGCGTGTATGCATGGGTGTCGGTTTCCGCGGACAAAATATCTGTAAAATAACAATAGTAGTGCTTATATAGGCTACGTTTACATGGGTGTCGTTTGATAATTTCCCGCGGACGAAATATCCATGAAAGGTTGCACCGGTTTGAGATTCCTCCATTCTTTTCTATTGTAAGGGACATGAATTGAGAATTGTGATATAAACTAAGCATGTCATGGTTTTTGGGAAAGAAACGTAAAACGTTTTGACATGGGCATTGCATGTGCATTTCACTTTTATATCTTTATTAAGATTCATATATTGTATTGAATTATTTCTATTAGGTTTTGGTTCACCCTATATGGAAAAACCATTTTCAGGTATTGGTGAAATACCTCTGCCAAGGCAGTAGCTTAGAGCATCTCCAATGGTGAACCAAAATTTTCACCAAATTTGAGTAAAAAAACGCCAATTTTCTCAATCTGATACGGCTTGCTCCAATCGTGCATCAAAAGTGAAGTGGTCGACCGGTTGGTTGACCAGCTGGTCGACCGGTAAGGCAAATTTTTTTTTTTTTTTTTACCTATTTGAACCTTTTTGACCGGTTTGAACCTACCTATTTGAAAGGGAACCGGTCGACCAGTTGGTCAACCGGCCGGACAACCGGTTGGTTGACTGGTTGGCCCACTTCAACGGTAACGCACAGTGAAATGGTGAAATCTGGAGCCTGTTCTCACTTTGATGAATTTTTTGTTCCATTATCATTTTGATACCAATTTGGTGAAATCATTGGAGCTCCAAAAAGTGACTTTTTCACCAAATTTCAAATTTGATGCAAAGTTTGGTTCACCGTTGGAGATGGTCTTAGGAGGATTAAAGCAAGAGTTTCATTTTGTTTATTTGTTGTAATTGTTTTGTACAAGCCTAGGGTTTTATCTGTATTGGATTTAAATCCATTTTGATGTAACCAAGTACAGTCTTAGAAAGTTGTAGCCTTCAGGGTATTTCATTTATCTGTTTAGCTTCTATTTCATATTTTGTTTTTGTCACATGCTATGTATTCAAGGATAGGACTTATGAATGTATATTCGCATGTGTCACTCTTTTGTACAATTGAGTGTGATGTAATGGAAGAATATTATACTTTGATTTATATTGTTATTTATTTATCGTCGTGGATGATTTATTGTATTTATTTCAGAACGTTATAGCATCTTAACTTAAAGTGTGAGAGATTGACTATTACAATTTAAAGCGAAGGGACCAAAATAAGATTACAATAAAAGTAGAGGATATTAAGTATAATTAGCAATTTTTTAAATTAGAAATGACATGAAAATCACTAGGGTTGTTGGTGGCATTCACAACCCTATAATTGGTTTCATGTTAAAATTTTATTTAAAAAAAAAAACAACTAAAATCTAGTTTTAGTTATAAAAAAAAAAAGGAAAAAAAGGAAAAAAAAGAAACCTTAATTATTGTATAACTTTCTCTCTTTTTTATAAAATTAAATTTTTAGTATTTATATTCGTCAAACTAGTTTCTTTAAAAAAATTGTATTTAAAAAATAATCTTAATTGTTTTATATATTTTCATTAATATCTAGTCATATTAAATGATTTTTTAAATTTGGGTTAATTACACTTATAATTTGATCCAAATTTCACTTTAATTCCTAATGTTTCAAATTGAATAATTTGGTTCTTATACTTTAAATTTATTTTCAATTTAGTCATTCCGTTCAAATTGGAGATTAAAATTAACGATTTTGGAACACTTGGTAATTTCCTAAGGTGTACCTGTAAAAAAAATTAACATAAATTTGAACGGAATGATCAATTTGAAATTATACTAAAAATGTAGGAACTAAATTGTTTAAATTAAAATTATAAAGATCAAAATAAATTTAACGCAAACTATAAAAGTGAAAAATGTAATTAAGCCTAAGGCTCTGTTTGGTTTGTTGGGATCAAATAGAATAAAATGAAATGGTGATTCCTTAAGATTTCATATGTGGTGGTCATCTCTTTAAGACAGTTAAGATGATTCTATTTATAATATATTTATCCTTATGTTTTTAATTATAAAAATAAATATTTTGATTGAATAATTATTTTATTATATTTCATTCTACATATGTAATAGACGTTAGTGGGAGGTAACCACGTTCGTAATAATTTGGCGGAAATTTCTTCAGGCCTACCTTCGTGGAAGGGATGGTGAAACGCGTCGTATCGTATGATCAGCGATCCATCATTAGAGATTAAGAAAATGATTTATTAATACAAATTTTATATAAAACCTTCATTTAAAATGATATATATACGGAAAATTTTAATATAGACACTTTTGAAAGGGATGTATTATATGTATTTTTAATTATATTATTTTTTTTAGTTATGATCAAATTTTTTTTAATTATGATATTATTTTAGTTATAATTTGTAAGTTATGCATCATATTGTATTTAGTTATGATATTTATTTTTTTTAGTTATGACTAAGAAAGTATAAACTTATGCTGTTTTCTTCTTTGATTATAAGGTACATATGGTACATACCATTGAAGGGTGTGTACCATTGTGTTTTCCTATGTATAGATATCATTTAGTATTATTTATAAGTTAGTTTTTATTTTTTGATAATTTAATATCCGACCCAATAAAACGACTATTTGAAGGATCAGTCTCACAGTCTATTCATGAGAGTAAATAAATTAATTTTTATGGTTATAATATTTTAAATTATTAACTTAAAAGAATTCAAATAAATTATAAATTTATTTAGTGTAATTTTTAATAATATGTGAAAAACAATTTTTTTTTTTTTTTGAACGGGAAAAACAATTGAATATGTTTAACTAAATAAGTTGTCACTTAATTTTTTTATTATACATAATCAAGACAAAAGAGATGTTTTTTTTTTGTCCTCACAAATTTAAGGTTTCAAATAAAGTCAAAAAGTTAAAAAAAATCTCTTCTTTTTTATTTTTTAGTACTAAATAAGTTTTAAAAAGTTAAATAAATTATAATTAAGTTTTAAAAAGTTAAATAAATTATAATTTACAATAACAACCAACCACCATCCCTTAACTAAAAAATAAATAAATTGACTTACAAGGTTATAATAGTGTCATCTCTTAAATTATGTTTTTAAATAGTTAATATTTTGATTTGAAATTAAAGACTACAATAGATTATATTATTATATATAAAAATTTAAGGTAAGTATAAAAAATCTTTAGAGTTTAACTGTTGTAACAAAATAAATTCTGAATTTTTAATTTTATTTTAAATCATATATATATATATATATATATTTTAATTTAAACTATTAGCCTATTTTTATTGAATAAAACTAACTTAGGATTCGTTTGGGATGTAACTTGACTTTTTGATTATTTTAGGCTAGGACTAAAAAGTCTTATTTGTAATAGGCTTTTTAATTTTTATGACTTTTGTAAGAAAAAAAAGAAATAATTATAGGTTAAATATAACATTTTGTCTCATTTGACTAAAATAACCTATTTTATCTTATATAACTCTTTTAGTCTAGATGAGCATCCCAAACCGGCCCTTAAACACTCTATTACTTGACTTGTTTACAACCTTAATAACATCAACCATCAGTGATAACATGTATCACCATCACAAATTATTATTATTATTATTTTTTGTCTCTTCCAAGTGAGCCGGAGATTCTCTACAAATTTATTGAGGACAAATTACAATTTGCATTTCTACACTTTACATTGGATTTTCATTTGTCCTTAAACTTTTTAATTGTCTCAATCAACCTACTAATTTGAGTCAAATGGCAATTTGATCTATTGCATAAAGTCATTTGGAAAAATAACAAAGAACATCCATGTAATAATATTAATCACTTAATATTTTTATATTTTATCAAAATTCTACTCTACTCATACACTTTAATTGTTTTTATTAATTTTTTAAATGACGTTATTTAACTGAATTTAATTATAATTTAACTCAAAATATTAAGAGTTAATTGGGACAATTAAGTCTTCATTTGGGATATGAGTTAGCTTTTTGATTTATTGGTTATTTTAGCTTAAAGTTAAAAAGTCTCGTTTGGGATAAATTTTTTAACTTTTTTAAGAGAAAAAATAAAATAATTATGATTTGAATAAAATATTTTATTTTATTAACTTTTAATTTTTTTTTTTTTTTACTTGGCCTAAGTAGGTTGGCTTGTCTTGCAAGTATAATGAACACTGATGGGTTGTAAATATTCAAATTAAAAAAATATTATATTGATTTTTTTTTAAACATCTTCGGAACAAGTTATTTTAGTAATTTTTTGATTTTTTTTTATAAAAAATGTACAGAATAATAAAGAGAGTGATGTGATAACTTATAGTGACTTTTTAACTTTTTGACTAAATAATTACTCTCCAAACGAGACTTTAGTACATGCAATTATTTTATGCAATTACTAAAATAGTTTCTCTAAAGCATGATCAGTTTAGATCCATCCTTTATGATAATTGATAAAATCTAAATATGCAATTACTCATATTGGAACAGGATAAATTGAGGAGGAAACGTGGGAATAGGTTAATTTTGTAGCTTTGGAAGTGGTGGAACTAATAAAAATGAGAGTTAATTTAGTATAAGGCCTTACTAACAAGTGCCCTCAAAATGGCAATTCTCCAATCTCATTCTACTCCGCATCTCCCAGCTTATCCTGTGCGAGTTTTTCTAGTCCAAATAAGCAAACAGGACATGACAGAGATAGCTTATTTCTCCCACCCTTATTATATTTAGAAAGGGTTTGGTTTCTCTTAAATTATTATTTTAATTTGAGAGAACATTTGGGTTTGGTAGGTTCATTTCAGAACCGATATCGATAATTTAAACTGTTCATTTTTTTAGACTAATTGAGTAGAATATTCATATAAAAAGTCAAGATGATTGAATATCGGTAGTTATATGTTTGATCATATTAGTTTTAAAAAAATAAATGACAAACATAATTTTAAGAATAACTATCAATTTTTTGTAATACAAATTTGATTCAAACATGATGATACTGCTAATCCCTGGGGCTCCGGTCGGGCTGACCCATGCTTCCAACACTGTTCTCTGATCACTAAACCCACCAGGGTACCTGCACAAATGCCCAGCGGGGAACGGGAGTCCCTTAGCGGACCCTCCGATGATCAAGCTAGAACAGAAGAGGTTAATGGCTAGTAGAGAGAGAATAATGATAGGGAACTTCACCTTTTGTGTGTCTTGGAAGCTTCCTTATATCCTTTGTTTATCATTTCCTTGTCCACTTCGACCTTTCATGTTGGCCGAAAGTCTATGCTCTAGCTTGCCTTATTCATGGTGAGGCTGCCTGTTCCGACGTGAAGGGATTATCACATTTAATGCTACAGGGACCTCATTAATGGCTGATGTATGGTGCAATAACTTTGCAGGATCTTTACCTGCTTACGTGGCTGGTTCTTCTCTTGACAAGTGTTTAGATGCCATTGGTTCTTGATGTAACGTTGGGTTTCAGTAGTGTTAGGCTTTAGTGCTTAAACCGTGAATTGGGCTCTAAGGGATGGGCCAAAAGCCTCTATGGGCCCACTGATGTTAGTAGTCCTTCATTCCCAAGTGCAGCTTCAGTCCAACGAAGGAAATAAGAAGGGAGACGGGTATTGTGTATAGCTGAGTGAGAAGATCGAGTGAGAGGAGGGACGACGCGAAGAGGGACCGAGCGAAAAGACTGAGCAAGAGGAGGGCCGGCCGCGAAGGGGGACCGAGCGAGAAGAGGGCCGACCGTGAAAGGGGACCAAGCGAGAAGACCGATCGAGAGGAGGGTCGACTGCGAAGGGGGATCGAGCGAGAAGACCGATTGAGATGAGAGCCGACTGCAAAGGGGGACCGAGCGAGAAAGTGGCGGCACGCGGACTCGAGGAACGGCGGGGAACGTGGTGATGTGAAGTGGAATAGACAGGGAAGGAGAAAAGGGTAATGAATCGTGGTTATACACGTGACATGATCCATGATAAGAGAGGTGATGCATCAGCAGGAAACGAAGGGTTAGGACTAATATAGGACATGGAAAAGGCGAGGGCGGAAACTTTCAAAATTTTCAAACTGGCGAAATTTAATCTCGATCCTTGGAATATAGGCAAACCGTGGGCATTTGGAGTTATTCGTTTTATGTATCTCTTCGCGAAAAACCAACACATCCCAGAGTTGAACTCATTTGTTTCATGTGACAGATCTCTCCAATACTTTGCGAACTTCCTTGTGCCAACGTCCGAAGCGATACGCAGATACGTAGAAAAGATGGCTCGAGATGAAGTGCCAGCCATGAGGCTAAAGGCATTGGGGGAGGACGACGCAGTGGAGTTGGCTGAACAATATAGAGTAGAGAGGCGAGGGGAAAGAGGGGCGGAGCAAATGGTGCGAGCTCGCCCATCGATGATGATCGTAGCCGCAAGACTAATTAGCCAAGTGGAATCGGATCACTGGCACACCAAGGCCAAGAAGTCTACGTTCACGGCAGAGGAGTTGGAGGAGGTACGAAGGAAGTACCAGATTTTGGCGGAGATAGAGCTGAAGTTGCCTACGTCTAAAGAGAGGGCGTTGGATACACGACTGATGGAATTTATGTTGTATGAGGAAGCAATGCAGGGAGGGAGTTGAGGCTGCCGCTCTCCCAAATAGTGGTGGACGTACTGAACCGACTGGAGGTGGCGCTAGGGCAGTTGATGCCCAACGCATGGAAAAGACTAATGGCCTGCGCGATTGCATGGCCACAGGCGACCGGGGGGGCGGCAATGACAGTAGAGGAATTCTTTTCGTGCTATAAGGCCTTCGGTTAACAAGAAACGTAGGTGACCTTACAAGCAGTGGCGGGCCGAGGACTAGTGGCAGGCTTACCATCATCGGTGAATGGATGGAGACCGAGGTGGTTCTATGTATCAGCAAGTGGTGGAAGTGGGGTTCGCACAACGTGGAAAGTCCCTACGAAGTCGGTGGAGCTAAGGCTAGAAGCGGAGGTTGAAAATAGGTTGAAACAAGTGAAGGAGTGGAAGGAGAAGGAGGGTGCGAAGTGGGATGACCTGATCCGACCTTCAACCCTGTTTGCCTTGAGTTTAAGGCCACAGCCGACTAAGGAGGATCCTGCGCGAGAGGAGTTGGAGGCAAGGAGAAAGGCGTAGGAGCGGAGGAGCGGAAAACGTTCGCCAAGGCGGACAAGTATAAGGAATCGCAGTTGGGGCCTGCGCTTAAACTGGTGATGAGGGAGCGGGTTCGACCACGGCCCAAACCATTTGGAGACAAAGATTCATGCCACTGCCGCCCCCAGTGGATCCGCTTAAAAAGAGGAGCAAACAGGAGGTGGAGGCGGTGTTAAAGAAGAAGAAGAAAAGGAGAGCGCAGATGGAGGAGGGTGAGAGGGGTCCGCTTTTGAAGAAGATGAAGAAGGGGAGGGCGGAGGAAACCCCAGAAGTGGAGGTGGGAGATAAGAGTGGTAGGGAAAGAAGTGATGGACCCAAGTGTCCAAGTGGGGATGGGTGCGATGGAGTCAGAGCAAAGGGCGCAACCATTCAAGATGGGGCCTGTATCAGAAGTGGCCTCAAGTCCTGTAAAAGGGAAAGTTGGGGTGAGCAAGCCAAAGATAGGTGCTGCGCTGAAGACCGCCATGTACCATGAGCACGCGGTGGCCGGTCGATCGGCAGAAGAAGGAAGGGAAGCCAGAGTCGTAGCCGGCCGTCTTGTTGAAGTGGTGGAGGATGCGGCCATGTGGTCGATGGCTCGATTAACAGAGGCCAACCTCCTGAGAGGGTTCTGCTCGGCGCAGATGGAGGCGGCGACCTTGGCGGCTGCCCTGATGAATAACGTGCGCGAAGGTGGAGGCAGAGTCGTTAAGGGCCCAGCTGGAAGGGGTGAAAGCGCAACTGCAAAATCTAAGGGTTGAGACAGCGGGCTGGAGGAAGGCCGCGAGGAGCGTGTGTGCCAAGGGGCTGGAGTATGCGTAGAGGGCCAAGAAGATGGAGGTACTGGCGGTGGTGCAGGGCTACTTGGCAGATCGTGTTACCGTTGAGCTCGCCGTGACCAAGTCAGAGCTGGAAGTGGTGCGGCACAGGGTGGTATCGCTAGAGTTCGAGTTGGCGGCCAAGCAGAGGAAGGTAGGCGAATTCCAAGAAGCCTGCACCACCACCAAGGAAAGGTTGGAGGAAGCCCTGGCAAACAACGAAGATCTTCGTGACTAGACAATCAAAGATAAGGAGAAAGTAGAGGGGCGCATTGCAGACTTAGAGAAGGCCTTGGTAGAAGAGAGGGCCAAATTGGCATCTGAGAGGGTGGCGTACCCCGATTTATGTGTGGCTGCTATGGAGCAATTTAAGGGGTCCGCCGAATTCTAGATGGCCATTGACGCCGCGGTCGCTTGGAGCTTGGCGAAGGAGGGGGCCGGGGGTCCTGGGCCGTCGGGAGTGGCCGCTGAAGGTAGGAGCGAAGAAGAAGTGATCTAAAGCTTTCAGCGGTCAGACTTCTACAAGTACGAGATGAGCCAGTACTGGGATAGCGGCTGGATAAGCTTCAAGTACAAGGCAAAAGAGCTGTTCCCAAATGTGGACTTCAATCGCGTGAAGGTAAAGGAAGACGACGTTGCCCAGACTCCCTTGGATGAGGGGATTGAAGAGGAGGATCTCGCATCCAGCGAATGGGATTAATCACTGTAATGAAGTGTAAAAAAATTTGTTTTGTTTTTTGGTTTTTTTTTGTACATGTAATTTTTTGTAACGAATTGTATAAAAGTGCAAGTTTGTTAATAAAACGACAAGTTCTCTTATTGTCGTTGTTGTTGTTATTGCTTTGATTTGTAAAGTTTTAATGGTAAAAGTGGCGAGTAGAATTGGATAAAAATGGAAAAGAAAAATTTGGGAATATGAAATTTGATAAGTAACCTATCTTGTAAAAATGGTAAAAATGGGCAAACAGGCTAACTTGTATGAATTAGTAAAAATGAATTATTATGAACTGGGATTTTAACTAAGTCTAGCAACAACTGATTGTGACTGCAGGATCTTTGTCTGCTTAGTCTGGCTGAGACTTGAAGGGCTCAGTCGGGTTGAGACGTTAGCTATAGTCTGGCTGAGGCTTCAGTTAAGTCAGTCTGGCTAAACTTTTCTTACTCAGTCTGGCTGAGACTTGGAGGGCTCAGTCGGGTTGAGGCTTTAGCTATCTCAGTCTGGCTGAGGCTTTAGTTCACTCAGTCTGGTTGAGCTTTTCTTGCTTAGTCTGGCTGAGACTTGGAGGGCTCAGTTGGGTTGAGGCTTTAGTTATCTCAGTCTGGCTGAGTTCTTCATGCTCAGTCTGGCTGATGCTTTAGTTCACTCAGTCTGGCTGAACTTTTCTTGCTTAGTTTGGCTGAGGCTTCAGTTGACTTAGTCTGGTTGAGCTTTTCTT
This sequence comes from Camellia japonica, assembly GCA_030407325.1. Lineage (NCBI taxonomy): Eukaryota > Viridiplantae > Streptophyta > Magnoliopsida > Ericales > Theaceae > Camellia > Camellia japonica. The sequence continues at coordinate 94,232,630 of JAPPVO010000059.1, forward strand.
GCTTAGTCGGGCTGAGGTTTTAGTCAACTCAGTCTGGCTGAGTTGTTCGTGCTCAGTCTGGTTGAGGCTTTGGTTCACTCAGTCTGGCTGAGCTTTTCTTGCTCAGTTTGGCTGAGGCTTGGTCAAAAAGTTATTATTGAAACGCAACATAGATAATGGAGATGTCAAATTGTTGTCATTTAAGGCACAACCTGTTGATCACAAGTTTACACCATGTATGGAAAGGGCGAAAATGAACAAGTGTGTAGATCGACAAAAGAGGACATACAACAATTGAACAATATAAAAACAGGAGACACCATTTCACTGGAAATAACGCTTCAAGTGCTCGACATTCCATGGATAGAGGAGGTCTCTGCCTTCTATATCTTGGAGACGGTAAGTGCCCGGTGGGTCTAGCCTTGACAATATAGGGTCCTTCTCATTTGGCTGCTAGCTTGCCCTCGGTCGGACTTTTAATGGCAAGGGTTACTTCACGCAAGACTAGGTCACCCACTGTGAACTCTCGAGATCGGACTTTGCGGTTATAATGTGTTCTCATTTTCTACTGATATGACGCCCGTCTGACAACAGTTGTCTCCGGAGCTCTTCAATCAGGTCCAAGTCAGCCTGATGTAACTCTTCGTTTAGTTCTGGATTCGAGCGTAAAATTCGAGGGGTTGGCAGGCCGATTTCCACTAGGATGATTGCCTCAGCACCGTATGTTAGGCGAAAAAGGGTCTCCCCAGTAGGGGTTCGGACGGTCGTTCGATAAGCCCAGAGCACGTTCGGTAATTCCTCAGCCTAGAGTCCTTTAGCGGCTTCTAACTTAGTCTTGAAGATCTTCAGGAGAGAGCGATTGGTAACTTCAACTTGCCCATTAACTTGGAGATGACCTGGGGAGGAGAAACATGGCCTAATGTGAAGCTCTGCACAGAATTTTCTGAACTTGGCATTGTCGAATTGCTTGCCGTTGTCTGAAACGATGGCTTGAGGGATTCCAAATTGGCACACGATCGACTGCCAAATAAACCTGGTGGTGTCTCGTTCAGTGACTGTAGTGAGGGGTTCTGCTTCCACCCATTTGGTGAAGTAGTCAATGGTAACTACAGTGAATTTGGTCTGGCCTCTACCGGTGGGCAAGGGACCGACTAAGTCGATGCCCCACTTGGCGAAGGGGTAGGGGCTAGTGAGCGCAGTCAGTTCTGTTGCTGGAGCATGGGGGATGTTGGCAAAGCGCTGGCATTTATCACACTTGAGCACAAATTCGGTGGCATCTTGGTTGAAAGTAGGCCAGAAGTAACTGGTGCGGAGGATTTTACGGGCCAGAGACCTTGTACCCGAATGATTACCATAGATGCCCTCGTGGACTTCTCTCATCACATAGGTCGCTTGAGCAGGACTGAGATACCTGAGGTATAGGCATAAGAATCCTCATTTGTGCAGTAGGCCGCTGATGAGGATGTAATTGGATGACCGGGCTCTGGCTTTGGCGGCCTACTGTTTATCGTCTGGCAACTCCCCCCGCGTCAAAAATAGAAGGATGTCTACAGCCCATGGGATAGGTTCGTTTTGGAGGAAGTGAACCTCCTGCTGCTTGGGCGAAGTAGCTGGATGGGTCAGGTATTCAATGCGGATGCCATGGCGGAGGTCTGACTGGTCGGCCGAGGCCAATTGGGCCATTTCGTCCACCTTCGAGTTTTCTGACCTAGGAATGTGTCTGATCTAGAAAGTATTGAAAAGGCAAACAAGAGGGAGTGCAATGTCCCTGTAGGCTCGTATCGTGTCTTCCTTTGTGTCAAATTCCCCAGTAATTTGTCCGACGATCAATTGGGAATAACTGAACACTTAGAGATGGCTCACACCAATGTCTCTAGCCAGTCGAAGACCTACTATTAAGGCCTCATATTTGGCTTCATTATTGCTCGCGTCGAATAGGAAACGGAGGGCACACTTGAAATACCCTCTCTCAGGGGCGGTGAGGATGAGACCGGCCCCACTGCTTTCTTTGCGAGACGATCCATCAACACTAAGGGTCCAGGAATGGGGGTCTTCTGCCTTAGTGTTGAATTGCGTTGGCGGAGGGGGCACGCTCGAAGTGAGATTGGTGAATTCTAGGATAAAATCGACGACGACCTGTCCTTTGATCGTTGTTCGAGGTCAGTAAAAGATTTCAAATTGACTGAGCTCGACGGGCCATTGCATAAGTCTACCTGGCAACTCTGGCTGTTGCATTACTTTCTTTAAAGGCTGGTCATGAGAACCACTATGGAGTGAGCTTGGAAATAAGGTCGGAGTTGCCTTGAGGCTATGACCAAAGCGAGGGCTATTTTTTCCAGTTGATACTGCTAAGTAGAGGAAGAGGGTTTCGCTTGAGAGTGCTTGAGAGAGAAGGGGGGTTGGCTATGCACTGCTTTAGTTGTTGAAAGGCCTCATCAGATTCGGTGTTCCACTCAAAAGCCTAACGGAGGACTTTAAAAAATGGAAGACATTTGTCTGTCGCCCAAGAGATAAAACGGTTAAGGGCGGCAACTCTGCCGGTGAGCCGTTGAACCTCCTTGACCGTTCTAGGTGACCGCATTTCTATTAGGGCCTTAATCTTTTCCGGGTTGGCCTCGATGCCCCGTTGGCTGACCATGAAGCCCAAGAACTTCCCAGATCCTACGCTGAATGCGCACTTCTCTGGATTTAGTTTCATCTAATATTTGCGTAAGGTTTTGAAGGTTTCTCGCAGGTCTGCCAACTGATCAGAGGAGAGTTTACTCTTGATTAGCATGTCATCGACGTAGACTTCCATGTTCCGACCTATCTGGTGGTGAAAGACGGCATTGACCAAATGTTGGTAAGTTGTTCCGGCATTTTTCAAGCCAAACGACATAACACGATAGTGATAAGTTCCTCTGTCTGTGATGAAGGAGGTGTGTTCCTAGTCAGTCGGGTGCATCAGAATTTGGTTGTAGCCGGAGAAGGCATCCATGAAACTAAGCATCTAATGTCCAGCAGTGGTATCAACCAGTAGATCTATCTGGAGGAGGGGATAACTATCTTTGGGCAAGCTCGATTAAGGTCGGAATAGTTGACGCAGAGTTTCCATTTACCATTGTTTTTGCGGACCAAGACTACATTGGACAGCTACCTGAGGTAGTCCATATTTTGGATGAACTGCGCCTTCAGTAGTTTGTCTACCTCAGAGGTGATGAGAGCATTGCGTTCTGGGTGAAAGATACGCTGTCTCTGGCGGAAAGGTTGGAAGTGGGGCTCGATACTAAGACGGTGAATGATGAAAGAGGGATTGAGGCCCGGCATGTCAGAATGGTACTAGGCAAACACATCATTGTGCTCGGTTAGGAGAGCTGTGAGGTCGGCCTTTGCTTGAGAGGATAGTTGGCTGCCGATCCTGGTTGTTTTGGTTGAGTTCTTAGGATCGATGAGGACTTCGACAAATTCTTCTACTAGTTCCTCTCTAACTAACTCTTCTTCATCTCTGACGTTGAGTCCTTCGATGATCATAGCCTCCTTCAGCTTGACCTCTTTTAGTAAGGCGACGTAGCATTCTCTGGCTATTGTTTGCTAGCCCCTCACGGTGCCTACCACAAGGTTGGTGGGGAATTTCATGGCTAGATGGTATGTGGAGGTGGCAATCTGGTAAGTGTTAAGAGCTGTGCATCCGAGGATTATGTTATAAGCAGAAGGACAGTCGACGACAAGGAAATTGAGTATCTTGGTGGTCTGCCGTGGATACTCTTCGATGGTGATGGGAAGATTGATGGAGCCTATGGAGGTCACTCGATCGCCCGTGAAGCCGACTAGCGGGGTTTGGAAAGGGGACAAATTTTCTTCTCCGACCTTGAGCTGGCGATAGGCGTTCAGGAAGATGATGTCTGAAGAACTGCCATTGTCAACAAGCACCTGTCTAACTTTGTAATTGGATAGGAGAGCAAAGATGACAAGGGGGTCGTCGTGGGGGTAACGGATGCCTGTGCAGTCGGCCTCCGTAAAGGTATGGGTTCAGTCCACTGTTTGGGGTGTTTAAAGGAGCGATCCAATGTGATGACTTCCTTATCGGAGCCCTATTTAATTTTTCTAAGTTCAGCTCGTTGGGCCGAACGAGATGGACCTCCGCATGCGAGCCCGCTAGCGATGACTCTAATCTCTTCGACCGGGGAGGCAGGGTTGCCTTGTGCTTGGGGTTGTGGTAGGGGCCGATCATTGTCCCGCTTGGGTTATGCGGGTTGTCGGGAAGGGGTATGTCGGCGGTGCCCCCCAGGGGGGTCGGTTCTTTGCCACTGCTGGGGTTGGGCTGCCGTGAATCGGCTGAGGCGACCCTGTCGTATCAAATCCTCCACCTGGTCTTTAAGGTTAGCACATTCCTCAGTGTTATGGCCGTGGTCCTGATGGAAACGACAGTACTTGGATTGATCTCGCCGGTTAGAGGGAGACTGCGACGGTTGGGGCCATTTCAGGTTGTAATCTCGTTGGATCTAGTTCAAGACCTGTTCCATGGAGGAATCGAGGGGAGTGTACCGCTCGAACCGACCGGGTGGTCGGGTAGGTGCTAATCGGTCGACACGAGTGGGTCGGTCGATATACTGAGGGGTTTATTGTGTATATTGGGAGGGTTTGGTTTCAGATTCCTTTCTCTTCTCCCTGGGGGTTGGATTTTTAGTTGTAGTGTCTTGGCGGACTGTTAGAGAGTCTTCGGCATTCATATATTTTTGGGCTTTGGAAAGGAGGGTGGCCATGGAGGTTGGGGGGTTTTTGGAGAGAGAGAAAAGGAAATCGGATGATCGTAAACCGGCCATGAAAGCCGTAAGGATGACCTTGTCGTCGTTTTCTGCCACCTGTAGGGCTTCGGTGTTGAAACGGGTGACAAAGCTACGTAGCGACTCCCCCTCCGTCTGACGGATATTAAGAAACTGAGTTGCTGGACGCTATTGGTGTTGAGCGCCAATGAAATGGCTCAAAAAGGAATCACTTAGGTGTTGGAAAGTAGAGACGGAGTCCGGCGGTAGCTGACTAAACCATGGTTGAGCTGACCCCTTAAGCGTCACGGGGAAAGCCCGACACATGATCTCATCAAGAAAAGCATGGAGGATCATTAGGGTCCTGTAGGTCTCCAAATGGTCAACTGGGTTCGTTGTGCCGTCGAAAGAGTCGGTCGAGGGCATTTTGAACTTGGGAGGTAGGGGTTTGTCTCTGATGGAGGCGACAAACGGGGAGTTAGCTATTGTGGAGGGTTTATTCTGTATGTTCCGCATGACTCATTAAAGCTGGAGTTTCATGGCTCGGAGTTTCGCATCCCATATAGGAACATTGTCACCTCCTGAGTGCAGTGGAGGCTAAACACTACTAGCCTCTCCTTCAGGGGCAGGTGTTTGAGCGGACGGATGTAAACCTCGAGGTGGCGGATTCATGTCTTGGAGTGGGGCTTGCTGACCCTCTAAGTTGGAGAGGTGGGCTTGTTGGAAAGGATGGCTTGGGATTTGTTCCTGATTGGGAGGGATATCTTGTGATGGTCGAGGAGGTATAGGGAGGTTTTGCTGGAGCAAAGCATTGATCAAGGCCTAGTTTTGCTCGGCCCAGCAGTTGATGCTGTTGGTGAGTTCTGTGAAGTACTGAGGTGGGTTGTTTGGATTGGGAGGGTCAGCTTGGGGGTCGACGACGTTGTGTTGAGAAGCTATGGATCTCGTTGCGACCATCCACCTTGGTGGCCGGCAGGGAAGAATTATCAGGAACGGGTCTTCAGTAACATTGAGCACAATTGTCACGCGGAGTGGCGTTCCCACTGACGACGCCAACTGATGATACTGCTAATCCTTGGGGGTCTGGTCGGGCTGACCTATTCTTCCAACACTATTCTCTGATCACTAAACCCACCAGGGTACCTGCACAAATGCCCAGCGGGGAACGAGAGTCCCCCAGCGGACCCTCCGACGATCTAGTTAGAAGAGAAGAGGTTAATGGCTAGTAGAAAGAGAATAATGAGAGGGAACTTCACCTTTTGTGTGTCTTAGAATCCTTCTTATATCCTTTATTCATTATTTCCTTGTCCACTCCGACCTGTCATGTTGACTGAAAGTCTATACTCTAGCTTGTTTTGTTCATGGTGAGGCTGCCTATTCCGACGTGAAGGGATTATCGCATTTAATGCTGTAGGGACCTCATTAATGGCTGATGTGTGGTGCAATAACTTTGTAAGATCTTTGTCTGCTTACATGGCTGGTTCTCCTCTTGACAAGTATTTAGATGCCATTGGTTCTTGATGTAACGTTGGGTTTCAGTAGAGTTGGGCTTTAGTGCTTAAACCGTGAATTGGGCTCTAAGTGGTGGGCCAAAAGCCTCTATGGGCCCACCGATGTCAAAACATATAGCTACCAATGTCCGATTATTTTGATTTTTGCATGAATATTCTATTAAATAAGTCTTAAAAAATACGCGGTTTGAATTATCAAAATGAGACTTGGGATGGGCTTTATGGGTCCCTCAAATTCTCTCATGTTGAGATGTGAACATGAGAGAAGCCTAACCCTTTTAGAAAAATATTTGAGAGCTCTAATTGAGAACTCCCAATCCACCCCGACTAACATGGAATGAACAATGTGAAAGAGGGACCCAGACTCTTCATCTCTCATCTCTCTCTTTATTTTCTCTCTTACACTTCATTAGAGATCTAAATGGAGGTAATTTATTGGGAAATGTAGCATCGCTCTTATCTATCTATCTATCTATCTATCTATCTATAGGAAAATAAATTTCTAATTATGAGAACTCTAAGAACTTCAAGTTCACAATCTAAATTTTGTAATTTTTTTATTTAAAAAAAAAAAAGAATCGTACTCATCCTTATTTTTGACACTTTTTAAATTTACAAAAATCCTAATTACTGCACATTCTTATTTTTTTAGACTTTGCCACAACCGCCTCTCTTTCTCTATTATCATTAATGATGCTCTTCTCAACTATCATCAATGACGCCTCTGCTTTGCCCGATATTTTAAATAGTAAGCAAACTTCAATTTGTAAGAGCATCTTCAATAGTGTATGTTAAAATAGTATTACCATTATTATAATTTGATAATGAATAGTATTATTTTATCAAATTATAGCAATTGTGCTTTAATGGTCATATATTATTTTGGCAAATCTCAACTAACTTTTTCTTCAAGTTTGTAAGTGTTGTTTGGATATAAGTTTTTTAGTAATTTATTTTTTGTCTTTTGTGACCTTTTTTTAATTGTTTTTTAAAAAAATTATATATTTACATTATTCCCAACTAGACAAATATTAAAAATGAAAAAAAATTTGAAAAATTGAAATTTTTTTTTAAATATAATTCACCTCACCAAAAAATATACCAATACAAAATTATACTAAAAAATAGTCAACATTATGCATTACAAAAACAAAATTACATTGAAATATAAAAATACTCAAAAATAAATGGACCACTACATTACATTACAAAATAAAAAAGACATTGCAAAAAAAAACTAACAATTACATTAAAAAATAAATGATACTGTAACATTAAAAAATACATTCTCTCGTAATTATTCATCAGGAGGCAGGGGAAAATAATAATTTGGATTGCTGACATGTGCGGATCACTTGGTGAAAATCTCATTTTTTCGCATTGTGTAATACACTTTCATCTGAGGGTCCAAGAGATAAATGTCCATAGTCATTATCAAATGTTCTTCCTTTTTGATCTCATGTTCATGTCTTTTGATCTCAAGTTCTTTCATCTCCTTTAGTGCTTAAATCCTTTTTTCTTCTCTTTCAGTTTTTTTCTTTTTCTTCTCAGCAAGGTATTGGTTAAATGTCTCCAATTGTATGCTCATTTTTTGGACTTCAGCTTCAACGACTTGATTTCTCCGAAATAATTCTTTTGCAGCTTTCCTACCCATAGGCCTTTTACGCATTGCAGAGACATTACCCTCACCGATTGGATTATTACCAACAGTTGGATTGTTACCAACACTTGGACTGTTGTCGTCTTCAAGAGAAATGCAGTTATCCATAGGGCAATTGGGGGCTAAATTAAGGGAAAACGGTGTATGTGTCCTTAACTTTACCGTGTTCGTATGAGCTACATCTTGCTACCTGATATTATTTTGCAAGATTGGCTAACAATGTTCAAAAGCAAAATGTTTGTTTGTCATCTTGATGATATAGCAGTTTTGCTTGAAGCATCTGTATCAATAAAATATTAAATTAATTAATTAGTTAATTTTTATATAAGACAAAATAAAAATAAAAAACTAACATAATAAATGAAGATGAAATCTTACTATATCAACTTGTGACATCCTATTTGGATGTAGATTTTCGACTTGCGCTAGACACCCACGAAATTTGTTGTAACATTTCATGATTACACCCAATCGAGATGAGATAGACACTTGTGTTCTTGAGTGATCATTCTACAACGAGCAATTATTTTTAAAAATTATTTCCGAAAAATAAGCATGAGATTGTGTATTCCCAACAATTGGGTCTTCAGTAATGTGACACCAAACTTTACAAATTGTCACATCTTCTTGAGCGGTGAATGATTTTCCTCTCTTTGTTTTTGATGAACCTTCCATAGTGATTGTGTGAAAAAACTAAGAAGAAAATAATTTGTGAGGTTTGCTGTGAAATGAATTTGAGATAAAGAGAGGAGAAAAGAAAAATGAAATTTGAAATGTTTGGTGTGAAATGAAATTGAGATTGAGGGTTTCTATTTATAGAAATACAAAATATGACCGTTTGTAGAAAATGGCCGTTAATTTATAGCTGTTGTTTGGATTATTATTATTATTATTATTTTCTTTCAGGCAAAAGAGCACAACGGCTCTTTTGCATTTCCAAGACAAGATCTTGAGATTCATGAGATTCAACGGTTGAGATTCATGATCTAGAATCATCTAACCTAAAAGTGAAATCTGACTTCACTCTTCATTTCTGTAACAACCTCGACCCATGATTAGCGCTAATTTATGCTTAAGTGTGCCTAACAGGTAATTAAGAAGAAATCCTGAGTTAATTACATGTGTATTGCATTATTTTGTACTTATATCTGTTTAACGTAAAAAGATTTGTTCATGTTTTTGTTTCAGATTGCGAATTGAAGGCCTTATCGGCATCCGATTCAGAAATTGACTTAATTTGTGTGTTATTTAGGATATATAGAATTTTGTGGTAGGTTTAATTGAAATTTGATTCGGAACAAGTAAATTAGAATAATTAGTACCCAATCGATTAATTAATCAACAAATTAATTAGGCCATTAGCCAAGCCTATATAAGGCCACCTCAACATCTCTATTACACTTTTGCACCCTCATTTCTTCTTCCTTGAGCTTAAAACGTGTAGAGAGAGAGAGACTAAGAGAGAGTTGAACTCAAGCAAAGGAATTGCTAGAAAACTTGGAGATTAGTTTGGAACTTCAAGCAATTACCCCTATAGAGCATAGTTGATCACCGAAGGTAAGAAATTCAACCTTCTAGTGTGGGATTGAGTCACTTAGCATATGAGTTTAAAGAATTAAGTTGTGTAATGCTAGAATTGAGCTAAAATGATAGAGTTTAGATCATTCCATGCATGCATGTTTATATCATGGCATCTTGGGAAAGTTTTCAAAGAATTCTCCCACGCATGTTATCATTCTACCTTAGCTTTGAAAATTCATCTTGTTTTCCATCAATTCATCTCATTTAATCATGTTTTGGAAGCTAAGAACTCAAGTGAATATATGCATGACAAGTTCATATCATGTTCGTACATTTCAAGTTGAATTCTTGCATGTTTGATATACTTTTGGGCCTTGATTTCATGAAATGATCTTCAAATCATAATATTCTACAAGTTCCTACATGTTTTCCAGAATTTTGGCCCAAGAGGATGAGTTTTGAGGTGTCGAATTCCAGTTTTGAGCAAAGAAGAGCAATTTGGAAATTCCAGAATTTTGCTCTCCACTCGAACATGAGTTTTTGTGCTCGAGCGGCCACCTTTGTTTTTGTATATCTGCTTGAGCGACCAGAAGTTCGCTCGAGCGTGAAATGCATGCTCCCAGAAGTTCTTATGTTATGCACTCCGCTTGAGCAATAAGAGTTGCGCTCGAGCGAGAATTTGAGTCTCACGCTCGAGCGTCCGTCGAGCGTGAAAATCACATAACCAGTACTTTTTCAAAATTTACAGAGCGCTCAAGCGTGGGAAGTTGCGCTCGAGCGTCTCCTTACACATTGCATGTCCGCTCGAGCGAGGGAATCTACGCTCGAACGGGGGCCCTATTTTCAGAAAATTTGACCAAGTGTTTTCAAATGCATTTTTGCATCCTCATTCCACAATAGGCATTCCTAGGGCATGATTAAGACTCAATAAGAGATTAAAATCTAAAAACACACTAAGAATGAATGAAAGAAGTTAAGTGCCAACTAAGTGTGTGTTTCGTTATGTGTTTTTGCTATGTTGATGTAGGTTACGTGCTGTGAATCGTTTGATTAGTTTGCTCTGTCTTTCTGCACCCGAAGCCAACTGTGAGTAATAACTTAGTAAAGTTATGTTCAACTTTATTTATTTTTTGTATGATGAATTAAGATCTGTTTTCTGAAATGATATGTTCTGTACAATGAATGATTGTCCAATTTCTAACAATGTATTCGTGACATCCTTAGCATCATGTGATATCTTTTAGCTGTTAACCCGGTATCGGAGGTTCCATTATGGAACTTAATATGTTTGCATTATGTTACCCGTACCGGAGGGTCTATCATGGGGCTCAACATATCTATTCTCTGTTACTCGGATTCGGAGGTTCCTTTATGGAACTAGTTACTCATAACCACCATATGTTCTGCATCTGTTCTGTTAGCGTTAATGGATGTACCACGTATAATTAAGCATGAACTCTGACTTCTGTGTATGATTTGAACAAGGATATGAATATGAACCTGTTTATGAATCAGAATTATGATTTCTAAATCTGGTATGGACTTCATTTATTAATCCTTTACTCCGTTATTATTCATTGGGCTTCCGCTCATTATTTATATTATGTATGTAAATGACTAGGCATGTAATCAGCGCCAGAGTTGATGGCCTGGGATTCTGTTTTGTCAGTCACCCTTTGCGCCTCTCGAGGAGGTTCCGGACCAAGTCAAGTTGTGTGGCCACGTCTTTTTGAATGTTTAACCCTTTGTTTTCTCTTGTTAGTGAACAGTTTGCTTTTGGTTATCTGTACATGGGGTGACGCATAATTATTGTACCTATGTGATGTCATGAGTATGCTTATAAAGTTTAAAATTATTTTGTCTCATGTGTGTCTGCACAGCTCAATGGACGTTGTATTTTGTATAATTACTTCCGCAGCCCCTTGATTATGCGTTACTTTGTTCAGAGGCCTTCGGTAATCCAAGGATTACTAACTGGTTATGATGCTAAACCTATAGAGGCTGGTTTGGGTTGTGGCAATTTCACTCTCACTCTTTTTCTCTTTTCGAAGACCTACCAAGCTTTCCTTCTCCATCTCCCTTTCAGTCTCACTCTCACTCTCCCTTTCACTTTTACTCTCATTCTCCTTCTCCCTCTCTTTCTGAACCAATCTCTCTTCTTTCTCTCTCTCTCTCTCTCTCTCTCCTCTCTCATTTCGATTGGCAACGGTCTCAGCCTTCCTCTTCCTCACTTTCACTCTCACTATATCTCTCTTCTCTCTCTCTTCGATCGGCGGCGGTCTCAGTCTCCTTCTCCCCCACTCTCACTCTATCTCTCTTCTTTCTCTCTTTGATTGACGACGGTACAAACACCTTTAATCAGTACAAACTTCTCTCCACGGTGGGTACAAACTCATCTCTGTCTCTGTCTCTGACTCCTAGAATGGATCAGTGACATTGGACAAGATCAAAGAGACAATCGCCGATTCTGAACCAAGGATCACCAGATCTGCTTCTACCGCCGACGATCTTTTCACCGCTTCCTTCGACGCTGTGACTCACCACCAGATCTACTTTGAACTACCAAAACCAAGTATTTATTATTTTCAGTTTTGTTCATATTCTGAGATTTTGAGATTTGAACTTATGAAATTGCTTGTTCAGCTCCAATGAAATTGTTGAATTTTTTTTACTGAATCTGATATTTGTTGAATTTGTTTGAGATTTTGTTGAAATTTATTGATTATTGTTGACTGATTGTGTTAAAAAAAAAACATCGATGATTTTAGGTAAATTTAAAAAAAATTATTAAAAATAAAATTTGGTGAATTCTGAAAAATAAAAATGGTGAAACAGTTGCTGGGAGGGAGGGAATGAGGGAAACAGTTGGTTTTGGCTGAGTTGACACAAATGGCAGCTGCCAAAGCTTCAAATTTGGCAACTGCTATATTCAACCATTGGAGCATCATTTTTCAACACAGTTGTTATATTATAGCAATGACATCTCCAATGGCAAACTATTGGAGATGCTCTAACTCTTCATTTGCAATAAGCAATGAATGGAGTATAATGATTGCTTTTCTTTTTATCTATTTTTAGTAAATTTTTCTAATATTTTAGTCAATTTATTTTATTTTTTAAATACAAAATTGATTACATACATCTAAAAACTACAAAGAATTGATTAAAATATAAACAAAAACTTATTTAAAAATAATTTTCAATTTCTTATTGTAGCTGTTGAATATTTTTGCTACAGTAATAACTTCTACTTTTAACAATAAAAAAATAAGGATTTACACTCCGTTTGGATCAAACGATGAGAAAAGAAAAATGGTTTTCCATTTAGGGAAAAAAAATGGTTTTCCATTTAGGTAAAAAAAAAGAGAAAATAATTGATTGTGTTTTCTAACTATCATGTTTGGATCAATGACAAAGTAAATCATGTGAACAAGGATGGTAACGGTCCAGTTTGGAGTGGGATGGTCACATGATGTGAGAGAGGAATATGAGTGTGTTTTTTTTTTCTTTTGTATTTTAAGTGACATTCTTAATATTATAAATATTTTACAATCGATGAAAATAAATGATTGTATTTTCTAACTATCTTATTTGGATGGATGTCAAAGTAAACTATGTGAGAGAGGAATATGAGTGCGATCTCCTTTTTCTTTTGTATGTAAAGTGACATTCTTAATATTATAAATATTTTGCAATCAATCAAGTTACTTTTCATTGTAATTATAATCCTATGCATTAGCATTGAATTGTTAGCTTGGAAAAAGAGTACAATGTGATAACTGTGGGTGTTGATTTCCGACCACACAACCAAAAGGAGGAACTCAGCTGGAGAGCACTGACAGAATAGATGACGCCTGAATAACCTGTAACAGAAAGAAGAGATTCCGGCGGTGGTTCGTCCACCCGGGGGCACTCCGACGATCAAGTCAGTAAAATATCTCTCAAAGATAACCAATAATGCTTAACTCACTAGACAGAGCATAAAAAGCCTACCTTAAACCCATGGGGGTGCCTCCCTTTTATAGCCAACACAATCCTAGTCCCAATAAAAGTCTAGCTCTAATGGACTTAGGATTACTGCTAATCTTGGACTCCTAGTAGGATTAGGACAAACTCTCTAAGAGTCTTATCTTTACCCAAACTGAAGTCTTCTCCCATTCTAGGACTCTTGTCCCTTATCCGCTTATCCCGGATTCCGGTATCTTCGCAGATAACCTTGGCCTAGCTGAGATTACCTCGGCGCCATGACCAGGACACGTGGCATTTCGGCTGGCACTTCGACGACACCTTGGCCACGTGTTGTCATTCAAAAATTATGTCCCTACAATAACTAACTTTTAAAATGTCATATTTGCAGTAGGTTTTGTTACTTCTATTTCATCACCAACAAAATTGAGAAGATCTAACTTGTAATTAGAATAGAGATATCATTCTATATTCTCACTCTCTCTTTTATGTACGTATTATGTATATGTTTTTCTTCTTAATTCATTGGAATATGAACAAAGTCCTTTCTGATTTTTCTTAGCCTTTATTTATATATCGATTTTCAACTTCGTACATAATTGAATTATTTCTTATTATGTGGTATTGTAGAATAGAAAACTATATCTCCAACCCTCTATATATTATGAATCTATAGTAGCCATGTCTAGCAGTACTTTCATTAAATAGAATTGGTCTGACATACTGTTATTTTTTGATTTGATATAGGGATCGTTTGATAATGACTTTTTTAGTTAGTTTTTTAATTTTTGTGACTTTTTTAACTTAAGACTTTTTTGTTTATTTGATTTTTTTGTTTGGCTTTGGAATGGAAATTTTTTTTTGTCCTTTAGTGATTTTTGACTTTTTAACTTTTTTTTGTTCTTTTGTAATTTTTTAGCCTAGAAGAAAAACCAAACCGGGGCATAGTCATGCCGCTATTTTTACAATTTAAAAAAATAATAAATTATTCAACTGCATGATTAATTTTTTATATGAAATTTGCAATGCATCCATTTATGTTATACAATATAGATACAAATTATTTGTATTATAATATGAGTTTGATTTATGCTTTTGCGTTTGGACTCTAGAAAATTGTTTTGTTTCCCTATAATTAATGTGTCATGAATTTCACTAATTGTGTGAATAGCTTGTAACGCATCCATTTATGAATTTTAGTTTTTCCAAAATTTTGTATGTTCAATTTTTTAGAATATTTTGTTACATTGAACAAATTGATGTTTATAATCTTTAGAATAATTTGTACAAAACCCATTATCAAAAAATTGAATATCATTATGGTCATATTGTTTGTCATCATTACATATATGATTATATCACAAAGGTGGGGAATATTGGTGCAGATGTGATCTATAGAATTAAGGCGGAGTGGCTTAAGTGGAGAAGTGCGTCTGGGGTACTGTGCGATAAACAAGTACTCACTAAACTAAAAGGAAAATTCTATAGAACGACTATTAGACCAGCGATATTGTATGGGATGAAGTGTTAAGCAATCAAGAAACAACATGTAGATAAGATGAGTGTTGTTGAGATGAGAAAGCTAAGGTGGATGTGTGGCAAGACTAGAAAAGATAAAATTAGGAATAAGTATATTCGGAAAATGGTAGGAATAGTACCGATAGAAGATAAGTTGAGAGATAATAGATTGAGATGGTTTGGTCATATTTAACAGAAACAAACAGAGGTAGTAGTAAAGAGATGCGATGCAGTGATGGTAGATAGAAGTGTTAGGGGACTGGATAGACCTAGATTGATGTTGTCTAGCGTAGTAAATAGATATATGAATCTACTTAATTTGACTAACAAAATGATAGAGCCGCGTGAAAAAGAAGAATTTATGTAATTGATACCATTTGATGGGACTTAATACTTGGTTTGATTTGGTTTCTTTAAGTAAATTTAGGGACTCAAATCCCATGTAAATCTTTCCTTAAGTAAACTCCTAGATTCTCACAAGTAGTCAATAGGAAATAAACCAACATAAATAAATCTTTTAACACACAAATTAGCATAAATCAGGTGATCAAATACCTTGAAAATATTCTGTTAAAAAAAAAAATCCCTTGAAAATATGTTTGTTTTTATTCAATAAATAGGAATTTTGATATTGTTAGAGAAAATCTTGGAGTAAATTGAGTGGTGGCTAATTTTTGAAGTAAATTTGGAAGGAGAGATAGAGAAAGAGAAAGATTTTAAAGTATTAAATGAGAGAATATTTAGGAGAAATTTAGCACACAATTTACAATAAAAAAAAAAATTATCATAATATTGGATAGATTATTGGAGGAAAAAATAATATTAGATAAATTATTGGAAGGTATTATATGACAGGCATTTTGCAATGTCAAATTAAACTTCACTTAGATTATGTTAAAAAAATAAATAAATAAAATAAAGAAACTATAACTTCATATGACAACATGCATCAAGAAATATAAAACATCTTTATGTTGATCACGACCAAAAAACATTTACTATATATATATATGAAGATTATGGCAAATCATTGAAAAAAGAGAAATATATTTTAAAATATCAAATAATATGAAAAGTATGCAGCTCATATCTTACTAAAGCTTGCCTTTCTCACCTAAGTCCATTATGTAGGTCCTTTACGTTGTGTTTTTGGTTGGAGAATTTAGAGAGAGATTTAGAAAGAAGAAGAGAAAAGGTGTGTGAAAATGTAGGTATATTTTATTCACATTTCACTTATTTTTTCAATTTCACTTTCTAAATCCATTCTCAAATTCCTTAACCAAATACAGTATTAATAAAATAAAAAAGAACCATATGAAGGCTTGACCCGACCTATGTTGTAGCTCAAGTGATAATGTAGGGACATATTGTGGCCTATGAAATGAGGTCTTAGGTTCATGTTAATAGAGTGGGGTTGACTTAGGCCTCGTTTGGCAAGTGGTTATTTTAGTTAAAAAGTCAAAAAGTCATTAAAAAAATTAAAAGCCAACAACCTATATCAAAAAGTCAAAAATTCTATTTTCTCTTTATTTTTTGCACATCTTTTCATAAAAAAAAAAAATCATCCCAAATATATCAGTTTTTTTTATATCGTATTTCAGCCAAAAAGTCAAAAAGTTACTAAAAAAGTCGGTTCCCAAATGAGGCCTTATTGTAGTAATCTAACTCTATTAATCTTAAAATGTGAATATATATATATCTTAAATTTATATATAAAATTTTATTTATGAAAGACAAATAAAAAAAAAAAAAATCATATTTTTTACAAATAACATATTATTTTATCTTGTGCATAGCGCAGATCACATGCTAATATTATATATAATTTAATTCTCTCAAATAATAAAATTAAAATACTAAAATATTATACTTAATATTCATTTTTATTTATTTAATTTTTCAATCTCATTTTACATCTTTTAACTATCATTTATTAAAAATAAATAAGTTAAATTATATATATATATAATAAATATAATTAGGGTTAGGAGAAAAATCCATCCCCATCTCACTTCTTTATTTGGGTTAGAAAAACCCGCACAGCAATGGGAGATGCAAGGTGGAGCTAGACAGGAGAAATTGCCATTCCTATTGGTCTAGACAATCTTAAACGGTCGAAGATGGGTGGATTAGCTGACCCTGACCCTATGAGCATGTGTTACTAGTTTTCTCGTTTTCATATTGCTTTTACAACCTTAATAATACTAGAGAACAAGTATTCAGACACAATAAAAATAAAAATAATATACCGTTCAAATTCAATTCATGTAGTGAAATCCACACTTCTAATGAGTCTCGACCACACTGTCACGTACCGACTCATTAAGGATGTAAGTTCTACAACAAGTACCTTGTAAGCGCATTAGTTTGTAAACGGTAAGGTAGGCAGGATAGATCCCTATTACATCTTCTGAGTTGGTCCTTGGGCATAATTCACGGGATGTGCATTACCATTCGTGGAACCGGTTTCTCGAGAAGATGACAAACGCCCCATCCGTGACAATACACTCCACTTTTCTTATATTTTTTTGTTTATATATTCTTGGTCCCTTGCATTAGGGTTTCCAGCATGTGGAGTGCTTCTTCTTGTCCTCTCAAAGCACCATAGCTATTTTCTCAGTTTTCATATATTATTCCATATATAACCCACATTTCTCAATTTCCAGATTGTTAAGTTTGAAATGAGTCAAATGACTTTGTGATCACTGATGTGGGTATATTGTGTGTTCCACTGTTTCTCTGATCTCAAGTTGTGATTCTTCGAAGGTTGCTCTCTTCCTAATTTTTTGCCTTTGTGATTGAGGAAGAAAATGGATTGGTCGGTTTCAGGACCTGCCAAAAATTCTCCAACCCGAGGTGTGGACGGTTCAAGAAACAGGTGTATAATAAAACTGGGGACATTCTATTTGAACCCAAAAAATAGCTCAGTATGCCCAATTTAAATTTATAAATTTTAATTCTTATTATATCTTAATGTGAATTTAACAATAAGGACAACACATATTAAATCCTAAAATAAGTTTTTTTTTTTTCCTCTCATGGTACACCCTAATTCATTATTCCTATTCAAATCTCTACATCTTCTTCCCAAGAGATCAAAGTTATTCTGTCTTTTTCTTCTTCTTGTTCTTCTTTCTCACTCTAAAACTCCAATCCACCTATCAAAACACACCATTATCATTAATATCATTATTTTTTTATTATTTTGAAACTCTAAACCCTAGAACAAAGTTTGAACAATCAAACAATGAATGAAAGTGATAATCAAGATAATTTTTTGAAACAACCCATCAAAGAGGAGGTAAGTATTCATATAAAAATCAAAATATAATTATTAATTTCTGTATTTTTTTTCATATGTCCCATTACGATGTTAAATCTTTCAATTTTCAGAATCATATAAATAGCATTACTGCTTTTAATAAAAATTTCTTTGAGATAATCTTTAAACTGAATAATCATATTGGTATCCTTCACACAAAAAAATGAGCTATATCCTGCGGCACTTTTTAATAAAAAAAAAAAAATTCTGTCCTTTTACTCTTTCTTTCTATTGAACTTTATGTTTGTTCTAAAAAAAATAAAAATAAAAATAAAAATAAATAAATAAATTATTATTGTTTCTATTATTTCTTTATGCCTATTTTTTATGCACATACACTTAAATTGTGAAAAAATATAAAAACAAATTCAATAAAAGAGGTAAGCCAAGCAAGATAGTAGAGTGTTTTCCCATTCAAGCATTTTATCAAACACATAGTAATCAACAAATTAGAATAGCAAACCAGTAATAGAATTGTCAAACACATGGTAATCAACAAATTGTTGTAGCAAAATAGCAAGAGAAGAAAGAGATACAAAAAACAGAGGCAAGGAGATAAAGCTTGTCAATGGTGACTCTGATTATGGAATCCTTTGCCAGTGCCTCCTATGTATCAGTTTGAAATGTTTTTCAAATACCTTTTTTTTTAAAAAAATTTGATTATTATTTATTATTTGGGTTTATTAAGGATAACTTAGAAAAAATTATAGAGTATACTCAGAATAATATAAAATTTTAAATAATTAAAAAGGGTGTACTTAGAAATAGCGAGTACTTAATGATTTTTTAGGTGTAAATAGAATCCCCCATAAAACTGACTTGAGACTCGACCCGACACTCTAAGCAGGCCCTGAATTTGAATTCATGAAGACAGTCAAAACATTTCCATAAAGCACCAAGGAGAACTGGTCTTCTCATCCAAGTGTCCTATGTTTTTCATCAACCACCAAGAAATGTAGGCAAATAAAATTTACAGACATAAGAATACACTGACTTTAATCAAAAAAAGAAAAGAAAATAAGAAAAGAAGAGAAAAAAATAAGGTATTTGAGACTATTTCTACTACACAAATGCTTCTACTAAAAAATGAGGATATGCTATGAAAGCTACTGATCTTTATGCAACTCGGTTTTACAGCTTCGATTTCAAGCTCAACTCAACATTCACAACTGTCAAGAGCATCTGCATTACATTTGTACACTACTAGCTGCATATACATGAACCGAAAACTTCTTGTCCTACTCTAACAACAGCACACAATATTCTATTCAGTCGGGCAGCAGTAACTACTGATACATTTGCATTTTCTGACAGGAAAATATTTTACTTTCTGGGTTGCCAATCAACAGTATGTCTGCTTTTCTGTCTGTGGGTCTTTTTCGCCATGATGCTCTGTATTGATGAGAACCACTTCAGCACACTGATTAAGACTGTCCATCTCTTCTGAGCAAAAATTGAAGAACTAGACAATATAACAGCATTAACAGAAGTGTGTAGTTCAGTTTTTGATTCCAAACTCGATTTCAGAGATTGAAGGGAACAATCAGGATCGAAATAATGGACTTGGTTTCACAGACCAGAGGGTTCTCAAATTGATGACAGCAATCAAAAAGTTGGTCATATCCAAGATCCATGTGTCAATATTATTCGAAAAGCCAAAATCGTCCAAGCTATTCACACATCCCACGGCTTGGATATCTGCAGAATACACACTTGGTTGTGGATAATCAAGTCCGCCAATCGTTTGAGAAGTTAAACTGTTACTGCCATCAGATTTCTCCACCATGGCTGAGTTGGAGTGCAGATCATTATTGAACAATTGCAACAATCCATCTGTCAGAAAGGCCTCATCATCAAAAGAGACTACACCCCCCCACTGTTCAAATGCAGCAATTAGCAAGTTATGGGCTTCATCCTGAATAAAGGGAGAAACGAAGAAGACTATAAAGGAGTTAGAATGACCCTGAAAAGAAAATAGGAGGAATGAAAGAAGGAAAATAACAATCCCAAATGATTAAAGAATGCCTTTTCAGTTTCAGGCAGCTTATCAAAAGGAGAATATTGGCATTTTGAAAGTAGTCCCATCACTTGTCCCACATTATTGAAAGCGAAACCAATTTTCCGCTGAGATCCAGGAGGACGGTAAGTGTAAAATTTATGATTACTTATGCATGTCCGAGCATGGTCTACAATAACTTCCCACATTTTAGCAGACAGACATGTGCCAAGGATCTGTCGAAACGCAAAGAAACAAATGTTGTTAGCAAATTCACACTTAGAGAGAGAGTGAAGTGGTTGATCTTTTTATAGAAATGAAATACAGAACTCCATATACTTGCAAAAACACAGCCTCAATTTCACTAAAATTGTGGTTCCTTCTAAAGCACTGATTTAAATTTTAAACTACGTTTGACCAAGAACAAAAAAAAATAACAATCCTGTCCAGCATGGACATGAGGTTTCCAATAAAGCAGCATCAAAAAACTTAAATTTGTAAACTCGAATAATCCAAGCAACAAATCGAAATATCAAGCTTCCAATGCCATTAACAGCAGTGGAGGCAGCATTGGCCCAGGAGGGGCCCCTCCTCAACTTTTAAAATTTATGTTTTAGTATATGTTTATAAAATAGTTGTTCAATTTGAACCCTCCAAATTTTAATATGTACTCCAGTTTTTCTTTATTTTAAAGAAATTCTTATAATTTGCTCCCTTTAAATGTTTATTTTATAATGAAATGTACTTTATTATGTTGTAATGTTTATCTTTAAAAGTTAATTTCTTATTTCTTTTATAAAACTAGCTAAAATCCTGGCCCCAACACTAGCCATTAATATTTCCAAAGGTTAAGTCTCTGTCCACCCTACTCTACTTTCCCAGTGTCTTGTCTTGGCAGAACTAGTAACTGGGTAATGGCTTTTTCTTTGTGGCCTTCTTTTGGTATACAATTCTGAAATCAGTAATCTATGAATATATATATATATCATCCTTTTTTTCTTTCAATTTTTCCTTTTCTTCTTTCTTTCTTTTCTTTTACTCTTTTTTTTTTTTTTTTTTTTTTTCTGGATGGGTGTTGGCGAGGAGAAGACATCTACTGCACATGAGATATTGACTTGAATATACTACTAAAATATATTGCAACAGAAGACTACAGAGAAGGGACAGTATGTATTACATTTCCAGGCTTCGTAGGGTTTATAAAGAGCAGAGTCAGAAAATCCTTCACAGAGTGGACATATTCCCTACTCAAACGCTTGTGACGAGCTCCATTTTTACTAATTTTTTCGAGCCGCCATACTTTATCAAGCATAGATGGGGGATGGTGCTTCTTGTACACTGCAAACAGAGACAACTGAAGTTACATTTAAGTCCATTTTAATCCAGGTATCCTGAGAAGTTGTTATATCACTTTAGACATACTTAACAATGCATCATTTTTATGTTTTTACCGTATTAGTTTTAATGGCTTCTCTACATGCATGGAAGTCAATAGGACAAGAAGAATGACATGCCCGACAAAAACATTTGAAAGAGAAAGGCAGAAAACAGTGGAACAAAGAATTGCAAAGTCAAGATACAACTACGGTTGTTAAAATTAGGATCCTCGATTGGGTCATTGGAGGCTTTTACAAGATCAGATCGAGGATTGTAAGATCTTACTGAAACAAATGCCTAAAAATTTATGTTTGAATAAATATTTCTTAAAAGCAGACACAATAAGAATAATTACACAAAAATAAGTGAAACTACCAAACTAAACAAAACTAAATTAAGTCTTGTGTCCTAATCAGGTGGAGCCGGCTATATGAATCCTTATTCGTCATTACACTCTATAAAGGGCTATATGCTCTATCAAATTATATAATTTTGTATCCTTTGTACCACCGTATCTCATGTGAATTAAGGTCTTCCACTTCCCTTAACATTTCTATTTCTGGCAATTATATCACTCTTTCTTACCATTGCATGTATTGGTTTCGGTTTCGTTGTACATGACCAATGGTCTAAGCTTGTTCTCACTCAACATATGTTCAATTGATGCTACTGTTACCATTCCACAAATATATTCAATTCAATCTTGTCTTTTTCAGTTGTACCACACATCCATCTAAGCATCCTCATCTTAGGCTCTCAACAACGCTCATTTGACAATAAATTAAAAACTCAAAAGAGAGAGAGAGAGAGAGAGAGAGAGAGAAAAAAAAAGAAAGAGAGAAAAGAAAACAAGAGCTTTATATATATATATATAATATAGTACATAATCTCATTTTGAAGTGGTAGTAAATAGAGAGAAAGCAATTAAGAGATAGAGAGAGATAGTTTGATATTTGACACATTAAAAGAAAAGAAGATCTATGTATTGTGAAAATTGAACAATAGATCTATATTTTAGTGCACAAAATGCAATAAATAAAAAAGACAAAAGTGGAACATAAATAGAGAAAAAGGGATTCTTTACAACATCAAAAGAAAGAACCGAACAAATTAATAGATCTCTAGCTATTTGGTTAAATGGAGAAAATGAAAAAAGAAAAAGGTATTGAATGATTTGTGATGCAACGAGAGAGAGAGAGAGAGAGAGAGAGAGAGAGTGGAGTGGGTTAAGGATAGAGAATTAGAGATGGAGATACTCAAATTGTACTGACGTTCCTTCGACTCTCTAACTTTCCCCATTTAAGGCAATGTTTGATTGCCCCCCTTTTTTTTTATAAGTAATGTTCGAGTGCCTATTGCCCTAATTTGTTTTTCGAAGCCTATTTGGTTCAATATGGTTTATAAGCCTTGTATATTTATTTTGCTTGGATGTTTAAACATTGCGTAAATTGGTTAGGTCACAAACATAAAATTACATAGAACAGAACCACTTACAAAATAAACAAGGCTTAAAATTTGGATCAGGTAGTATCAAACCTGGATCAGGATTCCACAGTCCAACAAGATCCTACAATTACAATCAAAAGATACTACCTAGAAGGGATTGTATACATGTTCCGGATTGAGTTTGCACAAATGGATGACAAGATCGTAGGATTGTAAGATCCGGTTAGGGATTTTAACAACTATGGATACAACTTAAGGGTATATGAAAGGAGGAAAAACAAGGATTAACTAGATGTATTGTTATATTCAAAATTACACGAACTAATACATATGAATAGCCTAAGAATAAAACTTATATCCATTGAGTTCCACAATTTAAACACTGGCCCAATGGAGGAAATTCGATAATTGGGAAAACACAGCTATTATCATGCATGCAGGGACGGAACTAGAAGAAGACTATGGGAGGCCATGGCTCCTTATTTCTATGAACATTATTATTTGCCATAGAACTTTAAAATATATATATATATATATATATATCATTTTATATATAAAATGGGTTCTAGTATAAAAAATATATATGTCATTCTTCTTCTATCTTGAATTCTTTTTCTATTTTACATAAAAAAAAAAAAAAAACTTATTTATCCTATTAAAAATTGCTTCTATAGTATTTAAATTTTTTTTATGTATATATAATTATATATCACATATACATACATGTGTGTTTTGTGTATATGGTGAAAAAACTTATTTTTCTTTTGGCTCTTCCGATTTCCGATAATGAAATCTTGGTTCTGTCCCTGCATGCATGCAGCCCCAAAACATAATAACAACTCAATTCTTGCATAGCTTGTGCACAATAACCCCATAAATCAAATGTTCAAGATCTCTCATTGCCATCGGCTATATCTCTAAGGCTGCCTTGATCCTCTCCTCCGCTGCCTCCTGTGATCCTCGGCCATAGAAGTGTCTGCCATCTTCCCAAAGGTCCACAATTAAGCACCTTTAATACCTAATACCTACAATTTGAAATATGAGATGAAGCACTTCTTCGACGGTCCCTATCTGCCCAATTTGTTAGCCTGCTCTTAAGAATTTATGGGCTAGTAGGTGGGCGAGACACAATGGGCAGGCACGTCGATTTAGCAAACCAATGCCTTAAGCCGCTCAGCCATACTTCCACGTTGTTCGGAAAAAGAACTATAGAAAGTCTTTTAAATATTATGTAAAATAAAAAATTAAAACAAATAAAATTCTGAAAAACCTTTTGCTTGTTTATATGTCAGGAATCAAGACTACATATGCCTTTTTGCTAAAAATTTTCACTTAATGGAGATACCTACCGGCATGTGCATGGCCTTTTAAGGTACTGAGACAGATAAATTTAACAACTGAAGTTTTGGACATCTTTGTTGCCTCTTACAAAAAAATTGTACTTTTATGGAACCAAATGGTTATGGTAGTGCAATAAGCTCTGATCGTGTATCCATGTTTTATTTTATCATGGAGTCATGCAGGATGTTTGTTAATATATGTTTGATTTTCTAAACTAAAGTTTTCCCCATGTACATTGATGAGCTCCTTTTTGTTAGGAATTTTACTGTTTAATGTTGTCTCCTTTTGGTATCTCATGAAGTTCTGAACTACATCTTACCGAAATGTTGATAATTCTTCAGACTTTTTTGGACAAGGACATTGTATATCTCGATTTTCACAAAACCTTAATATTTTTTTGGTACGGACAACTATGTTCTACTCCATGTCAAAGAAGAGAATTAACCTAAACTCATTGTCTATTGATTTATATTATAAAAGACCACACACAATAAATATAATAACAAAAGAAAAGGAAAAAAAATCATCCATTTTCAAATTACATTCAGGTTTAGCTCTATAACATCTGATCTTATAAATGTAGAATTATTCTCGTCTCATTCAAATTGAAACCATAAATTTTATTTATTTATTTATTTTTAAAATTTTTTGAGAAGTAGAATTTTATTACCAAAAGGCATCAAGAAGATGCCAGCCAGATTACAAAGAAAGAAAGAGAAACCTCAAAAGGCTCTACACTATGTAAGCGACATTCAAAAGACTGCATAGAGTCCACAAATTGATACAAGGAAGGATCCGCCTTTCCCAATATCTAGCTATACAAAATAGAATAAATAAATAAATCTACTCTTTATGTTCAAAATAGGTTCCTCTATCCCCTTAAAAGGCCTTTCATTTTGGCTCCCCCAAATAAGCCACATGGCCCAAAGTGAAGCCAACAACCATGCTTTCCTTCTTCCCTTTCCAACTCTACTCCTCCTAAGCATGTGTACAATACGACAGTCATGAACATAATATTAATCACGTGTACCTGTGTCCATGTTTGCCAACTTTAATTAGAAGACACAATGCAGAAGCATAGAAAAGTCTTTTAATTCTCTTCTCTAACCCTCTTGTTGCTAAGACTAATGAAGAGATTGCAACTTATGGAGCATGAGTAAGGGCAAACACTATTTTTATAACCAATACTGTAAGTCCTATCTAATGAGGATCGGGGAGGTAAGTTTCACACATACTACAAATGTAGAAAGAAGCCTAAGAAGCATGAACACTTCTATGAAGGTGGCGTATGTGTGTTGTACACATTTCAAACACTAGCACTCGTTAGACACTTCTTGACACGTGTTGGACACAAATCCAAACATGTCCTATTATCATGTTTTACTTTTTATGCCTGGACACACTACAATCACTTGGGGTTAGGGCCGGCCCTAGGCATAGGCCCACAAAGCCATGGCTTAGGACCTCTCAAAATAGACCAAAAAAAAGGACCCGCTCCTATTATAGTTTAGTGTAATATATTAGGTATGTTTTAAGTCCAAAAAAAATTAAAGAAGGCCCAAACTAACTTAAAATAAATTGACTCATTAAACAATTAAAAGGCCCATTCAAAATTAAAAGGCCCAAGCTAACTTAGAGTTGGTCACCTTTCTTCTATTTTGTTGATCAAGCCCTTTGTTCACTCAAAAATAGGTTCGAACAATTCAAAGTATATGAGGCAAACTTTGGCTTTTTGTTTGACTTGAAAAAGTACAGTAATGAATCATTGAAGGTGGGGTGTGTGAACCTTGAAGAATTTTTAAAACATGGTGAGATTTCCAACATCTATAGTAGCACTCCAAACAATCTGTACGGCGAACTAGAACCTGTGTTCTATACTCTCAAAATTTTCTCTAAAACTTGTATGAAGAATATATGTATGCAAGAGAAAAAAATGGAAGGAAACCAGAAAATTTCGGAATGAAATAATTGCTGGAAAGGTCCTGGTATTTATAGGGCCGAATAGATATGATTTTAAACTGAACAGGTGCAAAATCAAACTGGACAGATACAGTTCAAATTTGAATAGGTATGAAACAGATTTGAATCTGTCTGGGAATAGATTGAAATTGCCTAGAACTTGAACTGTTTGAACCTACTAGAAATTGGACCGGAGAAGGGCTCTGTTTGGATAGAAAAAATTGGTGCAAAATTTAAATTAATTTCGTTAAGAAATTCAAATAATTTTCCCGTAATAATTTTAAAAAATTCAAATAAATTTTGTCCAAAAAATTAATGTTAGAACCGAATCGAACCGACCCGACCCACGACCCACACCTGGCACAGCTCGACTGGTCGGACGGCAGCGGCGGCGCGCGCGCGTGTGTGGTTGTTTGAGCCAAAGGTCACATTATCCATAACTTCTCCATTTTACAAACTTGGAGTAATCCTTGGGGCCCAACCCAAGTATTCCCACCTAGAATTTATATACACACATAAATTCTCTTAAAGTTTCAATGTGGGACAACCATTCCAAGGAAACCTACATATTACTTCTTTAAGTGTCCATTCCACGAACCCAAAAACGACGTCAACTTCTCATTCACTCATAAATGGTTTTGATGAACCGTCTTCACCGTGACTTGCCATGCGGCAAGGAACACGTCACCTCTTTGGACCCACCCCAAAAAACGTGTGGGACCCTCTCAAATTTGGGCTCAAAATAAGCCTATAAAATCATAAATTCCAACAATCCCCCACATGAATGGAATTTGACGGAGAGAAAATGCAATAACATGATCTAATTATAGAGAATACAGAAATTAGAAATATTCTGCAAAGGATAGGTAGCTTTTGGCTTTGAACCTTCCTTTGTGAGATACTATCGGATTTACTAGCTAACCAGTGAATATGATGTCTTGAACTATTTAGCCGTTTGTGTAAACAAAGACAATAGAACTCACATAGTATATTACCAAACACAGTTTAGTTCTCACTATTGTGTTTATTTTGGCCCTGAACAACCTGATATTTCATGAGTATTCTAGAGAATTATAACCATTCACAAATCTCATAGAACCGGCCCAGTTTATACTCACATAGGTGATTCTCATAAAGAGTATTCTGACATACCCCACTAGGTATTCCTAGATATAAGAATCATTAAAAGTATTACTTAACCTAAAACGCTGCAAACATCGCTATTTCATCATAGAAATGGGTAGGAGTTTGACTCCCCAGTGATCCTTATGAGCATATACAACTCGGTTATCCATTTGAACCTAGATCTTGGGATCTCCAATCAACTAAGTTGGGTTGCCGTTGTGGTAACTCTTATGTAATAGGCTTAAGTCCCATTTCCCTCGATGAATTTTCAACTAACTCTCTTCCTAACCCTTTGGTTAATGGATCTGCTATGTTGTCTTTAGACTTCATATATTCAATGGAAATAATTCCATTAGAGAGTAGTTGTCTCACGATGTTATGTCGACGACAAATGTGTCATGACTTACCGTTATACATATGATTCTGTGCTCTACCAATTATTGATTGACTATCACAATGTATGCATATAGTAAGCACTGGTTTTGGCCATATTGAAATATCTTCAAGGAAGTAGCGAAGCCATTCTGTTTTTTCCCCAACTTTATCTAAAACTATAAATTCTGATTCCATAGTAGACCTAGCAATGCAAGTCTATTTGGAAGATTTCTAAGATACAAGAGTAAAGATATATCCACTGGTGGATTTTGAGTTTCTAGTATTCGATATCCAGTTTGCATCACAGTATCCTTCAAGTACTACTGGATATCTAGTATAATTTAGCCCAATGCTACGAGTAAATCGGAAATATCTAAGAACCCTTATAATAATTTGTCAGTGTTCTACTCCTGGATTACTCGTATATCTACTTAATTTACTTACTGCATAAGCCATATCCAGGTGAGTGCAGTTTATCAAGTACATTAAACTTCCAATACTTTGGGCATACTGTAATTGAGAAATACTTTCATGTACATTCTTAAAAAGAAACAAATTAACATCCACATGTGTTCTAGCAAGATGATCATCATCTTTGCTGGATTTGTCAAGTATTTTCTCAATGTAATATGATTGTGACAAAGCATAACCTTCTAATGTTTTGGTAATTTTCATACCATGTATTACATCAACAATTCCCATGTTTTTCATGTCAAAATGTTTATTCAACATTTTCCTAGTAGTTTTAATCATGTCATTATTACTACCTATGATGTACATATCATCCACATAAAAACATACTATAACATAACTTTTGTTTGTGTTTTTAATATAAACACATTTGTCACATTCATTAATTTTAAATCCATTTGACATTATTACCTTGTCAAATTTCTCATGCCATTACTTTGGCGTTTGTTTTAAACCATATAATGATTTAACCAATTTACACACTTTCTTTTCTTTTCCTAGAACAGAAAAACCTTCTGGTTGTTCCATGTAAATTTCTTCATCTAACTCACCATTTAAGAAAGCTGTTTTCACATCCATTTGATAAATTTCTAGATTGTACAAAGATGCAATGGCAATTAGCATTCTAATTGATGTTATTCTAATAACTGGTGAGTATGTGTCAAAGTAATCAAGATCTTCTTTTTGTCTATATCCTTTGACCACAAGTCTTGCTTGTATTTGTCAATTGATCCATCTGCTTTCATTTTTCTCTTGAAAATCCACTTGTACCTAAGAGGTTTACAACCTGGTGGCAAATCCACCAATTTCTAAGTGTGATTCTGCAAGATGGATTTAACTTCACTATTTATAGCTTCTTTCCATAAAGGAGTATCAGGACTGAAAATAGTTTCTTTAAAAGTTAAAGGCTCATTTTCAAACAAAAATCTTAGGAAATTTAGACCAAAAAATTTTGAGGTTCTAGTACGTTTACTACACCTAGGTTCCTCTTCCTCATTTTGATCTATCTCTTGTTCTTGTACTTGATCTTGACTAGTAATAGAATCATAAGATCTTTTATTAGTACTAGTCTCTTGTCCAGTCTTATTTGGAAATATATGTTCAAAGAATGATGCATTACGAGATTCAATAATAGAATTTACATACATTTCGGGATGTATTGATTTATGAATCAAAAATCAATATGCATTACTATTCTTAGCATAACCAATGAATATGCAATCAATAGTTTTAGGACCAATCTTAGTCTTTTTAGGACTAGGAATAGCCACTTTAGCCAAACAGCCCCACACTTTTACGTATTTATAGGGTGCTACTCTCCCATGTCACAATTCATAAAGTGTTTGATTCACTTTCTTTCGGGGGTACTTTATTAGGAATATAATTAACAGAAAGTATTGCTTCCCCCCACAAGTTCTGAGGTAATCCAGAACTTATTAACATGGCATTCATCATTTCTTTTAAAGTCCTATTTTTCTTTTCAACAATTCCATTTTGCTAAGGTGAATAAGGAGTGGTGGTTTGATGAATTATTCCATATTCTTTACAAAACTCACCAAAAGATGATTCATATTCACCACTTCTATCACTTCTTAGTTTTTTTAATTTTCTTACTAAGTTGATTTTCAACTTCATTATTAAATTGAATGAAAGTTTCCAAAACTTCATCCTTGGTTCGAATTAAATAAACATAACTATATTTAGTATAGTCATCTATGAAAGTGATAAAATATTTTTTCTCACCTCTAGTTTGAATTGATTTAAAATCACAAATGTCACTATGAATTAATTCAAGTGGCTCCGTACTTCGTTCAATTGAATGAAAATGAGTTTTAGTTAATTTTGTCTCAACACAAATTTCACATTTATGATTTAAATCAATGTCAAATTTAGGTAAACATTCCATATTAATTAATCTACTCAAAGATCCATAATTAACATGTCCTAGTCTATCATGCCACAAATTTGAAGACTCAAGCAAGTAAGAAGAAGATGTATTTTTATTAATAACAAAGTGTACAATAGTCATTACATTTAGTTTGAAAAGACCATCAGACATGTAACTTTTTCCTACATACATCTTGTTTTTGATAAGTACAAATTTGTCACTTTAAAAAACTAGCCTAAATCCATTTTTACTCTACAGAGATCCGAACACTAGATTCTTGCGAATGTCCGGTACATGCAACACTTTGTTAAGAGTGAGTTCCTTTCCAGACATCAACTTCAAAATAATCTTTCCTTGTCCTTCAACTTTAGAAGTCGAGGAGTTGCTTATAAAGAGTTGTTCGCCGTTGTCCACCACAGAATAAGATGTGAACATCTTTTTGTCGGTACAAATGTGACGAGTAGCACCAGTGTCCACCTACCATTCTTTAGGATTTCTGACAATGTTTTCCTTGGAAACAACTGCAAAAAGATTTATGTCCTCAACACCATTGGAAATTTTGTCCACTTCGGTCATATTGACTCGAGTAGGCTTCTTACTTGATATTTCTTTGCCTTTGCACTTACTACGGCAATCTTTGGCCCGATGTCCCTTTTTATCATAGATGTAACATTTGCCATTGAACTTGTACTTTTTAGTTTCCTCTCCTTTAGAGCCTTGTGCGGAACTTTTTCCAGAATACTTCCGTTTCTTTACTTTTGAAGCATGTTCTACCACATTTGCCTTAGACTCTATTGGATGCTTACCAGCCTGCTTCTCAGAATTGTGGTTGTCCTCCTCAATCCTCAAATGCACAATCAATTCCTCCAAAGTCATTTCTTTACGCTTGTATTTGAGGTAATTCTTAAATTCCTTCCAGTCTTGTAGTAATTTTTCAATTAAGGTAGCAACTTGGAATGATTCACTAAGAGACATGCCTTCTGCATGAATGTCATGCAGAATGAGTTGGAGATCTTGAACTTGGCTGGTCACAATCTTAGAATCAACCATCACAAAATTCAGGAATTTGCTAATCACAAATTTCTTTGAGCCAGCATCTTCTGTTTTGTACTTTTTCTCCAAAGACTCCCAAAGTTCCTTTGCCGTCTTGATAGGGCTATAGACGTTGTACAATGTGTTATCAAGCCCATTCAAAATGTAGTTCCAGCAAAGGAAATCACCATGTTTCCAGGCATCAACAGCAACAATTACTTGTCGGTCAGTTTCATCCTCTTTTAGAGTAGGAGTATTTTCCAGAGGAAACGCACTAGATTAAGAGTAGTAAGATAGAACAATATTTTTTGTTGCTATCTCTTAAAATCAGTGCCTAAGAACTTTTTTGGCTTTTCACCGTGATTGACTAGCACAGTCACAACATGAGAGGGGGTTGGAGCAATTACAGCCACCATACCAATACTAGTTTGAGTATTAGTTTCAGTAGTCATGAATTCTAAATTATAATTAGAATTTTATAATACACAGAAAATTAAATCAAAACCACAGAATTTAATTCTGTAAAAATAAAAGAAATAAGAATTGTAACTTTTATTTCCAATTAATTTGAAAATAAAATATTTATTTAAACAAATTAATTCCACATAGAAAAATATTTTGTAATACTTCAAAAATTAAAATGCTAAAAACGAAATTTTAATTAATGAAAAACTCAGAAATTATTTTTTGAAAACCAAAATTAATTTCTAACCAACTTCACAAATGTAACGCTCCAAATTTATAGTCCAAATGATAATACAACAATCATGGCACTTTCAAGGAAAACTGAATATAAATCTCCAAACTTATATTACATGATACAATAGTTCTTCATGTAACAATACATTAATCCAACAACAAGTAAATAAACAAATAAATATCCCCAAGGGTTTACAAGTTTCCAAGGCTTGAGCCTGATTACACAAAACGGTTATTCAAACCCACACACATAAAATCATTGGCTTACATACAGAGTCACAGCAAAATGAGAGTCTCGTACTCTCAACACACATTTCCTTGCCTTTAGTTAGGTGGCATCACCACATCTTTTCCTGCACAAAAATCCCGTAGGGTGAGCATAAAGCCCAGTAGGAAATCCTTAACAAAGTATATACATTTTATACAAGTCTCAAGAGATGAAATGCACATGCCATGCTATGCTCTTTTGAAAGAAAATCATATCTTTATCTTTGGAAACCTTCATGCTCAATGATGTCATGCAATTTCAATTCTTCAAAACTTAACAATTCATTTAAAGAGCGGTAAATATGACTCTGGTAATCCCTAGGTCGGTGTCTGCAAGTAGACTATACAAGTACTACCAATTTGTCATTTTTACCGGTATTAACCGGAAGGCTAGACCCCTATCCGCGCGGGTTTTCGGTCTTTCACCTCGGACTCTTAGGCCAACTTATTCAATATCATCTACACCACCTATCAAGACTTACCAACATATTTACCCCCAAAACCATTCCATGAAAACTTGTTTCTCAACATTCTTTTCTCAATGCAAGTTTTCAAATCAACTTTCAAAGTTTAATGTAATCAAATGAATTGATATGCCAACAACACAAGATGAATATAAATACTTTTATTCCAATTCATTATCCAAGGAATAACATAATTCCTTCTTCTCAAGTATCCTCAACAATTAGTTATTTCAAGACTATTTCAACGCTTTGAACAATAATTTCCAACATCAACAATAATTCTCATATTCCCTGAAATTCATCATTTATATAAATATAAATAAGAAATTTTCCAAACATCCATTTATTTTGACACTCAAAATAAATATAACAATATCATTCATGGATTTTCAGTCTCTTAAAAAAAAATTCCCAAATTCTAGGTTTTCTCACCAAAACTATACAACTCAAATTTTTTGAAAAAAAGTTTTTTAAAATCATCTTTTTTTCAATCAACGAAGATCAAAACCCATAAAATCATTTTAAAAGAACAAGAGACAAACCCACTTTCAAAATCGCTCAACTTCTTGAATCAACAATCAATTTTCAAAGCTATCGAAAGATGATTTCGAAAATCATATAGATCTTGTAAAAACATATATATAACTCTAAGAAAATCCTTACCTCAAGTTTTGAAGAAGGAATGAGATGAAACCCCCAAAATCAACGGTGTCGAAACTCGATCTTCACCGCACACAACGAAGCCCTCGAGAAGTTAACCAACTTTGATGAAGAAACTATGGTAGAACTCTAATGGATCTTGAGAAATCAAGGTTTTGATCCAATCTGGCATAGGGAAATGTAGAGAGAAGGAAGAGGAAAGAGTTTTTAGAGAGAGAGAGACCTAACAAGAGTGAGATACACTCAGCCTAAATAGAAGAAAAGACTAAAATTTTGGACTCACCTATAACTGCATGTGCGATGCTTCTCCCGCACTTGCACTCCCGCACCTGCATTTATTACAGTAGCCAAACAAGCCCTCCCATGTTTTTCGCATGTGTGGCTCAAGTAACTTCGAATGTATTTTGCATTTTTGCTTTGGGGGCACTGTCCCTCGACCTTGCCAGGGCGCTGAACCGCTAAGGGACGCTACCCCCTCGACCCCTGCGAGCTGACCGGGCAGCTCAATCCCTGACCTGCCCAGTCGAAGTGGCAAAACATAAAAGAAGAGTCGAAACCCGGATCGCTACAACAAATAAATATTCTGAATTGTTAATGACTACCAATATATTACTACTAGTTGTCAAAGAAAATAAACAGTATATTACTACTATTTGGTTTTCTAACCAGGAATATTATTTTGTAAAACCACAGAAAATAATTTCTATAAGAAGAAAAAAAGGAAACAAACGAAAAATTCTGTATAAATAGAATAATTCGAATCTGTCTTAAGATTATTGGAACAATTTTCTGTGTAAAATAAATAACATGAAACAAATCAAACAAATAAAAATAAATTACTTACAGAATTTATTTTACCGAAATGAATAAGTACAAAAATAGATCAAATCGAGTGTGTGATACTCTGTCTTTAAGACAGATTCGCCTCGCTTCAGTGCTTACAGATTAATGGCGTCTATCTCCCAGGATACCATGATTTACACAGATTGTAGTAGCACTCCAAACAATCTGTGCGACAACTAGAAACTGTGTTCTATACTCTCAAAATTTTCTCTAAAACTAGTATGAAGAATATATGAATGCAAGAGAGCAAAATTGAAGGAAACTAGAAAATTTCAGAATGAAACAATTACCGGAAAGGTCCTGGTATTTATAGGGCCAAACAAATATGATTTTGAACTGAATAGATGCAAAATCAAACTGGACAGATACAGTTCAAATTTGAACATGTATGAAACAGATTTGAATTTGTTTGGGAACATATTGAAACTGTTTGGAACTTGAACTGTTTGAACCTGTTAGAAATTGGACCGGAGAAGGGCTCTGTTTGGATAGAAAAAATTAGCGCAAATTTTAAATTAATTTCGTTAAGAAATTCAAATAGTTTTCTCGTAAGAATTTGACCACAAATATGATTTAAAATTGTGTGTGCTGTTTTCTGACCACACTGCCAAACAGGTACTCAGCTGGAGAACACCGGCAAAATAGATTGTGCCCGAACGACCTATCATAGAAAGAAAAGACTCCGGCGGTGGTTCTTCCACCCAGGGGTACTCCGACGATCAAGTCAATACTTAGTTATCTCTCAAAGATAATAATTAGTGTTTAACTCACTAGCCAGAATACAAAAAGCGTACCTTAGATTCATAAGGGTGCCTTAGTTTTATAGTTAGCACTGACTTGATCCTTGTAGAAGCCTAGCTTCCCTTGGACTCTGGCCTAATGCCCATACTGGACTCTTTAATAGATAAAGATAAACTCTCTAAGAGTTTTATCCTTATCCACGCTGAAGTTTTCCCCAATTCTAGGACTCTTATAGCTTATCCGTTTACTTCGGATTCTGGCATCTTCGCAGATAACCTTGGCCTAGCTGAGATTATCTCGGCATCATGTCTAGGACATGTGGCACCTCGGCTGGCACTTCGGTGCCACCTTGGCCACGTGTCGCTACTCATAAAATATGTCCCCACAACTACCCCCTAGGTTCTATTACCTCGGGATCCTGAGGTGATGGAACCTATATCATTTGAACCTATAGCACGTCAGTTAAGCTTGCTTTATCTTTCATTACCGAGGTCATCATTCGTCGGCTCAATATGACCAAGGCTTATAGTCTGTTTTCATCAATGCGTTAGAACTAAGAACCAAGTTTCTTTAACTGAGATCGTTCCCCTAGCCGAGGTCTTTGCTTCATTAAATCAAGAACTCTAAGAGTTTTTACACGCGTATGAGCTGTCACGCACAGTGACTCAACTGTTTTCAGCACGCGTCTCGTCTCTATTGAACCGTACTTGACACACGCCATCAAGTCGCGTCGCATTTGCGCTCACTGCCTGACAGACACATCGTCCTAGGCACACTAATTGCGTTTTTGCCGCCTTTTCGTGTTTTGATCAAAAACACTTCCATCTCTCTTCGCCGTTTCACTTTTGTATCTTTGTCTTCTCTAAACTTTCTCTCTCTAACACTCATCTCCCAAATCCTCAATTTTCATTCTCTCGAGGCTTTCTGCAACTGCTCCATTCACCTCCTCCGATGAAGCATTTGCTGCTCTTCTCCGCTCACTGCCACCGTCTGACTCCGGCGAACTCCATACTGGTCTCACATTCTTTGGTAAGCCACTGCTCCTCTTTGTTTCGTTTTTTGATTCACTTCGAACTCTGTTACATTTCCACTCTGTTTTCATGAATGTACTCAGTCTTTACCTGCGTTTTTGAATTTTATCATTCGTCTGTTTGAGCATGTTTCTATTTTGCAATCTTGTGTTTGCCTACTCTGTTTTCTAGGTCTACCCATGCACACACATACTTGATGTTCTTGTGAATTACCATTGTCTTCGTTTACATTTTGTTCAATGTTCTTGAATCATTTCTTACTTCTGAATCATGATTTTTGTCTTGTTTTCTTGTTGTCTTTTCCAGATTCTTGCCTTCAATTCTTGTTTCCATAGTCTTAGGCTTGGAATTTGTTCTAGAACTTATAAACTTTAGGAAAAATTGATACAAATTCCCCTTAGATCCTCAAAAACTCTTGCCCTAGCACACATTTAGGCTTTAGCCGAGGTCCTTCAAACCTTACCAAAACAATTCCTTTTGAAATCCAATACCTCCCCCACTTTAGCCGACGTCATGGGTATGTTCAGGTGGAGGGTGGACACCCCAACTAAGCTAGAATACTTTAGACAGGAGTTTTCCGTTCCTGTCGATGTCCACCTTAGGTTGGCAGGGGAGGAGGACTCCATCATGCCCAAAGACAACTTCATGCCCTTCCCAGTAGTAGCCTTCATTGAGTGTGGGCTTAGGTTCCCCCTTGACATCTTCTTCCGCGAAGTCCTTCACTATTACAAACTAAACCCAATGCAGCTTGCCATTAACTCTTACTGAGTTATCAATGGTATAATTGCCTTAGCCAAAAAAGAGAACGCTGGGATTACTCTTGCCGACATCCAGTACTGTTACACCATGTGCAGCCTGAAGTTAGAAAATGGCTATATCTATTACCTTAAGCCGAGATCCACTGAATACAAACTTGTCGCCGACCTCCCAGACTCGAACAAGGGTGCTGGAGACTATTATTTCATCGTCTCGGGCAACTGGGAATTCCCATCAGATGATGACCTTCATCTCTTCCCTCTAAGCCGAACAGTGTTCAGAGAAGGAGACGGTAAGAGCCAAGTGTTACTTTTACTTGCTTTCAAGTCTTTTTTACTTTGATATTTTTGTATGTTCTAACGTCTGTTTGTTTTACCTTGCAGTTCTTCCTCAACCACCAAAGGGCTTTCGCAAAATATTCTTCCCAAGCAAGGACTTCAAGAAGCTACTGGACTTGCCTGTTAATCAACGCAAAGCTCCTCTGCTCCTGAACGATATCCCGACTTACAAATCCACTTTGCCCGACGTCCCAAAGAAGAACAAGTCCCCTCCTTTTGCTACAACTCTTGCGACAACTTCGTCACCTCGGCCAGATCAAGGATCAACCTCTGATCCAGCAGAACAGCCATCAACCTCTGCTCTACAACTGATTCCACCTTCTCAACGCCAACGCCGACGTCGAGCTCCACTGCTCGCACCAGCAGGTAGGACTCGTAGCCGAAGACGCCGAAGTGCCGAGGCGTCCTCTTACGATCCAGCCAATCCTCCCACTGTCCTGCCAGCAATTCACTTTGGCACAAAAGTCATAATTACCGCGACCTCTGACAAGATGGGACCCAAGAAGGCTGTTACCGAAGACCTCTTAGCCGACATCCGAAGTGTCGTTACGATCCAATCTTCCCCATCGCAATCCCAGCCAAAGCCAAAGCCAAAAAGGCTGAAGAAAGCCCAAGTAAAGGCAACGGTGACTCATATCGATTATGAGGACAACTTGCCGATTTCAAAAATGGCCGAGGCAGAAAAAAGTGCCTCTGCCGCCGAAAAGAGGCCCGCAGAGGCTGCTCCCTCCGAATCTACTCGGTCAAAAAATCGAGGTCAGAGTCTGCTACAACCTCGGGGTCCCTGAAATCTGATGCCCCCTGGCTCTACTAATCACCATTGAGGACAAGCCAGTCAGAGTCGGCGACAGCGCTACTGACATTGAAGTCAGCGTTGCCCTCTCTACTACCTTGCTCCTTCCCAAAGACCTCGAACACAACGCCGAGGTCAGCGAATACGAAAATTTCGCTCTGATGTTGCAGCACTCCGTACAAGTAAGCCCTTAACACTTGGTACTCTCCATTCTCTGTTTTTCCATACTTAGAGAGTTTTATTAACTTTTGTTTCTTTCATTTCTTCTAGGCGATTCAGCGCGCCCACTCCTTCGTTATGCAGGCCTTTGACATTAAGAAGGAGTTGACCCGCAAGACTAAGGAAGCTACTGGCTTGCTCAAATCACTAAACAATGCCGAGGCGAAGATGAGGACATTGATAGATCAGGCCAATGTAGCCAAACAAGCCGAAGATAAGGCCGAGGAAAGGGTGGGGGTTGCTGTGGCTATTGCTAAGGTCCTCAAGGCCAAGAAGAAAGAGGTCGAAGAAAAAATTGTCGAGGCCCAAGCCGAGCTCATCGCTGCCTTGGCCATAAAGGACGCCGAGATCAAAGCAGCGGATGAGAAGGCATACGCCGATGGGGCAGCCGACGTTCGTGAGGACTACAAAAAACAAGTCAAAGAGGCATGCAACAAGGGCTTCACCCTTGGTTGGATGGCCGCTCTGAAGGAGTTGGCTGTCCCCGAGGACTCTTCTCTGAGGGACGTAGGTCGTCTTATGCTGCCATTCCTACCCACTTCAAGCCAGTCTGAGGCTAAGGCTGGGAAGGAAGAAGAAGAGGAAGAAGGAGAGGAAGTTGAAGATGAAGATGAAGAGGCTGAGGTGGCTGTTGCTGAAGATCCTGCTGGGGCTAAGTCCCCAACTCTGAATGAGCAAGTCCTAGACTTGACTTAGAATGAGGAGGACGAGGTCTCAAAAGGTGCCTCTCCCTAGAAGACAACATTCGAGGTGCCAATTGCCGAGAAGAGCATTGATCAGACTCTACGAGAGATCGGCGCCGAGCTCGAGGCTGAGAAGGCTGCTGAGAAGATTCCCCAGTTGTCTTTTGGGGCCAAGACGCAGTCCGCCACCGACGCCGAGTAGTCTTACTATAATCTTTTTCGTTGTACTTTGTGTTTTTTTTATTTTGAACAATGTTTAGCTGTTATTTGGCCGATGTTCCTTTTTGTACCCTGAACAAGTAATCTTCAATGTCAGGCCGAAGTGCCTTTTTGTACTTGAACTTCCTCATTTGAATGCATGTTATAATTTCTTCTTTCAAGTGTTTTGTATGTTTATAAGCTCTACTGCTTCTATACTTAGAATATTTTGCATGTCTTCAGTTTATGCCTTTAGCTGTATAGTGTAGACACCCTATTTTTGACCGTCCTCAAGACTTGGACGTCACCGCATGAACACCCGGTGATTATCCATGTTTGTGTTTGTTTTGAGTTCCCGGAGGCCCCGGCTGCGCGCCGTGCCTCAGGATCTCTCAACCGGCTTATTCTGTCCTTGGTTTTGTACCAAGTACTTGTGTGTTTTTGCATTTGAGGGTAGGGGAAGGCTTGTTAGCCATCCCTAAAGCCCACCGGCTGCCCCACACCTCCACCGGCACTCCCTAGTGGCCATCGGCACTCTTTTATCCAAATCCTTGGCCGGTCGGCACTATATGTTGCCGACCGGCAGTGTTTTGTGCCGGTGACTATTTTGGCTGGCCGGTGTGACCCCTTTGCACCCCCAGGGATGGTGCATCCCAGCTGTGACAGCTGGAATGCACTATAACCACTCCCCATGCCCGGGTTTGCACCCATTGCACCCTTGAACCCCATAAACCTTCTAGAAGGTTGAACCCTTGGCCAAGCTTCTTGGAGAAGCTTGGCCAGCTGTCTTAGCTTCCTTTGGAAGCCAAGACCCTCTTGCACCTCTTGAACCCCCCTCTCTTTGCTTAGCCATTAAGTTAAGAGCTTTATTTTGCCTATATAAGCAAGGCTTCTCTCCCTTTGATGGGGTTAGCCACTTTAGACCTAAAAAACCAGAGCTTACACACATATCTCTGATATACATCCATATATATCTATACTTCTATATCTATCATCCTTGTGTGTGTGTTTTAGGCCCAAAAAGTGTGGTTTTACCTCATTTTTGCACCTTTACACACACTACTACACCTTAATCCGAGATTAGGAGGCTTGGAGGTTTGTTTTGTGTGATCTTGGACTGGTTTTGATCAATCAAAGAGGGCTGGACCTTTTGTTCTTCAAAGGATCTTCAAGGGTAAGAACATTACTTTAGATTCCCCATTTTTGCAACAACTTTCTACCCCTTTTGCTTTGTGTTTTTGGATTTGTGTTTAACATAAAAAAGGCTTGTTTTTCCTTGCTCAAGAACTTTCATTAAGGTCACTTTTGTATTTGAGTGAAGCCTCACTCTTTTAGGCCTTATTTGGCCATTTTTGGTGCCTTTTCCTAAGGCCTCCTTTACTTGGTGTGTTTGGTCTTCTCACCACTGAAAACTAGTGGGTTTTCAGTGGTGAGGAAGATGGTTTCAAGTCTCATATAGGGGAGAGACACCCCTCTCCCCCTTCTCCTTTGCTTGCCTTTGTATTTGACCTAAAAGATAACATGTGTGCATGCTTGCATTTGGCTTTATTTCAGAGTTTTTTTGAGTGTTTTGGAGCATGTTTAACCTCTGTTTTGGGTCGGATTTGTGGCCTCTAGCATGCCTCTCATACTTGCTTTGAAATGCTCTTTTATGCCTAAAAGCATGTCATGCATTTAGGCCATGTTCCTTGCATACCTTAGCTTGGTTCCATGAGGGTATTAGCATCATATTACCATGTATAAGGGTTGTGAGCCACTGATTTTGCCATGTTTGGTGTGCTTGACATGGCTACTTTGCATTATGGCTTGTTAGCCTTGAGTATGTGATCCATGGACATGCGTTGGTTATGTTACTTGAGTGACTTGGAGTCATTTAACATGCATGTTTTAGCTCTTGTATCATGCTCGTGTGTCCCCATTTACCATCTTATTCATGCTTTAAATTGTTGGCCTCTTATGCTTTAAAGAGGGTCTTATGCATGCTTGTATGTTTAGAGCTTTTGGGATGCCATGTGTGTGAGTTTTGGGTGTGTTCTTGCATACCAAAAATCTGTTTTTGCTTGTCCAAAATAGGCCATGAGTGGTCATGTTTGTAGGCAATAGAATGCTCCACTTTGTGCCTTAGCCTTAGGCCTTTTGGCTTGCATGTTTGCATGAATATTTGTCCCCCTTTTCAGTCCATTTTCGCCACTGTTTTGGGGAAATTTGAGGTCTCCCCTATTATGGTCTAGTCCACCATTGCATGCTTGCCTTATACTTGTTACATGTTTGGTTCATTAAGTGTTGTAGCATGACGAACCTATGCTTGATTTACCCTTGTTTGCATTGCATTTGCACTTTGCATGTTGCATTACATTTGGCATGATTGCATCTTAGTATTAGGTTGTATTGTAGAGCCATGTTTGCATAACATGCATTTCATCACTTGGTTTGGGGTGTCAAACCAAGTATGGGAGGTGGGGGGTGTTTGTACCTTAAGTGACAAAACACACCTCAATTCCCATGTCATTAGGGCCCTTGATATTAACATGATAGGGACTTAATTCTCATGTTTGTGTTGCATGCATTTTTACATCAAAGTGCAACCTTGGTCCCTTCGACTATCATGCACCAAGGTGCATAATTGATAGCCCTAGAACCAAGAGCCATGTTTCCTTGAGTCCCATTCATGATAGGAAGCATTGGCCATGCATAAATATGCTCAAAAATCCAATACCATGCACTGCTGCCTGCTGCTGCTGTCAAACTGTCTTCTGCAGGAATTTTGTGCCGACCGGCAGGAAAGAGTGCCGACCGGCACTGTATCTCTGGCCGATAGACCATTTTGCAGCCGGTGACCACCACAAGCAGCCGGTGGCAGTTTCCTCCAGCCGGTGGCACTCAGAAGGACACAAGGAAGGTTTCCTGGGACTTTGGTATTTTTTGGAGAGATGGGGCAGTAAAAACAGAGGTGGCAGTGGCACGGTGTAGGCTTTCCTGGGCAAGTCGCAACGAGCATGCATCATTCGCGCATCCCGAGGCAGGGCTGAGGCCCCCTTTCTTTTATTTACTTGATTTAATTTTAGTAATTAGAATTTTGTAATAATTTATTCATTCATTCTTTGGACTGTATTATTCTTTCGGTCCCTCCGAGTGAGGGCATAATTGTAATAAGTGTGGGTGAGTGTGTTGTATGTCTTCCAACCCCCACTTCTTTCTTCCCTTTTATTTACCTGCTTATGATGGTAGATTAGGGCACATCTAAATTAGCATACCTTATGCAATGCATGCGTGCATTCATGCATTTGTTTACATGCACCGGGCTCGGTACATCATACAAACTGCATTGCAATTTTCAATTCCAAATTGAATACGTGCTACTCGCGCATTTCACATGCCATGTTTAGGGTTAGCCGAGCCTACTCTAGATTGCATCTATGCCTGTGTTGCATTAGCCACTTAACATGAACTAGGTCATGCATGTTTGCTAACTAGTTCCTTGTTTTGGCTCGGAGTACGATGTAAGTATTTTACGCTTTAGCATATCGCATGC
Organism: Camellia japonica; assembly: GCA_030407325.1. Taxonomy (NCBI): domain Eukaryota; kingdom Viridiplantae; phylum Streptophyta; class Magnoliopsida; order Ericales; family Theaceae; genus Camellia; species Camellia japonica. Next base: position 94,275,083 of record JAPPVO010000059.1, read on the forward strand.
GTGTGAATGTTAACATGACAGTATGCCTGCCATGCGGCTAAATGCTTATGTGTTATAACTGCTTGAATGCCTGTGGGTGAAGGTTGGATTGCCTAAGTTGGAACAACTCGTTGAAATCCGTATTTTAGCCTACTTGCGAGTAGCAAAAACCAACACGTTTTTCGAGACAAAACGGATATGCAATGATTATTTCCGAATTAGGCAATCTAGTCTATACTTTTGTGTTGTGCGCATCACATAGTAATTCTAGGTTAATAATCGGATAAGAACGCATAAAGTTTTCAAAATCGGATATCACGGTTAGTAGAGGCCGGTCTTCGGACCGGGCGAAAGGGGGTGCTCATAGCTGACCTTCCCCGATCGTACCCAAGCTCCCGAGCCGAGACATTTGGTGATGACGGACACGTGGCCTTCGGCACCGAGTCAGGGTTTCCTAAATTCCCCATTTTAAAATATTTAGGTGGCGACTCTGTAATCTGGCAAAGCAGTCCATGTTTGGCACTACTTTTCAAAAAAATCTTTTTTTTTCTCTCAAAACGATTTGCCAGAGTTGGACTCTTTGGTTCAGATTATGAACCACCATCCACACCAAACGGAAGAGTCCGAGCTGTAGCGCGGTCCCTCGCGGGGCGTGGTCTATAGTTTCTGGCGACTCTGCTGGGGAGTTTAGAGAGCTTGACTCGAACTCGTGATATCCTGTTTTGATTACACTTATGTGTTTCTTTGCATTGCATGTGCATTGGTGCGCCTAGGACACCGTGTTGGCCATCTGCTATTCCTGAGCGGTTTGCCGGAGGCTTGTCTTGTCAAGGCATGACCATAAGGCTGACCGGTTGCGGGCTCTGCCAGTATGGGAACACAAACCCCGGTTTTACCGGGGCACCCTTTTTGACCATTCGACCTAGTGCATATTCGGATCCATAGTGACCATTCCAAACTAGGACAGGTTGCTTACCCGATATAGGTTGTTTGAAACCGCTGTGTGCGTAGTGAAACCCTAGCTCCTGACAAAATAGGACAGGGAAACCCTACCCCAACATAGGGGTGTATTGGCTCTCATTTACTTGCTATGTGCTTTTAGAGTGTATCTCTACAGGGAAAGCGCATGTCAGTTTGCAAGTTTTTATCCGGCCTGAGGGCACCAGTAACAGTATTTTGGGGAATCAGTTATCCGTGGGTACAGGATTCAGACTTGGGGGCAATAATTCAGAAATAATGATCAGTATTGGAGGGACAGTGAATCGAGTTCAGCGTGTTATCCACCGTGTGTTGTTTATTTTATGCCGTTATGCTGTCCGATTTTCTGTTATTTATACGCTTTATTTATCTTTTTTTACTAGGTAGTTGAGCACGATTGCTTCTGACCCAGTAGATACTCCCCGAGCACTCTGGACTAGAGGTCGTCGACTCCATCGATCTGAGGATCTGGTAGACGGACAACCAGTGTACTGTTCACTACCCCCGGTTACTAAGCGGAGGTCAGTCAGACAGAGGACATTAGCACAGCAGTCAGTTCAGAGGGCCTTATCTACCCCACCTGTGTTCAGTAGGGATCAGGGTTCTGTGTCACCAACAGAGAGAGAATATATACCGGTACCGAGTATAGAGCAGAATAGCATGGCTAGTTTAGAAGAGATGGTGCGCCACCTCCAAGAAAGCATGAAAATGATGCAGCAAGATGCTGTCCGACAGGCAGAATTCGCCAGGCAACAGGCCACACTGGTAAAGGAACAGGCAGAGACAATAGCCAGGCTAGAGCAGCAGACCGGAGCATCTGCTTCGCATCAAGTTCCTCCCCCGCCAGGAGTTCCTAATGTCGGGGAGGCAGCCAATGTTCAGACTGATACAGAACTGCCCACAGGACCACCCCCGCCTCCAACCCTACCTCAAATCCAACCTCAGCTATCAAAAACGCCCACCAACCTACCGGACTCTCCCTTTGAGTTCGAGTCTGATCCTACAGCACTGAAGTTGAGCAAACTTGAAAAGTTGTTCAAAAGATCCCAAGGGGTCAAGACCATCCCCGACATTGAAGATGGGTACACCGACGCAGCTGTGACGCTGCCCGACAGGTTCAAAATGCCTCATATTGATCGATTTGATGGGTCCGGGGACCCCATGGTGCATTTAAGACTGTTTTCAGATGTTCTAAGGCCGATGGGCCTCAGTAGGCTCCAGAAGTTGTCTTTGTTTGGCCGGACCCTATCAGGTGTGGCGGCCATATGGTATGCCAAGCTAGAAGATGATGTCAAGAGGAATTGGGACGAAATGGCTGAGGCCTTCATCGCACAGTATTCGTATAATACACAGATTGAGATCACGACCCGTGATCTCGAGACGACTAGGCAAGAGCCTAAGGAGAGTTTTTCAGAGTTTGTAACCAGATGGAGGGCCAAGGCTTCGATGATGACCCTGAGGCCTACGGACAAAGACCAGATTCGGATGATTGTGCGCAATCTTCAGCCGAAGTTGATGCAAAAGATGATAGTTCTCCCCTTTCCTACTTTTTCTGACCTACATGAAATGGGGGTGCAGATTGAAGATGCCTTGAAGCAAGGCTTGATTGATAATGATCGGGAGCAACCCCGACGAACTTTCAACCGTGGTAGCAATGCGGGCCCGAGTGGCGCTACTACTACGAGAGCCACCGAAGTAAGCATGGTCACCGCCAATCCCCCTCCAAGAAATACGGCAGCTGCACCATTCTCCGGCGCGTCCGGAAGCAACCCACAAACAACCAAATACCCACCCAGAAACACCAGAACCTTCGCCCCACTATATATGCCCCTATCCAAAGCTCTGGGGGTTTTGATTAAGAAAGGGCACCTGAAGCCCCTGGAGCCGCGGCCCTTACCAGAAAAACTCCCTCCTACCCATAACCCGGCCAAATATTGCGCCTTTCACCAACAGCACGGTCACGACACCGATCTGTGCTTCCGGTTGCGTCATGAGATCCAAGATCTCATCGACAACGGGGTGATTTTGCCTCCCGAAAAACCCAATGTTACTACAAATCCCCTCCCCGCACATAACCAAGCTCCACCACCCAAAAGACTCAATTTCATCTATGCTGGGACCGTGTCCTATGATCCTAGTATCTATATCACCCCTACCCACCTGCCTAAACCAGAGGTGTTCCTCCCTGATTGCACCGACTTGTGCATGATGGACATCTCCATGACCCAATCCAAGCCAGTGGCGGTGACCCCCAAGAACAAGGAAAAGGAGAGCCCAAAAGGAAAACAGTTGTTTGAGTCGGAGTCTGCGGAATCTGAGAGTTACATTGGGAAGACATATAGTCCGAGCGACTACATTTCATCAAAAAGCCAAGATGGGCCCGGAGTAGAATGGTCAACAGAGGGAGAGTTGTGTATGATCCAAGGAGATAGTTTGGGGCAGGGAACAGATGATGTAACAGCTGTGGGGGAGGACCTTGCCGATCTCCAGTTTTACAATGACCAATACCCAGAGGACGCGGCAGTCGTATGGTTCGATTACGAGGATTTAGCAGAAGCTACAGGGTGGTTGGACGACCAGCCCGATGTGGTAGGGGAACTTCAGGCAGAGCAGAGTTCAGCAAGAATGAGACTATCAGCGACGGCCGGAAGGGTCGAAGAGCAAAACACATCGCCGGAGGGCGCCGGCGTCAAGAATTTCGCCCGAGATTGGAATATTTTGAGTATGGAGATGATTGAACAGACAATCATGGCAGAACAAGCAAGTTTTGAAGATTCCGAGAGAATCAGGAAAGCAAAGGCCCATGTGGGAGCTGAAATTGCTGTGTGCACAGGAAACGAAAGTACTACAGGCAGGTGGATGGAAGATGCTGCAAGCACAAAAACAGTCATACCAGAGCCAGATAAGTGTCTGTCAGCCGCTGATGGAATGTGGTGGGAAGATGAAGACCTATGTCTTGCTCACACCGACGAAGATTGGGGGAATAACCAACCTGATAACACTTGGTACCTCGGGGAGGTTGACCACATGACGCGGAGTGGACGGTACTTCAAGCCCCCACACTTAGATCAATCGGAAGCCTCGGGAAAGGATAGGGAAGCCGAGAAGCAAAAAGAGAAGCAACTTGAGGAAGAAGCTGTACTCAAACAGCTGAAAAAGATACAAGCAGACATCTCCATTTGGGGACTGCTCATGGCATCATGTAGACGTCCCCGAACGCCCCGGGAGGGTTAGGTCCCGTTCTGTTCATATTGGGGTCACTACAGTTCAAGGACTCAAATGTCACGGTTCTTAATCTTTGAACCAAAGAGTCCAAATCCGGCAAATCGTTTTGAAAACAGATTTTTTGAAAGAAGTGCCAAACATGGACTGCTTTGCCAGATACAGAGTCGCCACCTAAATGTTTTATTTTTGGGAAATTTAGGAAACCCTGACTCGGTGCCAAAGGCCACGTGTCCGTCATCACCAAAGTTGCCTCGGCTCGGGAACTTGGGTACGATTGGGGAAGGTCACTTCGTGAGCACCCCCGCTCGCCCGGTCAAAGACCGGCCTCTACTAACCATGATATCTTATTTTGAAAACATTGTATGCTCTTATTCCGATTATTAGCCTAGGTTACTATGTGATGCTCGCAGCAAACAAGTATAGACTGAGTCGCCTGAATTGGAACAAAACATTTCATGTTTGTTTGTTTGAAAATGGTTTGATGGTGCTACCCGCAGGTAGGCTAAGACGCGGATTTGCCACCCTCGGGTGGGCTTAGAAAACATGATTTTGCCACTATCTAGTGGGCTTAAAACAAACATTTGATGATTTATCCAATCCAAGCAACACAACCTCCACCCACAGGCATTCAAGGCAGTTATATCACATAAGCACATAGCCTCATGGTAAGCATGTTATTCATGGCAACACTCACACGCATGCAAGGATGCTAAAGCATAAAACTCATCGAGTACTCCAAGCCAAAACAAAAGCTGATTAGAAATCATGCATGATCCTAATTATACAGAAATGCCTAATGCAACGCATGCAAAAATGCAAACTATAGCAGGCTCGGCTATTCTAAATATGGTATATGGAATGCTACAGCTAACATATACTCAATTTGGAATTGAAATACAAATGCAGTTTGTATGATGCGCCGAGCCCGGTGCGTGCAAAACAGATGAATGATGCAAACATGCTGTCATGCTGTATGCTAATCGAAATATGCCCTATATCTAACCATCGTAAACGGGTAAATAAAAGGGAAGAAAGACGTGGGGTTGGAAGACATACATCACACTCACGCACACTTATTACAGTTTTGCCCTCGCACAGAGGGTCCGAATAAATAATACAGTCCGAATAAAAGAATAATACACAGTCCGAAATTACAGTCCGAATAACATACAAATTCTTAATTAATTAACAAATTAACTAAGAAAGCTTTAAACAGGCATGCAAGCCAGGGGCTGCCTCGCTTCTGATGAATGATGTATGCCGGATTGCCTTTGCATAGAAATCCACTGGGATGCCCAATTTAGCCTCTGTTTGCAATTGTTCTCGAAATGCGCGCCAAACTCTGAAAAGTTTCTAATTCCTTATTTTGCTGCAACAGAGAGCAGGAAGAGGGCATAGCAATGTATTTCACAAATATATGCATGCCTCGATTCTCGTGCCACCAATCACGCATATCGATGCATGCTGGCCGAGGAATCGGATTGCACAACTCAATATAGGGTGCAATGCAGATGAATGCTACAACAAAACCTAACTCCGTCATGAGTAATCTGGAGTGTCGGTGACTTGGGAATTGAGACCCGTTCCGTCACTCGGAGTACGAAACGCGCCTCGTTTCCCGTGCCCGGGCTAACTCCTATCCCGAACACGATGCAATATGCATGATATGCATGAATGCGACTAAAATACAATCCTAGCATGCACAATGCTATGAAAATGAGATGCCTCGAAATGCGTGCACACGGGCGCGCAAACCGAGGCGACGATCCTAAGTCATAAAATGGCATACACAATGCAATTGGACTTACACTAACACGAGTGGACCTCAGCCACACTCACATAAGAGGCCGTCGGATAAAAAGAAGAGGTGCCTCGAAATGCGTGCCCTCGGGCGCGCAAACCGAGGCGATGGCCCTAAGGCATGAAATGACATGGGATATGATATTCAATGAGAATAAAATGAGATGTCTCGAAATACGTGCCCACGGGCACGCAAACTGAGGAAATGACATACGGAATGCAACAGGACTAAAATGAGATATGCGATGCAATATGGGCTTACACTAACATGAGAGAGCCTCAGCCACACTCACATAAGAGGCCGTGAGATAAAAATGAAGTGCCTCGAAATGCGTGCTCGCGGGTGCACAAACCGAGGCAATGCATACGGAATGCAAAATGACATGGAAATGATATATAATGAGGCTAAAATGAAATGCCTCGAAGTGCGTGCCCACGGGCACGCAAACTGAGAGAATGGCATACGGAATGCAATGATGCGAAGATGGCATACAGAATGCAAAATGGACTTATACCAACGTGAGAGGGCCTCAGCCACTCTCATACAGGAGGCCGTCGGATAAAAATGAGGTGTCTCGAAATGCGTGCCCACGGGCGCGCAAACCGAGGCGATGGCATTGAAGCATGAAATGACGTACGAAATGCGAAATGGACTTATACTAACATGAGAGGGCCTCAGCCACACTCACATGAGAGGCCGGCGGATGAAAATGAGGCGCCTCGAAATGCGTGCACACGGGCACGCAAACCGACGCAATGCGTTTAAGCATGAAATGACATACGAAATGCGAAATGGACTTATACTAACATGAGAGGACCTCAGCCACACTCACATGAGAGGCCGGCGGATGAAAATGAGGCGCCTCAAAATGCGTGCACACGGGCACGCAAACCGAGGCAATGCGTTTAAGCATGAAATGACATGGAAAATGATATGCAAACATGAAAATGGAATTTCAGCACTTACAAATGATGCAAAACAGTCCCGAAAGGCGGGGAAATGATACCGAATGCCCGGAATGGTCCCGAAATGCGATAATAAGCACCCGGAATGGCCTACAGCCATACTAAACATGCATAATTGGTACATGACATGCAAAACAGTAGCAAGGCAGCCCCAAAATAGCATCATTCACAGTACAAAACATGGCGAAATAATGAGCATAGATAGGACAACAATAGCATGCAAAAATACGAGCCAAGAGAGGGGTATTGAGGCAAGTGGTGTATGCGATGCTCAAACTGAAAAGTACCCTTCTACAACACTGATAAGGGACCAAAAATATGCACATTTACAGTAGATGACATCCCACAACTCAGTATGAAAACATGGTAAAAATGCTATGCAAGAATGAGGATATATAAGGCTATAACATGAAGTACCCCAAGAATTCATCAAACCAACAAAGACCCTCAATGAGATATGACAAGAAGGACAAAATATGGATATTTTTAGTACTGATGATGGCCGAAAACAGAAGCTAGCTAAGCTCAAAAAGGCATGCAAAATGGGGTCAAAGAGAGATATAAAGGCAAGTATAATATGGAGACCCCAAACAAGATTGATCCCTTCTACAATATTGTAGAGGGACACAAAATAAGCTCACTAACAGTTCATGACATGTTCCAAAACAGACCGCATGTAGGTCAAACAAATCATGCAAGTTTACGGTAAATTGAAGGAATTGTGAATCAAGTGCATGATAGAGAGGCCAAACAGGGTTGAGCCCTTCTTAAATGTTGAATAGGGACTCAAAATAGGCCCACTCACAGTTTATGTCATGCTCGAAAACAGATCACTCATAAGCTAAATATTTCATGCCAAAAACAAGGGTAAAACATGGATTCAAAGCAACTTGCACATGGAGCATGAAAACAAGGTTGAGCCCTTCTTCAACATTGAAGAGGGGCTCAAAATAAGCACAATATCAGTTCATGAGATGCTCCAATTCAGATCACACATAGGCCTAATATTCAATGTAAAATATTGACATAGAAGATGCTATTGAAGCAAGTGTGCCATAGAGGGCTCAAACAGGGTTGAGCCCTTAATCAAAGATCAAAATGAGCTCAAAATGGGACCACTTTCAGCAGGGGTCGAAGCTCAAAACAATATGGAAATAGGGTTAAGAAAGGAAGCAAGAAAATGGTACAAAAGAGGGATTTGAGATTTACCCTTGAAGACAAGACTTTTGCTACCTCTTTGCTTGATGAAAGTTGCTTCTAAACCCCCCAAGAACTCCTCCTTGCTGCTGGAAATGAAGTGGTGTTGGTGGTGCTAGGAGATGATGAACAAATGAGGCCAAAACTTAAGGATTTTGGAGGTTTTTGGAGAGATATCAATGTATATCCTTGAGAGATATTTTCCAACCCTTCTTCAAGAGCTAGGAGGCCAGCTATATAGGCAAGAAAATCGGAGAAAAGGTGGGCAAAAAGGTGCTTTAGTTGCAGGTGGCCGGCCGGCTGGAAAAGGTGGCCGGCCGGCCAGGTATAGGAGAAAAATGGCCGGCCACCCCCTAGGATAAAGCCCCAGAAGTTAGCTTTCCAATGCCGCAAACCTTGCATTAAAATTCCTCCTGTAGAAAAAGTTATGCCAGTTTCTGTAAAGCCGCGCAGATTCGGTCCAACCGGGCTTCAACCAACCATATCTCCTCCCCTCGGATTTGGACTTAGGAGATTCTTGAGTGCAAAGTGAAGCCCCGGAAGTAAGATTTCCAATGGTGATGGCCTCATATTTTAATTCCTCTTGTGCAAAGAGTTACGCCCGTTTCGGTGAAGCCGCGCAGACTTTTCTCCTTCCCGGATCCACTTTCAAAGAGGTTCAAAAATGAAAAGAAGAATTAATGGCCGGCCATGTGTTTTTAGGGTCCTCCCATGTGTGTACAACACAAATATGTGGTTTTGGCTCGAAGAAAATGGCCCTAGGGTGTTCAACATTAGCCCGGAAGTGAGAAAAACGGGCGCCGGGGGGGCGCCGGAAGAGCATAACAGGTTGCTGAGACAATTGCTAGCCTCCCACCCTCCAGTGATCTTCCTAGGGATAAAACAGAGGTACCTGCCAAAAATGAACAAAAAACCGATGCAAAACGAATGCTCGGGGACCAAAACACGCAGTTCGAGGTCCCGAAAATAGGCTGTTAAGCACCGAAAGTGGCATTCGGCCACGAAGTGGGTATCTAAGACCCCAGTGTCCCTCGTTATGATAAAACAGAGGTACCTGCCAAAAATGAACGGAAACTGATGCAAAACGAATGCTCGGGGACCAAAACACGCAGTTCGAGGTCCCGAAAATAGGCTGTTAAGCATCGAAAGTGGTATTCGGCCACGAAGTGGGTATCTAAGACCCCAGTGTCCCTCGTTATGATAAAATAGAGGTACCTACCAAAAATGAACGGAAACCGATGCAAAACGAATGCTCGGGGGCCAAACCGCGCGGTTCGGGGTCCCGAAAACCGGCCGTTAAGCACCGAAAGTGGCATTCGGCCACGAAGTGGGTATCTAAGACCCCAGTGTCCCTCGTTATGATAAAACAGAGGTACCTGCCAAAAATGAACGGAAACCGATGCAAAACGAATGCTCGGGGGCCAAACCGCGCGGTTCGGGGTCCCGAAACCGGCCGTTAAGCACCGAAAGTGGTGTTTGGCCACGAAGTGGGTATCTAAGGCCCCAGTGTCCCTCAAAAGGGAGTAAATGAGATGCATGCCAAAAACCAGAGGAATCGGAGATGGTTGGGTGGTCCCGAACCGAGGCACACGGCCTGACGGCTCCGAAAACCGGGGACCGGGCTCCGAAATGGGCAAAATGGCCTACGGCCACGAAATGTAGCCCACGGCCACTGAGAGACGGTCTAGGGGGCCTCTCCCTCCCCTCAGGAAAGAAAACAGAGAAAACCGAGTCTGGTTCGCAAACCGAGGCAAGGCACAGAAGAGGGTTCGGAAGTCCGGAGGCAGGGCACACGGCCGCGACTCTGAGACTTCTGAACGAGCACAATATGCAACATCACCGAGCGCTCAATCGGTGACGTCTGAGTCTTAAGGTCGGTCAAAAATGGGGTGTCTACACATCACGGGTACATAGAGAGGTTGTTTTATTGGCTATGGACAAGGCAAAGCTTTCAATAGAAACTACGCCAGAGCAGCTAGTAGGATTGGTCTTCCCGGGGGGAGGCACCCCGATGCTGACCTTTTCTGACAAAGAACTTCCGCCCGAGGGCACGAATCACAATAAACCCCTCTACATCTCCGTGGAGTGTAGAAATATGTGGATACCGGTGGTGCTTGTTGATACCGGGTCCGCCATTAATGTCTGCCCAGCGAGGACGGCATATGCAATTGGCTTGAAAACCGTGGATTTTGTACCAACAGCCCAGGTCATCCGGGCATATGACAATACAAGTAGAGAAGTAATGGGAACAGTTAAAGTTCAGACAAAGGTTGGGCCGGGGCAGCACGAGATAGATTTCCATGTCCTAGAGGTCCCTGCAACCTTCAACTTGCTTTTAGGACGGCCGTGGCTGCATCAGGTAAAGGCAGTGTCATCTACTTTGCATCAAATGGTGAAATACCCCTACGGGAAGGGAGTAGCCATCGTCTTTGGGAATTCGTCAATCCACCCACCACCAGAGGTATCCACGCCTGTTCTAGAAATCGAGCATGGCATGGAAGATGTGTTCATATCGGGTTTTACCTTGGCCGAGGCTTAGGTCGTACGGAATATTATGGCTACAAATGAAGAGATATATGTCAGTGCCCAAGCAGTGTATCTCATGAACAAGCTCCAATACATCCCCGGGATGGGATTAGAGAAGAGCGGCCGTAAGGGCATTGTAGCGTTGGCCGAAGTGCCGCACAACCCCCATACCTTCGGCTTGGGTTATCTGCCCACCAAGGAAGACTGGGTAAAAAAAGGAAAAGAGACGGCTACAAGAGCCAAAGCAAAGCAGATGGGGAAACCTTTCGAATTGATGCATCGGCCCATCCGAGGTACCCTGAACGGACGCTTCGTCCGGGAGGGGGAGGATTTTCCATTCTGTGGTTTTCCGGAGCCATGGTTGAACGCAGAGAAGAAACGCGTCCCGGGGTTCGAAATTTTCTTTGACCTACAGTTATCTGGGGATGATGTTGTTGAAAAGCAGACAGACCCAGCGATTGAGACTGAGCATAGCAAGGAAGCAGAGTCTGCGGACACAGAGTTTGAAATGGGGGTAGCACTGGCATGTCTACTTTCAGATCCTTCGATCGACCAGTTGTGGTTGGGGGATAACTCCTCGGTGTCTATGATCGGAGATGAAACGGCTGCGAGCCAACCAGCAGCTATTTTGGATGCATCCATCGCACCCTCCCTCACCTGGCAGTACGAAGAGGGATTTTTATCTAGCAGCACCGGGTCAGGTAGTGAGCCGGAATCTGATTCCACCGAGTCTTGTGAGTCGGAATCAGGTTCCAGCTCGTCTGAGTCTGAGTTCGGTATTCCTGAGGGTGATAACCCGGATGCCACAGTCCTGTCCAGGTCGTCTTTTTCTTTCTCTTTTGAGTCTGTTGTAACAGAAGAATTGGACGGTTCGGAAGTATCTAATGAGAATGAGGTGACTGTGGTTTCCGAGTACTTTTCTGTGCCTTTGGTTTATTGCTTAAATCAGGACTTTCAAAATTTTGATGAAAACGACGAGGACGAGATTCCTCCGGTTTTGCAACGACTAATTGAACAAGAGCAGGAGAGGTTTGTTAAACCCTTAATGGATGAAATCACTACCGTGAACATTGGTACTGAGAAGGACCCGCGGCTGGTCCAGATCGGGTCCACGTTGTCTTCAGAGGAACGCGAGCGCTTAGTCGCTTTATTAAAAGATTTCAAAGATGTTTTCGCGTGGTCCTACGAAGACATGCCTGGAATCGATCCTGAGATTGTACAGCACCGGATCCCTCTTGACCCCGAGGCCCGACCTGTCAAACAGAAACTCAGAAGGATCCGCCCTGATTGGGCCATTAAGATCAAGGAAGAGGTCACCAAGCAGATTGACGCAGGCTTCCTGCTGGTATCCGAATACCCGACTTGGTTGGCCAACATTGTTCCAGTGCCAAAGAAGGATGGCAGAATCCGGGTATGTGTGGACTTCAGGGATTTGAACAGAGCCAGTCCGAAGGATGACTTTCCCTTACCGCATATTGACGAGTTGGTAGATTTCACAGCGGGGCATGCTTTGCTTTCGTTCATGGATGGCTTTTCAGGTTATAATCAGATAGTAATGGCACCCGAAGACCGGGAGAAGACTGCTTTCACCACCCCGTGGGGTACATATTGCTACAGAGTAATGCCATTTGGGCTGAAGAACGCTGGGGCTACATATCAACGGGCTGCAACCACAATATTACATGACATGATCCATAAAGAGGTCGAGGTGTACGTGGACGACATGATTGTCAAGTCCAAAGAAAGAGAGGGCCACTACACTGCCTTACAAAAGTTTTTCCAAAGGATCAGGGAATTTCGGCTGCGGTTGAATCCTCAGAAGTGTACATTCGGTGTTACAGCGGGAAAAATGCTAGGATTTCTGATTACACAAAGGGGCATCGAAGTCGACCCTTCCAAAATCAAGGCCATCTTAGAAATGCCACCACCAATGACTGAAAAGGAGGTGCGAGGCTTTCTGGGTAAAGTGCAATTCATAAGACGGCTTATCTCAAAACTAACCTTAACTTGTGAACCACTTTTTGGTCTCTTGAAGAAAGGAAAGAAGTTCCAATGGGACGGTCGATGCCAAGCTGCATTTGAACAGATTAAAGAATATCTACAGAATCCACCCGTGTTGTCGCCACCAAAGCCAGGGAAACCGTTGATACTGTACCTGTCAGTGACTGAAACTACAATGGGCTGCATGCTCGCACAAGAGTCGGAAGATAAAGTGGAAAGGGCCATTTACTATCTGAGCAAGAAGATGCTGGATTACGAGACCCGATACACTCCGTTGGAAAAGGCTTGTTTGGCCTTGGTATGGGCTACTAGGAAGCTGCGGCACTACCTGTTAGCTCACTCTGTAATGTTGGTTTCACGACTTGATCCCATCAAATATCTTTTCGAGAAACCAGCGCTTACGGGTAGGCTAGCTCGTTGGCTGCTGTTGCTCTCCGAATTTGATCTCAAGTATGTGACGCACAAATCAGTAAAAGGAAGAGCGGTAGCAGAGTTCCTTGCCGACCACCCGGTTGAAGGGGATGAAGCGGTTGAGTACCTGTTCCCAGATGAAGCCATTCTGCACATCGAAGATGAAACTTGGACGATGTACTTTGACGGAGCGTCAAATCAATACGGGTATGGGATAGGGGTGTTGCTGATAGCGCCTGACGATTCCCGTATCCCTTTAGCATTCAAGCTTCGATTCAAAGTCTCGAACAATGAGGCAGAGTATGAGGCATGTATTGCCGGTCTAGAAGCTGCCCTAGAACTAGGGGCAAGGCGATTGGACGTCATTGGGGATTCGAACCTAGTTGTGTCTCAAGCTAAAGGAGATTGGAAAGTAAAAGAGGAAAAGATGATAATTTACCACCAGACCTTGGATTTGTTAATTCCGCGGTTTGAAAAGTTAAGTTTCACTCACCTAGTAAGAGAGAACAACAGGTTCGCAGATTCGTTAGCAACTCTATCTTCCATGATAGACATCCCATCTGGGGTCCGGATGCGTCCAGTCATTATTGACCAGAAATTTGCACCTGCCTACGAGTCAATCTCTGCCATAGATGAAGTGCAAGATAACAACCCTTGGTATTACGACATATGGAACTTCTTGGAGAAGGAGGCATATCCACCAGGGGCGAATGCCAAAGACAAAAGGGCAATTAGAAGAATGGCTGTTCAGTTTATCATCTGCGGGGGTAAGTTGTACAAAAGAGGTCATCTGGGAATGCACAAGCTGTGTGTGGAAGCCGAAGAGTCGAAACGCCTGATGGAGGCCATCCATGGAGGAGAATGTGGGGCACATATGAATGGGGTGATGCTGGCACGAAAGATCCTCAGACAGGGCTACTACTGGTCTACCATGGAGGAAGATTGTATCGGCTTTGTTCGGCGATGCCACAAATGCCAGATTCACGCAAACCGCATGAACATCCCGCCGTCAAAGCTGTACAACATGACGTCGCCATGGCCTTTTCAGTTTGGGGATCGATGTGATTGGAGCTGTTACTCCGAAAGGGTCGAATGGGCATGAGTTTATCTTGGTAGCAATAGACTATTTCACGAAGTGGGTCGAGGCCCAATCTTATGCCGTGTTGAAGGCTTCGCATGTCGCAAAGTTTATCAGAAACAACATTATCTGCCGTTATGGAGTCCCGAATGAGATCATTTCGGACAATGGTTCCCACTTCAAGAAGGAGGTGATTGATTTGTTGGAGAAGTATAATGTGGCTTTTCATAAGTCATCCACATATCGGCCGCAGACCAACGGAGCAGTTGAGGCCGCCAACAAAAACATCAAACACATACTGCAGAAGATGGTGGAAACCTATCGGGACTGGCCAGATAAGTTGCCATTTGCTCTGTGGGGCTACCGAACTTCAATTAGAACTTCTACCGGGGCGACTCCGTATTCCTTGGTATATGGGATGGAAGCCGTTCTACCTATAGAGATTGAGGTTCCGTCTCTACGAGTATTGGCTGAGTGTCAGATAGCCGAGGCAGATTGGCAGCAGAACAGATTCGAGGAACTCATGCTCTTCGATGAAAGGAGATTAAAGCACTGTACCATGTCCAAGGATATCAACGCAGAATCGCCCGGGCTTTTAACAAGAAAGTTAAGTCCAGGAATTTGAAGGAAGGAGATTTGGTACTCAAAGACAACCGAGCTCCCATCCACGACCCAAGGGGCAAGTTCAGACCCAATTGGACTGGTCCCTATATCATCAAGTCTATCTGGTCAGGTGGAGCTGTGGTTCTGATGGACCTAGATGGCCTAGAGTTCTCCCAACCGATCAACATGGACAAGTTGAAGAAATATTACCCCTGAGAGGCTCGCTAGGCCGAAAACCCGAAAGGGCGACCTAGGCAAAATTCAGAGCACAAAAAATTAGAAAATATAAAAACTGAGCTCGCAAGGTTGAAAACCCGCAAAGGGCGGCCTTGGCAAAAGTTAGAGCGCAAAAGGAGAGTGAAAATACTCGAGCGAACCCAAGCCTGAACTACGTAAGGCTTGATTCCCATCTTTGGGATACGTAGGCAGCTTCATCCTGAAGTTCAGCCATAAACTTTTCCCCAATCAACTTTGTCCATTTGATCATCTTGGTCATCTTTGCTCATCAGCATTTATCGCAATCTCCGGTACA
Organism: Camellia japonica; assembly: GCA_030407325.1. Taxonomy (NCBI): domain Eukaryota; kingdom Viridiplantae; phylum Streptophyta; class Magnoliopsida; order Ericales; family Theaceae; genus Camellia; species Camellia japonica. Next base: position 94,290,379 of record JAPPVO010000059.1, read on the forward strand.
GTGCTATTCAGACTAGGGGCAACTTTCCGTTGCCATACAGTGCCGCGGTACCATTCAAACAAGGGGCAACTTTCCAGTTGCTAGGATCCGGGGTTGTGCATCTCAGTGACAAATTCTCAGAGCGTGTCCAGTTCTGATCCATATCGAAAATAGTTTTGAAAAGTTTTAATAAAAGTTGACTTTGTTCAAATAAATCTTTTTACAACTAAGACCATTTCTGGACCAAAACGGAAAATTTTCAGTACCACAACCTTCAATTTCATTGATTTCAAATAGAGTTCTCTTGCTCTTGCATACAATTGAAGTTGCTTTTTATTACATTCATAAAGAAAACTTGAAAGTACTAATAAAGCAATAAATCCGGGCATGGTCAAGTCAAATGTCCCTGCGCCCCCTCCCAGAGCTAGCTGAAGCCTCTGATACCAAGCTGGGCCCAATCTGTGCCTCTTCATTAAGCCAATCCAAGCACTCATCAGACAAAGTGCAACTGAAAGCGGGAGCGGGGGCCAGGAGTTCTCTCGTCCTCCATGCTGTGGCATACCGGGCCAGCTGTGCGCCTCGAATCGGGAATGTAACCGGGTACTCTATCCCTTCCGGCGGACAAGTCTGATTATGACCAAACTGGCGCAGGATACGGAATGGGAAATAGAAGACACAGTGAGTCAAGCCAATCAATTGGATCCCGGGTTGACGGGTCATGCTGTAACTCATCACTGGAAGATTGAGCCAAGGGCACCGCCAAGCAATGCGGTCTGCGGACAAACTGCACATCCATTCAAACCACCAACCCTCATCAAGGGCGTCAACTAGACGTTGCCTGAAGAAGTAGCCGCGAGCTGAATATGCTGGGCAAGAGTCCACGACCTTTAGTTTGTCCATCAACCATACCTGGGGAGGGACGAAAAATGAGAGAATAAAGAATAGAGAGATGTACGATGAGAGGAAAAAGTGAGGAAAGGGTTTTTGTGAGAAAAACCGAGCTTGAGAGCCGAGTGACGTGAGCAAACATAAATAAGAGATTGGGTGGGAAACGTTACCTGTAGTAATAGTGGACTCCCCGCTAATCTGATCGTCTCTCGACGATAAAAGGCGTCTAAGCCCAGCAGTGTCTCAGCCAGGATCATGGCAATGCAGCTTTTGCCCTCCTTCAAGCCTTGGGCAACCTCAATCAACCGGACACTGGGCCCTCCAGAACCAGAGATAAACAGAAAATGAGATAGCAGGCATAAACAAAGGGCGTGTCGCCGAAAACCCTGCCAGTGATGGTCGCCGCGATCGCCAGTCTCGGAAAAGCGACAAACCAAGCTCGGAACATCTAATGTCCCGTCACAAATTAGAGAACGAGCGTCGGGCATTGAAAGCCCACATTTGTCCCAAGGCTTGAGCATGGCCAAAACGAAGTTGGGGCAGGATCTCCTCATCGCGCTCAGATTCCATTAGAGTTGGAAATCTTCAAAAGTGGGACACACCTCTTGCCCGCTAAAGCTAAAGACATGTGTTACCGGGTTCCAAAACCTTGCCGCGGCATGGAGGAATGGAAAATGCAGCGGGGTACGGCGCAAAGTGAATAGTGCGTTTATGCCGAAAGCCCGGAAATTAAGCTTTTCCGAGCCATCCAAGTTGTTAATCCAAGTCGGAGATTTTGGGCTAGAAATCTTCCATTTGGAGTAAATCAGTGTGGAAATGAAGAGAACCACGAAGTTGAGACCTTTTGAAGAAGATAAGGTTGAGTGAAGGACAGATGTCAACATTCTGCTGGTGCTGACAATTTAGTGCCGACCGGCCAATTATAGTGCCGACCGGCCATCTGTTTTGGCCGATGAATCACTCTTGGCCGATGGCCTTTATCACAGCCGGTGGGCTTTCTGCTGGGCCGGTGGTGCTCACCCTTGCCCTCTGAGCTGTTTATGCTAGGAATTTGGGAAGTCCCACCACTTTCGATGCCCTCCAGTGATCAATTCTTACGAGGGCGCGCCCATTTGCTTATCGAGTTGTTGCATATTTGCTTATCGAGTTGTATCACTCTCTTTGAGTCTTTGTAATGTTTCAAGGTGTACTCGCATTTGGCTAGTTTGCTGAGTCACCCTGTTTTGCTTATCGAGTTGTAATTGGTTTACTACCTGATTATTACGATGCGATGCTTTGATTTTCAAAACGCGGTTTCAATTTCAGTCACATTGTTGTGTGATGCCTTGCGATGCGATGCATAGAACGTGCAAATATAGCACTTTTTGAACAAACAGTTGTTTCATTTCCATCATATGTTTTGTAAAAACACGCGCTTTTGAGAAATAAAACCTGCCTAAGGCAGTGCAATGTGCTTAAACTCCTAGTAAAAAGGAAAATAAAGCAGAAGAATAGCAGGGTAGCAAAGTGCTGGGTTTGACACCGGTAACCCCCCCCTTTCGGTCATCGTACCTTTTGCGCCCTTGTTCGGGTCAATTAGGGGTTTGGCACCTTCATTATTCAAGACAATACAAGAAGATGCACTGTCAGAATGCAAATGGATCTTCAAGTTGATTTCAAGCCATTACTTTTGTGAGCGATGCTCGGAACATGCGAAGGATGTCCCTTCTCGTATCCTTTTATATCTTGTGAATTTCAAAGAAATGTTTCAATTATACTGTGTTGCAGTACGTTGCATTTCAACATCATGTTTTATCATGTTCAATTTCAAGTTCCTTATATACTCATTGCATTGTATGTGTGCTTTGCTTTACTGGATGAGTTCAAGTTCCTTATATACTCATTGCTTCGTATGTGTGCGTTGCTTTACTGAGATGAGTTCAAGTTCCTATATACTCATTGCTTGTATGTGTGCGTTGCTTTACTG